>OW052098.1:14800000-15520833 GCA_932526535.1 Caradrina clavipalpis
CGTGCGACAATATGTTATGTAGGGTTCTGCATGTGATAGGGTCACTAAATATATAAGCGGGTCGGCGCATTCGGTTCGGCATTTTTAATAAAATCTTTATGAACCGTTATTAATGCCGAACCGAATAGGCCGACCCGCTTAAGTCTTTAGCGGCACTTATTATTTTGGTCTCCTCCAACGTTTCAAAATAATATGGCCCTAAATGTACGGGAAAAGTTTGTAAATTGCAAAACTAATTGGCTTCTCAGTAGTCAAAACTACAGCATCTCTAAAAGGTATGTATGAAATTGTCTAAGTAACAAGAAAGTTTATTTTTTTAGTCTAGTCGTATGCTGTCTTTCCCCTAGTCGAATATTCTGTAGGTACATATATCAGATTGCTGCCTCGTTAGCCTAGTGGTCCAAAGCGCAAATACTACGCTAGAGGTCATGGGTTCGATTCCCAGGTCGACCAAAGTGTTATTGGGTTTTTCTTTGAAATTCTCAGTAGCAGTTTGGAGTTAGGATTTGTGGTCGGTTAATGGCATGTATTCGCTTCCTATTGGAAATATAAGGGGGAGGCCTATGTCTAGTAGTGGACGTCCTACGGCTGATATGATGATGATAAATGGCAATAGGCTCGCCCCCTATTACATGGGACTTAAACATACCGGTGAACTGTGGGTGTACATTAGTACACTTCTGCCCAACCCTTCCGGAAATACAGGCGTCATTGTATGTATGTATAGAGCAGAGAACACAATTATTTTCCTTTCAGTATCATTTAAAATATAATTGTAAATTAATGTACTTTACTTTTCGGCGCACTATCATATTATCATCAAAGTACGGAACCCAAACAAATAAAAAGCCACACAAAATCCGCAGCGGGTAGGTAATACGGTCGACAGAAGAATGGAATTCGATGAACACGGGATTTAGCGTTGGGATGCGCGAAGCATGCCGGCGGAATAGTTACAGGCATCGCGGTAATTTTATGTGCTGGCTCCGTAATTCAAGGGAAAAGGTGTGTTCGGCTATTGTTGTGAATACGTTTCACGGGTGAGAGCGCTGAATGGGCATTGTAGGTGGGTTAGGTGATACTATTACTGTTTTATGTTAGCCTGGTACATGAACGGCCTAGCATAGGATAAATCTCCGAAGAAAATTGTGCTAAATGAGTAAAATTTGTGATTAGTTTTGACCCTAAGATGAGGTACCTATTTTTTTTTTTTTTTTTTTTGCATACCTAGATACTATAAATAACTTTACTGGGTAAATACAAGGAGTCTGGTAGGTACATTGGGTTTTGTGCTTTTGTAGGTAGGTAGGAAAGTAGGCTCTCATTCTCCAACTGTAATAGTTGGAGAATGTGTCACTTGACTATATATTTAGGTACGCTTAATTATAAAACGAAAATAGACCACATCCATATATTCATACAGTAAGTAGGTACCTAGTACTTACATTGTAAATAGATATCTAGGTATATCCATTGTTTGTTCACTGGGTTTTTCATACTACCTACATCATGTAAAACATTCCTCAAAAGGGCTCATCTAGGATCGAGATGCTCCGTAATAGGCGCATTAAACCATAGTCAATTAAACAGAAGCGGAACGAGCCATACCGAAACAAAGTAAACGCAATAAATCGCACAAATCCGCACTTAACATTCACTAAGTGCGAAACAAACGTATTCTATTAGGCGGAACCGATGCGATCTCTGTGAACAAAGCTCCCCGTCCCCCATATATCCGCGCTAGTTTACTTACGACTCCGCTAAACGCATTGTCAGCCTCGTCGATATATTTAAAGTGTTGGCCGCAAATCGATGCTCGGCTTTGTAGCACCCGACGCGTCGCGCATTGTACGCACCAACCCGAAGGTGTTAATGTCAGGCCCCCACAAATATGTAGCAAGTGCAAAACAAAGCAAAACGCGTACAAGCCACCCGAGCCTGCCCGCGATTTATTTCGCGCGTTACACCAACCGAACAATTTTAATTAGTATGGCTCGGTTTAATGAATAGAGACATAAAGTGCGTTGCTGGATTCCGAGAGTTTCGATACCCCATTGGAGCGTTCCTCAATAATTGGCTACTAGATGACGATATTCGTGCGATGTTCGGCATTCGTTCTGTTAGACATTGTTTGGATAAAGGGCCAACTTGTGGAAAGTTATGGGGACCACGTACGGGGAAGCGGCGGCTCTGTGTTCCCGCCATAATAAGCTTCGTTCCATAAAGTTGCGTCCTAATGAGGGTCTTAATTTTACAGTAGCGGTAATAGACAACTTGTAGACAGCTGATTAACATTTTTTAATTTAAAACGGTCATGCTAATAAATTCTCTAGGTCTGTAAGTGATTGGTGATGTCAAAGAAAATGCCGTTTATCCCGGTCTGCTGCTGGTAATTTAGCACTGAATCACATCTTTACTTAACATTAGGGGAAAATAAGGGATATGTTATATAGTTCGTATTATAACGCGAACGGCTGAAAATGCTGCCTACCTCATAGAAGACTGCAGAAAGGTTTAGCCATATGTATAATAGCTATATATCTTATAATTTGATCTGTTTTCTATATTAATATTAAAAAGCTGAAGAATTTGTTTATTTATTTTTCTCTCTCCAGAAATGCTAGTTTGATTTTGAACTTCTTCTCAAATAGGAAGCTACGAGTACTTTATTCCTGAGTGCTATATGTTACAAAACTTTATTATCAAAAGAATTAAGGATCCATAACAATACAACCCAATTTCACGGGCTAAAGCTAGTTTCTAATAACGCATGGATATAGATTATTATCTAGTTGATTTCCCTCCAAAAAGTTTTATCAAAGTGTACCTTAACAATTTTTGCCACATTGAAAAGTGGCTCAGTAATGTCAAATTAAACTCAAGCACCTACTTCGTGGTAGGCCAGGAGGTAAATTATGTTTCTAATAAAACTAGCCATACCCCGCGGTTTCACCCGCGTTAAGTTACCTACATCTTTGGTTACTGCACTGCTCCCGTAGGTCGTAGCGTGATGTTTTGTAGCCTATACTTACTATAATTCCTTATGAATCTGGTTATGAATTATTTTTTCCGATCCGAGTAAGTAGTCCACGAGATTAGCGCGTTGAAACAAACAAAATAATGTTTACCTTTTTGTCAGCTATCTATTATATGATAAAAGAGATTTATTATTAGCTACATATTCGACATCAACTTTTATTATCCCGAAATATTACGTTCCTAACTACGTAATATTTGGGGATCATAAAAGACTTGTCGAATGATATTGAATTTGAATCGTCTATGACAAGTCAGGATGGCCGAGCGGTCTAAGGCGCTGCGTTCAGGTCGCAGTCCACTTCTGTGGGCGTGGGTTCGAATCCCACTTCTGACAAAATCTCTTTTTGCTTTATTATTAATTTGCCATCAGTTATCACTAGTTGTTTTACTATTTTACATGAATGTTATCTAAATGCCCTTTTCTGCTAAGATAATGCCAGTATTTATGCTATGATCGTAAATATTAATGAGATTCGTGTGATATAATGAAATAATACACACATACCATCACGCTTGTATTCCCCGAAAGGTTAGGCAGAGATGTACCAATGTACACACGCAGTTCGCCGATATGTTTGAGGTCCAATGTAATATGGGGCGAGCTTATTGCTATTAACCAGACATAAGTAAATAAAAAAAAAGTAAAATATAACTAATCATTTTTTTTTTCGATAACATAATAACACAATAATAGCCAATATACGTTTTTGGCTGTTGGCAAAAAGTAATGCGTATTGCTCATAGACTTTTCAAGGAGATGTACAAAAGGTTGGGTTGACACTTCTCGTGGCTTAGCACTGCCATCCGACGTGGCAAAACCGCCAGTCTTTTGGCCACATTTTCAGTTGACGGCAATGCGGAGGAACATTTTGATGCCATACGAGTATAAATAGTTTTAGTTTTTTTTATTTTCTTTTGCTTTTTTTTATGATAACTTATTTTAAGGCGGTAGATACCTATATGTATATTATAACTACTTACATAAAAAAAATACTCATATTAAACCGATATGAAAACCATTTTCTAACACTACACTCTAGAATAACTAATCAAGTGCATAGCAAAATAAATTCACATTAAAAAAAAAAAATGTCAGAAGTGGGATTCGAACCCACGCCCACAGAAGTGGACTGCGACCTGAACGCAGCGCCTTAGACCGCTCGGCCATCCTGACTTGTGAGAATGCAGCAAATAGATTCATTCCGAGAAATACAAATCTTCTATAGATACTCGCACAATCAAGAACACAATAGTGACTATGATTTACGTCAAGAAATTGGGTAGTAGTTTGTCAGTCTGTGATCTCCATTAATAATCCAATTCCTCTACCATGCCAAAATTACCTACTGTAATATTCTTCTTCTTGTAATATTCTTATTACTGTAATATTGTATTGTTGTTGTTATATTGTAGTTCTGTGACGATTCATGGGCGGTAGTTATTGTAGTCAAAGGGTTCCTATAGGTACGCAGCTATTTAAATATAAACGGCTTCTGTCATCGAAGCCGCGGTTGGAAGGCCTTAGATAACTAAATTATTTAAATAGTCTAGCTATATAGGCTAAATTTTTATACAGGTCTCCACATACTCGTAGTTTGGAGACCACTGTCTTAAATATTTGCTTATTTCAATAAGTTAGGCACACTACAAACACTAATGCTCAATACAAATAATTTAAAATACCTAGTCACATTACTCAGATTATACTCGACTGGTATCGAACCTGCTTCATCATGCATGAGAGGCGGGTGTCTTAACCACTGGGCCATTACAACACAAGATTGTGTAGATGCGTACCTACGTAAATATATCTTCGCTAAATGTAATTATGATAAGATCATTTTTTTAAATAAATTCAGCTTTGAATGGACGATATCCAAAGTCTAGTCCAATGACACTTCTGTATAAAAATAAATAGTAAACAAATGATGAGTGTAACGCTATAAATAGCGCATTTATTTGGCAATAGGCAACCTTAGTACATTATGATACTGGCTATTTTTAATTGATTTTAATTAGATGTTGCTGAATTTCCCGATTACTGTCTGAAGGCCAATTTGTAAATAAAATTGTTCAAAAATTGTATCTGAGTTTAACAAACATGTAGATAATAGATATATTTGGCAGATTGAGACATATTAAATGCAAACTTTTTTTTAAAATACGGGATTTACTCCTCTTTATCCACTTTTTAGCCGATATAATTGTTTATACATACATATCATCACGCCTCTATTCCCTGAAGAATTAGGCAGAGGAGTAGAATCAATATACACCCACAGTACGCTAGTATTTTTAGGTCCAATGTAACAGGGGGCGAGACTATTGCCATTAACCGTACACAAATCCTAACTCCGAGCTGCTACTGAGTATTTCATTGAAAAACCCAAAAAACTTTGCTCGTCCGGGGAATCGAAACCAAGACCTCTAGCGCGTATATAATTAGTTTATACGTAGGTAGATACTTAATTAAGTGGGGGGGTGCATGAAAGGAGCCTCCCCGAGCGACGTACTCTCCGACCTCTGTTACGTCCGGCGCACCCTGGGCAATCGACTTCGGTCGATTGGCTAATCCTTTCACCACGATGGCAAATCTAAGGCCCTCCTCAGGGCCAAACAGTCCACTCACAAAACCAGCCTTGTGTGTAGTCTCGATCAACATCGAAGGGTTCTCTCAGGATAAGGCAGAAATTCTGTCCGAACTATCTTGCAAGACGCACTGTGACATCTTGTGCGTCCAAGAGACCCATCGGGACGGCACTCAGAGCAGGCCTCACATACCTGGACTGTCACTTGTCGCCGAGATCTACCACCCGAAGCACGGTAACGCAGTGTTTGCTGCTCCCGGCGTAAGTATCATTTCTACAAAATGCTCTAGTGATAACAATATTGAAATCATTACGATAGAGCTTGAAAACTGCACTATAATATCTGTGTATAAACCCCCCGGCACTCCATTTAAATTCGAAACACCTGATTTTAACATCCAGCGCACAAAAATTGTAGTTGGCGATTTCAACAGTCATAGCTCCAGTTGGGGCTATCGCTCCACGAACTCAGACGGTCAAGCTGTCGAAGAATGGGCAGAAGCTAACGACCTGACCTTAATCCATGACCCAAAACAACCTGCGTCGTTCAACAGCGGACGTTGGAAGCGCGGGTACAACCCAGATCTGATATTTGTCAGCTCAAATATTAGCTCTAAGAGCAAAAAGACCGTATGTTCACCAATCCCCCGAACACAACATAGACCGATAATGTGCAATATTCAGTCCGTCGTTAACCCAGTGACTATGCCATTTAAACGTCGCTTTAACTATTTGAAAGCTGATTGGGAACAATTCTCGAAAACCGTAGATACTAAATTACTTAAACTCCCACCTACCCCACAAAACTATGACAAATTTGTGAGTGTAGTTTCAGTTACATCCCGTAAATATATCCCCCGAGGATGTCGTACCTCGTACATTCCGGGAATATCACAAGAATCTGGTGAGCTCCTGAAAGCATACGAACATCTTTATGGTAATGATCCTTTCTCAGAAGAGACTATGGAAGCTGGAGAAAAATTGCTGGCACAGATAAGCGAGAGACGCCAGGAAAAATGGATGGAGACCGTCACTAATATCGACATGACTCATAATAGCAAAAAAGCTTGGAACACTATTCGCAAATTGACCAGCGAACCTCCACCAGCACATACACCCAGCACAGTGACGGCTAACCAGGTAGCTCACCAGCTCCTTCTTAACGGCAAACCACCAAAACGCCTTAGTAAAACCCCTAAAATCAAGGACTTTAGTACGCCCTCTGGGTCCGTATGTAACCCATTCCAACTAACGGACATCATCTTAGCTATTCAACGACTGAGCTATGGCAAGGCCTCTGGAGTGGACAACATATCGGTCGAACAAATTAAACACCTTGGCCCAGTATCTGTGTCGTGGTTGTTACAACTTTTTAACCACTGTCTGGAGTCTGCAAAAATACCTCGCCTTTGGAGGAAATCAAAGATTATCGCAATACCCAAACCAGGAAAGCCACATGACGACCCAAAAAACTTTCGCCCTATTTCTCTTCTCTGCCATACTTACAAACTGTTTGAACGATTACTGCTAGCCCGTCTCACAAGCCTTGTCGACCCAAAACTTATTCCAGAGCAAGCTGGATTTAGACCTGGAAAGTCTTGCTGCGGCCAGGTCCTTAACCTCACGCAACATATTGAGGATGGGTTTGAAACAAGAAAAGTAACGGGTGCAGTATTTGTAGATCTGTCGGCAGCCTACGACACCGTTAACATCCAGCGCTTGCTGTGGAAGGTTACCAACTTAACAGAGGATACAAAGTTTACTCGAATTCTCAGAGAACTCCTCAGTAACCGACGATTTCAAGTAAACCTTCTCGATCAAAAGAGTAGGTGGCGAATCCAAAAGAATGGGTTGCCTCAGGGTAGTGTGCTGGCTCCTTTGCTGTTTAATATTTACACTAATGACCAACCGGTAAGCCCTAACACAACCCGCTTCCTGTATGCAGACGACCTGGCACTAACCTGCCAATCCACTGATTTTGAGGAGATTGAGGCTAACCTATCCGCCGCCCTCTCAGATCTCAGCCATTATTATTCTGACAATGCATTGAAACCAAATCCCTCAAAAACGCAGTCGTGCGCCTTCCACCTACGCAACAGACAAGCGGGTCGTACACTGAAGATTTCATGGCAGGGAGAGCCAATCATCCACAGCCCCCACCCAAAATACCTTGGCATCACTTTGGACAGGTCCCTCAACTTCAAGAGAAACTGTGAGTCTGTTAAACAGAAAGTGCACGCAAGAAACAACTTGTTACGCCGCCTTACATCCACCAGTTGGGGGGCGTCCCCCCAAGTCCTGCGAACGACAGGAATGGCACTCTGTTTCTCCGCTGGTGAATATGCTTGCCCAGTATGGAGTCGCTCTGCCCACACTAACTTGGTGGATACAGCTCTAAACGAGACGTGCCGGATTGCCACTGGTTGCCTTAATCCCACTCCGCTACGTATGCTGTATCCGCTAATTGGCATTGCGCTCCCTGGAATTCGTAGGACCGTAGCAAGCCGCATAGAAATGGCGAAAGTAGAAAGGGACCCACGCCACCCAATGCACAATTGTGCTTGCGTCCCGCAGAGACTAAAAAGTCGGAAAAGTTTTCTAAGATGCGTGAGGCCATCTGATGGCAACTCTACCTCGGAAAGATGCCATCTTTGGCGAGAGAAGCTTAAACCTCCTGAACCATTCATTGAGCCATCAGAGAAACTTTCACCTGGGCACACGTTGCCGTGGCCGACTTGGAAAACTTTAAACAGACTCCGCACCCAAGTCGGCCGAAGCAAAGACAACCTCCAACGGTGGGGTTTCGCAGATGGCACCGACCTTCAGTGCCTGTGCGGGGTCTCTCCGCAGACCATGCCCCACCTTTTGTCTTGTGCCGCATGCCCTGTCACCTGCACACGTGAGGACTTAATGACTGCGTCGGCGGATGGTGTTGCCGTGGCCAAATTTTGGGTCAAACATAGTATTTAGAAAATATCTTATATAATTATTAATATTTTGTTATTTGCCATCGATACGCTAAGAAGAAGACTTAATTAATATAGTGTTATACATACTATAGGTATAATTTGTATTCACGTATGTAAAAATGGAAATCGACCTTCACATTTCCTAATTTACAACTTAAGTTACACAATTGGGTAGTTGACACCACCATCAATTGACATACTTTTTATGAGCTGTCAAAACGCGATTCTCCCATAGATTTTGTATGGCAATAGCACGCTGTGACGTCACTTATCGGCCTATTCAATTGACTAACTATTTATTGATTTTGAAGTAAGTAAAAATCTAATTTTACAATAAATTGAAAATAAATCGGGTGTCATGGGTAAAATGAAGTGTTTTTTTAGAAAAGTTGTGACTTAAAATTATTGGTTAGTGTGTCAACTACCCAATTAATGAGTTCATTACTCCCACTAAAAGTACTACCTTCTAAACTTCAGACAACAAGACAGTAAAGTCGCAATACAATATTAATGTAGAATTAATAATAAATTCATTGATTAACTACATAAGGCTTGGTACATACATATGCAGTACATAGCTTGGACACTGACAATAGATATTAGCATGTATTGACGCAAAGATTAATATTACATAGGTACATACAACGCCATAATTCTCAGTGTGAATCAAGCGCAGGTCATCGACACACACATCTATGACAGCTACCCTGAGTAGGGTGACTAACATTCACGGAAAATTTAGGATGAAAAAGAAAAAGAAAAAAATAAAATAAAAAATAAACCTCCGTTTCCAAAAACTGATTAAATTAAGATGTTTTAATGTGGTTTCCAACCAGTGACATTGGTGGTGTCGTGATGGCCCAGTGGTTAAGGCGCCCGCCTCTCATGCACGAGGTTCTGGGTTCGCAACCGGGCATGGGCAAGTACCAATGCGACTTTTTCTAATTCATATGTACTTTCTAAGTTTATCTTGGACATCACTGACATCGGTAACCATGTTAGAAGCCCTTGAGGCGGTTTAGAAACTCTGAAACTAGGGTGTGTGGGATCTTTACCCCTTACTGCCCACACGATAAAGAAGAAAACCAGTGATACGAGGCGTGAATTGAATGAAGAGAATTAAAATCACACTGACTGACGCTTACACTAAAAGATGTACCGCGCTGACCTGCCACGCGCCAGCTCCCGCGAGGTTTGTATATCTATTTTGCAAAGTAATAAATACTCTATTCACGTAGCAATATAGCTCAATGTAGTAAGGAGTATTACAATTCTCGCCTCGCACAATGTCTCTGTATAACGTAATCTAAGTGCATTTTGTTAAATTATAACGTAGTGTTTCCTGAGTCATTTTTGTAAAGATTTGATACCAACATCATGAAAATCGCTAAGTGTACCTATGTGTTAGTTGGCCCTATTTATATGAAAGTACATAGGTACTTCCACTGGACCTGATAAATCTGTAATGTAATTTAGTGAAGTTAAAGTTAGGATCTGTGCCCGGTTAATGGCTCGCCCCCTATTACATGGGACCTAAACATGCCGGCGAACATTGGTACACCTCTGCCTATCTGGCGTGATGGTATGTGTAATTTAGCAATCAGGAATATCCTGTTTCTCGCTTAAACTCATGCAGTACCTATCATATGTGGCATATTGAATGGCATTGCGTCAACAAGTCCATCCCTGGCGCAAATGGTCGCCACTTTTGGCAAGGAATGCGGCTGCCCCGTCCCTCGGCCCTCGGTCGCTCGTTTGTTTAGAAAGTTGAAGCGACCTGACCAATATAATGTAATGGGGGAAACAGCTGATTGGAGGATTGTGGGGGTCGCTTTTGACTGAATGGAACTTGGACTGCTTTGTGAGATGTTGGGCTAGGATTTTTGTATCACTTTTTTGATGCAAATTGTAGCATTCTTTACTTGTCATTACATCTAGAAGTAGTTTTACTCTTGGATCTAAGATAGTCTTATTTCTTTTTATGAATTTTAGTATAACGTACTAAGTTTTCAAAAAGAAGTATACAGTGGCGTGCAAACGGCGATTAGGTAAATATTCAAGGACAAGGAAAACTGATGGCGAAAAGAGGTACCTAATTACACGCTCAAGCAAGGAAGGAAATACACAAGTAGATTTTGATGAAATATTTCTGTTTTTCCATCCTAATTAAATAACACTACTTGTACCTTTACAGTTAAAAATATATTATTATCATTATGTGAAATACGATTCGATGTACATTACATTACATTACATTATGAAGACATACCTACTGATTACGTAATGAGTAGATCGCACAAAATCTAGTCAGGAAATATTACATCTTGGGTCTAATCAAGTTAACACCGAGTTAACTACCCCTGACCTATACCTACCATATTTTTTGGGCCAAAATACTTTTTAATGCCTAATCCGAGCATACAAATTTCGATAAAAAATAAAAATATAATATTAAATTTCTTTGTTTTTTTTAGGTAAATATAGATTAGTTATAGTTCGATTTATAATATACATACCTCTGCAGCGATAGTTTTAATGAGTTTATTATATTTCAGGCAACTAATCTAACAAGGTGTCAAGAAATTAAACAACAGCGTTACTTTTTTACAAAATTAACTTTTTTAATTAAAATTGCACAATCAGACTTTTCAATATGTTAGTTTTAAACTGTAACGCTTACATTTAGCTCTTAGTAAGTTAAATCACAGAAATAATCAGTTTCATGGAGTATTCTTAATAATTAAGATTACTGCGTTACCAAAGTGTCATTTTAAAACATAAACTTTCCTATTAATAACAAAAAACAACTTATATTTAATACCACCTAATGGCATAACCTTCCACTCTTGATAAATAATACGTACGTAAGAGGTTCAGGCATTTAAGATTACTAGAAGCCCATGTATTACTGAAATTACTACAATAATCAAAGGGACACAAAAGTAACGCAGTAGTAATCTTAGTAACACAGTAGTATTTTCTTACATACTATACTTTGTACTTTCTATAGAGATCTGTTATAATGATAAAACAAAACAAAATTTTACTTCTTATGACGTGATATAGTATCAAGTAACTCAAATAACTTCAAAAACAACAAACTTAGCAAATTAAATACAAATAATTCAGTCTTACTTTTCATATACGTTAATTGCTTCATCGTAATGAAAATTTTCAGTTTTTTTCTGTAAACTGCAGAGCGATCTCTTCGTATTTGTCTTCGGCCTCTAGATCTCGGTGAAACTGGAGTTCCTGACCGTGAGCTGGACGCCAGTGTAATGTTCATAATTTGTTGAGCACACTTTTGACGTTCTCGTCGTTTCTTGTTCGCAGTCTTCCATTTACGCTTGATATTTCTGTGTTCACGCTTTGTCATATCTTTTACAAGTTTTTTATTTGCGTGGTACCTTTCAAGATGTTTTTTTTTTGGCTTCAGCATTTTTTATAGGGTCCAACTTCAATTTAAGCCTATAACGACGTTGCTTTTCTGCGTTCGTTAACGCCATTTAGTGCAAAAGCTTCTTTCTGTGAAGAAAAAAAGAGTATTTTTGCATTTCGGTCTTAATAACATATTTCTAACATCAAAAATAATAAAAAACGCAACTGCGTTACCTTTACAACAACTGCGTTACTTTTTTCTAGTAACGCAGTGTAGCAGTTACGCAGTTGTAAATATTTGACTTCGTTGTAAATATTCACTAAAAAGAATAACAAAATAAAAATATTCTAACACTGATAGAAACAAAACATGACTAGCTGCGTATTAAAATAACAATAATGTAAATATCGTCAGTACGTACCTTTCGACAGCGGTAACTCAGCGGCCACGCAATAAATACACGCACCTCTCTCAACGACTGTGACGCCACTGATCCGGCTAGCGGTCTCCCCCCAGCGCAGTTGCTATCATTCGTTCTAATAGTTACAATAAGTCGAACCAAATAAAGTGAAATAAAATGTAACACACTCACTTTGAGGTTTATTTTCATATAGCAACGCAAGGTAGTTACGATTTTGTTCTTTGTTGGGGACACAGACAAAATATTTTTTTATTCCATGAAATATTTAATGTAGAAAATATCTATTGGCGTTGTAATAAGGTTCAAATGTTACATTTTCATAGGGACATTTAAGATTTAACGCCACCTAGGAAATATTGGGAGAAATAGCTAAGTACATCTTGGCACAGTGCTCAAGGACAGCAATATTTTGTACTAAGAACGACTGCGTTACCAAAAATTACAACGTTGTTACTGCAATTTTAGGATAAATAAGATATTTTCCCGGTCAAATCTTGTTTTCTGCGTTAGAAAATAATGTTATATTTCGATATAAGTATACTTTTTGCGCAATTTTGTACTGATATCCCATAAAATTAATTATTCTTTCGGTGGGACCAGTTTTTAGGCATCAAAAAGTATTTTGGCCCTTTTAACATTTTCCGCATATCTGCAAAAACTTAACACTCATTACATCACATTCAATAGGTATATCCAGCATTTTAAAAACTAGATTCTAAAATGTTTAGTAGTTGCTAATGAATTAATTGTTTCTGAGTTTCCTTAGTTACAAGAAGACTAATCTGCTCAGGTCATTGATATTACGATTTACGTCAGAGTATGAGGTAGGTACTTGCGGAAGGATAAATAGGGTAAATTTAGGAATTCCTAATTTAATAATTACGTCTACAGCGTGCGTGTTGAATAATCAACTGCGATAATGTTTTACTAATTAGTCTTCTGGACGTTTAGATAAGGCGTTTTATACGCGTAGTACCTACGTAATTATTCGGTAGATGACACCACTAATAAATTGACATACTTTTTATGAGCTGTCAAAACGCGATGCTCCCATAGATTTTGTATGACGATACTAAACTATAACGTCACTTTTTTGACATTCCAATTCACTAAATATCTATCTATTTCAAAGCAAATAAAAATCTAATTTTATAGTTATTTAAAAATTTATCGGGTTTTCAGGGGTAAAATAAAGTGTTTTTTTTTTAAAGAAGTTCTGTCTTGGAATTATTGTAAAATTTTGTCTACTACCCGATGGTCACGGGTAGTTGACGCAACAACGTAAGGGAAATTCGCATCTGTGGGCGAAGTAGGGATCTTAAACTTGGATCAGGGTTACCAGAGGTCAGGATTTTTTATCTTAAAAAAAAAACGCCCCACCCACCAATTTCTCTAAAATAAAACACTTTATTTTAGCCCTGAAAACCCGATGAGTTTTTAAATAACTTAAAAAATCGATTTTTAGTTGCTTCGAAATCAATAAATAGTTAGTGAATTGAGATAACAAAAAAGTGACGTCATAGTTTTGTACTGTCATACAAAATCTATGGAGGAATCGCGTTTTGACAGCTCATAAAAAGTACGTCAATTGATTAGTGGTGTCATCTACTCAATTGTGTCAAATCGCGACGTCACAGCGCAGTGAAGTAGTAACTAAAATTATTATATCAGTTGCTAGGTACGTGCACTAACTACTCCATCCAAATAATTTTCCTTAATATACTGCTACTTACAGGAATATTCATCAATATTCCTATTATAATACATTGTATCCGAAAATCATTTATGAAATTATTTAATGAAATCCTCATAAGTTAATTAATTATTAAAACTAGGGTATCTACCAGCTTATTATGCGGTTTGCCGATGAACGTACTAACGAGTATGAGTGATGAACTAATTTCAGATATTATGACACACTAGCCCGCGAATTCGTATGCGTGTATTTTCTTACGGTTCCCTATTAGTTTATAGTAAAATATGCCCTATATACATATGGCCATAAGGATCGTAATAGCCAAAGAATATTCGGAATCATACCTGTAGGTTCGAAAATAGCGTCACGTGTTCAACCAAAAAAAATCTTAATTCTTAAGTCTTAACTTTTATTCAGTTTTGTCTATCAGTTAGGGAATTTAGTATCTACCTATACGTATAGTAAAGTATTATCCCACTTCCCAACTTTTTTCCTAAACTAACGTAAGTCTGTCTATCTGTTCGTTTATAACCTTATCATAGCAATACCGCTGTACGTACCTATAACTTAGAATTTGGTTAAAGACATACTCAAGTACCTAAATTAATTTTTAATCCGCAACTTTGTATTGGGACAAGCCCGCCAATGTATTCCCAACCACTACAAATCAGAAAACCAGAATCAACAGTGGAGTCCGACAGTAAAGCGCCAAGGCAATGAAGCTCGACCGGAGAAACGATTCAACTGTGTCTTGGAAGAAAAGACTACAGAGGAGTAAGAAAAAATATAATTTCCACTTCGCAACTTTGTCTGCGTTAAAACACCAATATTCTATCAAACAAAAATATTATTCATTCAACATTGACTCCATTAAAACTGCTTATGGAAAACTAGGCCCCAATCCAACGGGATTTGACACTATCGGATATCCGGTCAGCGAACAATGCAGTCATAGACACAATTACTATTCATGTCATTTACTAACGTCATATATGTTTACGAATATAGGTACTATGTCTTACTGCCATCGGTCACGTACGATAGTGTGTGTTTTACGTAATGTTGCTTGGGAAATAACGCTAGATAAATATTACGGGACTATGGGCTTTAGATGCTGCAGCCGGAAAGTCCCTTGTTATTTGTTAGTGTTGCCAGTTTATTGTATTTATGGTTTGCTTTTGTTTTGGGAGTTTACCTCAGGTTTGATTAGGGTGACCAATTTTTTTTTTAAACTCTAAAATTTTCTCCTTTTTCGTGGGTGCGTTTACAAAGATATAATCTCAAACGCATAAACAGGCAGACCCAGAACAACCATCTGTAGGCCATACAAATAATGGTTACGTGCGGGAATCGAACCCGTGACACGCAGCGGAGCAGCCGATCGCTCAACCACTGTGTGTCAACAATTAGATATTAATGCTTATTATTATGGGTTCCCGAGAAATGGTGTCACACTTCTGATTGCTATTTTCGGTCCAACGCACTAACCATTTGGCTGATTACCTACATACATTGGTACTGAACCACAAACCTATAAATATTTCGTACAAAATAACATATCGATAACAAACGGTTTCCTCAAGCTACCTGGGGAAAATACGTTTTCGATTAGGTGTTGTGGTACTAATATTAATTAGGTATAAATTCGAGAATTCGGTCTAGCCTAATTAACGACATTAAACCTACCTACTTTTTTATAGATAAGAACTGCCTCGGTAGCCTAGTGGTCCTAAGCGCGACTGCTACGCTAAAGATTCGATTCCCAGGTCGAGCTAAGTGTTATTTGGTTTATCCATTAAATTCTCTGAAGTTTATAGTTTCAGCCGGTGTGAAATCTACAGATGTGTGCGGTACTAGCAGATGTTTAATTCGCGACTTCTCTTTTTCGCATCAATGGTTCTGGATAATTCCTTTTTTTCTTGGATTTCGTGGGACCCGTAGGTGAATACGTTTATCAGGGTATCAGCAGTATTCTTAATGTCCTAAGTGTAGGTATAAGGACGCGTTGGGCAGTGTGTGTGTGTTTTGGGACAAGTCCGCCACACTATCAGGCTCCTCCACTGGGCACTCTGGGCAAGTGCCCAGGGCCCCAGGAACGTCAGGGGCCCCAGCCTGCCCTCAAAATAATAATAATTTAAATCCCCAAGCCTAAGAAATATGAGTATTGTTTATTTTATACATATATTGAATTGGGTTAAATCGAACAGTGAAAGAAATTCAATTAAAAAACATGGGGGCTCCAAAATTCTAATGTGACCAGGGCCCCCAATAGGTTACAGACGGCCCTGCACACTATTCATAAACCACTGGCACTCCTGAAAGCCAGAATCAAGTGTAGCGATTACCAGAAAAGCGCAGGCAATATAGCTCGACAAGTCCCGTTGACCCACGTTATAATAAAGTAGATTAGGCACTACGTGCATCTATGTACAGTCAGCAAAAGAGATAAGTAACCAGAGTCGCCTAGTAAATTCAAAGTTTTTCAAAAACTGATAGAAGTTTTTTATTTAATTTAATTTTTAGTAATAGACAATAAACGGTTTATTAATTAAATTAAATTTCATTTGAAAAGGACTACCGGTTTGAAAGGAAACTTCAACTATATTGAACGGTCCGGTTACTTATATCTTTTGTTAACCGTACACATGCAAAATGGGCAAAATGTTATTGAGTTTGTCGGGACAATAAAGATTCTCCCGACAAACCCAATAACACTTTGCCCACCCTGGGAATCGAATCCAAGCCCCGACGAGACCTACGCGCACGTACGAAACATGCCTTCTCAAAGGTTCGCTATCTAAACTGATTGTATTAATTTGTGAAGTTTTCTTTGACTGTTTTCTACTTCTATTTCTTTCCTGCATCCTTCGTAACTAAAATTATAAATGCGAAATGTTAGGTACTTTTTCACGCATAGACCACTGTTTTCAATTATTATACGCTGTCAGGCGTACAGAAACGGACACGGTACCTTTCAACCTGAAAAAAAGTACTGTTCCCGAGGAAAACAACAATAACGTTCTTATGAGAATAGATGGCGCCACGTGTCTTTAAAATCACGATTGAATTATAAAATATAACCAACATTTACGCGGACCAAGTCGCTGGCAATAGCTAGATAATTTTATGTTATTCTATTATGTTATTTTTTTTTTATGGAATTCTCAGTAGCAGCTCGGCTCGCCCTCTATTACATAGGACCTAAATATACCGGCGAACTGTGGGTGTACATTGGTATACCTCTGCCTAACCCTTCGAGGAATACAGGCGTGATGGTATATATGTCATACTAAACATAATTTTAAAACTTTTCCAATGTAGGTGCTTAACTAAGCTGAGTTTACTGAACTCTGACTAAGCACAATAAAATACACTTAAAAAGGCGAAACATGGCAATATACGCTGAAAGTGGGCGGCCAGCTGGCGTTGCTGAGAAAATTTACAAATTTCTGCTAATAACACCATAAAATGCGTCTAATTATATTTTTTTATTGTTTTGGGAGGCCCCTAGGATAGGATATATTTTAAGGTGTTGAAAGTTTAGTAAATAAACCTATGTTAGGTAAAAGCGTAAAGATTAAAGCTATCTTTGAATAAACTTTCGATTTGTCTAGTTGTTACGTCAAGGAATTAACTAAGATCAAAAGGGTTAATGGAAAAGAATGAAATATATTTTTAGAGCAGTAAATACTAGGTAGGTATATGATAATTAAACGTAACCTACCTATTGAAAAATTGTTATTTTATTTAAATAGCTCAAACTGAACTAAACTTTGTGATAAACTTCTCTTTAAGATTCGTAGAAATAGGTGCCTACCTAGATAAGTAAGTTTCATAAAACGAGTTAAGAAGACAAGACATACTAAATTGTTTAGAAAAAGAGTACCTACGTATAAAACTTGGTAAAGTTAATAGATCCAGCTACCAGTACCTAGGTACGACACATACATATTAAGTAAATGTAATGAGCCATGGGTAGGTATGTATCACTCAATACCTAAGTAACGTGACAAAGTTTTTAATTATTAGACGTGAAAATCGCCAGGTGCGAGTAGGAGGGATTTCAGTGGCCCCCATTTGACCGTCGATTGCCATATTTGGCACGGCTCGCGTCTAAATATGGCTCTGGCACTGCCCACCGCCCCGCCGCTGCGCCCGAGCCGCTCCACTTCCGACTCTATTATTTCTATTTACGAAATAAACTCAAAATAAAAGCTCTATTTTAATACGGATTTCGGGCACTGAAACGTTCGCGGGTTCCCGGCGAACGTTCGCTTTTCCTACGGATGTGTCGGGTTACGGCCGCGCTTAGCGTTTTCGTCTCTCTCGAAACATATTGCACGCGTCGCGCGAGACAGAGACAGATAGAGGTCGAGGTGCGCGGGACGCAGTTGTGCGAAGTCAGTCGCGGTCCGAGCGGCCGACTCGTCAGTCCCGCCCTCGGTTCTTTCGCGTTTTCGGTTCAAAGTTAGTCTCCGTTCGTCGTTCGGACGGTGAGGTGTGTATAGCGCGTCTGCGCACCGGTTACTGTGGCGTACTGCGAGGTTATAATGGACGCGCCCGGCGGAGCGCGGGAGCCCCGCTTCGGGTCGCCGTATGGTATGGGACTCCTCGGCGAGATGCCGGACATGTACGGCGGTGGACGGCCACCCAGCGCCCTCGGTGGCGGCGGGCTGCGGCCTGGCATGCAGCAGTGTCCCATGCCGCGCGCCGGCGTCAAGAGACCCTCGGACCAGTGCTACGACGAGCGACCCCCGCAGAATGTCGGCCTGGACCACTGTGCCATGCCCGACATAGCAGACGATGGCTATGCATCTCTCCAGCCCAAGAAATCGCCACCTTCCAATGGCAAAAAGACCAAGGGTCGTGTGAAGATCAAAATGGAATACATTGACAACAAACTGCGACGGTACACGACATTCTCCAAACGGAAGACTGGGATAATGAAGAAGGTGGGTGTGTGAGACCAGTTTTGGCAATATTCCATATGGGTCGTCAGGGAGCGCTGGCTGCTTGCAACCAGCATGCGTGTCAGAGTGCATTACAAAGTAAAAGTTCATGGAAATGATGAGTGGACTGAGTCTTGTCTGTGCCTCTGTACTGCCCGGCTGATGAGAAATATTGTGTTTAAAGTTTTGTTTATGTGCGGAGTCGCTTAACTACTAATATTTTATAACTAGACTGAAATGTTTCTTTGGTCCAATTTGTAAACCTCAAAGATTATAAATTCACATAAATAATATAGATTTTGTATAGGAAGTAAATAGTTATGAAGTCACAAAAGTTATGTGTTTTGTGACATTTATTACCGCACTGAAAACTATAAATTTGCCAAAGTTCTTGGATAATTTGGACATATATCTTCAACTCATTTAACTTCCCATTTTCTTGAGAGACCACAGGATTGTTATACCAGCATAAAAATTCAATATAACAATCCTAAAATCAGACAACTGACTTGGTGCAAGTGTAAACACAGAGATGTGAGATGTCAAAGTTGAATGTTCTAAAATCTTATAAAACTGGAATTAATGCTGGTAAAACTTTACACAGCACTAACAGCTACTGTAAAATGAATTATAGAGATAAAATAATGGCATGAACTAGGCAAAAAACATTAAAATCTCTCATTGTTTTGGGCTTAGAGGTTATAATCTTCCCGACTCTCGAAAATCATGGAATATTGCTGAACACTTGTCTAGATGCATTATTTCAGTCAATATCTATAATTTTCTCGTTCGTTGAGGCTGGTCAGTCGTGTTTTATGTATATTTACAGTGTTTTTGTGAACATTTGTGATGAAAGTTTTGACAGATGTCAGTTGTTACAAGGTTATGTTTCGTGAGTATTCTCTAGTTATTTGCAAGTTTATCATTCCCATACGACGTGAAATTAAATATATTACAACATGAACTATAAGATACATGTTACTTTGTGGCCTAAAAAGCAATATTATATTTTTAGTCATACTTTCTGTAAATAGAAGATAGGACAGCTGTCATAATAACTCATTTGTTGCATCAAGAGATGGCGCTACCGGTATCATTCTTTTGAATGAAATTAAGAATTTTAATTTTTGACGTGCGTAAAGTGTAACTTTTATGGGATACTTTTTTGATACTTGATGATTTCTTGAATTTTTTGATTATGAGTAGATTTGATCTTTGTGTATTTTAATAATATCATTTAAATATTTATTTACTAGCAAGCTGGTTATCATTCTAATTATTCTTTATAGTTGTATTAATGCTATTTAAGTACGTTGATATTTTCCAACTCGACTAAGATTCGTTTCTATAATATCGTGTATTCGCTTCCTATTGGACGGACGCCCCGCTGTGTCCTGGATTACGCCTGGACTACTTGCATGCATTTGACGATATTACCCAGTGTTCCAATGGCCGACGTCAAAATATTAAACGCAATAAGCACTGCTTTATTTTGCATAAATATTGTGGCGTGCCGTTCAAAATGATCTAGCAAATAACCACGTGTGATTAATGATATCTTTATTTAAGTAAATATATCTTAATCCAGTTTCAGTAGAAATATTCTTCTATCTAAATAATTAGGTAGGCACTGTATGATCATGATACCGGCTTTTTAATTTTAGCGGTAGTTTATTTTAATGACATTTCTTTTTTCGCATTGGAAATCATCAAATGACTTCTCCCGCCCTGGGTGGTGCGGGAGGGAGGGTCAGACTTTTACTGCCTAAAACGTATCCATGTTCCTTCTTGTGCCCTTTGCGTTCCCGGGGCGCGGTATCTCTTTCGAACAACCCGCAGTTAATGACATTTGATTGTTTCTAAATTTTGTTCTCTAGACTAATATAATGTTAGTTTTTCCCAGAAAGTTAAAACTAGTGTAAATGTCGGCTTGCCGCCAGTTACACATACGGCCATAGCCCAAAGCACAATCGAAGTCTGTCGAAGCATCGTTTGATACCTTCTGCATTATCTTCAATATTCACCCGCTACAAAAATCGAAAATATGTTGGAAATGTATCGTTCCTAGAATTGAGTTTTCTTGCAATTAGAACAAATGTAATAATTTTAATACGGGTCCAGCAAGAACAGTATGAAAAGGAATCCTACCTATCTTGTTTATCTAGGATACGCGTTACGAATATAAACTAAGGAATAGATCAATTAGTATAATTAGTGCACACAAAGGGAATATAAATGATACGCAGTTGCACTTCAACAAATCTTGGACAAGTTTTTAATATGAAACCAATCTTACAACTTTAATTAAAGTCCCACTTATTTCCTATATTTCTCTGCAAAATACCGAACGGTAGCTTCATTAAGGGGCAAGACATTGTCAATCTATGCGTGTAGAAACGTCTGAGCGGGCCGTGTAGTGATGTCCGTCAAAATCATCCATTGAACTGTGATGCAAATGGTGAGCGATGGCGAAGGCATGCGCTAATGCAGGAACTGGATAGGCTTGGGTTTACATGCAAAGAGAAAAATCGTTTTATCCAATTATTTATTACGGTTATCGGAGACAAGAAGCAACATGTTGCAGTTTTAATGTGGCACGTTAAAGTCGTTAAATTGTGTTTACTGAGCTTAAAATGCTTTAAAATCATTAAGTAGATTATTTTGTTGAAAATGCTTAACGACTAAAATACACTTGCTATTTAAACTTAGAATCGTTAAAACCAACCAACAAAGTGATGACTGGTCATCAACTTGTTGTTTACATTCATACATCTGGTGTATGAACGTGGACGATGCGATTGGTTTTTGTCAGCCCATGGAGAAAAGACGCCAAACTACGAAATGTGTTTATAAAAGTTGCAAAAAAATTACCGTACTTGTCACAGAGTCGATTAGGAGTATGTGTAGCTAGGGTTCAAAACAACCTGAAATATTTAAATTAAAAACCATGAAAAAAATATATTATATGGTACTAAAATCTTGGACAATTTTCGGTATAAATGTTACACTGAATCGCCTCAATCTTGCGCCGCATCGGGGTCGCGCGCACGCAAGCGATCCTGTCGCGCAGCGGGTATCAAAGTCGCCGGCGTGCCCTGTTGTTACTTGTTAGGCGTGCGCCTGCGCATCCGCCCTCGTTATGCGATGTAATGCCCCTTAAAACGTGCAGCCTTACTTGCCTTTGCAATTAAACGTGCTTTACTGAATGACAGCATTTAAGAATTTAAGCAGATTAGTTTTTTTTTTTAACAAATTATGCGGATCATGATACGTTAATATCGATATGCGATCCATTAAAAAATTGCCTTCAGTAATAATTTTGCCAGCTTTCGCTGTATAAATGTTAGTGTTTTATGTTGTTTCAACATTAAGCCATATTGTTGCCTGTAAGACTAATTAATATTATTCACGTTAATTTTTAAAGAACTGAGGACCATGTGGATAATTCAAAAATTAATAAACAAAATATTTGATTATTTCTTGGCAATCACTGTTATGTCTTGAAGTTATCTCTTTTGAAATAACCATTGCTATAATTTTCTGTCTGTATCAACTGTCTCGTAGATTACTTTACATTTTCCGAGCTCCGCAAAAGGGAAAGGGGTCTGATGTCTGACCACATAAATAAACAATATGTACATATCTTAGGCTAATCAATGTAAAGGCCTGCTCATCAATTCGGTGCACCTATCACCTCGTGCAACCGGGACTTTAATTGCGACGCCCCAGGGGCCGTCAGGCCGACACGACGGCATTTTGTTGTCGGCATGCTGTTGCATTGTGCCGACTTTGTCATGAAAATTGCCGACAATATGTTGTTTAGAATCTAACCGCCCCGTCGACTAGCAACTTGCTGTTATTGTTAAAAGCAACACTGTGTCTAAACGTAATCCATTAGATAAACATTGACTCATTTGTGCTTATTCTAGCAAGCCCACATTATTTTCCACTGGCTTTTATGGAAACTTTTAGCTCGTAAAAATAAGAATAACCCTAAAAGTATGACGTCCAATATCATAATTCTTATAACGATGACAAACAAAGTAACTAAGATTGCTTTTCAGCAAGGATGATATTGCAATGCATTTATAAATCAAAACGTGCTCTTCTAGAAATGATAATAGCCCTCATTGTTTAGCGCGTTCCTCCAATGCAAGAATAAATTATACAGTCCGATATAGGCGTTCCGATATAGTCCTTAAAGAGGACATTTTAATAAATTTAAAATAACGATTATCGTTGTCTGGCGGAGTCGTGATTTCGTTAGGTTCGTGGTTGGGTCTAGGGCCGGAATAAGTCGTCACGAACGATTACTAAATTAATTAGGACCTAGCTCGGATGTAGATTGCGCTTGAGATTATTTTCCCACACGACTTGACGACGTTTAGATCTTGAGATTTTGTGAAGTATTGTTTAATGTTAGTACATGGACGTAGATATCTGTTAATTGTGTGGCGACAGCTTCTGGTATGGCTAAAATTGTTTTTGGCAAAGTTTTGCGTAGAATGTTTACAATTTTTTTGCGTAGATTCTTAACGCGTCCATTGAGACCATTAATATATTCGCCAACAGTTCGCGAAGCAGTGAGAGGGACAGGCGTTACTGAAATGAAACAATTATATATTGCGCCTACACTAATTACGGCGGCGCGGCGCGGGCGCGCATCTGCGACCCATATCTCACGGCCCGCAACCGTTTTGTAATGCTAATGCCGCCGGTGCGACCTGTGTGGCGGGCTTTTGTGTTTTGGTGGGTTCTTAAACGCTCCCAAATTAGATGGGGTAATTGTGAGCCGAATAAAAACAGAAGCCTTTATTCTAACGGTGGAATATTTCTATAAATGTTTTATTTTAGGTTGAACCGTTTTATTGTTGATCTTTTATAGGATTTATAATTGTTGTTGACGTTCTGTGGTTTCTGCCTAACCTCATGGGAAAAAGGCGTTAGTTTATGATGTATAATTGTTGATCCTATAACCTTTCCCCTATAAGTTTTCGCTCGCAACTTCATCCGTGAAAAATTATTTATCGCGGGCACAGAAATCGCAGATTAAAAAATAGCCTGTATTTTTATTCTGACCCCAAGCTACCTATTTGTAATTTTTTCTATTTTTTTTTCATTTTGTATTAATAATATAATAACTAATGTTGATTGAAATTAGGGCGCTCCTGGACAAATTTCTATTGGATAAATTATCATACCGTTACTTACATTGCGACATTTTGCGGTCTTGTCAGGTTGCAACTATCATTCGTGCAGTTGCATAGTGTTTAATCACATAAGAAAATGTTTTTATTTATGCACTGCTTTTCTGATTCACTGGCTTTACCGGCAGGTATTAGTTAACTGTTTTTTTTTTGTAATTCACTGGAAGCATAATCCAATGCGGTTTTATTTGCATATTTTCTGCGAATAAAAGTAGCAATTACGAAATTGAATTTAGGTACGTAAACTTAATTTAGTCATCGAATTTGTGTTCCGCAAAGTCCAAAATTTTACCACACAGTAGGTAGTAAAAATAATTAGTATCATAAATAATTTTGCAATGGTTTGATTAGATATTTTTATATCAAACTGTTACAGTATGTGTATGTTATCTTTACAACAAATTATGCATTTTAAGTAAATAAAATTATCTCATAGTTACAACTTGCAACGATCAAGAACTTAAATCTCGATTCGTTTTAAATTATAATTCGATTGTCATCCGGCCCTGTTGTCCATCACACTGCCGGTGGACGAAATGAAAGTGCCAAATATGGACACAAATATACCAGGAGCGCATTAAGTACGAGGAGGTCGCTCATTCCCGCCCGTTCGACATCGTGTGCCATCTTGTGATAAAATGTGTCACTAACAACTGACTAAATATTAGGCAGGTGGCGCTTTTGTCATAGTAACTATAGGATAGTATTACGTTGAAATAAAAGGTAGCAATAAAAGCAATATAATTATTCAATAGAATTATTATTTTCCTGTAAATGTTGTTTAAAGAAAATAAAACATTAAACGGCAAACAATGTGGGCTTTTTACTTAGTATGTACAAGTATCTAACGTCGATGGGGGCGCTCCTTGCCATATTAAGGTTCGTTAGCACCAAGCGCGACCGCGTAACCAACTCACTTACCAGGCGTCCACGACTACGAGAGAGGTTGTCAAACGCGCCCATATTATAATGGTCCCCAGTTAACTAACGCGTTACTCCCTGTTAGCTAGGAAACGGGCGTCGAGCGGGGGACGGGGTGGATCAATAGCGATTGGGCGGTGGAAAGGGAATGTCTGGCGCGTCGGCCCGCCTCCCAACGACACCTAGCGTGAACGCCTTGTTGTTATGCGCGCCTAGTACTCGGGGGCCATTGCGATGCCTTGCTATGTTCTGCCACCAGTTGATTGATTCCGATGAACCATTGCGCTTTTTAATTAGGTCGAACCGGTTCGTTCATTTAGTACTTAAGATTACAAATTACAGCTTTATTTATTTAACAAAAGTTAATTCCACTTCCGATAAGCAAATCAAGGTTGTCATTGCGAAATGCCAGGTAGGAGGTACACATTGTTGTAAACAGTTACATTACTCTGGTTACGCTGATTAGTCTGGGGGACGACATCTGTCGGCATGTTGAACCGACTAATAGTTGGGCTTATCGGTCGGCATAGTTCGTTAGTAGTCGGGCACACATCAAAGGGGTTTTTCGAGACTCACGACTGAAACGATCACGATGCGAGTTTTCGAGAAAACCGAGTTATGTGCACGAATATGTGGTAAGTTTTGTCATTAATGTCGGTCAAGATGTTAAAACAAGCGATTGTATTCAATTCACATGGAATAATCGCATTGTTAGAATTTAGAATTGTGAGTTTTATGAGTAGGTTGAAATATGTTTATACCGCTGTGGGTTCGGTGACAAAACGCCCACAAATTAAACAGATTAATAGAAACGATGTGTTTATTACCAGTAATATCTTCTTAGATGTGATGGCCTAGTACTGAAGACGCTGATCTCCTATGATCCTGATGCGTGAAGTTGTTAGTAGATTTGATACCAGCTCAACTACTAGCTACTAATGTGACTTTTCAATTCATTAATGTACTTTCTATTCTAAGTTTAACTTGGACATCACATACATATCGGTGAAAGAAAACATCATGAGGAAACCTGAACGTATAGAAATCACCAATCCGCTTCAGCAAGCGTGGTGATGCTCGTGCCTTTATTTTTGTGCCCTTATTATTTATTTATTTATACAGATATACAATCTTATAAATTAGAAAAATAGCCTCAATAGTGTATGAAGCTTCTAGGCTGCAGTGAGACAATAATAGGCTGACATTTAACATACCATTACGCCTGTAATCCCCAAAACGTTAGGCAGAGGTGTACCATCCACAGTTCACCGGCATGTTTTTTTAGGTCCCTTGTTATAGAGGGCGAGCGTATTGCCATTAACCGGGCACTTATCCTAACTCCGAGCTGTGCTATTGAGAATTTTATAGAAAATCCCAATAAAACTGCTCGACCTGGGAATTAAACCCAAAACCTCTACCGTAGCAGTCGAGCTACTGCCTGTGTCCAGCTGATATTTATTATTTGCACTATTGACCATCGCCATAGGGATCTGGCGACTCCTTCAGTGGTTCTATCAAATCAATTCTGTAGACATCTGAATCCAAGTTGTGAAAGTATACGGTACTATTTGATCGTGATAGGTTAGTCGTGTTCCCCTCGGCACTTCATTCCTTACAATTTTCGCTATGATCTGTTTCTAGTTTCGTCACTGATTTCTTTGGAATATCTAATCATTTTCTTTTTACGGGAAGGTTTTGTCATACCTACAAAATATCGGTTTACTTTTCCCAAAGGTGTAGTGTAACCTATGTTAAAGTTGCTTCAAGTAATTTTAGTGTTTTTGGATATTTCATAAGTTTGGGATGTGCGTAGTACGTTATTATTGCATAGTAATGTAAACATAACAGGTTTGACCTATTGAATTAGTTAGATCTAATTAATTTTATTATTGAGACATTGTGAGTTGGCTGGTATTGGAAAAACTAAGATCGTAGATCTAAGTATAGAAAATTGTATTTGTGTCTCGTTATCCCTAACCGTGTTAGAAAACTTACTTCCCGGTATTCTATGAGTAAACAAAGCCTTTTACTAAAATGACATGATTTTTGGCTAATTCTCAGCATTTTATATATCTCGTAATGAGTCAGAAACGAGTTATTTTAACTTGTCACAAGAAAAAATAATCTAATTATAGTTGAATGTTCCCGTATTCATTAGGTATATGGGTAATACGTGACTTGATATTATAATCATAAATTATAACTGATGTAGGTACATATAACCACATGAGAACAGTTGCAGTTTTTCTTTTTCCGAAAAGGGTAAGTAGATAATATTTTTATTCTGTAAATATGCTAATTTTGTTTAAACTAAGTGAGGACTGAACTTCCTAGCCTAATTCCTTCCTAGCCTAGTTCCTTTTAAAATTCATACAATTTCTTGTAATGGTCAGATCATGTAAGAACCATGGACCATTATATCTGAGGTTATATAGAAGAAAGCATATAGATAGGATACCTCCACTAAGTCCCAACAGTCTATCTTCATTTCTATTCTAAAAATGTGACGAATGACGGCACGTTTGGCGCAGTGGCTGAGCGCTTGACGGCTGCTCTGCGTGTCGTGGGTTCAATTCCCGCACGGAGCATATATTTGTATGGTCTACACTTCTAGAGATAGTTCTTCCGCGTCTGCCTATTTTATTTAGGTTTGTAAACGCACCTCCTAGTGTTAGTGGTGGGGAATAGTTTCCTATAAAAAAAAGCAATATACCTAAGTCTTGTATTACAAATTGACTAAGTTTCATTTTGCAGCCTTCGTTAAGGAATTTTGAAAAACCGCTCGAATCACTCTTTTTAATTGAACACATTTTTATATAACTCAAGGCGCCAACATTTCGTACTTTGCTAAGTACGAAATGTTGCACAAAGCGGTAAATAAGTGTTCCTTTTAACAGTTTTAACTTCTTTTAACCAAATGAATATTTAATAACAGTGAAGAGGACTTGTTGCAATTTGTTAAAAGCTAATTGAAAAGTTAAGGTGTTTAAATTCTGTACAGGTGTGAAGCGATAGGACTGGTCCAGTAGAATGAATTTAAAAGTTTCATTTTCTTAGTTGAATGAATGAATTTAAAGTTATTTTTTCTTAATTATACCACAGTATAACTAAGCATTTACAAAAAAAAAAAACTAATATAAAATAACATTTTATTTTAAAATTCTGTTAAAATTTTGCGAAAAAAATATGTAGTTAAAAATTGATTTTGGGTGTTCTTTGAAATAGAATTAAGTTTAGGATTAAAAATAAAATGTATATTAGTGATTTTTCACAAAACTTTGTATACTATTTTTAATTTACATGCGTTGATATTTCATCACAATTTTTATCCCAAAATCGCCGGAGTACACCTAATAACTGAATTACCTATATTTCACTATCATTAACGAGGACTTTTCTCTAGCTTTACCAATACATAAAAGAACCACAAAACAAACAACATTGAATTATTCCATGGATGTCAGTTGATTAGTCCATAAGATATGATCAGGTCGTGACTGAAGTACTAAAAGATAAAGTATTGTTTCCTGTCGATTGTGTTTTTAAGCGTGGCACAATGGCCGCGATATCGTATTACACTTGCAGATAGATCCAGTCATTATCGCGTGTAATGAGCGCCCTGTGGACAAACAAACGGACTACGGCCAAGTTATAGGCGATAGCGACTGCTTTATAATTAAAAAAAAAAGTTGAAGCAAAAGTCATTCCTATATAATATAGCTTCCCTAATGTACTTTCAATTATTGTTTTACTAGCTTTTGCCCGGGTCTTTGTCCATGGTAATGTCAGTTATTGCGTCGTCTATGTATTTTCTTGGGATTGAAACTTAGTATTGGAACTTGGGATTGAACTCAGGGTTACAGACAGAAGGACAGCGTTATTTTCACATTTATATTAGTATGCATTATTATGGACTATCAAGAGAGATATTTGTTTCTAGATCTTATCATTGTCTATCATCAGGTCGTAACGATCGGATGATATTGTAATTACAGGGGACGACAGTGCTCAAGAAAAGGTTATTTAAATTGAAAAGCTTGTCCATTGGTATTGAACTGTGTATGTAGATTCTATAGGTTATGTAGATTGTCAGGCAGCGAAAATGTTAGATGAAGTTTCGAGTTTGAGCTTTAACTTTAAACGTAATACTTACTTAAAAGAGTTTAACTAGGAGACTTTGCTATGCCTTCTGGCTGTTCCGCTTATATCTTGCACCAAAATGACTAAGGAGCTAGTGTGACGGCCGATCCGGTTCTTCCAAGAGATGTAGGTCCCATGGGATGTACAGATTACCGTACATTGCATACAAAGTAAACCATCGCTATGATTTTAGCTATGGTGTTTAATTTATAGCCTGCGAAAATCGTGGACTGTCGCCATTATTTTACGGACTAATTCTTAAGAAAATAAGAAGATTTTAACAGACTTTGCTCCCAAGTCAAGGGCAGATGGGACCTTTAGTGTCCAACTCTCCGCAGACCATGGATGGCCTAACTTTTATCTTGCACCGTATGGCTTGTCACCTGCACACTTGAGAACCTAATGACTGCATCAGCGGCTGGTGTTGTAGCATAATACTGAGCCAATAAACAAAAAAAATAGGGTGCAGTTTTGCCATGTCATAAAAGACCTAAGTCATCATCATCATCATCATATCAGCCGCAGGACGTCCACTGTTGGACATAGGTCTCCCCATAGATTTCCAAAAGCACCTGTTGGAAGCGTCCAGCGTCTTCCTGCGGTCTTAATTAAGACCTAAATAATCTAACAAAATTACGACAACTGGTAAATCTCTATAAAGTCGCGCCGTACCGTTTATCCCTCTATAAACTTATATTTTTTAAACTACGCAACGAATTTTAATGTGTCATTAATAGAGTGATTCAAGGGGAAGGTTATACTTATAGAACATCACGCTAGGACCATCAGAAGCGGAACAGTAACCAAAGATGTAACTGAAAGCAGATGACTCTGCGGAGTATATTTCTAGTAATTAATAAATAGCAAATGTAATAAGAAGATCAAGAATTAATTAAAAAGGGAAAATGGTGAATGTAAAATAAATATTCAGGTAGCAACCAACCGTAAAAACCAATCTACATATATTTCGGTTAAAATATTTCCATCAGTCTGTATGCAAAGCATTTGCAATAGATAGAGCCTTTGTGCCCCCTTACCTAACTCAAGTTGACTGGTCTAGGTTTATAGACTAAGTAACGTAAAATGTCGGTCGTGTACACTAGACAGCTCGACACTAGACAGAAGTATTTATTGATCAGTACTACAATGTCATAAAATGTCATATTTATTAAAGTGGGTTTTTGATTCCATGGTCAGTATTGTCCCACTGCAGGGTAAAGGCCTCCTGTCATTCACAAAAGGCACGAGCACTGATCGATCATCACGATTGCTCAAGACGGATTGGCGATTTGTTCAACTCTAGATTTCCTTAAGATGTTTTCCTTCACCGTGTCAGTAATGTCCAAGATAAACTTAGAAAGTACAATATGAATTAAAAAAGTCACATTATTATTATTAGTCATGGCAATAGGCTCGCCCTCTATTACATGGGACCTAAATATACCGGCGAACTGTGGATGTACATTGGTACACCTCTGCCTAACCCTTCGGGGAATACAGGCGTGATGGTATATATATAAGTCACATTAGTACTTGTCCGGTTTCGAACCCACAACCTCATGCATGAGAGGCAGCGCCTTAGCCATCACGATATTCATGCAAATACATAGTTAAACGCTAATTAAGAAGCTGCAATTTTTATCATAATTGATTTTCTTAGTACGTGTTAACCTATAATTCATTTATAAATTATTAACCTAAGTAAATATTGTCCAATTAAAATAAAGTACTTATGCGAATTTCCATACATATAGTTTTGTTAATAAGTAGCGTCTAATGCAAGTGTGGTCACCCTACGCAACACCTGCGCGGTAACGATGCGCCCGCGCAACTGGTTCGACCGAAATAGTTCCTCAGGTGTCCCGTCTAAACATGTCGCTATGGTCGCCGTAATAAATTGTGATTGTTTACTAAATGTACCCCTATTTGTAAACGTCTTATTGCGTTGTGCAAAGATAATTATTTACGCAATTTGTTGGCCGGTAATTTGTTGAAATTGAGCCGTTTATTTTTTTCTTTTTTATAATTTTAACGGTGACATGGAAACTCCATTGGCGTCGCTGCGATCTCCTGTTTGAGATTATTTTTTAATTGACATACTTAGTTAATTTTCTTATGATGTGAGTGGAATACTATTTCAATTAATTCTTCCATTCCTGACTTTAATATGTTTCTAAAATCGATGCCTATCTTTATACTTTTCATGTTAAGTTCATAAATATGGAATTCATGTTTGGTTTAATCATTATTTACATAGTTAAGTGAGTTCGGGGCTTTAACGTTTACTTCTTTCCGACATTATTCGCCGTCAGATGTTATCGGTCGTCCGAGTCACGTAAAAACATCGAATGAGATCTGTGGCTACCATAGAGATCGACGATATCTGTCGTTCTGTCAAAATTTCCGAACGCGCCAAGCCAGCAGGACTCCATCCATAATGTATCGGCCTCGGGAATTTCATACATAAAACATTAACGAGTAAGGTTTTTATTTGATTGCGGTTCGAGAGCACGACCACATGCTTTTTTACCCGATCAATTAAAAAAATCGCCAAACATCCAGATTTCGGTGGGAAACCGCACGTTTTGCGGTCGTTATCGTGAAATTGAACAATACTAAAGCTTTTTACCTGCAAAGCTGATTTCGATGGAATCCAAAATATTTAAGAAAACTGGATCTTGTCGCGCGCTACTGACGATTTAAAAAACAATGTCGTTTTTGCCAGGCAACCTCGAGCGATAAATTGAAGGACTGACAGCTCCAGCTCTAGAACTCTTGCCGAGTTTATCGAGAGGAAAACTTTATGGAGTAAGCTTTTAAAGTTGTGCGTTCAGAGTGTGATAGGTCGTCATAGCGATGGGCGTTTAAACGATAAGCTAATAATAAAGTAGTGTATTTAATTTAAGCACATATGCACATTTATTAATTTAAGCAATTATTATTATTGGCTTATTCTTAAAATTATAACTTTTCATGTTTCGATCTTTATTACATAGACAGTAGAGCCATCTAGTTATAGTATTGTGACTTTGTGAGGGATACTCTTAATGAGTTTACTATACCGGATAGATGGCGCATAATGCAACTTTAATCGATAGGCGGACAATTACTATACGAAAACAGATTCTAAACTAATGACTTTAAGGTATAAAACGCTTGTCTTTCGTTAAGTCGCGATTTGTGACTGTATAAACCTGCCGAATTGAATGACCTTACATTGTATTAAAATTGGTTTAAATACTCAACATTTCATTTCTAAGGGTTATATCCACATATCTGCTTATTTCATTATTGGCTTTTTTAAATTTAGTATCGTTTTATCCGCGTCGGTGAAGTATTGATTGCTGTCAAATTGTCGTTGATGTTTGCGCACGTGATCGCGTATTCGCGATCGTATGGTTTGTTTACCTATGACGAAATATTTAGTGTAATTATTTAAATATAACTTTAACTGTATAAAGATAAGGATAAGGATAGGGATAAGGGCAGGAAGATGATGATGATGATAAACAATTAGTGTCCAGTTTTTTTTTTTCTGTAGGTAGGTACTTAGTTACGTAAAAACATTGTTGAAACTTTTGTTGCAAAGAGAAATATGTCCTAAGCCAGTAATAAGCCTGCAAAATACGAAGAAAAGTTAATTGAAATTGTTTAAATTAAGCAAACAACACACTTTTTCCATTTTTAATGTGAGACATTAAAATTATCAGCAAGTAAGCCAATAAGCAGATAAGCTAATAATAAAAGTGACTTTTGAAAAAAAATTAACGTTTAATTCCATTTAAAGTTTTAAGCTGTTATGCACACCGCTAGTCGTCAATATAGTATAAGGCAAATCGTCCGGCCAAAGGTATCGAACGCGCCCATCGGTGTCAGTGTTGCGGCCGCCGCCCACGCGAGCGGTCGTGCAGTGGCAAGCCACAAAATCACATCGGCATCACGTGCGCGCCCACGTGACGCCTACCGACATAACATTGCGAAAAAAAACTAAATCTCTTAACGTAACTCCAGCTTTAACCTTGAGATTTAATGCCTTCGTTAAATTGCTGCATGTGGGCTAGTTAGGACGTCTCATAAGTTCCTTTCTGATTCTTTTGTTCATTGTATTCAAAGGAATTTAAGGCTTTTGGATTTTCCTACGAAGAGAATTAAGCGTATAACAATAGCGAGCCATACTCAAGATCAATTTCCTTTTTTCCATGTGATAGTTAAAGCTTATCTGGCTTGTAAAAACAGCAAACAAGGTTCTGGTGACATGCACGTCCTGGGGCAGCCATTCGGATAATCTCAATAATTCTCGCGTCGCGTGTTAACCGTTAATTAAGCTATTTGTCAGGTAGCGGGTCAATTTACATTTCTCCGGGAGTCTTAGGGATTCTCCATGGCTCGGGAGCTTCGCAACGACGTATTATTATCCTTTTAGGGAGGGCGGCATCCTCACACAGGCGCTTGGCGTCCTCCGAACCTTTTATTGGGACCACCTGTGTTTGTTTGCTTGGACGTATGAATTGTCCAGTAAATAAGGTTAGCGGAATATTTGCCCGTAGCTGCCTTAATGCTATTTAGTGGCACTGCGGTTCATTTGCATAAGGCCGAGACAGAAATTAGCATTTAACACGGGGTGCATTCTTCGCGATCTAAATCTTCGATTGCATTGAATCGACGTTCGTTCCGAATTAGAAATTCTATCGGCCATCTTAACAAACGGAACGAGATCATCCACATAAAGCTCGAAGCGATAGCAAATACATTAACATGGAAGCCATCGGTCGCTGGTACACGTTGTCGTACAGAAGTATAAAAATGTCTCGCACGCAACACAATTCATGGGAACTCGTTCTGGGCTCAGACAGGCCATCAAGTTAGTTCAGTTCGCAGGTGAAATGTATTGACAACTGGTCTTCCTTGATGCGTATCGGCGTGATGGTATCGTGGTGGCGGCGCTTCAGTCGGCTCCTGTTACCCTCGGACCCGTTGCATTGTGGAGATCACAGATAAAGCTTGTTTATTTAGCGCTAAAATTTATTCAGCCATGAGAGGCCATTAAGAAAAGAATTATTAACAGTTGGACAGGTTTACGTTCATAAGCTCGGGTAATAGCGTGTTGAGTTATGTTTGTTTTTTCGCGTGTTCCAGTAATGAATTGAATGTTAATATTAATACATTTAATAAATTCATCTCGTATAGCTACACAATGTATGCCGGCGACTACATTGGTTGCAGCGCTGCGCGCACTCGATATAATTGGACTAAGATTAGTGCTCGTGCTATATATGAATGAAGTTCATTAATCAAGGTCGCGTTAGCGTCTACAAAATTACATAGCGCTTGCACGAACAACATTCGATAAATGGTAATAATCGAACAGGAAACTTATGGAAGTGTATTGCGCGACACAATAAATTAAGGACACGGACCGTCTACCATTCATAAAGCAATCGCGCATGTTTATGAATGAAACTGGCAACGAGACTATGAACGTGTAATTACCGACGCCATTGCCGTCGATATCGACGCCCGGCCACATTTGCATACGGCTCTAGGCTCAATCTTAATATCTATAGAACACCCAGCCTGCTTATATTGATTCAAGGATTGCCCATTGTTCTGTGGATTGTGTATTGTTAGCTATAGCTTCTATTGTCGCTTGAGATTTGGTCGTTTAATTGAATCTTCCTTATATTGTTTGTTGGATAATAGTGCTCAAATTGCTCAGTGGCTTTTGGTATCTATTTAACAAGCTCGGCTGGCTTTGTCTCTGAATATTCTGCAATAACTTAATACATCGGGCCGCGTTAACGGAATGTGTCGACAGGTAAAGAAACAGCCTTCACCGGGCTGAATACAAATTCATTTAACCGGTCATCTTCAATGGCGGTTGTAGATTATCTCTGGCGTTCGAGTCCCGGTGACAAATTGAAACGTTGCGTTATTGGAAATTTTTGCACGGTCTCGGTATTAATCTTGATCGCAATAGTCCCCGCACTACCCGACTTACACCGACGATAACACACCGGTTCTCCGTAATCGGTAATTATTGTTTAAGAGTCGTTTAAACTAATCGCCGTAGACGCCGCTAAACCGCCGGCCGAGTGCCACTTTGACGCCGTCCAACGTGCAATCTCTTGCTTGAGCTGAATGACAATTTCAATATTGCCGATACAGATTTTTGCTTAATGAACAAGACCAACAACATTCACTTTGTAATTACCGTGATACGTTTTCATTAACAGCTGATTTAAGCCTGCTTTGCGCAATTTGTTGCTGTTATTTAGGTCCTTTTTCTGGATTTTTTTTCACACTTGTGTTTGTTATTTAATCAAGTAAAGTTGAAATCAACTGCTAATGATATGTGGAATGCAACCGTAGAAATGTTGGATTCCAGGACTCATTATTCGCTTTTAACGATTGACATTCAATAATATTGTTGCAAAGCTGTTATCTTAAATAACATATTCGCTGTATGCGTAGGTTTTCGTATCAAAATTCTTCTCTGTTGCATCTCCAATGCAATTTACATACTGTACCGCTATTCAAGAAAACATCAGAACGACTGGTTCGTTCTGAATCATTACTTTTTTCTGCAATCAAGTTTTCGGTCACATCTGACGACCTCTCAAAACAAACAAGCCGAAAATTCTCTCGCTTGCTAATATTTGCGTTCGTTCTAAACGATTTCTGTATTAGCTTAATTGGAATCTCTTCTCCAACATAGTTGTTGGTTAGCAAATTGAAATTGGCGTGCTTAGTACACAAGTAGTCTTAATCGTGATTAAATGTGTGGCTTCCAATTGGATTGCACTGAGAGATAATGAAGCTTGCAACTTTCACTTTTCGATCATTACGGCGGTGGCGCTGATTACAGTGAATTCTGAATTGGCAACCCCCTATGGATCCTCTTGATTTATTATTATGTCTTGTGCCTGAATACGAATTATCCTTTTATATTATTGATTGTATGACCGCTTATTAGTGTCATATAACTACCTGCTTGTAAATGTTTTTGCTGGAATTCTCCAGTGGCTAAACATCTTGCGGTAGAATTCAATAAACCCCATTTAATGACTAATCTTTTAGAAAAAAACTCGCATATACGACGCAAAACTTGATTACTTTCATTTCTATCTTGATATCAACTTATGAATAACAGTGATCCCGTCAGAGGTGAATCAACTCCACGTCCTTAATGCAATGGCATCATCCTTGCCATAAAGGGTGTACGATGACGTAGTGTTGCAGACAAATACAGCCACGTGGCGTGGTACGCTTCGGTAGGCAAAAGACGAACACGGCCCGTTTAAACCTTTTACGACTAATCCAGTCGAGTGCTGCCCACAAATGGCAACCTGGCCTTTCATAACCTGTTTTTGGGGTTTCCTTAGCCCCTTGTTAAGGCTACGTTATTTTTTATTATAGAAAACGCACGTGGTGTGTGACTTACATGTGCCGTTAAGAGATTGACGCGTTTTTTTTTATCAAAGCTTTTTTTTTTGTGTAGCTGGAGTTATCAGTAGTCACGCTGCGTTCCAATCTTATCATTCTACTTTCACGTTTTCGCGTTCTATTTGTTGTGATTGCATGTTCATTTCTCCTTTTTTAAGTTTACGAATTGTTTCATTTTAAACAATTTCTCTATTGTTGATCTGCGTTCATTATAGTGAAATGGTTGAAAAACACTTCCACATCATCGAATGCTCAATGTACTAGAATTAAAAGAACTTTTTGCTAACGTTCTTTGGAAGCATCAAAGATCATGGATATAATATACTGCTTTCGGTAACCAATGCTACTGAAACATTGACTCTAGCTTAGCATATCATCCAAACATTACAGAACTACTTAACCTCTCATACTTTCCAACTACCGCCTTTATTATTGACTATACTAAACTAAACTAGGTACACCCAGTTTCCTGTAAACTAATTAAAGATAATGTTCAGCGTTTAGCCTTGCCGTCAGTGAGGGAACCTGTCTGCTACTTCATTTCCATATGAATTGCCGTCTAGCCACCGCCAGATGATAATAGGTTAACACCTTAGGCTATAGTGAAAGTGGATCGGCACAGGCTCGTGTGGTTATCGGGAATTCATGGAATTTTATATACCAGCCGAGGGTGGGCTGGTTGTTAGGTCTTGTTGGGTATTTTGCAGATATTGATTATGTAGATGGTTTTGTGATTTTTAGTGTTGGGGATTTGAGACCGGACACGTACCGATGTGACTTTTTGAATTCATATGTACTGTCTAAATTCATTGAACCTACTAACATCGGTGATAAAAACAATCGTGAGGAAACCTGGAGTTAGAAACAATATAAGTCCGAAATTGGCAATCCGCGCGTCAAGGCGGATTGTCAATGCTCGTGCCTTCTCTGTATGAGTAGAGGCTGCAGTGGGACAATAAGAAGCTGGTATTACAAAGTGTTTTATCTGCATCACATTCAGCATTCACGTTTTTATAGTTAATGGTGAGAGTTAGAAAATTAATTACCCACAGTTTAAAATCGATAAAAACGAAATAACTGGTTTCGTAGAATTTTAACAGTTTTTCAGCGAAAAACGCGTATAGTTTGATGCTTCGACGATAAATGGAAGAATCTTAACGAGTATTATCGAAGGGAGCTGTACATTGTACATATATGAAAAATTCATCGATAATAATATCTTCTTTATGATGTGATATTTCGTAATTGCTTCTTAGCCACCTTTCGTTAAGGTTGAGATAAAGCAACGTAATTAACACTATCGAATACAACGTCATACTCATTTGTCACCGCTTAACAAGGCTATTAAAACTTTTCTTTATTACCACCTAGAGTTCTACCATCGTCTCTTAAAACAGTATTATTTTAATATTACTTTGTGTTAAGCTCTGTTGAATTTTCAAAGCTCGGCTCAGCGCAGTGTGTTGAAAATGCAACGACTGAAATTACACAGTAATATTAAAATTCTATACTTACTTAGTTGTTACAGTAATTATTAACGAGTTGCATCTTTAAAATGTTAGATCTAAAGTTTGGTAGGCCACGGGTGGTGAACCAATGATACAAAATAATTCGGGTAGTTGTAAATTTTTTGTATTTGATCGAATCTAATTTGCAACAGCAGAAATTACATTATTTTTTCTTTTTTAAAACATTAATTAGTTAACGTTGCGATCGAGTTGAGAAAATAGAGCTTAAAGTTTATCTTAGTTTTCTTCATAACCTGTAAAGGCAAGATTATTTGATGGCACGCCAAAGTCAAATTATTATTGTTCATATAAAAAATTGCACGTTCATTAAGGTTCACCACCCCTGTCCTAGGTAATAGTGACTTATTAATACTATTTGCATTTCATTATCGCAAGCTGCATCTGTGTTAACACATCCATTGAAAGTTATGGGAAACGTAGGAATCTTCGACGTTTTCTGCAAAAAATTACAATATCTACCTCGTAGCTATAAAGTTGTTAAAACAAAATTGCACCATGCATGATCCAACAGAATGGACGAAATTGCATTAACCAATAAAATTAAAATGTCATAAAACAACGATTGAGCACCAAAAATCGACACAAGAATCACAGGGTATTCGTAATGTTACGTTATTATTAGTCAGTTATTGCGACTTTTATGTGTATTCTGGTTTTCGGTTTCGAAGAAATGTTACTTTTAGTGTGACGGGCGGTTTTACCGACGCTGATTTTAACAAGACTGGCTTGCAATTAAGGACTGTTTACCGGGCATTAATTTTTGGCAATAAAAGAGGAGCACGCATGAAATGATCGGTACGCATGCGCGGTCGGATGGTCCGTGGGAACAGCGGTCGCTTTGTACTCCATTGTAGTCGCAATTAGCTGGTTTTTTGGCCCACGTTGTCGCGGGTCGCACTTGTCACAGTAATGTCGTATCGCTATGTCCCGTCCCGAATGCTTTCTCCGGTTAATTCGTGAATTTACCACAACTCTTACATCGGCGTAGGGTTTTTTATTATTAAGGTACACGGAGGGACAAAAATTCGTGACGATCAAATGTGTTTTTTGCAATTCATAAGTGGTTATTCACGTGTGAACGGTTTGAGTGACGTTTTTCATCGTCAGTTGTCCGTTTTGCGTTACGTTTTTTCTTTTTGTATTTATTTTAATTGACCTTTCATTTGTAGGTCCTTTTGCTCTTTCCTTTCAGTTGAATAATACATTGTATTTTATTGTTTTCTTCTTTTCTTCGTAGGTCATGATGACTTGAATAAAATCGTATTCACACATTTATAATCACTCAGTTTAGGTTCGTAGTCTAACGCTGGTGCGTTAGACTACGAACATTCCTTTGTAAATTTGTACTGTTGAACATTTCTTCTTTTCGCGTGGATAGTTTAAGTAAATCCCTTTTTCTTTATTATTTTTATTTTATTTTGTAATACTTGGCTCCAATAGGTGGCCAAGATTATCGTGGCATCACTGCCGTTTTTAATGTCCTCGAAAGTGCAGGACATTAAAACCATGTTGAACATCACGATATTAAGCCTATTATAATAAAGTCCTCTGTTTCTTATAAAGTCCCGACAGAACATAATCAACAGTTTCATTACCACTTGATGAGTAGCAGCAATAAGGTGCTTAGTTAATTACTCTATTTCCACGAAGTTTTTGGAAAACACGTTATAAGTGTTTGACCACTTTAATTCACCTATTCGCCGCTATCACAAAATCTCGTAGCACACTGAACTTTCATATTTTTTAAAGCATTTCATAAATCGCCGGCACGACATCTTTCCCAGCGCTAACTGGCCGATTATCTTGTTTATAGAGCTATTAGTTGGCGTGCTATCGGATTCTGTATCTGATCTCGGCAAAAAGTGTAGTTTTCATCGCCCAGAGTTGGGGACGTCAGCTAGGATAGCACCGCGAAAGTATAGGGCTGACACGGTTCATTTTAAACACTAGCAGTCATATTGGTTTGTGGAGGTCAGATAGGCAGTCGCTCCTTGTAAAACAATGGTAGTCAGCTATGTCCAGTTAGATTGAACGCCGATTCCAATATAGTGGGAGTTGCTAGGTAGATGATGATGACACTAGCAGTGATATTCTATAACATTCTATCGCTGAATATACGTGAACCTTGATGTGACCCGTCAATGGCTAGCCTGTTGGGAAGATAACTCACTACAAGCTCACTTAACCTAAATCCACAAAGAGAAAGACAGAGAGAAAGATAATAACTTTGATATACAACAAGACTGAAGTAGCATCTACAGAAGCTCCACCGACCTTTAAAAACAGAAAAAGTTGGAGCAACTTAATATTAGTGTTGATGAGTTAAAAAACATGATTATCATGCACCTCGTGCATACTTATTGCTTTTAATACTCCACACCTATCAGTTAACACTTCCATCTCATAAAACTATCGCAAGGCCCCAATTACTATTATAATAGTGATATAGAAAAAAACCTCTACATCTCGTTATACCGTGTTATGATAAGTGGCGTGCGTAATCATCATTTACTTAGCTGGATTGCTGCGTTCGTAATGACTGCCTTTATTATACACATCAGAACCAAAGGTGTGGAGGTACACTTAAATGAGTTGCACAGTTAAATCGTTAGCCGAAGGATATAAAACTTGAGGATATTTCGCGTTGCACTTTTGTTTTTTATTTTCCAAAATTATAGTCTGTTCAACGTCGGATGGGTTAAATGACACATGCCAAATTCTGGGCTTTGACATTTTAACCGAATTCTATAGTCAATTGTTTACACCGTATTATCTATAGTTATTTGTTTAGTCGTATAAGTTCAGAAAAAAGGCCGTCCATAAAATGAACAGACCATAGTAATATTTGAGGTATAGTAAAGAAAGAGGTTTATTCTCTGGATGTCTCTATGGTGCTTCAGTCAATTGATCGGCTTAGGTCTGAAGTGTGCTTTGTGCCCCTCCTTGGATGCGAGTCTTGAAAGCCATTGTTGTGAGAAGAATTCTTACATTGTACTTATTCTCAAATAGCTGTATTTTCTTCGGTTGTTTTTACATTGAATGGGAAATCTAGAAACTCTAGCCAATGATTGCCGCAGTGGTTTTGTTGTCATATTCCAAATTCCTGGTTCGTTTAGCAAACCTTTCTCATGTCTAGGGACCCAGCTTTTAGTTGTATCGTCTTTATCCCATGTTCTTTTGCAGTCAGTAAAATAACTACATTTTTATACGAAGCTGCTCTTGCCATAATATGAACCTTTACACCTTCACACGCTGTCTTTAATGAATCGTTTAGACAAAGGTGGTGGCGGTCTACTGGTAGTTTGACATTTTTATACTGACATATGTCACACGCTACACGATGTACTGAAAATAAGCTTTTGTGGAAAAAATTACGTCGCTCTCTGAACAGTTTTCTTTTAATATGAAACTATTTGGTCATTGGGAGACAATTCTACTGAGCTAATTAAGACCAAATTAAGCTACATACAAGGGTTAGTTTTTTAAACCTCACCCAGTACAAAGATGAGAATCTTGTTACGTTTGATTCCATATAATTATGCTAGCTTCCTAAATCCTCGTTATTTCAATATGTTGATATTGTTCGAGACAACGTCCCTAACTCCTCACTAACTATTTATACTGCCAATTGTTTAGACAGGTTGGTAAACCATCGCCTACGCACGCGTAATACGCAGGATAAGTGTTCCTTTCAGCCCTAAATTAGCGAGAAAACAATGGAACATGGAATGAGGGAACGGGAACCATTGCTTTCTTTTAATAGCTTTCTATAATACAAGCTCCAACTTGACAGAATCTTACGTTAATTCTTAGTTGTCAATTAATGAGACCACTCAGTCCACACATCACGTGTCATTACGATCAAATTTGACAAGCTAATTGGCTTTCGATTTTCGAATTTACCTTCGTAATTTTTCGGCAGCTTTCGGGCCTATGCCTCGTGGGCACCGGTTTTGCAGATTTTAGTTGCACCTTACTACAATCACTTGTGACTTAACTGGAGCACTTATCCGGACCGTTTTTGCAACATCGGTTTGTATAAATCGTTGTGAACGGATCTGTCAATCTTACTAATACCGGCAGTTTTTAATTTAAGGATTATGTTGTGTCATTGATGACTTGGCTTTTAAGGGATTATAGTGAAAGTTGTTAATGTGTGCTGTTAGAGTGTTAGGGCACTCGACTGTTGTAAAGCTGGTGACAGTGATGTGATCATCGAGATTCGTGGAATGTCACTTTTTGATCTTAGAAGTGTGTAATTGCTTTCTGACTATTACAAAGGTTATAAAATGTTTCTGAAATAAAAAATATATTTTCGCTCGTGACAGCCCTGACTCAGGTCACGTTGGAGTCAAACAGAGGTTAACCAATTGTTTGCCGGCTAATCATGTTTCGAACTAAGCTATTGGTTTAAACTCCGACAACGTAATTTGAACTTAACTGTAAAATTGACGTGATAAACTTATTGAGGATTTATTTGTTTTTGTAAACAATAGAAAAGTAATTGAGATTTGCACAAGGAAAGGTTTGTATTGATGTTTGCTTGGTGGTTTATCGGTACTTTTTTTTTTTTTATAAAATGGATAATGTGCTGATTACAAGCTTCTCAATATATTCTCCCGTCCTTTTATACCATTGCCAGAAGTAGTTAGTATATTATTATGATCTTATATGTATATGTAAGAATAATCAAATCATATATATTAATTTTACTTAAAACACTCAACTTCTCCCACATACATTTTGTTAAAGATCCCCAATTTTTTTTTGATAGTAAAATATATTCTGTACAGTAATCAGGGATAAAGAAGCTTCATACATATACTTTTTTTACATAGGTAGGCAGGATAAACAGGAATAAACAATTACATATTATGTCTATGTACTTAATTGTTTAATATGTCATTGTTTATTAAACATAGAGATACGGTCACTTCTCCACAGTTTATTTCGCGAATTGCCGATGAAATGGAGCTCCATTTTGATATGACCAATTGAATATTTATTTTCGATTTTATCCACGTTAATTCGCTTAGCTACAGTGCAGTAGCGAAAATTTATGTACACATGAAAACGATCATAAAAATCAATTGCGGCTATAAAGTCGGATCTTTTAATACAACCCGTTTGTATCAATAATCGTTTTTATATTAGCTTTTATTTTTATTAACTTTGATATTCTTTAGCAGATAACGTAATTTAGATTGGTCGGTAAATGTGTCAAGTGCAACGTTGTGAGTTTTTTGTTTTTAGAATAATTTACTCGGGAGAAGGTACTTAAGGGTATTACATCGCTCAAGTCCTAAAAACACCTTATGTTTAAAGAAATTTGTTGAGAAATCCTTCCGTACGTTTTCCATATAAAAAATATATGTTATACTTAAAGTCATCCTCAACAGTTCGCATTGATTAGAATTGTAATAAACTTGCCCAAATTTCGGAAAAAAATATTTTAAACAGGTCAGTTTTCAATCTAAATTGCAAATTGTTGGTAAAACGGCTGAATAGTTCGACATGAATTTATACCTAAAAATAGGTAATGACATATCAATCAATTCGCATTGTTTACTTTTTCTTGTTTCTGTTAAGATTTTGTAATAATAACTAAAAACTCGAAATTTCATCAATTCCCCCCACGAGGCACCCCCGCTATGCCTGAGACGCCAAACTTCAGTGCCTTGATGGCTCTTGTCAAGGGTGGACTATACGCATGTTATTTTTTCCAAAATAAAAACCAAAAGTTCACTTTTTGAATAATTTATGAATGAAGCAATATTGTAAATAGTACAAATGTAAATATTTCGTAAAATAAGAATTGAAATTAAGTTCGTAAATAAATAAAAACAAATTTGTAATTTCGTTTAGTTTTTGAATCTATCATAGAGTAAGCCTGACTATTATGCCTATATATAAAAACAAATGCTTGACCGACATACCTACTCTTTTAGTAGATACATTATTTCTTTGGTGTTTATTTTTTTTTAATTGTTTTTACCCTTAAGAATTTCGTTTCACGGAGAACATAGATTTAGGTGTTTCTTTTTTAATTATTTGCTTACCAAACTTTTAGAATGTATCATGTATGAGCACAACTATTTCCGTTACTGAGATCCGATAAGCACTTACTTGGTCATCACCTTTAGAATGTACCACATAGTAGCACCCGTGCTTAGTTAGATAAATATTGAAAGCTAGGTCATCCTAACTATTTTCGTTTCCGACAACCGATTAAATTAATATTTTATTTACACGGTTACTTTTACATCATTCGGGAGCCGAAACACAGGAACTCCAGTAAAGTAATAATTACTATTGGCGTTATTTTTTTTAACACGTCTCAAAGAATTTGAAGTGACTTTTTTGTCAAAAGTCAAAGTCAGAGTCAAAGTCAAAGTTTTTGTCAATCGAGATGTTAGTGCGTTTCTGCCTGATCAATGAATGGATTTTTCAAAGGCTACCGTTTGAATTTGTAAAGTCGATAAGGTTTACACACAAATATGCATGGACTGCAAAGAAACGTTTACTTCGAGTTCTCACTATTTCACAAATTAAACAATCATCATCACGCCTGTATTCCCCGAAGGGTTAGGCAGAGGTGTACCAATGTACACCCACAGTTCGGCGGTACATTTAGGTCCCATGTAAAAGGGGGCGAGCCTATTGCCATTTATCGAGCACAAATCCAAACTCCACTGAGAATTTCGTAGAAAATCCCAATAGCACCTTTTGCTCAACCTAGGAATCGAACCCAGGACCTCTAGAGTAGCAGTCGTGCTTAGGACCACTAGGCTAACGAGGCAGTTCAAATTAAATTTTCATGTTATTTATTGAAAATAAATAACATGAATAGTTTCTGTTATTATGACAGAGTTTATGGCTTTTGGTTCCAGAACGATGTAAAAGTAAGCGTGTATAATAAAATAAACCTAAATTACGATGTACCAAATAAAACATAATATAAGAACAAAATGTAGGTATTAAATCTCTCAGAGAGCGAATAAAATAGGCAAAAACAATGACAACTCTGCGACACATCTGTGTTCTTGCTTAATGTTAAGTTCCTTTTTTTGTAGCATAGTGGATATCGGTAGATGGCGCTAAATTTAAAAAATAATAATTCAGATGTCAAATCCTCAAGGACATCGGGCAGTGTAATAACCTTAACCACTCTGCTCGACAAGATTTTGACATTTGACACATCCGTTGGCTCGGAGGGTTGTAACGGATCATGTCATGAAATTCAAGAAATTACATGAACTTTCAGCATTCAAATTTACACGATAATAAAATGTTCGCAGCTATTTAATGGAATAAGTTGGTGGCAAATATCTTTAATTATGACTTGAGGTCAGTCAAACCGCTTCAAATCTCCGCCAAATTTGTGTAAATTAGGTATTACTACACCCTATCGAAAAGGTAGGCCACTTAGATTAGCTGAAATTAAGTACAAAAACAACATTCTTGCTTGCTAGAAAGATGCAAAAGGACAAAATAAAGATATTTTCATTCCAACTGCATTATTATTTTAGGCATTATCCATACTTAGGTACTTAAAAACTAAAAGCAAATCTTGACAAAATTTAAACAAAATTGTGTTGCAACTTGACACTTCTTAGTGTTGACCGTCTACCTAAGTTTCTTATTTCGATTTGAAAGTTGCGTTCAGCCTAATCGATACTCGAAATAAAATCGAGGTTGGCAAAAAAGAGTAGGAACTGAATAAAAACTCTTTGATTAATCAGGATTTATAATTCAAAATTTTAATAAACGTAAATATAGTCCGGAGATTTAATTTACTTAGATAATTTTAACCGACTTGAAAAAGGAGGATGTATATAATTCAAAAAATACATAATGATACATATATCTGCCAAAATTTCAACAGAACCTTTTTTTTCGCTTTACTTAGTCCTACGAGTAACTTTTAAAATTTCCTCATGAAAATCTGTTTGTCTGTCTGTCTCAACTAGTCAATTCTAGTTTAAGCTAATTTGGACCACTTACGTTAGTGAGTCAACACGAAATTTGTAGGTAGGGAATTCGTACAGAAGCTGAGACGGATAGCAGCACGGAGTTTACGTGACAAGCTGCTGTACTGCAGCTTGGGATATTTAGTTGCAAGGACTGTCACTTTTTTGGGTTCCGTACCCAAAGGGTAAAACGGGACCCTATTACTAAGACTTCGTTGTCTGTCTGTCACCAGGCTGTATCTCATGAACCGTGATAGTTAGACAGCTGACATTTACACAGATGATATATTTATGTTGCTGCTATAACAACAAATACTAAAAAGCAGAATAAAATAAATAATTAAGGGAGCTCCCATACAACAAACGTGACTTATAGCTTGTTTTTGCTCGATATTGATATCGGCAACAGCTAGAGACTTGATATATTTACAGAATATTTAGTAATATATTCACTTTAAAATTAAATATTTAATTAAATTAAAATAAATATTTTCTGTTTTTTTTTGGTTTCATAGATAATGGTACGGAACCCTTCGTGTGCGAGTCCGACTCGCACTTGGCCGGTTTTTTCATACTAGATAAATAACGAGTATTCACTTGAACAAAGTCGCTGGCCTAACCGCGACTTCGTTCGTGCGAAGGTTCGTTATCTGCGAGGTTTTATTTAATAGCGCGGAACCCTATTTGTATTCTAAAATAAAGGTAGCCCAAGTTATTGCTTCTAACAACAGATATTTGCAAATCCAAGATATATATTTCCCATCAAAATCGTTTCAGACGTTTTGGAGATTAGCCGGAACAAACGGATAAATAAACAGACAGACAAAAAAAAGTTTTGTCTATGTACCGTGTAAACGTGTATCAAACTTTCTCAAAGTAGGTAATGCATCAAAATTAAAATTCGCAATAAAATGTTATAATATTGAACAATGCAAGCTAATGAAAAATTAGAAAACTAAAAAAAAACTATGTGGTCTTACCACAGTCTTACGTCATTGGTCCTGTCCGGTGCGCCGTGTATAAAAAATAAATAATTGCAATGGCTAACATATATATAAGCTCAGGACGGAGGCGGACTTCATCGAAGTCCATTAGTATTGTTGATAACAGTAATCACTTTTAAATTAAGCTACAATTCCGGCGATGGACAGCGATTCGTCGATAGCGTGGTGCGCTGGTGACCGCCCTCCAAGCAGAAGTGCAACCCCAGATGACAGTCGCGCTACCATCGACTCGACGCTCCGCTAGAGTGACGTTAACCACCTGTCACTCTTGACAATGACATTTTTATATGCGCCGACACGGCCAGACTGACATACGACCGTCCTCGGGCGTTATTGTATTTCCGGAACAAAACAAGGTCTAATCACCAAGACATCCGCTCGTCCATTCTGCTAATACTACTTCTTACATGAATGTCCAACGACATCAAACACAAAGTCAGTCTATTGACCATTACCATAGTGACTTGGAACTTGGTACCAACAGAACTTATCTGGACCGGACGAGTGCGTCCCTTCAACCAACCCTAACCGGTCTGGCCCGGACGACACTGTCCCTTCGACCAGGTCACCAACAGAACACATCTGGACCGGACGAGTGCATCCCTTCAACCAACCCTGACGGGTCTGGCCCGGACGACACTGTCCCTTCGACCAGGATACCAACAGAACACATCTGGACCGGACGAGTGCATCCCTTCAACCAACCCCACTGGGTGTGGCCCGGACGACACTGTCCTTTCGACCAGGATACCAACAGAACACATCTGGACCGGACGAATGCATCCCTTCAACCAACCCCACTGGGTGTGGCCCGGACGACATTGTCCTTACGACCAGGATACCAACAGAACACATCTGGACCGGACTAATGCATCCCTTCAACCAACCCCACTGGGTGTGGCCCGGACGACATTGTCCTTACGACCAGGATACCAACACAACACATCTGGACCGGACGAATGCATCCCTTCAACCAACCCCACTGGGTGTGGCCCGGACGACATTGTCCTTACGACCAGGATACCAACAGAACACATCTGGACCGGACGAATGCATCCCTTCAACCAACCCCACTGGGTGTGGCCCGGACGACATTGTCCTTACGACCAGGATACCAACACAACACATCTGGACCGGACGAATGCATCCCTTCAACCAACCCCACTGGGTGTGGCCCGGACGACATTGTCCTTACGACCAGGATAGACTATAAGGATATTACTTCTTGATTGGACGAGTGTATCCCTTCAACCAACCCCACTGGGTGTGGCCCGGATGACACTCTCCTTTCAGCCAGGTAATTCTGGATTAAATAGTGCTTACAATAACCAACGGACCCATGCAAGACATAGAACATACTGACGTCATACTGACGTCATGATTGCGGACCATCCTATCATCCTATATTTCGATTCCGTTATCTACATCCCATGCCTCAGGATCTGAGTGTGCACTGGCAGTCTCTGAATTGCCAGTAATAGTGGAAGAGCATGCGGTCGAGGTGTCACTATGGATTGGGGATAACAAGTCATTCCTAGCATCTACATCTTCAGCCGCCGACTCGGCCTCATCATAATTCAAAAGGTTAGAAGCGATTTAAGCCTTCGTGTACGCGAGGTTGCACTCATGTTATCAAAATTTTCCAAAAAATCACAATAATTGTTAATCAAAAGTCATCGATAGTCCATAGTCAAAATCATTATCAAATCAAAATCATTATCAGTTAACAACATAAAACCATCACACCACTTATGGGTCCGTTATAAGTCAAGTTGGGCTGACGACAAAACACCTAAGGCGTGCCAGTCATCAAACCTAGGTGCCACGACATAATCAGCCCTACGCCGCACGTCTACGTCAGCAATGGTTAGCTGGAGCTCTACGCTGAGACTGATTTCGGCCGTGCAACACCACAAACTACTACCACAGGCTAGTCGTTGCCACACAGGCATCATTGCCACACAGGCTTCATTGCCACACAGGCGTCATTGCCACACAGGCGTCATTGCCACACAGGCGTCAGTGCCACACAGGCGTCATTGCTACACAGGCGTCAGTGCCACACAAGCTAGTTAACAAATCACGTTAAGATGCTTTAATCAACAACAACATCAGTGCCCTTACTGGCACTATCACTTTACTCTCGGTTACGAAACACAAACACACAACACTAATAAGACTCGGCAGCTCGGCAGCGTAGTCTCATTGAGACCCAAACAGTAGTCTTATTCAGACCCAAACAATAGTCCTAGTCTCTCAGAGACCCATTACTCTTTTTGAGACCCAAGTTATAATTATATAGACTCAGCCACTATACATCTAACCGCGCATTGCACCCTGAACGAGTTATAAAATCACAATTACAACTACGATCAAACTACAGTTTGATTAACAAAGGTTAATTAGTCATTTTAGTGTGCGTCATATTCAAACAATAGCAGAAGTACTTTCGCTATTACTATCTACTTTGGATTCTTTCTATCACTGTTTAATTCTAAACCAATTCAAATTTTAGGGGCTTAATCACACAACGCTGCCTTTGATCAAATTTGAACAATACTCAACATCACCGAGACCAAGCATCATTGAACAGTCATTATTCACAAATAAAAGAGGAAACGCGCGCGATCATGAAGCTAAATTCATCAACGCCTTTGGCGGGTAAACATTTTGTGACTTTGTAAAATTAGGAATCATTGAAAATACAATAATCACCACCCTAGTCATGTACCATAGTCGTTCGAACAACCTTTAAAATACTGCAAGAAAAACTGCCAAGCTTACAGAAATTCAAATAAAACCTCCAACGCCACGGCTCTCCAGCCGACCAGCGATCGCATTGCTCTCACACATCCAGTGCATGGATTAGCTATGCTATTCTGAAATAGGCAAACCACCCCGAAAGCCATCACGCAAGCCATCCCGACAGTTAGGGCCTGCCTCGCAGAATATCAAATCCCATTGAAAAAAACGTCAAAACGCTCACTCGATATAATACTTCTCACCCACGCCACCACGCGGCGGCACCAGAGTGTCGAACTCAGGCATTGCAAGAACACGAAACTAAAATCCCACCGCGGACTCAAAAGTGATCCCGCAGTCAACCCTTTAAAACAGCACTACTGTAGGTACGCATATCCATCAAGTGAATCGCCCGTTTGCATCACACACTGACTACACACTGCGGTCTCTCTAGATCCCGACCTCCGCCAGAGCTAAACATGCATCGCGTACCCACGGACCACTTGAGTTGCCTCAAGAGACACCGATTTCTACCGGGCTACGACTATGTAATAACCACTGGTACGGTCGAACACAGTACGACCGTTAGAATACCTTACTCTACTTTCTACCACAACTTAAGCTCATCATCATCAAAATTCTTATCAACATCAACTGGCACATGATCTCCTGGCATCTTTCTTAGCCTATCGTGCGCATATTTCTAAGTACGCTTAGAATTTAAAGCTTTCAGTGTGTACCGATATCGCGTCATTATTAATAATTAAAAAATCAATAAAACAACTGTCATACCTATGAGAATCCATTAGGACTAATTAATTAGGCTAACTTTAGTTATTTCTATTATTTTCAAATACTCAGACTAAGCTTTACGAGTCGTACAGCCACCACATTTTACCGTAGCTTACTATGTTACACGCCGATTTTAACACCATCATAACCGATCATCATTCACAAGTCACATTACATGAGCCAACAGTTATAAAATGAAGTTTGAAACTCTTACTCACACAGTTATTATAAAACTCCTTCCTTGTAGAAACTTCATGGGTTATGTAGTTGATACATAGGACGAGATGCGCTGTTCCTACGAAGTATACCTCTATGGCATGTTGCCTTACCTCTTAATTCACACACGAATAATTGGAAAACCGTTAATTTTAAGTAAAACGCTTTTACGGTCCGTGGTAGTCATGGTTTTGCAAAGCTTATAGCGTGTGTGTAAAGTCGCACCCCAGAGAGTTACCCGGACGCCTGCAAGAGGGCGCCCGCGCTGGCTCTATAGTTCGGTCTCTATGGTTTTTAGTTAGTCTAGTCTATGCGTACGTAACGTTAAGAAGTTTACCTACCCACTGTGTGTGCGCTCGAGACTAAAGGGGTTTTGCTATGTAAATTGTGTGATTGTGTGATCTACCTGACAATATAATATTATCCGTAACACCTGTATCTTTCACTTACATTTTCTAGCACTTACCATGCCCATGCATGGTACCTACTATCGCCGTGGCTAGTACTTACTATTGCCACCGCTAGTACCTACCAAGTACAACACAACCAAGTACAACATGAAAATTACGTTGTAATAGACTGCACACATTTTTCTTCTCACACTTACCTACACGCACATAAGACGCGCCAAAATATGTAACGACAACGCCGCGATGCGAACCCGTGTCCGACAAATACAACGATTTGATGAACCACTTGACCAGTCTTGTCGTAACGTGAACATTTATACACGCTAGGTTACAATTTGAACAATGATATCATTTTATGATTCCAATTAAATTGAAAACAAAAAGGATACAACTCAAACGAGTTATGCGCCTTCACAGACTTCATTCAGCTCGCAGTTATGCCCGCGACGACGCTCCGAATTACCGCCGAACGTCCGACCGCAACAAGCTTGCAACTCTCAGCGTTAACACCAACACACGGCGCACGACGCACTGCACACGCACGATGCACGACACACAACACTTTACGTCTTACTTTCTTAGAATGATCTAGAATAACTCGCTGTCCAAGGTAATCCCACTTCTGATATAAGCTCAGGACGGAGGCGGACTTCATCGAAGTCCATTAGTATTGTTGATAACAGTAATCACTTTTAAATTAAGCTACAATTCCGGCGATGGACAGCGATTCGTCGATAGCGTGGTGCGCTGGTGACCGCCCTCCAAGCAGAAGTGCAACCCCAGATGACAGTCGCGCTACCATCGACTCGACGCTCCGCTAGAGTGACGTTAACCACCTGTCACTCTTGACAATGACATTTTTATATGCGCCGACATATATAATACTTATTTTTAATATACTAATATAAATTAATAATGTGATTTAAGCTTAAAATATAATTTATTAATTTTTTTAAGAATACATTTCTAATATTCGTAATTATCAGTACCTACTCGAGTCGAATCAAAAACAAAAAAATCGATTGGCATAATTACAGTTCCACATCACTGCAATTTAAAAAAAAACAATAATGGTCAACATTTCGACAATTTCTAACATAAATGAGTTGTGGTAATGAATATTCCGTGTAATTAGAACCGTGTTTGTAAATAACGTTAAAACCTGGGCATTTTCTTGTTGTTTACAATATTTTGAATGACATTTGTCATGTTTTTAATGTAAACTAAATGTTTTTATGTGATATTTGTGTAAAATAAAAAGTAAACACGCGCGATTGGCGCGAAGTTTCGACTTTGTGTATCAAAAACTTTGTTACCATTACTGATTTATGTTGAAATACGGATGAAATCGACGTACAATTCAATGATGAGTTATTTATTTCTCCTGTAGAGGAGAATGGATGTCAGAAATCAGTCTTTTTTATGTTTTTTAGCCTCGACTTCCACAGTCATCAAAATGGCGGTAACTGTGTTTTCACACATGTATTTTTAAGAGGTAAATTTATATAATCGCATGCTGAAACGAAAAGATTGAATGCCGCTATCATGTAGGATTTTTATCAAACCGTCTTAATTCATGCTAACTCGTGAGATTCGACGACTAGCATGATTAATATTTACACTAATTGACTAGGATGGCGATACATCAATTCTCGGGTCCAAGTGGACGCGTTACCGAGCCGGCGGAGGTTTCTGTTTTCGGGTCCAATCGGATGCGCTCCCGAACTATACGGTTAATAATCATATCAAACAATTATTGTCCCACTGCAGGGAAAAGGCTTTTTCTCTCTTTACAGAGAAGCCACGAGCATTGAGCATTGAGCATGCTTGCTCAAGGCGAATTGAACTCAAAATAATTATTTAGTAGCTTTAAAAAGTTGTAAGCTAAAATTAAGACAATATAATATAACAGCAGCAGCAGAATTAGGTGACAATTCGAATCTCGGGATATAGCACCAATTGATCGACATTTTAAATAAGGATACGGAGTTCAACTTTATTCAAACTCAAGTAAAAATATAGGTACTAAAGCTCCTTAGCTTTAGTACCTATATTTTTACTTGAGTTTGAAATACTAAAACTAAGGATAGACTCCTTAGTCTATCCTTAGTTTTAGTATATTTTATATATACTAAATATACTCGTACACAATGTAAACCTATGGTAATAAAAAGTACGAATATCTGTTATTCGAAGCCTGATTCCTTCGGAAATGAAATATTCGTAATTATCGTATCCCTTTCAATCACCAAAGTACCGTCAGACGCTCATTTTATTCCTGATTAATGACGTAAAATAACGTAAAAACGCGTTTCTCCTTATTCAAAAGCAGATTTTTTAAGATTGACCTCAGTACCAATAATTTCAAGTCCACTGAAATTTCACTGAAGCCTCATTAATCATGTATAACAACAAAGCTCATTAAAGGTGCATTTGTAATTGTCAATTTCGGCAGTGTTTTATACCGGTACCGACTAAACTGCGCTGTCAGTAAGAACCTTACTTTGAAGTAATAAGGATTGTTTTACAATGACCCAGTTTCGAGATTAAGGGTGTCGATGTCAAAGATGCAAGCAGTAGGTTCGCTAATTACAGCTTTATCATCAATCACTTCAATGAATGGAGAAGGGAAGTGCAAGTTTTGAGAAAAGAGTGATCGCTCAGCTCTTGAAGAGTTAAATAGAATCTTATACCAATGAGGATTAAGTTGAAAATTCTAAATCACGGGATTCAATTAACTACAGCTTTGGTTGTCAGAGCCCATTTCCGAGGCTTATTGTCATTGTAATGATACTGTCCAAGTCCATTGATTCCTTTTGATATTTTGAAACATTGAAGCTTGAATGTGGAACAAGGATGGGCTTTGAAGGGTATTACAACGACAATTTTATCAGGTTGATACTTTTTACTCCATTCTCAAGTCAATCCTGATTCAATCTCAGTGACCTGTGATCTCGTGAACTTTGTTTATTTTTATAATCATAAAACATTGACTATTACAATATTAAAACGTGTATACAGCCCAAAGAGCATTTAATATTCGTGAAAGTAGAACATGAGCTTTAAAACTAGATTTAGGACACCGAAACTTTACATGCCCGGCAAACTTTTGATAAAGTTGCAAAAACAAACAAAGATATCAAAGACCTTTGTAATAAAAGTCAAAATCCAATACAAAACTAAGTCAAAAGTGGTAAATAAATGGTTTACAAATAAAACCGTTACCACGTAACCGATAATTCTAGTGGGCGACCGAGACCGCAGACCGATATTATGCAATGGAAAAACCAAATTAGATGCCACACGATCAATTTGCATTGAAAAGTCACAGAAATCCTTCACACAGTCCTCTATTACTATAGCACTAAGGCACACAGTCTACTTAGCATCAATTTGAGAGATGAACATAATACGAGCTACCTGACTTTTGTCAATTGTCCGTGTCAAATTGCTGTTTTAACAATAAATTGTCACACGGCTCTTAATGCTGAGCACTGGGGTCGAAATTAGAATGTGCCATTGGTAAATAAACGGTGGTGTAAGTAGGTGTGGGTGGATGGGCGCCAGTGGGTGTGATAATTCGTCTTGCATACACAAAGAGTGCCGTGAGAGAGTGATATTGCTCCCGAAAACGAACGCGTAGTGGTTTACATACGAATTAGAGGCGTGGGAGAGGTGAAAGGTCGGCGGGGAATCTTTTAGGAGCCGATAACACTGTCCAAGTAAACTTTGAAGTACCGAGCGGTAAATTGGCTTGTGGAGACTCCTCTTATCGTGTTGTTGACGAAACGAAACAAACAGTTTTCCCGGTTCGTGTGATGGGACAACACTCTTCATGTGAAAGTGGGCAATCAAAACTGTAGCGACATTGAAAGGAACTTGAAACTTTCGGGGGGTCTTTTTGGATTTAGGTCAGGCTGAGAATTGATATTTTCTCAATATTTTAGGCTTACTTATCCGAATATTTCGTCCGTATAATAACTCTTAAGAGAATGAGGTTTGAGTTTGCAGTTGAATTAAAATATGCCACATGTATTCAATCTGACTGTAATCGCGTCCGACATGCTTATTGAGTACAAAGTCTTTCATCATAAAAGTTCGCAAAACACAAAAGGTAGAAATACTAATAAGACTAGTATGTAACGGATTTGCGCTATAAATATTTACAAGGATGTTTTTCTCTTTTCTAGGCATACGAGCTGTCAACCCTGACGGGGACACAAGTGATGTTGCTAGTCGCGTCAGAGACGGGCCACGTGTACACGTTCGCGACACGGAAGCTGCAGCCTATGATCACGTCAGACTCGGGCAAGCGGCTGATCCAGACGTGCCTCAACTCCCCAGACCCGCCCACGACCAGCGAGCAGCGCATGGCCGCGACGGGCTACGAGGAAACAGAGCTCACGTATAACGTAGTAGACGAGGATATGAAGGTGAGGCAATTGGCGTACGGGGGCTCAGCGCAGTACCCGCTAGAACACCACCCCGGGCTGGCGCCGTCGCCGCTGCAGCAGTACCACCAGCACCCCCCCTGCCCCTCGCCGCTGCCCCTCAGCTCCCTCGGACAGCCGTACTCGCACGCTCACCTCTCACACCCCCACATGTCCCATCACCCACAACGGTAGTTCCGATGGCACTTAGACTAAATCCCAGACATCGACGCGCCTCAGCGGCAGGTTACGACTGTTTAACGAGATAGTCACGTTCTAGATTAGCTTTTTTAGATAAGAGAAAGAATAATATACAAGCAATAAACTGTTTTGTTAATATATTTTGTAAATATTTTGACGAGTAGATTGTTTTCGCTGATCACGTCGCTCCAGGTTTGAGTTACGGACGTGTTTATGAAATTTCTGTTTTTGCGTAATATAATAAAGATGTTCAGTGTGTGCTGATGAGCGAACGTCTCATAACCGATTGCGAATCGAGATTGACGTATTCATTCAGATCGTTAAAGATAAGATGAGCCGTGGACGCAAGAAATGAATTATCACGTGGTGGAATTTTACGCTTCCGTCGACGGAGACTTCATCATTTATCATGATTATTTTCTCAGTTATTTTCACGTTGCTTATAAATAGATTTCTGAAACGTACTCCCTAAAATTTTACCGTGGCCGGAGCTTAAAATTCAATTAAAATAAGATGATTCAATTACAATCTATCGAAAAATCCTATCAATGAAATTGATGATCTCAAACGCGAAGATGTCGAAACGGATAGATCGGTGTTCGGTAGCGAAATAATCTGATTCAAAATCGGTTTATAATTAACGCCACGGACCGGTTTATCGTTTAGAGTGACTACTCGGAAGTGGGAGCGGTCGCGCTACTATTGATTCATTATTGTGAATGAATCGGCCTTTCATTCTAGCTCTTTGTAAAGTTCACGTATTCGGAACGGCACTTAATAGTATTGATTATAGACCAAATCGTAGAGAGACGCTTTAACGACCATTCTATTAGCATACGTTATAAAGTTAAATGCGGCCAAAGAAAAAAGAACTGAAAGACTAGACTGTAAAAGTATCGTTGGCGGTGAATATTTATGAAATACCAAAGAAAAGAAAGAAAAAACTAATAACAAAGTAGGTAGCAGGTGTTATTTGTAACTAGAGACAGTTTCCAATTATCAAGGGAGCGCGCTGTCGCCTCAGGTTCTAAGTCCACCCGGCTTGTGATCCGGATTATCAAGAAATTTAATTGAAAATTACTTTCGGTGGTACCGCCAGTGATTATTATAAATTCTCCTGTCAAACTCGACGCTGGCCGTCGAGTTACGGGGAAAATCAATCCCGAGTAACGCAGTAGCTTTCACGTGCCGACTCGTATGTGTACGTCAGTGCGCACTTCCAGCCACATGAGCCAACACAACACGCGTGGACTATATTCAATTCCGATAACCATCGCGCCTAATTGTGTTCCGTATCGTCTTGTTCGCGCGAATGGTTAATCAATGAAGCCCGCGACTGATCAAATACAGCCAAATACGGAGCGTTCGACGCGTCGATTCATTGAGCTGCTCGGATTCGATTCGATTCATCCATTAAGCGTTGAACACACCTTGCGCCGCTAATCGGACACTATTTATTCATCGATTTGTACCCAGTAGCTGCTCTCGCTGCCGTCGCTTCGATTGCACCCGACGATTAATTCTCGTACCTAATTTGCATATCGTTTTAATTTCGAACCCATCCGGCGCCCACTGAGCCTTCGCCCCCGACCTCGAATATCACTTGTCAGCTCCGATATGTTGAAATCGATTAGGTACGTCGATTCGTTCGTTTCGCGGGCGGATCGATAAAATCTCTCATCTTCAGGTGGGTCGTTCTCACCGAATCCACGTTTGACGTACGGAAATAATACGTCCGGACCGATATCGATCATTATTGTCCGCGCATCATCGATAAGTCGAATCGATTGAAATATTCACGCGGTAATTACGATTCCCAGAGATAAGCGCGTCCCGCGATGAGCGCGCTTTGAGATCTCTATCGCGCACTCCTCTATTCGCTGTACATGTTTTCGTGACTTTGTTATGTGTTGGACATACCGTATCTCGTTTTATGTGTCTTAATATTCAAAGGCGGCATTTTTCTCTCCCGCTAGGAACAGTTTCACCTGTCATCACCGTGAAGTCGTTCACATAAATATAATTCTTTACGTATTCTCGGCGTGTAATATGCATCGTCTGGTGTGTCTGTTCCGTGAATATAAACTGTATTAGCTGAGCGAGTGTTTGGCGTAACGCTGCCTCGTAGGATGCAGATGCTCTTGTGCATGAATTAGCGGTATAAATGTGGAAGTCGGTCAGTGCCCCCGCCCCGGCCGTATCCCCTAATCGAGAATACGCATGTTTCGTAACATCTCGCGAACTCTTGAGTTTTCGCTTTCGGCGTGCGCGTGCCTCGTAACATTCCTGCGGCGATGGTTTCTTTCTGTTTCGCATCACGTTCGCATCTCCCGACTAAAGCCTGGTAAAAAAGCGTAGTGGCGACTATAGGAGATGTCGACACGAATCGTAAATTGTAAATGTTTTTTAGTAGTACAACTTTTGTAGAATGAGGCTTAGGGAGCATTTTCAAAGCGGCAGTGAGTCACGCTTCCATAACGTATTCCGCGCGCGGCCCGCTCGAGACGCGTGGCGTCTATTCTCCACATCGCTCAGTAATCGCTCGTTAGGCGTCTCGCACCTCGCTTTATTAACTTATCAATACTATTGTTTTGATAAACGCTCGGGACGCAATTTCTGTTGACTCATCGTATTGTACCGGCTAATGTGCCTACATAATTGTCTGAGTGTAAGCCGATTGGTCGCCTTGTGCAACTCAAAGGCAACAATAAAGCTAATTTGACTAATAGGTGCCTTGTAATCATCGCCGCGTGTGGTTCTAGGATTACAAGATTGCGGCGCCGACTTTCTTCACTGTTTCGTATCATCGGTTAATGAACGTCGTTCTGCGCCTATTGTTTCAGTTTCAGCTTTATTTGTTCTTTTGTTTGAGCCGTTTTGATTATCATCCCGGAGACATATTTGTGTGTAAATTTTAAGGAAGCGGTGACCACAATGCTGTCGAGTCCTGTGTCTCTGTTGGTGCGATCATTAATTTATTATTCCTCGCGTGAACGCATCGCCGGTTCAATATTTTAAAAATTATTTAATGTTTGCGAAATTCATGTTAAATGATCGGTTCTCCCCTGTAATTAACATGGTGCCGCCCGACCACCCGGACGCAAGATCGATGGACTTACAGTCGATCAGCCATAAGGCTAATATTCGTAAACCGCCTTTGCCGTGTCCCCGCTCGGCGGACAAATGAAGAGATCCGTCCAGCGCGCAGCGTCCGTACAGGAGGCACTCGCAATTTGGTGAAATTTCGACAAGAGCAATGACCGTAATAAATACCATTTGCGCCGTCATTTAGGTAATGGATCGTTGTATTAATCTAAAGGAAAGTCGCCCGTCATCCGAAGGGTTCCGTCGCGTCTAATGTACACTGAACATCATGCGGGAATAGTCGGTTGCTCAAGATTTGGGCGGCGCGTTATTTCGAGAAGCATGGGCTGCTGGTTCAGTTATCCACATTCGCGGTACATATTATTTTAGGAGTTGCGTTGGGCGAGCACTCCGTGCACTATTACGGCAGCCTGCGCCCGCGCCGCTCTGTTGCATAATTCAGACACGAGCCCCGCCGTTTGCATTCCGATACTTGATATGTGCTTTCACATGTATTTATGGACAAGATTTTGTGTCTCCGTAATGTTTGGCGAATAAATAAATTGTGTTTAAGGCATAAATACAATGGGCGAGCCGGCGGCTCCCCTCGTTACGTCGGCGAATGTAAAGTCCGAGTAGCTTCTTGTGTTGTCGACATGTCAGCCGCTGAGATATATCCGCGGGTCGCTTGATGCTCGCTTATTTCGTTGTTTAGGTGCTTCGTTACACCGCGGTTTATGTCGGCGCTTACAAATTGGCGAGCCGGGACGCTCCAGCGTGGGGCGTCACAAATCCTCCGACGAAATTATGCCCCGACGTTTACATTGTACATCATTCTCGTGTGGCGACGTACCACTGACACGTTTATTAATTCCGCTCTCACATTTATTATCTCCACAACAAACAACCTGCCCGTTTTGACGGGCGACTCATTGCGATAAACAGTTCCCTTGGGCTCACCAACAGCGATGCGGTGACACTAAATCCTTAAAGCTACGTTCTATATGTCAAGTAAACATTCTAGTGGCCGTTGCCAGCTAATCCGAAGTCAACGTCATTATCTAGGAGCTGCATCGGATCTAACAATTCCTCTCACATCTCACTTACCGCAATTCTAATGATTTGCGGCGGAGGTCCCCCTTTGTATGCGTCGGACGCGGTCATTCGTATGCACGTTGTTGCGCTGCTATCCCGGACTCCATCTCCGCAAGCTTCCGCGAGACGCTCCGATTGCTCTAATTGAAATTTATCCTTGGTCCCTGGACGCGTTCCGATTACCTTTACTTAGCTTTTTAATTCCCCTCGATTAATGAGTGCAGCTCGCATTGTCTTTCTGTTATGTATGCGTCCGATTATGCGATCTCGTTTACTGGATTGACGCGGGACGCGCCTCATCCATTATAGATTTAGCCGGGAGTGTATCGTCCGACTGGATATGCCAGACGTCTGTGTCATTTCGATAATTGGACCCTCGATTATATGCCACTTGCGCAATTTACAAACATCTGTGCTAGATCCTTTGATTGGCAGCTATTGCGTCATCTGGATTTATACAAGTCCAATTAAGTGTTTTGTTTTTAATTAAATACAATGTACTGTGGCTTGCTGGCCGCATTTATAAGCTTAGGCGTTCATTGGCCCATCGGAATTAGAAGCAAAGCTCAAACAATTCGCGTTTACGTCACCGATGATGTTTGAAATGAACGGTCGGACGTTACGTATCGAGATCCGACTCGATTAATTCGACGAATCTGAGTCGGCCCACTTCCTAAAACTAGACTGGGAGACGCAGATGGTTAAAATTAGGCCCGCGCCGAGAATAGCGTAAACTGCGAGCGCGCCGCGTCACCGTGCGAGCCGACCTGCTTTAGATATTGTGTTACAGTACATCAAATCAAATCGATTCTGTTTCTCAGCCATCACTCCTACTGTATTTACTACACACATGATTTAAACCATGAATCATACCAACGAAAACATTGCGAGAATTCCACGTTTTCAAACAGACTGTTAGGAAATAGGTGAAGACAATTGGATTACTAAAATAGTTTAACAGTACACAAACTGATGCCACTGATGTTTCTATGAAGGTCATTAAACTGATTGAAATTGAAAATAATCCGGACACGTTGAACTAACAACACACGACTGTCCACGTGGTCGGATAAAAATAAGTTTGGTTATTTCTAATGTTTGACGGGCCGTGTTCCACACAATGAGATGATCAGAATCATCAGGTGGTTCAACAATTGCAATGACTCAAAATATTCGCCAAAGATCATCGGTCATAGCTCTTTATCGTAACATGACAGCTTTTTTTTAGAGTTTATTGTTCAAACAATGTTTCCTCCTGTTATTGAAAGAACAACTTATCGGTCAAGCTTTTGTATCGCGATCTGTGCGCCGTTTCGGCTTCATCACTGGGTGAGCTAATATCTATTGCCTGTAGTACATCTCTGGTTTATCTAGTAATGTCTTCACTAGTGGTCATCTTGAAATGGTATTGGATATGGTGCGGAGCGATGGTTCCGCGTCCATAAATTCAAACTAGCGTCCCAGTTGAGGTTCGACCGTTACCGCGTGGGAAATGATTGGGTCCCGGCCTCGGTCGGTAAGGCTTTGTTAGGACGATTGTCCACTGGAGTGGTGTAGATGCTCCGATAGGCTGTGTATAGTGCGCCTTCGCCCGCGGTGACAGCTACGTGGGAACGTCGACCGGGATTGTGTGTAAACTCCATAGCTATTTGGATGCAATTGTCATTTTTGTTTTTAAAGATTTATGCTGGCAATTTCATGGCCTGTTGTACAAATTGAACATTCAGCTGTTGACGTTCTATGGCTTTTTGATAAAGTGAGCTCAATTATCGTTTCTGTGACAACTTCTATCGTTCTTCAATACTAGCTGTACTAACGGTTGATTTAAAAAGGTTAACATTTTCAATTTTCAATGCCAAGTACGGCATCAGATACAGCCTCATATATTCCATACATATTGTTTTATTCTCCTTACTACGAACACTTGTGCACACAGAGTGGAATTGTACTTCCAGTTATAATGTATTCAACACGCGTCCGGCGCTAACTCGACGGCCATTCAGTACTGAAAACAAATCCTTAGCTTTTGTGACCGCCGATCCATCATAACACTTTTTCTATAGGCTAGTATCATCAAGCTTTACACAAACAAAACCCTTTGAAATGCAAATCATCGGTACGTGCGGATTAGTTCCGCTCACACTCGTGGGAAATGTCCTAAACATATAACAAGAACCTTTCAAAAGAGACTAATTGTCGTTTTAAACATTAACCTTATAAGGCCACCTACATAAACGGTGATATAATCGTCGTATTGGCTCATGGTTGCATTAGAATGAGGCGTAGGCGACGTCCTTCCACTTCGAGCGTCGATCGTGTAATGCCCGCGTTTGCTACACATACGGGCGCGTGCACTCCTGCGCATGATTTATGTATGACCACTGCAGTTGGTTCATTTAACTAGATATGTTCCGGAATTATTGTGTTGCGGACAACTACGTACCGTTGCGATCGTGTCGTGAATCTCAACTCGTTGATGCGCCTAGAGCGAAGGTGATTTTCCACCACGCTGTATGTGTTATCTATCTCGTTTGTGTTTTCATCTTTTGCCGAAATGAGGCTGAATTTAAAGTAACCCGGCTCACACGTATCCCCATTTTCATTATGGACAAATTCACTTCAGATTAATTTAGTCGTCAGAAGGCTTGATATGAACACCTCACATCGAAGCCTTGTTTATGGTTCTCTTAATGCGTAATCAATGCCTGTCGCCGTCTCCTTAATCAGGTCCAGTCACCGAAATTACCTTCATTAACAAAGCGGGCCTTTCTTTAAAAAAACTGTATCAAAAAACCTGTTCTTTTTTTTCACTAGAATCGAATGTCCCTTTTAAAATCTGTAGCAAATTAAATTGGTTACGTTCAAAAGGAAAGTATATTTTGAAACCTGAATAAACAACTGTGTGTGATAGTCTGGCCCGTACTGTACACATTTTTTTGTTGTTGTTGAAATCGTCGTCTTAAGTTCATCTTTTGTATGTCCTAAAAAGGGCTATTACAGATCGATGTAAGGATGGATCGTGCAAGTTAGAATCGTCCAATTTGACGGGTGTTAAGACAAGTGTTGTTATAAATAGTGTGGCGACAGATGTAGGAAGTGTCGGATGCCGTTCATAGTTCTGTGCGCTTGCGACTCAGGCTCTGTTCCAGAGATTGGATCGTAAAATCGTGGCGATGATCTCTCTGTGGCTTTTGATACTGTAGAGCAAGTTGTGAGACAACAGCGGACACATTAGAAACTTTATTTTTCTTGAGAAACGTTTGAAGTAATAGAACTACAAGGATTCGGACTAAATACTGGAAATATATGGAAATTAGGTTAGTAAGCAATTCTATGAGTCAACGGAAATAAAAATAAATCCCACCTGATTCAATATTTAAAGAACCAGTAGATAGTCGACAATTTTGATAACGCCAGATCATTCATTAGTTCTCAACAAAAATAAGTTCAAGAGTATCAATTTGCGAGTGTCCAGCTTAACTAACCAGCGAAAAACTAAAGTCACGACAATCTTTCACAACTTAAACCACAATTTAATAGTAGATAAACCGATGAAATCGCGTTAAATTCGCCGCTGATCCCGCAAATTTGACGCAAAAACGACAGGCTCCGGCCAACTTTATTGCTATAAGTAATCCTTTTGTCTGACTGCACTTTAGTGTGACTGTAAAACTGTCGGCGATTACTTTAAGCCTTTCCTAAAAGTAATTTAGCGTTTAGCAATTTATCTTTGCTATAGGCTATTCATTTCGGTATGTACGTATCGTGATATTGTGTTACTAACACGCGTGCGGCAACATAATGCTCGGTAATATAACTTTTATTAAGTTAAGTCGATAAAAGTCTCACCATTATATTTTAACTTCAAATACTTCTATATAACTAGATTTTCTGATCCATTCAAACTTATACGAGTGGCTTTTATGTCACAAGTAACTTTTACACGTCAAGGCAGGCCCAGCTTTTACCTCGTTGTGTTACTTTTAATGTCTCATTATTTAAAAAAGTTTCAGCCTTGCGAAATGTTGGCTAACTGTATCAAATTAATGTGTTGGTATGTAATCGAGCCGCGGTGGGCTGCCGGCCGGTTGATCGACAACACGCCTGTTTATTTGAACCGTATCAATTCCGCAGCGATTCGCCGTAAAACCAATATTTATTGCATTTTTTTTTATAAGACCATTCACGACGAAACGTGACTTGAATATTGTAATTTTTGCAATAAGCACTCGCACGATAATGACCATATTTTTCTCAATGAAAGGCGCGTAGCTACGTAAACTTCGGATTTCAAGATCCGATCGGTTGCATCACATTCTGCACCGAAAGTGGTCGTAAACTGACGAGCCTTGACAGCCTAGTATCGGGTTTTGTGATCTGTGACATTGCGGAATTGTCTATCTACCGTCCTTTTCGCTCTAAGTCGTGTTAATTGTTGTTAGATAAGGATGCAAAAGTCTCCACGTTGACGCTCTCACTTCCGCCCGCCCACGAGACCGCGAGCGCAACCTACGCGACCTAACTTACTTTTTAAATCGCAAGCCGGTGGTGGTCTCGTCGCCACGATTGTTAGTGGCTGGTGCCAGATTTAAATCAAAATGTATTCGAATGTTAAAATTTGAATTTTTAAAAGTTTTGTGACTTTGCGAGTGCGTGATGTCATTGAGTAGGTGTTGTGCGCGATAAAAAGCGTTCGCGGTACTCTCAGCGTTACACAACCTTTCGAAATGGCCATCCTCCTTAAATTATGACTTAATTCTGTTCTCTCTTTTGTGCTGTTATACGATATGTTTTGTAATAACGGTACTGTAATATCTACTTTGTGATTCGAAATGTCACTATTGCTCTCAGCTTTATAGTTACGGATGCTGTAAAATTCTACATTAAACCCTGAACCAGTAAGGTTTTTAAAATTCTTATCAGTGGAAATAACTCGGTCAACGATCTTTATTTTATTCGTTTATACGCTTAGCATTCAACACTGATACATTTTTATATATGTCACCGGAAAATAACAAGATCCGTAAGTTTATCAATTTACTAGGAAGTTTATAAACTTTCGTAAGATTCTAAACGGGAGATAAATTGTAATATTTTACGTCCACATTTTCGTAAATTTATCAATTTCCGACGTCATACGGTAAATTTATAAACTAACGAATATCTATTCGTAAGATTTTATATGGTTCGACCAATCACAGAAACTGTTTTAAATATACGATCTTTGAAATACGTAAAATAACACACTGCTCTCTGATTGGTTAATGTTCAGTGGCAATGCTTGTGTCCATAGGAGGAAGGAGAAGTGACACGTGACAGCCAACCAATCAGATCGCGCGTAGCGTTTGGTTACTGCTTACTTATTATTTTACGAGTGAGTTCAGTAAGTTTATCAATTTACGAAAATGTGGACGTAAAATATTACAATTTATCTCCCGTTTAGAATCTTACGAAAGTTTATAAACTTCCTAGTAAATTGATAAACTTACGGATCTTGTTATTTTCCGGTGACATATACATTAATCTTCGATTTTCTCACAGATTCTTTACAACTATGTCTAATAAAGTTAGTAGCAATGTTCACCAAGACGTATACACGGGCCGTAACTCAGTTCCTCGCAGATCGAATCATACAAATCAACAAGTCATTAACATAAAACCATCATAAATAGTTGATATATCAAAACGGAATGACGCATAGAATGTAGCGAGACAAGAGGAAAGACAAACAAACAAACTTACGTGACTCGCTTTACCAAATCACGAGAGACGCGAGGCTTAGCATAATAAAACGTTTATGTTCGCTATGTACATTTTGTTCATATATTTTCGCGTTATTTTTTACTGTAAGGAAGGTACGGAACCGCAGAAAATAAATTTTGAATTTCGCTCAATGTTAGGTAAGTACAATCAGACTCAAAAACAAGCGACATTCAAAATTTAAAGTCACGCAAATCGATTAGGTACTGTAAGGTTTACTCTAATGCATTTTACTCATTAATTCTCAGGCCATTAAACGAGTGCCATCCTCTTTGTAGTTTTAAGTTCAACGATTACTGAATTTGAATGCATCGAATTAATTTTAAGGTCCATTGATCATGCTGTCACAATCCCGTTCCCTTTTTGAAAATTGGTGCTATAATGTTGGTGCTGCTGCAGCGACTTCGGATACATTCATGGGTGATCTCTTAAAAATTGTTTCATAATAATTTTAATGGTAAAATTCTAATATATATATTTTTATAATGTAGTTAGTTAGTGACAAGCCCTTAAGGGCGGAGTCCTGTTATTGATACCTGTATGTACGTAACATTCCCAGTGTGCGCTTCAGTGTATATTTTTAACATTGTTTGTGATCCATCCAGAGTAACGAGTTTAATGTAACGCATGATGTGTGTTTGAGCGACTTTTGGAACATTTGGCCGATGCTTTGTTAGAATATTTTTGTACTTCGTGATAATAATATCTGAGTTCGCGTGGGAGTCGGCACACGACACACAGTCACCAGTCATCAAATAAAGTGGTTTTAGAATGAATATTAATTCAACAATCAAGTTAGTTTAGACAGACTGTGTAATGATCAATCTTACCATTTATTTTCAAACGCTATATACTTTATTTATTTTTATTTAGTTTTTAAATTGTTCTCATTCGTATTTTAATAAAGCATCAGCCAATTTATAGTTCAATTTTACTAGTATCCAAATTTTTATAAATGGCTAAGTTATAGTAAATAAGTAATAAAGTGCTAGTAAAATTGGATCTCGCGATTTTGACGTTGATACAATAATAATAATAAATTAATATATTAAGTGTTAAGTAACGTATGTATCCTAACAAGTGATGCGGTTGTACACTCAGCCACATAAATTGCTGTATTGGCGTGATCTTGTAAATATTCAAAGTACTTAAAAAATGATGAAGTTTAATACAAGTGCGTCAACTTTTTTAAAAAGATTGTTGTTGCTGACTGTACTTATGAAGAATTATCGAAGTGTCTTATTAGTGCCTTATGAACGACCAAGTGAGAAGCCGAAGATTGTACTTAAAATTTAACTAAATGACTGTTTTTCAGTATTATATTACGGAATCTCTGATTGTTAGGCCTCTGAACTGTGGTCACGGTATTCGAATTATTGGTACTTAATTATTTTTTGAAGCACTAAGTTAACCAGACGCTAGTCTAGAATTTTGTAAGATGTCATGAAGATGTTTTGATTTTTTAATACAATGATACTTAGTTCAAATATAGAGAGATGTGTTGACACTTTACTTGTACTGGAGTCCCTTCATTGTTCATAAAATTAATTTAAATATTATTTCTGAAATAACGAGACGGAAAGGACATCGTAACGAAAACTTTACCCATGGATTTAATATTTCATTCTAGACATCCAAAGAATTAATTTTTTCATCGCTTATAAAAATAAAATTGCAGTTCCATAAAAGTGAAACACCTACACGGTCAAACTTTATGGAACAGCAACATTTTTATTTATAAATGATGAAATTTTTTAACTCTTGTGGTCTAGGATCATGTAGCTACTGAGTCTATGGTGAATGTGTTGCAATACCATGTCGCTTCCACTAACTTTAACTTCAAACTACTTGATCTGTAAAAAGTTATAATTTCATTCCCTTATTCATCATTTCATAATAAACGAAAAAAAATGCTATTACTGTTGAACGATACCTTAATTTTCTTCCGACGTCTTGTTCGTAACGTAACTCTCACCAGACAAGCGAAGTGTCAATCATGAAATTAGGCACGCCGTTGACAGAAACATTAGCCGAACGCCGAAAAACAAAGACAAAAACATCGAAAACATATATTTAAATATGAAATTAAGTTTTTCGACGGCCGCTCATTGCTTTCCAAGACGATTATTCATGTTTCGCTGATAAATGTGCGACGTGCAATAATTCCATTCTCGTTTAAAAGCTTGTTCGTGTTAAGGTCTTTACACACACGCGGTAGCTACATGTATATTTTTGTATAAAATTTATAGCTCTCATTATAATATTTATAGTACATTTTTGACGTGCGACTTTATTGTGGTCCGCGTGTGTGTAATCGCTTGATATACTTTATTGTAACGGTGAACAGAGAAAATTGTTTGCAAGCTGTAAATGAAAATTAATTACTTGCTGACTGTACCATGGGGAAGTGAACGTCCAAGTTCATAAATTATGTATGTACTCAGTATTAAGCTGTCACTAAAATTTACAATAGCCATTAAAAAGTTAAGGTTGGAATTGTTAATTAATTCATTTACACCTTGTATATATATTTTCGGCGGTTTCTGCAACATATAAAATGAATATTACTCAGTGTTATGACAATATTATTTTCTTGGACATTACTCCAATGGTTGTGAAATGGCCGACTGTAATTTCATGTACTTAGAAAGAAAATTACTCGATGATTAAGTTTTTACTAGCTGTCGCGCCGGGGACGTGACATTTTTGTCCCTTTCGTGACGCGAATGACAATGTGATAGAAACAATACCTAAAGACGCTAGATCATTGTTACTGTAAAATACATTTTTTGTAAATATGTACAATAAATAACATAATAAGCGAGGTCTTGTAATACTAGATGCAATGTTGTACAAGTTTTTTCTATTTAAATATTTTTTTGAAAGATTTAATCTACTCTATTTTTAATAAACTTATTTTATCGTTTCGAGTAATTTATATAATGTGGTTGTACAATGTCGTTGATGAAATCGGACGAGACATTACAAAAAATATATATAAAAAATAATAAAACGTTAAAAAATCTTATCAGGTTTTGTATTGTGACTAAGATCTTCCTTCCTTCCCATCCACTGTTGGATAATCCCTGGGAACTTGGTCTTCTATGATGTCCTGTGCCGGAAACTGAAGTTTCACCCAACTAAAAGTTTTGAAACTTGAGTAAGTAAAATATTTTTTCCTTTTAAAAAGCGAGATGGTGAAACTTCAACAATGGCATCGTGAATCGGAAAATGTAAATAGGGGCGGCGACTAAGGGGCCCCAATTAGGGTACAACACTATTTTCTCGACATTCGGCACATCATTTAAAGGCCTAAAGTGATGTGTACGCATTCGATGGAATTTTATTGTGCTTTAATTCTAGTCGCCGCCAAACGGACCATAAGGATCATCCTCCCTTTGCGTTTCATCTTTATTGCAAACGTCATCGTAAAGCATACAATTTGACGTTTTTAATGACGTTACATTATTAATATCGGTGTTTTAAAGGGGTGTGTCCGATAGTGTTTGGCTTTTATCGATGATAAAAACCGACCGAATTGAAATGCTCGCTTGTGAACGCATGCGGTGATCAACGCGATGCATATTCGATTCTGTCGGTTGATAGTTTTTTACTGTGTCGAAGCCAAAAGTTGTATCGCTGTCCCCATAATTACTTTCGGCGTTCAGACGCGAATATTACAATCATAAACATGCAATAATTGCTCAATGATCCACCTTCGGGTTTGTGAACACCGGCCGTGGAAAGGAGTTTCAGATAGCTTTCTTTTGCCTTCGACTGAGTTACGTTTTAATTCTAGAATGTAAGATTGGCCAATTTTTTACGTCTTGTGAACATTGGACTTTGAAGAAAGAACACGGTGGCTGCAGCAAGGTACGTGGTCTATTCTATTATCTATTAGATTTAAATTAATTAATTAACTTAACGACTAACAATTGACATTTGCATTTTGTGTGTATTTTGATGTGCTTTTCAGGTATGCTTTACAGGTATCAATAGTTTTGTGTTTCCAGATTTTCAAATTTATTTACTTCAACTTTTCCACAAAAATGAAAACGTGTTTACCAAAAAAACAACATTGTATCATAAAATATTACAAACTTTCATTCTAGAAATCGTTTTAATAGGTTATGTGCTGATTCATAAATCAGACTTCCAAAACACCATAAACATTACACTCTCAGCGTACAAGATAAACAACGCGAAACATATTAGTTTTTTCGCTTTCTCGCCGTCATCTTGTAACTCATGGCTTTATGCACGATTCTGCATAAAGTAACACCTTATTTTCCACATTCATTAAATAATATATTAAGCTGGACACCAATATTATCTGTGAGGGGTCAGGACTTAATGCATCCGTTTAAAATATTGTGACGTACCATGAATAATCTTTAGTACGTGCGTCGCTTACTGCATAAAGCCGACCATTTTCATTTGAGCCTACACTTTCATCTTGTGCTCTCACATTTTCAAGCGATTCTTATTTTTATACGAGGGTAGTCTTCTTCTTCATCGTGTGGGCATTAAGGTCTGACGACCCCACACACCCTAGTGTCAGAGTTTCTAAACCGCCTCAAGGGCCTCTGACATGGTTACCGAAGTCAGTACGAGGGTAGTGTGTATCTTTTTATTCTGGTCAAGTAATTTCACAAGTTGATCGTCATTTCAATGGGGTAAATTTATAGAGGATTCTAGTGCCGTTCGTCTGCTCGCGGACTTTATTTGACCGTCAATCTGCTTGTCCGAATGATTGTAGTATGGGGATTATCCTGCTTATAATAGTACAATGGACGATTGAGACCGTGTGTATTGGTAATTGTGTGTGGTCTTTGATGATTAGTTTGATATGCTAATGTTCAAATACAGAGTAGTAGGAAACAATTTCACAAGCTACCATTGTCATGGTAAAAACTTATGGAGCGGACAGCTCGAAGTGACATGTTCTCTTCAACAAAGTCCAATACTATACCTAAATGCGAAACTCATTAACCAAGGTTTGAAACCCTTATTTATATTCATGTGAAACTACATTCACCATGGACAAAATATTTTTATTTTACCTAATAGAATTTGATATATAACTAAACTTGAATCCCAAGAATCCTTGACTCTGCCTGCATCCGTAATTTATGTAATTCTATTTATTAATATAAGTCTAGAGTCCTCGTGTATAATGTAAAGGTACGAAAATCAATTACTGTCAGAAAATATCAGGTACATTTAGTTGGAAAGAAATTAAATGTCACAATTTGTTCTCTCAAATACTTTGGAATATATTATACCCCAAGCGCTCTCAATACAGTTCGTCAGTTCCTTATGGGGACATCACAAGTTTTCCCATCAAGCTAAGCTTCAAACATACTTCCACTTATTTTTGCTAAGTTTCTGCTGACACTTCGGAACTTGTCTGAACAACAGTTTTCTTTGACTTTCTTTTGTCGTTAGTATTCATAACTTGATTGTTTGAAGCAGAAACAATTTGTTTATTGATTTTATTTGGAAACATGCAATAATCGTCCTTATTATTATCGTCATCATTAAATGCCTTGTTCTGGTTACCCACTGCTGAGAAGGTACCTATAGGTAGGCGTCCTACTTGTAGTACTCTAAATCTCATTATCCTATTATAAAGCTGAAGAGTTTGTTTTTTGTTTTAACGCGCTAATCTTTGAAACTACTGGTATAATTTGATAATGATTCCGCTAATAGGAAGCTACGTAATCCCTGAATGCATTAGACTTTTCTTTATTATAAAAAACATTGGGTCCTATAAGAAAATTCACGCAGACGAAGTGTCGGGTAAAAGCTAGTTTTAACATTCAGCAGCAATTTCTACTTACATTTTCATGCAACGAAAGAAAAAGAAGAATCGATTTCAGTTTCACAAACAAATGTTTATTGCTTTGTAACGCTCCATAAGTGTTGCGTTATGTTGATATATGACTGTTGATTGTCACATTATGTAGATGTTGGTCAGTGAGAGCCGTGATAGACGTGCCAGCAGTAATTACTGAGATTCTCACTTAATTATATGTAGGCATTTGAAGGCGAGTTGGTAGGTAGCATTTTTTACGCGCAACTGACGCATTTGTGGTGCATAGTTCTAGATAAGGATAAGAACGGTTTACTGAATTGTATATTTAGGTGACTACTATTATAATGGAGCACTTGAGAGAGGAAAGGTTGATCAATTAAAACAAAAGCGTAGCGCCATTTACACAGTTGAAAAACGATTAGATGCATTCGTTTCCGAAGTATCAAAAAAAGGCGAAGTTATTGCAGAAATAGATAAAATCGAAGAAGTAGAAAACGATTGAGACACTGTTATCCAAATAGAAATTAACAAAAAAAAAATAAAGAGACAGTAACCGAAATTAGGAAAAAAAATCGAACACATTTCGAAGATTGAAGCGAACTTTCCATATACAACCTGTGTCCCGTTCCTGTCGCATCAAACTGGCACACGAGGACGCTCAGCGATAACGTGGACACGTTATATTAATGCAAATTGCCCACCGACCCACCATCCTGGTGTTATCGAGCATTTTTATACGCGCCAACAGAAATACCACGATGCCATTACTTGTATGCGTTCCGTTGCGTTCACATGCGTGAGAATGATTATATTTAATACTCTTACTGCCATACTCAGAGACGTTTAACGGTTACTTAAGTCGCTCCTTAGTAAAGATTTCCAAGCGAAATCTTTACTAAGGAGCGACTTAAGTAACCGTTAAACGTCTCTGAGTATGGCAGTTATTGTGTTGTTTACAAATCGATTTCTTTGCTTTATGTTTAGGGGTGAAAAAAGGTTGAGTTACTGGTGGAGTGTCGGAGTTATGGTTATGGCTTTGGATGGCTGTTGATGTTTTGTTGGGGCTTGATTAACTTTTTATTGGATATCGCGCTTCTAGACAGTTTGATTTTAGCACTTTTCTACTTTTTATATTTACGCTGGTTTGAAGAATGATAAACTGTACAAATGAGATGGACTAAGAAACTGACATTTCATGTGACCTGTCTGGCCTTTTTTTGGGTCGAATAATCAGCATTGCCATACATTGTGGTAATGCTGCCAGCCCTTTGGGCACTTATCCCATTTACAACGATGCGGATGACATTTTTGTTGCCCAAATGAGCTTCCCTTTTCACTTATAAATTGTACAATACCTCATAATTTTAATACCATTCATAAGTTTAACCAACAAGCCATTCATCTATTTTACGCCACTCAAAAACTTGATTCACCAGACACAAATAAGAATGAAAGATTGCAACATGCATGCATAAATAACAACAAATAGAACATCGCTTGCACGATTTCAATTTTTAACACACATAAAGAATTTTTGGGTGCGCCTTCCAACGATTAGTCATTAAACATAATTAATACGTATTATAGAAGTGATATTTGTATCAATTTTCTATACTTTCTATCTACCCACGCTGTAGAGAATAGCTATTTACCTGTTTAGAAAACAGAATTGTATAGTTAGTTCAATATACAATTTTGCGAGTGAATTGGCTGAGCTCAGGAAGGATTAAGCTTACGGTCGACCTATTGTAAGCTTGCCAGTTAAGCGGGTGACCTAATTCCATTACATGCAGGTTTGTCCGGAGATAGGTCAATTAATCGCTTAGTCTATCGGTTCATGCTACTAAGTGGCATAATTGTTTGCTGGGACAATCTCTTTAATGGAACAGGTACAGAGGAACGTATGCCAATTTGTAACTTAGCCAATTTAATTAAACAAGTACTTATACTTTACACAGTACTGTCTAAGTTTATCTTGGACATCACTGGCATTGGTAGAGGAAAACATCTAGAGGAAACTTAGACTTATATTTATGCAAACATAATAGAGCTGAAGGGTTTTTTATCGTTTGTTTGTTTGTACGCTCTTATCTCTGGAACTGTCAGTATTATTAACATAAATATTTTCGTATTGATAGCTACATTTATAAGGAATAGTATAGATATGCTATATTACGTTACGGTAATAGACCAGTAATCAAAGGCGTAACTTAACGCGGATAAAAAGCCACAAGGATGATAATAGGCTGATTTAGAACACATGGCGTTCGATTAAAAGTCAGCAGTAAATGAAAACATAAAGATATAAAATATGATGAATTAAACGAACGTTTTTCTCAAGTCTCTCCAATTATTGAAGATGAAGAGTTATGAATCTAATTTTTTTATCCTACGTCACCTGTGTATCAGATCTCCGCTCTTCGAAGCCGGTCGTATCAGATATCAACTGAAGCTTTAATATTTACACTTTGTTTTTATACGCTTGGATGAATTATTGGTCATTAAAACTTATACTATGTGCTAACTACTATCGTCATTAGGTTCTGTCAGACGTCTGTGTTCGCAGAAAAAGCTGTTAGTGTCTCGTGGTTCAAGCAGAACGTTTGTAAAGAGCATGAAGCGACGGAAACATAAATCGGACGAAGCACTCGCAGAATTCTCTTAAATATCACTGAACATTGTCATTTTGCTCTCTCAATTCTTGACACATACATCTGATTCATACACCATGAATTCCGTTGAACTTTTAACTAAAAGTCATCTTATTTTAAATAAAAACTGGTCAAGTGAATCTCGGACTCGCACATGAGGGTTCCGTACCATCTTACATTAGTAAGATCGAGCCAAAAAAAACACCGAAAAAAATATACGTTTTCTGTATTGCGACAGCCCTTTAATAAAAAAATATTATAATTTGTTGTAGCGGCCATAATAATACACACTGGGAAAATTTTAGTGGTGTACCTATAACGGTTCAAAAGATACAGCCATGTGAAGGAAGGACAGACGGATGGACGGACGGATGAGCGAGAGCAAGAAGGCTCCGTGTGAACCCTCTGAGTACAGAACCCTAAAAACGATCAGGGCGGTACCCGGTCAACTTGACCCTACAAACACATAGTAATTTTGGAAAGTATCCTTAAAAAATCAATGCCTTTAGTCTTGCATTTTCAATTATCGTCAGAAGACTTGATTTCAATTATATGGTGGGGAAATTGTTGGTTGAAACCATAATTTAACGCTGTGTAGTCGTATTTGTTGTGCGGCGCAGAAATCACATGGCTTATGGGAGTCGGAGGGGTTACAGTGAATTATCATTTCTCCTCGCATAAGCTGATGTTTTTTGTGAGCGTGTGTTATTGTGTGAAAAGTCAGGTCGCTTGTTGTCTTTCCTTTTTATTACGCAACAGTAAACAGTAATGCCTTTATATCTTTCTTTCCTGAGTTTCATCTGCGTGGATTTAACAGGGGTGGGACTGAATTAGCTTTTTGTTTTCTTCATATTATTATTTTGTTTACTGATGAGTAATTTGAACGACGGGGTGACATCGTCGAGGTTGACTAAGTTAACTCATAATAAAATAATAATATCTGCCTATTATTGTTCTACTGCAGGTCAAATGCCTCTTTCTATACAGAAAGCACGAGTATAGATCATCGCGATTGCTTAGTGATTTCAGACGTATAATATTTGATAAGTCCAAGTTTCCCAATGATAATTTAATTCACCGATTTCCCTTAAATCTCCTTTATCTTATAAATAAAGATAAAAAATCATAAGGATTTTAATTTAGGATTGAGGTATTCTCGCGGTAACAATCTGTAGTTTATACTAAGCATCTTCTTTAATTAAACGACAGATTCTCACCTCTCACTTAAGAGTAATTTAATGCAAGACATGCTTTTGGAATGCCCATTAAAGGCGCCACTAATAGCATTCTTTATAGTAGTTACCCTAAATTAAAGACTACTAATTGTTCGTTAGACATTCAGGCACTTTCACGGAGGTCTATCTGATCGTATAGTACGTTCGATTGGTTGACACAGCCCAGTGACTTAGTAGGATAAGTAGTAGTGATGTAATGAATTTCAATTTGCGAAAGAGGATGCGAATGCGAAAATCTGTCGTTGATATTCGCGAATGCGAATTTCAAAAATCAGTTTTTAAATCTGCCGCCATTTACTATTGCTCTAACTTGACAGCTGCCTTGCTGCTCGATGGCACGCACATGTTTATTACAGATTGCAATTTACTCAGAGAATTCCCGAGATGATCCGACAAAAACTGATGGCTATTTGTTTACCTATCAACAGACCGCAAACTGAAACATGTTAATTTTGAAGTTAGACTGACTGTTTTTGTGACGTTCAAATTCGCATGAATTTTGCGTATACGAACGTCACGGATTATTTGTGAATGTGAATGCGAATATTCGGCACATCACTAATAAATAGCAGTTTGCTCGATTTACTCAAGACGATTTCTGCCGATGACATAACTTCCTATTATTGGGTCTCTTCGGTACATTAACCATTCGGAACACTCCAATGTTTTACGATAGCTATACTTCCAGATCCGAGAAAACAAAACACGGATTCAATTACGAAAAAATTAAGGTCAATTATTTTTAAATCACAAGACTCATGCGCAGACGTTAGTGGGTCAAGTAAAATAAAGATTTTAACTCGAACTAAAAGCGAAGGAAATAACCAAAACGAGTTTGTCATCAAAAGGGAAGATTTTCAATAATTACCTGTAAGCATTAAATCTGCAGTTTCATTAACTCGCTGACATAATCGAGTGAAATTAAAACGTTGAACATCAATTCCGATGTTAATACGTATTTAGTAAGAAATTGGATTTTGTATGGTGACATAAATTATGAGAAATTATGTTTTAATGGGAATGGATTATGTCGTGTTTCACGATAAATTTTAATAATTGTAGCGGTTGTATGGTGGTTTGGTATGGTGTCATTAGGTCGGTGGGGCGTTTGGAAAGGTCAGAGGAACTTGAAGAAGTGCGGATTTTGCGCATCTTGGAGCTAGTGTAACATACTCGTATATTTTACAATATTACTTATGTTTAGTTTCACCAAGAGAGAGACAGAGAGATAGAAAACGAGAGAGATTACCTACGTGAAAAATTATTTATATAAAAAGAAACATCTTTGACCTATGTCCGTTGAGAAATCTTAGGTAGTAGTGTTGGAGGAAGAGTTTGTGATCTCACTTGGATATTACCAAAACTTACAAGAATAAAAATCAGTCCTATTCCAAATTATAACACTACTTCTGATATTTGTTATAACTTATGAGATACTCAATATCTTTATTGCTTTACCACATGTATTCTTAGGTGGTAATTGAGATCATTCGATTTTCTGTAATCTTAAACTAAAAACTTCTACAGGAAACTTAGAGAGGAAAGCACTAATTTGACTGAGTTAAAGACATTTCCTGAAGTAATTCCCTAGTGTTAAGTAACCTAAGTTACTTTAGAAACCAATTACAAAAGGGCTGGCCTTTGCCAGAGGTTAAGCACTGCTATCCAACGTGGCAATGCCGCCAGTCTTTTGGGCACATTTCTAGTTGACAACGATGCTGAGGAATTTTCAGATGCTATTTTGTTTTAGTCTCTTTTTATTGGTATTTGTTTGTTATAGGTAATGTGATTCTGGAAAAATTGTACATGCCAATGAAAAATACATAAATAATTGCAACACCTAAAGATTTATAGCCAAAATTATAATGCTCAGGCGACGCTTTTTAAATAAAAAACCTGAAAGTAAGCACTTAACAATTTTGGTGTTACCGGGAACGCTGTAAAACAATTTGTTTGATGATAATATTCAGGCGTTAATTCGAGGGCCATCGTCGATAAAGATTGACGGAGTGCTTCATGGCGACGCGTAATAAAAATGTACACGGCATTCTTTTTGCCGGACTTTTTTGCAGATGCTCCCTGCTCAATTAAATGAGGCGTTGGTCCTTTTAGCTGCTGTTTTTTTTGTAAGACTGGTGCATAACGGTACATACTCAGTGTAGACTGACTTAGGAAGAATAAAAGTTAGTGATGATGAGCAAGTCAAGGGAAATACGTAGAAAACGGTATATAAACTGCAATTTATTAAACGTCACGCTTTTACCAAAATAGAACAAAAAAGACTACTACTAAACAATATGGTTAAAGTCAAAGTATTTATTTCAAGAAAACTATTTACAGAAACTGTTGAATTGTCAAGGAGTCTGGCTCTGTGATAATCACAATAGTAGATGTAGAGATGATGAAGTCAAAATTAAACCCTAAAATCGTACATTAGAGTCTATTTTTCAAAATATCCAACCAAGGATCCACTTTAACGCGTGGTATTCTCCATTTACAAACATTACCATAATTTGTTTTGCTAAAACATCAACATTATCACTGCTCACCTGTACATCATTAAGGTCATCAATCCACCAGCAGGTACTGCTCCAAGCAACTATTAATATCTATTAAGAAATTAAGTATGAAGACCAGAATACCGCTTAGCCATTTGTATGAAATATTTCACTAAATAGCCAGAGGTCTAAATACTATCAGATAAGATTACGTAAATGAAAGTGCCTGAAGCGACGTGCATTAAAAATATGCATTTTCATAGAATAATTACCGATTCATGGTCAAGGAGCTTTATAACAATTTAGTTATGGAGTATCTTGCTCATTCTTTTCCACTTAAAACTATCTTATGTAAGGAGCAACTAGATTCACATGAAATTAAGTAGCTACTTAGCTGATATATATGTGCATTTTGTCTGTTGTATGTAGTGCATTATTGTAGATAACAGCTGATATTTTGACGTAAAATATTTTTTAAATGACGGGTACCAAGCCAGAAAAGTTTAAAAACTAAAAGCGACTCGTTGACATTGACGGTTTATCGTGAGATAAACCAAACGGCGTGTTCCCCGACGCAGCCAGCGATATTTTGCATGTTTCATAGTCAGCCCTATGATAAAAGTTGTTAATGTAGGCATATTTTTGTCGTTTTTACCTTAATAAGTTTCCAAACGAAACATAGAGGGAATGAGATGGATGAATGTAAGAGAGAGGAGAAGATGGCGGAAAGCAAAAGAAGATGGATGCGTGCTGTTGTTTAAATTAAAATAATAAAAAACATAAGGAATTCTGTAAAATTATAACGTTTTATTTCTGTCATCAATACCACATTCACATTATTGAAACCTAAAAGATGTTCAGTGGATTAAAAATCAGCCTGTATACTTCCAACAACCGAGATATTTCACATCAATTTACCTATCAGATTCAATAAATAGAGGTACAGCTTACGGGGACTCCCATCATTCTCGATGTATCGAATTTAACACAATAATCGTCGATCATCGCTATCGACTGATTAAAATTGCGGGTCAGACGTTGTTGAACCCACAATGTTGTGCTTGAGTTTTATAGCTATCCGGATCTGGTGGCCGGGTTTGGGGAGAGATCGTTCAGTGATGGGGGATTAAAGATTGAACTCGAAAAACGTTTTTGAGTAAATCCCTTTGACGTGGAGGAAGTATTAGATTGCAATTTATAAATTTGTCAATGGTGTCCTAACATGTCTAGTTTGTGCTCGATGTGTCTCAGCCAAAGTTGGATATGCTAGTCACATGAAAGAGCAGCGTATCCACGTCAACCGCTTTGAAGGGTAGTCCGAATTGCAGTCGCTGTGACCGAAATAGGATAGCACCGTCATCGTCGTTAGATTCAGTCATTGATGCATCTTAACATAATTGATCTTAGTTCTGGCAGAACAAGCCAACTCACAATCTCTCAGTAATTTAATTAATGACGTTAATTAAGACAACGCGACTTTGTTCGCTTGTAAGTCAAAGTTAAATACGTTTTTAGCTGACGTTTCCTACCTATAAACTACCTACCTGCCAAACTGTTTCATAGGTCAGCAGTTTTCGAGATCAATAAATGGTATTTCACTTTTATACATGTCCTATGTGCTATGTCCCTCATAAAACAGTTAAAATATTCTAATTTTAGCTCCCCAATCTCATAATTAAATCTAAATTAATATAAAAGCGTCCTTATCCTGGACAATTTATTACGTGTCGCCCGCGCGCATCTTTTATCACGGAAGTGTTGCCCAAAACATGGTGATTTTAGGTGCGTTTCGCGGTACCCCATCAATTTCGCGAAGCTACCCGATTTTTCTGCAACCGTTGATTGAATCATGCAAATTAGTTTTAACACGTTCTTTTAAAACATGGAAGATTTTGGCGATGTTATCTTTGTGTTTGTAGCCGTGATGGACCAGTTGTAAAGGTCCCCGTCTCTCATGCATAAAGTTGTGGGTTCGAAACCGGACAAGTAGCAATGTGACTTTTTTTAATTCATATGTACTTTCTAAGTTTAGCTTGGACATCAGTGACATAGGTGGAGAAAAACACCTTGAGGAAACCTGATCTTGAATCAATCCTCGTACCATATTTTTATAAGAGAAGATGCCTATGTCTAGCAGTGGTATACTAATACGCTGGTGCTATTATTAATTTATCACGTCAACCCCTTTAATAAATTGCGAAAGTGCAGGAAGATGATCTTTGAGCAAAGTATTGTAACTCGAAGTACTCCCTACACGTTACTTAGTGAAGTCGTGTCAAAGTGCCAAGAGTTGTGGAAGCAAAGGGGTGAAGTTTGGAGGTTGCACTAATTGTCGATTTACCCGACTTGATACGCTTTTGAAACTGTTCTTGTAGGTAGTTGATCGAATTAATACCAAAGTCATTTTGCACGACTAGAGATAGGCAAGCTGATAGTACTTTGGTACCTACCAGGTCTCCAAGATACATGCGCTGACTAGTTTGGCGACCGCTGTGTTTCTAAAAATGTGGACTGCCAAATGCTACCGAATTATTATGTTAACCTAATTATAAGGTAACTATTGTAACAACGGTGAATAAACTTTATGATTGTTATTACTCAAGGGTCATAGTAATCAGAACAGGAATACCTTCGAGCAGTTTTCATTGATTAATTAGCTGTGACCCAGGAAGAGGTAGCCAGATGACTTAGACGCACATCGAGAATCCTGGTTCGAGGTGGCGCAAGAAAAGAATACCTGGAAAGACTTTTAGGGAGGCCATGGCCCAGCATTTATCACAGTTTTTGTTAGTTGTTTCCGCGACGTCCGCGTGAGTTTTCTTATGGATCCCTAATATTTTTGATCAAAAATGATTAGCCAGTCATCACTCAAGGATAAACTAGCTTCCTATGAAAAGAAGAATTTTCAGAACCTGACCAATGGTTCCGGAGATTAGCAAGTTCAAATAGAAACCAACTCTTTAGCTTTACAATATAAGTCTAGTAACGTATATTACGATTTTAATTCACCTTCAACCTGTCACCGTGATGTAAAGAACTGTAACAGATGCCTCGGGCTACAACTAGTGTATGCAGCCCCGGATCAACCATTTTTTCGAACCGGGGCAAAACCTTAATAGTGGCGCCCCCAACAATTTTTTTCGAACCGGGGCAAAACCTTTATAGAGGCGCCCCCTCCCTTCAGTGCGTTTTTCAAACATATTATATTAAAATTCGATTAATTGATAAAAACCTATGAAATTGTAGCAAAAGAGGCTTCATTTGTTCGATATTTCGAATTCTTGTGTCAAGGATTTGGCGCCCCCATGAAAATGCCGCCCGGGGCAAGTGCCCCGGTTTGCCCCCCCTTAGATCCGGGGCTGAGTGTATGCATCGATTAGATAATATCGATTGTTGTTTAAATGTCGAGATAACAATGCTAGCTTACGTGCATGTCGAGAAGATTAAATCGATTGTATCGATATTCTTGTTAATATGTCAAAATAAAATGCAAGAGCTTGCATTGATGATAGTTTAGATAAAGTTATTATGTTGATAGTAGTTGAAGAATTTTCTAGTTATTCATTGAGTTACATAATTGACTTAATTCAAAGTAATTAATGTCGGATTAGAGATCAATGATGTCGGTAAATGTCAAAAGGCAATAAAAAAAAGGCACCCGCCTCTCATGCACGAAGTTGTGGGTTCTCAACCGGGCTCAAGCAAGAACCATTAGGTATGACTTTTTCTATTTTATTGTGTACTTTCTAAGTGTATCTTGAACTTCACTGACATCGGTAAAGGATAACATCGTGAGAAAACCTGGATTTATAATTGATATGTCTAAAATCGCCAGTCCGCTTTGAGCAAGCGTAGTGATCAATGCGCGTGACTTCTGTGCATCAGAAGAGGTCTTTGCCCTACAGTGGGCTAATAATAGGCCGGTATTATTTTTCTTGTACTGCCTCGTTGGCCTAGTGGTCCTAAGCGCGACTGCTACGCTAGAGGTCTTGGGTTCGATTCCCGGGTCGAGCAAAAAGTGTTATTGGGTTTTTCTATGAAATTCTCAGTAGCAGCTCGGAGTTTGGATTTGTGCCCGGTCAATGGCAATAGGCTCGCCCCCTATTACATGGGACCTAAATATGCCGGCGAACTGTGGGTGTACACCTCTGCCTAACCCTTCGGGGAATACAGGCGTGATGTATGGTGGTATTTTTTTTTTAATTAAATTACCATACATCATAGTTACATTCCATCTACATTCTTTGTCTAGACAAAAGTATTGACTAGTCTGTTATAACAAAAACTCCACTGTCATTTGTCGTTTAATGTCCCTAATTGCGTCATTATGACCCCGTCTACCCTAATACGAACAAGAATAAGAAATAATGCGAATTCATAACTGCCGTTATTTGCCATATTATTACATACTAGGTTATGCTCGTGACTTTACCCGGGTGAATAACTGTTTTCGGCGGGGTTTTAATTTTTAGCACGGGATCCAATTTTTCTTCTAAAATAAGTAATAGTAGCCTAGTTACTCATTACAACAATAGGTATTTGTCAGTGACCCGATTGTCAGTCCCGTCAAAGTCGGGCCAGCCGTTTTGGAGATTAGCCGAGGCAAAAAGATTCTTTTATGGTATTAGTAGGTACTGTGTAAACATTCATAAGCATTTTGTGAAAAGCTGTTATTTTCTCATTACAAACAGGCACTTCAATTCAATTATTTTTTATAGATTCTTTACGCATTGACATCTAGAAGAACAATTTTTTAAATTGATTGTAATAATCATAACGATAAATTAATCGATTTTATCTGCATATGCATGTATGCATGCTCTTCGGATAGTTGTGTGTGTATATAAGAAGGTTTAATGTATAGTTAGGCTCGATAAGTGTGGAAGGCATTTTTATTGTAAACGATAATCGTTTCTGTGTGGACTTTAACGGGATGATTGCATTTTTTCATTCATTTTTGACATTTAATTTGGAGAATGTTCGCTCTTTTATTGTTCACGCTCTGATATACGACTTTGACCCTTACCTTTGTTATTTTAAGGGTAATTTTCATTACTTTTCTGGCGTCGGTAGAATGAGCTTTCATCAATACGTTAATCGCAGTTTTTTTTGTGGAAAGTTATTGATTATTATCGATAATTCTCGCTTATGGTTTCCATCGCGTGATATTATCACGCTATGCTAAAGAATACAAGTTTTTCTCCGTTGATTTATTTTCAGATAAGGGCCGTAGTTTTTGTCGAACTCATTGTTCCGAAGAGTTTATAAGAGGTAATCAAGAAATAATGACAATGATAAATATGATTTCGTTACTGTTATTAATATTACTGAAAAACTTGCTGTGGGATCCAGAATGACTCTATCATTTGGAGAAGATATACATACAAACAAACTAATAAAATATGTATGTAGAGAGGAACTCTACCTGCGTTTGTATTTCCGAACGCATTCAACCCATAATCTCTTCAAAGAGTGAACAGGCTGCTTTCGGGTACGCTCACTTCATCATCGACTTTGTCACCTCTGACCTAGACTAGAGTCAAGAGCAAACCCATCTCAAATAAAAAAAAAATAAGCATTGATTATCATCACCGTATCTGCCGCAGGACGTCCACTGCTCGTCATAGGCCTCCCCCATAGATTAATTCCAAAAGGACCGGCGAGAAGCGGCCTGCGTCCAGCGTTTTTCTCTGTATCCCTCTTAAATGAGCATTGCGCAAAAAATAATTACTGTAAAACGATTTTATGTGGCTTTTCACATTAGTTATAACATTACAAAATACCTAAACAAACAAAGGTGACATAGTCAGACCTACGCTATCAACACACAGATTGACATTGACCCAATTCAACCTTGCATTTAGAATCAGATGTTATGCCACGTGGAAAACCCGAATAAACAAACTTTATTATGCTCACCGACCTTTGTAGATGTGTAGGTATATACAGCCTGACATATATAACGCAATTTATAATGAATATTATAGAATGTATCGATCGTCATGTCGCGGATTTGGCGTAGGCGATACACTTAATTGACTGTTCATTTAGTTTGGTGCAAGTTGGGGAAGGAAGCGATTTGGTTTTGAGGTTGGCGGTGACGTCATTTGCAATTAATTTGTGTAATTGAGTAATCAATACATAATATAGCTGGAAAGTTAGCTTATTTATTCAGACGCTCTATATATAGAGCGTCTGAATAAATAAGCTTCTGGGACTACCCAGTCGAATAGGAAAAAATAATTATGCATGTGAATTGTCAGATTCATGATAGGTTATATTAATAACATCACGCTCGACCCTTGAACCCACGGTGCAGTAACCAAAAACGTTATTGAACGCAGGTGAAACCGCGCAGAATAGCTAGTTGTAGAAATAAATAAATTAAGTTAGTGTATTTTATACAAATGTAAATTCTGATACCTAATTAATTTATAAGATCAGATTATAACTATTAATAGGGTAAAACTGTGGTTTAATGATTAGTTGAAATGTCTTGAATGGACCAAAATACCCAACCGCAAAGTCAGAAAGGTTTGAATAACATTTAATTAGAATAGGTGTCTTCAATGTCGTTTATGTTACCAGAATGTCAATTTACTAGAGGGACAGTTCTACAAACTTTTAGGAAAAATCACAACTTAATGTCAGTCTCAATCTGTAAAAAATTCCTTTAATTTACCACGACTCAATGTCGTGGTAAATTAAAGGGATTAGATTGCGACTAGATTTTGATTGATTTTAATTAGTAGAATTGATTTTTAATATAGTGTCAAATTATTGCCATTTCCTATTAACCCTTGAGATGGTTTTCTTGAGATGTCCTTAAACCCCAGTGTTGCATGGCACCGCATAGGTACAGTATAGATAAACGCAGTCTTGGCGCTCGACGCTTAACGAAATATTGGCAGACCTAAATTACTTTAATCAAAAATAGACACCTAGTGTGAATTTTAAAGAATTACATAGAAAAACGATTATTTCGTTATCATCATCATCATATCAGCCGATCGACGTCCGCTGCTCGACATAGGACTCTCCTAAAGAGAGCCACAATGACCGGTCCTACACTGCCCGCAATCAGCGATTTCCCGCGACCTTTACCTGAGTATTTTTAACACACGATTTACTATTATAGACTGCCCCGTTGGTCTCGTGGTCGCAAGTGCAACTGCTGTGCAAGGGGTCCCGGGTTCGATTCCTAGGTCGAGCAAAAAGTGTTCTTGGGTTTTTCTATGAAAGTCTCAGTAGCAGCTCGGAGTTTGGATTTGTGCCCGGTTAATGGCAGTAGGCTCGCCCCCTATTACATGGGACCTGAATATACCGGCGAACTGTGGGTGTACATTGGTACACCTCTGCCTAACCTTTCGGGGAATACAGGCGTGATGGTATATATCTAAATATATATATATATATATTTACTTTACCTAAGTATTTTTAACACACGATTTTGATTTGATTTGACTATTATTGCTCCAATCTCTTTTAACTTAGACCACCCAATCCTTGATACCGCCTGCTCGCAGTGGGCGACACAAAAAGGTGCCGCGCTACAAATATTGTTGTTCTAACAATTTCGCTAACACGCCATATACACCTTTGGACATTTGTCATATACATAATGAATACTACAATAAATAACGATTAACTTAACTTTATGATAGCTTCGACGTTTTCGTACTTTTTGATACATTTCACCGTTAAGTTACTGAAAAGGGTATTTGTGTCGGTCGTACACTGACTCACGCTTATATCACTAGCTTTTGCACACGGCGTTTGGACGTTAACCCTCTTTTCACTATGTAAACATGCTACCACGACAATAAAAGATTCATTCAGTCGTTAGAAAAGCTTGTATAGCCATATTAAGGTGGCTTTGGCCATATAAATTGTGTTAAACAGTGAGAAGAGACGCGATTAATTTGTGGGGTTATTAACAAATCAAATCAAATCAAATCAAATCAAATCAAAGCATTTATTTCAATTAGACCATTTACAGGCACTTTTGAATTGTCAAGAAGTTACAGTTTAAAATTGAAGCTAGTTGCTCGTTCCAAAACGTAGGTCTCTATGGAGAAGAACGAGCAAGAAACTCCATGGACACTCTTTTCCTTCCATTTGGTTTTTACAAAGTCTTGGTTACATTATTCTTGTTGCTTCTATATGTGAAAACAATGAAGGTGAATATAAAAAATAACAAAATTATAATAACGATGTAAGACATGGCAGTTAAGAGATGACCAATCCCAACTGACAGCACCCGTTCACGAATATGACGCGTGCATCAGCACCGTTTAGCTCAACCATCTTGAAGGGAACCAAACGATCCAACCCACGCGCCACCGTCAGCAAGACATTAAAGTGAGCATGACAAAGCTCTCAACTGCCATGCTCAGTGTCCAACACATAGTAACTTAACAAGTAAATGGCTCCATGGTAGTCACATTTACAAAATTGAAATAAATTATGTTCAATTATACAAATCTAAGGTTTTCAGTGAACCTATGCAATAAATCAACTGTACTATGTAGGGAAAAATAAATAATAATTATAATAACGGTAGACGTTATTAAAGTCAAAAAAAAGGTGCTAAAAACATCATTCCCTTTCGAAAAATAAGCATATTAATTTGTAAGCTCGAGTGGCTGTGGAGCAGGACCAGCATTAAGCCAAGCATTTTTATCATTTATATAGTCTTCTAATTTATAATATGCTTGACTACATAGTGTGCGTTTTATGCATGTTTTAAACTTTCTCTCATTTAGTTCGAGAATATCGAGTGGTATTTTATTATAACATTTTACACAGTACCCCATAAAAGAAGTGTGTACTTTCGACAATCTGAAACTTGGTTAATCTAATTTGTTCCTATTTCTAGTATTATAATTATGTCTATCACCTACTTTTTTAAAAAGATGAAGATTTTTCCGAACATACATAATGTTTTCGTATATATATTGACAAGGTACCGTCATGATATTGATTTTTTTAAACAATTCCCTTAGAGATTCGCGTCTACAAAGATTATAGATAGCTCTGACAGCCCTCTTTTGCAAAATAAAAATAGAATCTATGTCTGCAGCCCGCCCCCAAAGCAATATGCCGTAAGACATGATGCTATGAAAGTAGCTAAAATAGACTAGTCTCGCGGTATCCACGTCTGTTAATTGACGGATTTTTCTGACAGCGTAAGCGGCTGAACTTAACCGCCCTGCAAGAGATGTTAAGTGAGGACCCCACTGAAGCTTTGAGTCAAGCGTAACCCCCAGGAAAACTGTCTTGTCGACGAATTCCAGTACGTCCTTATTCAATATAACGTTACATGCACTACTTTTAACGTTCGGTAAAGCAAATCTTATGCATTTCGTTTTCTTCTCATTTAACACTAAGTTATTAATCGTAAACCAATTATGAATCTTAAGCATAGCGTTATTTACGTCGTCAAGATGCTGTGCCCGTCTATTTACATTAAAAATCAAAGAAGTATCATCAGCAAATAACACTATTTTAGGTTGGTTTTCCAGTAAATGAGGTAAATCATTTATGTATACTAAAAAGAGAAACGGACCTAATATTGAACCCTGCGGAACACCCATCTTTACTGTTAAGCCTGATGAATTTACACCGTTTATTTGAACTTGCTGCAGTCTATCATTCAAATACGATTTCAGCAAGCTAAGCGCCAGTTGACCGAGGCCATAATGTTCTAGCTTCAGGAGGAGCGTCTCGTGATTTACGCAATCAAATGCTTTTGAGAGGTCGCAAAAAATGCCAATGGCATCCTGTGAGTCCTCCCATGCATTAAAGATGTGCTTAATTAGAGTGACACCAGCGTCAGTAGTACAACGCCCTCTGGTGAAACCATACTGTTGATCGTGCAAGATGTTGTTGCAGTTGAAATGATTTAGCATCTGATTGAGCATCACTTTTTCGAACACCTTGCTGAAAACCGGCAAAATCGACACAGGTCTATAATTGTTGGTGTCTTTGCTATCTCCGGACTTAAATAATGGTATAACCTTGCTGTGCTTCATTAAAGTAGGAAAAACCCCTTGGTCTATACACAAGTTAAAAATTAAAGCTAAATAGGGTGCTACTGTCTCAATTATAGATTTACATACATTAGTAGACATGCCCCACAGATCTTCGGTGACCTTGCTCTTGAGTTGTTTGAAAGTCTTTATGACAACCAGAGGATTAATATGTTTAAACTTAAATTCCTTTGGGCAGGCTGAAACATTAGCCCTTACTAAATCAATAGCAAGTGCGGGCGAAGAATTTAAAGTTTCAGTAGTTTTAATTGGAATATTGGTAAAGTATGTTACAAATTCCTGAGCCACATCAATATTTGTGCTTATGGGCCCTCGGGAAGTCTCTAGACTAAAATCAGCATTATGTCTTTTATTTCTATTTGTTTCGTTATTAATAATTTTCCAAACCGTTTTTATTTTATTATCAGCTGATTTAATCTTGTTACTAATGTACAAGGCTTTAGCTGACTTACAAGTATTTTTAAAAATTTTAGAATAAGTCGCAACATACTTATTAAAACTTTCAGTATTTACATAAGGCTTAAGGCCATACAACTCAAATAGTCGTTCCCTACTTTTTCTGATACCTTTAGTTGCCCAATCACTAAATAAAAATTTTGGGCAAATTGTTTTGGTTTTTTTCTTAAAAATATTATTAAACTCTGTTTGCACGACTGAAAAGAATTCTTCATACAAAGTACTACCACCATTCATATCAAGGCTCTGAACACATAACTTACTAATTAAAGTGCTATTAAATTTATTTAAATTACCAGATGTTATCGGTCTTGATTGTATCTGCACTTTTTGTAATGGTGTTTTGTGCTCAAAAGAAACGGTTTGTCCGCTGTGATCAGACGGAAGATAATTTACTATGGCTTTATCTAAGTAGTTGCAGCAACAAAAAACATTATCAATACATGTAGCAGTAGTCGAAGTTATTCGTGTGGGTTCTAGAAAAACATTTGACAGGTTGAAAGATTTAAAGAGACTTATTAATCTACTGCTATTTGAATTATTTTCTAAAATATTGATATTAAAGTCACCACAGATTATTAATGATTTATTACCAGTTGTAAGTTTAGACAAAGCATCTTCCATTACTGTCTCAAATATAGAGTAATTTTGGTGATTTGGGGGTCTGTAGACGCACACTATAACATGCTTATCTAGCTCAACACAGGACAGCTCAATAATATGTTCAACCGATAGTTCAACGATGTCTTTACGTGGCTTGGATTTAATAGAATTTTTAATTAAGATTAGTGAACCACCACGCAACATGGATTTTCGGTTGAAACAACTACTCACAGTATAATTCTCATAATTAATTAACATTTCATAATCTTTTAACCAATGTTCGGTAAAACAAATAATGTCGAACATTGTCTTTTCCAAAAACAGTTCAATTTCTAATTGCTTTGAAGAAAAACCTTGAATATTTTGATGAAATATTTTTAAGGAATGTTGTTTAGCCCCCTTTTTTAAATTTGCTAAGTGATTGCTAGAAGGTACCTTTTCATCGATAAGTTTAACTAAATTGTTACTGGTACCTTCTGTTGTAACTACTGTTGTTACCGTCTGTGTGTAACTTTATAAGATTTTGCTGGCGGCTTCATCCGCATTATTTTTCCTGCGGATCCCTAATGTATTTGATAATGAAATATAGCTTATAGCATATATTTCCTCACGATGTTTTCTTTCACCAAGGTCAGTGACGTCCAAGATAAACAAAGAAAGTACATATGAACAAGAAAAAGTCACATTGGTATTCGCCCGTGCCCGTTTAAAACGTACTGCTGCGTGCATGAGGGGGCCCTAACTACTGGGCCATCACAAAATTCATAATATGACCTAGTATTCAATACTTATTTCCTTACCTCCACATCAACGAAACCACAGGCACTAGTGTATAAACCAATAAACAGATCAATTGCGGGTTAACTTCCCATAATTCTGCAAAATCCATATTTATCAAGCACAATCAAATTATTTATGATCCTTCATCAGGTTTTCGCCGAAATGCTCTGAATATAATCTTATCTTCGATCGGCCATCTTTGCCATCACCCGTCCGTCACCAATAAACATGTCATGATGTTGACGTATCGGAATAAAGTGAGCAATGGACACAATAGCATAATTTGACGGGGAATCAAAATATGAGCGGTTGTGGGGAAGTGCGGTGCACACACTGTGATCAGGGTTTTGAAGGATCATATGAAAATTTAGCTGAAAATTTATTTAGATTTCAGTGTGATATACTGCTGCTACGAACTTACCTTTTCTTCTCAATGGTGTTAAATGCGTTTAATTTATATATTTTAGTATCACTTGTTTTATTTTATTTAACCCTTTGTAAACCTTGCTGCAAAGATTTTTTTTCGACGCCCAGAAACAGACTTAAGTATGATGTAGATAGATTTAAAACTGGTTACTGATAAAATTTTACAGCTTGCCTATTTCACTTGTCCCACTTTAGCGAAAACAGAACATATCAAATATCTAGGTATTACGATTGACTCAAATCTGAACTTCCGCAAACACATCGATTTATTATGCAACAGAGTGCGTAAACTAATCTACATTTTCAAAAACTTACGTCACATTGCCCATTTTCGATTAATTAGACAGGTTTATTTGGCTTTGTGTCAATCTATTATTACCTACTGCATAACATCCTGGGGTGGTGTCGCTAAATCAATTTTGCTGCCCCTAGAACGCGCCCAACGAGCAGTTTTAAAGGTTGCTACTTTTCGCCCATTCAGATTTCCTACACATCAGCTTTATATAGCATGCAATGTGCTAACAGTACGTCAATTGTTTGTTTTGAACGTAATCTTATTACAACACACTGAACTTTATTTTAACCCAGTACCCTCAGATAGGAGGAGAAAAGATTTGGTTTGTGCTAACCTTCGGACGAAACATGCTTTTGCTAATCGTTTTTACTTATTTTTGGGACCCTACTTATATAACCAGTTTAACAGAGTACTAAAGATTTATAGTTTAAGTTATAATAGGTGTAATTTACTAGTTCAGGAATACCTGGCAAAACACAATTATGCAGACACGGAAAAATTACTAGAAATTGTGAAATAAAGTCTGTATGTACACACTCTAATAAAAGTCTCACTGTTTACCTAATCTACTCTATCTACTTTAACATTATTCGTTAATTTATTGTAACATAATATATATCTTACATTCGATAATATAACATAATAATTAATAATATAGAAGTCTTAATATTATATACCTAAATAGTTACTTGTTAAGTCATTGAAAATAATATGTCTTCTCTATAAGTTAGCTACTAACAAAATTTACTAATGTCCTCTTTTTAAAATGTTTGAACTAAATTGATGGCCTGAAACACAGGTTTTCATAAACCTAGCTCAGGCAGGTCTACATTATAGTTAGAATTAATTTTCCTCTATGACGATTAATGTAAATCTTAGTTTTACTTATATTTTGAATAAAATTTTTATTTATTTTTTATTTTATTTTACTAAACTTCCTTAGAAACAACAATAGAAAACAGCATTTTCGGATCTATGCTAAATACCTACTAGACTACACACCTAATTTTAGCAAAATTCCATACAAATAATAAAACAGCATGTTGAACAAGTTGTTAAACAGATATTTGAATTCACTGGCCAGTAGTAAAGTAAGCCTTAAAGATTGTAAACAAAGATAAAAACACAGCAATACTTATTTGTAGTACAAATGACCGTATTGTTTGGAAATAAAAGTAAAAAAACAAGTACTTTATACTTTATTGTTATGACCACTCTCATTAGCGCAAGTTTGCAAACATTTAAAGTGCCTATTAAAAAGCTTATGACCGCTGATTCGATCTTTATGCATTTAATCTTTGATTAATGATAAAGCCTATGTTGTATCTTTGTGAGTTATTTGGAGGCTGTGGTCAGCTGTAGGTTTACTAGGTACTGGTGCCAGAAAGATTCTCCTTTGGGCGTCATTTACGAATGGAAGACTTTTTCTTTCTCCTTTTAACCGTTTTGTCTAAAAAATAAAGGAATATTTCTAAATTGCTTATGTCATGACCTATTATTGGTATGTGATCCGGAGGAATAAGTCCTGCCTTTAAAATCATCCATGTAGGATTGACCCCGAATAAATTTGGATTGTAGTTTGTTCTATTATTAAATACTTCATCAAAGTTAAGCCGGCTGACATTAGTAGGGGACATTAAAAGATGTCGTGTATTCTAACATTTTAACTACGTTGTTTGTAGTAGACAATCTAAAAGGTACCAATAGTCACTTCATGGAAACATTCGTGCATCAAGGTCGCTAGTAATTCGCTTTTCAGAAAGTTAAGTTCAGAAAGGAAACTAGTTCTCATCTGCGATTGTTTTGCAGATTTTTCGCCTGATATACTCGCTTTTGCCTGCCAAATTTCAGCACCATTGGTCAAGTATTTTTCGTGATTTCGTGTTTACTCCATGAGTGAATAAGTAAGTGATTGACTTTTCACTTGTATATTTGGTATAATAAATAAAATAAAAACTCTTTTATTTATAACCCTCTTATATCTGGTATATTAACAAATACCTGTGGATCAACAAGAAATTACACCTACGGCAATCAAAACCCTGGATTGTTATTTTACTGTGACTGTTTTATGTGCAGTAAGAAGAGCTTCGTAAGGTAATGAACAAGCCAGCTTTGAAACTGCAGCATCTTATTGAGTTATAAAATCCGAATTATTTCCAATCGATTTGATCCAAATTCGATGTATGCCAACATTGCGATAATCCGATTTTATAACATCATTAGAAGTGCCTTAACATTTAAAGAATTGTAATCGTCGCTCATTATTACTTAATAAAACGTAACTGTGTGGATGCAGCACACCGGGCCCATGTAATAAAGATCTAAGGAACCTCCCATGAGCTGATCCGGCCAAGATAACACTCTTCAGATCATCACTACAGATAAGCGCACAGATTTGAAAGTATAAAATGTTTGGACAGCTCTCGTATAAAATCTTTCACGTTCGTAGACGCACGAATATGACGTCATGACATACCAATCAGAAATAAACCTTCAATAATGATTATAAGGTTCCTTTTTGACTGTTGTACCGTCATACACCGAGTAATGCCCTTAACTGAAGAACAATGCGAAATACATCTTAAATCTTTAGGTGGAAAGATGAGATTCCTGTGGGATATCTTTATCTGGCTCCATCGCTTGACTTTCGCACGATTGATCGATAGTATTTTTTGCGGTCGCCTTTATTTATAAAACAATCGAACGTTCGATAAATGCTCGGCCCTACCAGTGGTAATGGTTCCACGTAAGAAACTGACAAAAGGTAAAAAGGTAACGTGCTAAATACTTGATCGTAAATGTCTTTGGTGTCGTTAACTCACTTCGCAAGAGTTGGGAATTAAGACAATAGGATATAAATTTCAAGGAAATTGCTATAGTCTTATGTAACGAAATATTTGATTAACTTACTTTCGGTTTCTCGAACGAAAAATTAATTTGAGAAATTGTCATGCAAGCGTAAGCTGCTGTGATTGGTTGACAGAATTATCAACAACGGTTGAATTAAAGAAAGAAATAACCGCAGATGTTATGTAATAATCTGAATCTAAAATTGGTTCTAATACCAGATTATTCTCTAAAAATTTTAATCTTCTTTATAGCAACCTCCAAAATAACGACAAAAATACTATGTTTCGTTATCATCAAGACCAATCAATGTATGCTTTGTACTGACTATGCCAAGTTTGCTATCCAGCATCTTGAACATTAAAAGTCCTTCGAGCTGTTGTTATAAGACAAATAGCAAATAAACACTGATTTGAATAAATATGACCATAAACGGGATACCATCAATTAGATGTAATACTTTCTAGACCAATGAAATGAAGAATGATCAGATTTTTGAAACGATATTTCTTCGAGAACATGTAGTACTTCATAAGGAAGGTTCTTCAGTTCAGTAAGGTCGCGAGGAATCCGCTTGCTTGTCGTAGGTAATTGTCATTTCATTATAGAAGTATTCACTCAGGTTGTAACGCAGGTATTTGGGCCCAGTTTTTGGCTCGTAACGAAATTACCGATAATCGGACCAATCGATTCGTGATCGATGTTGTATTGTATCGATTTTTGTGTAGGCACTATTTGCAGGACCGGTTGTTAATTTTGAAGGGACAGCTGATTGTAGTACGCAATATATTTGAAGGTAGAAATTGTTTTTGTCGGAATTGAACAAAAACTGTCAGGTGCTCTTTCGTTTTTGTTGCTGTTTTACAAGATGTGGATTTTGTAAGCGTTGAGTCATAACTTGGAAATGTGGGTATGCCTACATAGCAATGTGTGGGTACTGTCATACAATGCGGACCTACTACTTGGTTCATTTGGTCCGATTGCCTTGTTCGTTTCATGCTCGGAAAAGCGACTGCTGTGCGTGGGCTCCTGGGTTTAATTCCCAGGTCGGGCAAGTGTTATTGAGATAATTCATTATAATTTTCTCAATAGCAGCCCGGAGTTTGGAAGTTGGTAGTGTGAAACACCCCTGCCTCGGAATGCACGTAAAGCCGTTGATTCTGCGCCTGATGTCTCCCCGTTCGTATCGTTTTGCTGTCCCATCAGACTATAAGAGAGAGGAAAGTGGGGAATGCACCTGTGTTTGCCCAAACCCTAGTGCCCTATATTATGTCTTGCGTACTGGGCTACTCTCCAGTGAGATTTGCCATCGTAACAACATGATCTACTACTTGGTAGATAGTACCTCTACCATACCTACTACCTCCATTTGTCTTCCTTATAAGTGTAATTTTCTCCACTCGCAAATTCTTGTCGATCCATCCATCTTTACCATTTTACAGTTTTCAATTCCGATCCGATTTATTTGAATAGAATTACTGAATCGCTAAGTTTCCAATTCAGTAAGAAACTTACTGGAAAGCTTTCAAGAAAATTGTCTTTTTTTACGAAATTGAAGAAGTTTCTACGAGACTTTGTTATTGCTTTTCCGTAACCGCTTTCTTGGTTGTTTTCTGAAATGGAAGGATTTTCATACTAATGATGTTAAATAAAGGTCTAGAGCTAGCTTTACGGGTTCATGTTTATGTAGAACAACTGGATTGGTTCTGTCAAAACGAACCAAGTGAAAATTTCTCCCATTTTTCGAAATAATTGCAACGATTTAAGATGTCTAACGCTGATTAATTTAAAATCTATTTTGAGCATACGTTTAAGATATTTACATCCACACATGTGAAACATTGTGTACATTGAATTGTTTTTGCCGGACAATAATGTAACACATTAGGCATATTGAATTGACGTAATTAAATTAATCGGATCTAGATTGGCTCACTTCGGCAGAACTAAGCTCAACTGATACTAACTTACTTAAGCCGAGTATTCAAAATTGGAATACATTATTTTTTTTCTTAATAGAACTGTGAGTGTCTGACACATAGTTAAAATTCTTTTGCAGGCCCTCAACTACTTTTTCGTTAATAATTATAACTTACAGTGTCAATTATAAGTAGATTATCAACCATCAAATTATAAGTGTCGATCCCACCTAACTCAAATATCTAGAAATGAAAACACCAAACCATTTGCTAGCACTCCAACTGCAACTGACATTGGTTGGCAAAACGATAGCCATTTCTCTTAACTGATCGATTGAGCAATACCTGCCTACTATGAACGACACATTTGCACTCGACGACCAAAAATTGATGCAAATCTTTCTTGGAGCAGTAAAAATATTTTTAGAGGTAAAACATCTTCTGTTAGCAAAGAGCGAGCCGCTTCATAATGTATGGCTGGAAAAAGCAGCTACAAGAAACCGCAACTAATTTGAAATATGACTTATTAAAATAACCAATAACAATACGTTACTGCCTCATCATATAATCCATAACGTTATTTGAACAACGGCCGTAATTTGCAATTTTTTTCTGCATTTTTTCTTCTATCGTTTCGTTGTAGAGAACTTAGTACGCAGGGAACGTCATTCAATCATTCAGCCAATAAATATTTCGCCTCATGTTTTCATAATAAACACACATTTCACTTGTAATGTAACATTATGACATGGCGTAGTAATAAAAAGTTTAAACGATGTACGTTGACTATTGAAGATACGGAATTGATGCGAACGCTATTCGTCTTTCGGTTTGATGAAAGGGTTGGTCTCGTATGCTTGGTTTATCGACAGAAAAAATGGAGTTCGATCGACTGACGTCTGACGTCTGGTGATAGATAATAGATATGATTAAGAAAAACTGTTTACGAACTCAACAGTACATTTTTATCAATTTCTGAGTTATGAATAAACTGATTTTGAAACAGCTTATTGAACTGATTTTAAGCAGCGTCTATCACGCAGAAATCTTACTAAGCAATCCTTAGCATTAGGTAAGATGCCAGCTTCCCTCGAGCTCAGATCAACTACTCACCGAGCATCTCAAAATCATCATCAAGCATCTCTAACCAAGCATCTAAATATCTCTTCTCTTATTTAGAGCAAGAAATTAGCTTACAAGCACAGCAGGAAATCCAACTCCAAGGATTTTCAAGTTAGGAAATTAGGCTTTAATCCCGTCGAAACCTTGACTAAAGATATTTTCAACTCAATATCCTCCAGTAAACCGCTGTTGGACATCCCTATACGACAGATTCATTTGTCAATGACACGAGCTTATTATGTAACTGGCTGTCAGTGATACAACTGACAACGCGACTGTCAGGGCACAAAGACAATCGGGATTTAGTCAGGGATCGTAAAAACATCGGTTTTAGTAAGTGGGTGGTTAGTACTAATATGTTTTGGTGGCCATGTTTTCTGTCATCGCATTGTTGATCTTGAAGGAGAAGAATCGCTTAGAATCCTGATGAGTCTTTTTAGGGGTTCCGTAACTAAAGGGTGCCACACGGGACCCTATCACTAAAACTTTGTTACAGTGCTGTATCTGTTGAAACGTAATAGTTAGACATTTGAATCTTTTTATAGAGTGTAATACCAAGGCCGCCATAACAAAACATAACAAAATTAAAATTGAAAGGACGTCCCCTATAGGTACTTTAAGCAGAATCTTCTTGTACGGTGTTGCGAAACCCTTCGTGCTTGAGTCCGACTCACATTTAGACGGTTTTTAAAATGTAACTTGCCAAATGTGGCGGTATCCGAATAGAAAACAACATACAACATATTTTCGACCATGTATGTGCCACCCTAAGTACGCGAACTTTGTGCCAAAACGTTCTTCCTATATTAAGTAAGTACACGTACTTTACTTACCCGCACGTCTATCGTCCACTTTAAACATTAACCTAATCATTTTCCTACAATTCATCAGTGCCAGACATCGCTAGTTTGCTAAAATTAATAAACGAAACACGACAACTGTCATTAGGCTAGCCCAACTAGTTTCCCTAATGACGTCATTTGTCACTTGTTTCAATTTCGTCATTTGCAGATCTATGTGATGAATGAGCGGCATATTACTCACTAGCTTTTGCACGCAACTTCTTCTGCAGTAAATTTTATTATTTGTAGTTAAATTACAATGTAGGTAATCTTTTACTTTCAGGGTTAACGTAGTGTCCTATTAGCGAAATAATTTGCGGAATACGTCTTGTAGTTCTGGAGATTAACGTGTTGAAACAAACAAACTATACAGCTTTATAATATTAGTACAGATACGTTAGAGACTAAGATCCCATTGTCACCAGACTCATGTCATTTTAGCATAGCCAACTTCACCTCACACGTTTGAATGTTTCATCTTTTAAAGCTTCTGGCTGGAGTTAGCATATTATTGAGAATATAGCTTTTCATTAACAGAAGAAATTAATATAGGGCACCATCGACTAAAGTATGTAACTAACTTCGAATGGAATTCCAAAAAAAAATATAGAAAGACCGTCATTTAATTAATAAAATATGTTAATTGAATATTATTAAACAATAACACGCTCGATAAAGACAAAAAGCCAAAATCAATTAACCGGGACTTAACAAAAGTGTTAATAACATAGGCTTTTTACAGCGGCTTGCCTCGCTTATTAAAAATAAAGCTAATTTTACGCGAATTATAAAGCGCTTTAATGTTATCCAGCGTTTCGCTACATATCAATTACTTGGAAGTTAGCATAATAATCATATTAGTTATTGTGGCAGCCGTTAAACCTAGTTCTACTCTTGATGGTACATACATTTTTTAGTACATAAAATATTGATTAGTTCAGAAATTGTATAACCTTTTACGACATTCCCATTTCTTTTTACGTTGGTTAATGCCCCAAGGTGTTTTAAAGCCATGTCTTGTGGCAGTAATAGACTTGTCGCTGTACTTCTTATAATTTCAAAAAGAAGGAGTTGTCTAACATAGAAATCCACTAAATCAAGCCCAAGCAGTCAAGATCCTCTTTCATGTTTGTCACCAGCCAGACCGATGAGTCAATTATAAAGCCTTTTTAGGTTCCAATGAACGCGCTTTATTGATTGAAAACCCCTTTCCTATGGAATTTGAAAAGCACCAGGTACATAAAGTGCGTCAGCTGACCAGGAACACATATCACATCAAGCATCGATACAATACCAATAAATCAAGTTATGACTTAGAGTCCAATTTAGCCAAAGAAAGTCTAATCCGTGCCGCCGTAACTCAGCTTTCTAGGACTCACTTATTCAATTTACGTTCTACGCCGGACAAGAGTTGGAACAATAAGCGGGAGCTACATGGGCGAGCACTACCGACCATTACGTATTCCGACCACGATCCTATCTCAACCTGAACGCGTAAGCTTACACGAGCGATCCAAACCAACGAACAACTTTCAACGATGCTTTGCTCTCGAACCAGGTTAAATCAACACAGGTTTATGCAGCAATGGTTGGAGGACAAAGCGATTTTTGTTTTCGCATTTTCGCTCAGCGGCCTCCGCGAAAACGCACCAAGCAAACGTCATTGGCTGATAATTGTCGCTCCCCGGCGCGGCGCCCTTATCGCCCTAGATAACCACGCTTCCATCTTATTGTCCATTTGTTAAGATACCACAATGCACTCGGAATATTACTAATTAGGCTCTGTTTATGAGCCTACCGGCCATTGTTGAAAGAATGAGATAGTTATCTGTTTGTTGTCTGCAAATGAGATTTGCGATGGCGCTTTGTCGGTTGGCAAAATTGTATGAGCTTTGTTTCATCTGAAATATTATCTGTAAACCAGTGTGGTGGACATTGTTTTTGTGGCAGTTAGCAGAGGCAGTACATTCAGGTTGTGCTATCTGATGGCTTAAGCTAAAGCATCGTTATGTGCATTCGTGGTGCAGTTATGTTTCGAGTTTTTTTCGGGATGTGACCCTTACTCTGGGAATTGGTACCGGTATTGTACGTAGGAATGTCATGAAGTGCATTGTTTGTTGCAGTGCTTTTGTGTCTGCTTGCGTCATCTGGTTTGTCAATGGGTCTGGTTGCATGGAGTTCGACAACTGCACTGTTTTTAAGGTGCTTAGAGAGTATATCGCTATTGTACTTCTGAAATCTCGCACTTGTTTTCGCAACGTTCTTTATTTTGCTGTATTTATCATATCTTCACTGTCAACTCCAACTTTAACACCATAAACGATCAAACAAGCCAATTGAGTTTAATTTATTGCATTTCAGCGGCTATCTCTGTCGAAGATTTACAGCTTAACACTTCGAGTAAGTACCTGCAAATAAAAAAATGCATAAAATTCAATATACTCGTAATGACTATTGAAATATTCACACGGGAATCGTAAAATTCAATTGTGGGGGTGTAAGTGTACAATGAAGTTGAAAACTTTAAAGTACACACCGTTTTATACTTCGTTTGAAATACGAGCTTCTGATAGTAGCGTTTGTTGGTCTAACTTTGGCCAACGTTTGACCAAACTTAAGTTAGATATTCCAATTTCAAGTTTGACAGTAGACCGACTGCTATTTGTAGTCATTAGCGAATTTGTCGGGGGTCTTATAGGGGAGCTTATAGGTAATTCTTTATAGGAACTTTGTGGCGCAATTAATTGGATATTTTTAATTGCTAAGTTTTTGTTTACCCTGCATAAAAAATGGTTAAAAAATACATGGCAACATTTTGAAACCGCAATCAACGAGAATATAATTTTGAAAATTTTAAAGAAACAATATTTATGAACAAAATTTATTCCTTTTTGCCAACAGGATGTTGCAACTCGAGGCGTTAAAAAATAGAATCTATCATCAACGCAGAACAAAATCATAAATGTAAAGGCTCCGCAAACATTTGTTCAAACGCCCGAGCTCGAAGGGCTGGCGCAAACAAACCAATATTGGTTTTGTCGAAAAAACACGTCGCTGAATTTTACGTCGCCGCCTTGTCGCTAGATAAAATCGCATTTCGCGTTTATTGCACAATGAATTGTAGCGTTTTATGTTAATAACCAGCGCATGTGGGCCGAGAATGTCGAAATACTGACTAATCTGGCCGTGGGTTGCCAGAGGAAAAAAATGGCAATTTTAAATTATACACGCTACCCACATCTACCTGTACGATATAAGTTCTTTATTAAGCACACCTTGATTTTTTAATTACTTAAATATTTATTTACTTTAGTCCTGTTCGCCTACAATTTTTACTAATTTTGTTTGTCTAAATAATGGCCTTGTTCGGTGTGTTAATGAGTATTTTGTTTTATTTGACCATAATTAGGTTCGTTTTTGGTTGGCACCATTTAACGGTTTTGTAGTAAATATCTCATCTATCTGATTAAGTTGCTTTTGGACTCCTGAATCATTTGTCAAGTGTTCCGGTGTGCTTTATATGGAGTCCTACATGATCATCGATAGTTTGGGTTAAAATATGAGCATCATCTTTCTTACAACAGTTACTGCTGCTTGTTTTATTATAAATTGTGATTCGAATAGGTCCTTTTAAGTAAAGTACGATGTATTATCACTGTTATTTTTTACTCATTCGAAGATATTCGAGTGATGTATGATAGGAAGTCCGAAAACCGCCTACTAAACTTATTTTAAATGTTACTTTAACCATTGGGGTCTCAAGTAAATGTGAAACTAGTATTGTGTAAGCATCACTCGGTTGATCAATGAACTGAGTAGATTCTGCCTACAACAAGTTGTAAACACTTAACAGTCGCACCTTAACCTTCATTGATAAATTATTTACAAACTCTCCACGTCTCTGCTTACATAGGTTCTGTTGCATATTTTTATGGAAATATTTTTTTGATAATATAACCTGATAGTGTGGTTTATGATCGTTAATAAAACCATCATCATCTGCCTAGCCTTTTTCCCAACTAGGTTGGGGTCGGCTTCCAGTCGAACCGGATGCAGCTGAATATCAGTATTTTACATGGAGCGACTGCTTCTGATCGTTAATAAAACCAATTATCTAATTATCTTGCAAAGTGACTAAATCTTAGTTCAAAGAGAAGAAAAATCATTTGGACGTCGCAAGCTAGTCGAAAATAGCTAAAATAGCAAATAGTCTATAGTAATCAATATACATATATATTATGTTCCCCGAAGGGTTAGGCAGAGGTGTACCAATGCCACACCCACAGTTCGCCGGTATGTTTTTAGGACCCATGTAATAGGGGGCGAGCCTATTGCATAGTAATCAATATCAAAATTGAAAAAGCAAACAGATTTAAAAAAAATGTCCACTACCAAAAAACTTAACCCTTGTTTTACCGATTCTCCCAAACCGCTCTAAAAATCGATACATCGAAAGTGATACGCGAATCAGAATCGATTACGGCTATCGAGGTGAAACCACTAGTGTCGAAAGCTTGGTCGCCACCACCCACGTTAAGTCGTCCTCTTATTAAGATGTTTTGATGTTTCCGAACCAATTGATGAAAGTTGTTTGTCGTGTAAATGTATGTTATTGGTCAGATGTCATGTGCGAAGAGAGGATTGTCGTGCTAATGTATCTGCAGTAAAGGCTTATTCTGTGAAGTAAGCCTGAGGTAATCTCTTCCATCAGCAACGCTATTCTGTTACAATCTCTCTAGGTAACTTTAGCATTAAGGTCTTTTTTTCGAATCAAAAATAAGTGAATACTTTTTATTTTTTATTATTTTAGTGCTTGGCCCCAGTAAGCGGCCAAGTACTAAAAGTACCTAAGCATTAAGGTAGAATGACAGTTCACCTCAATTTCATTTTACCTAAACTCACATAGGGAGACTGTTCCAGAATAGAAGGTACTGTAAGTGGGATGACTGTTCACTTCAAGCTCACTTAATTTTTTGCCGAAAGAGATTTCTCTTAAATAGCACTGTTGGTAAGGGCGGATTAGAGCTTTATGAAGACTCTTTCTTATAGATCCGGTAAGTATGGACTTAGCTACTGCGGTTTATATCATAGGAGATTTTTGTGGAAGACTGCTTTCTGCGTCGTCTTCTTTAATTCCAATTTCGTACAAACAATACCTAGGTATCCGTGGAGTTTCTTGTTCGTTCTTCCCCATAGAGTTTTGGTCGTTTTGGAATGAGCATTTAACTTAACTTCTAGTTTCTGTCTAACTTCGTGACAATTCCAATGTCTGTAAATGGTCTTACTGAAAGAAATGCCTTGACTTTAACTACTAAAATTCGCCACCATTGATTCTATAGAATACGGAGTACCTAAGACTACAAGCGACAACCCTCAAAAAGAATAATTTTATCGCTCTACCATGAAATGATAGCCATTTATTTAATAGACCTGTTTTCACAGTTAACTACAATATCGATATATGTCAATACGCATCGCACCTACCGCATATTGGAGCCTCGTCCACTTCGGTGGGCAAATATTGAGTTTTACACCCCATACCGGGTCCCATAAAATTGAGACTTAATATTATTTGACGTTTATTTAGATGGTGACGTTATTCATTTTGGTTTTTCGTTTTGATTTTTGAATGTGTTGACGCCTTTCAATCTGCAGGGAGACAGAAGACTTTCAAAGTTTACTTTGTTGGGGTTAATATTTTGTTTGGGAGGTGCCAAGCAGGATTAGCTTGGGGCCAATGTATTTTATCTGTAATGATATTTCCGTGGTGCTTCATAGACAGCAGATACTACTACATAGATAGCAGTTCAACTTATCCCTGGAAAAAGTACATAATTTCCCTGGGCAGCTAGTTTATTTTTATTTTTTGTAAATAATGTTCTAAAGCTCCTTTTAATAGTCTAATTGAAATAAATTATTTGACTTTGACAGGTTTTTCTACCGTATTAATGGCACATAGCATAATTTGCATATTCTACAACCTCCGTCACTGCAAACATTGTACATCCGAACAAAACCGGGGCGGGCCGCTAGTTATGAAATAAAACAAAAAGAAAAATCAATAAAGGTACCTGCATGTCGTATGGGCGTTTCTCAGTTCCGATAAGTAGAAAGCTGCGCCTGCGCCGGTCGTGGCGATTGTATCAATCACGTCGATATCGCCACAGACTTGTGTTGGCAAAACAATGTCTTCATACGGTGTTGTGTATGGAGAATAAAGTAATGCGTCAAAATACATTTTGTGAGTAGGTATTTGTATTTGGAATATGGACTTAGTTGGGTATGGAAAGGATTGATGTTTAAATTGGACTTAATTTTAAAATATCGTATCTTTACTAATCCTTATTACAAAGATAGAAGTTTGTGACGATGTTTGGATGTTTGTTACTGAATCACGTTGAACACATTTGGTTAAAATTGTCACATAAACCATTTACTGAATATATCCAATGTATTAATTAACATATGACACTTCAAATCCTGGTATTGTGGGACAGCAGTTCCACTTTAAAAAGTTACTTTTTAGCTAGATTTTAAATATAATATTAATAAAACAAGTATAACGGTTAAAAACTATGAGTATGCTCTCTTCGTAATTACCTACAACCGTACTTCATACTACTAATATTATAAAAAAAATAAAGTTTGTTTGTAAGAGGTAATCTCCGGAAATACTGATCCGATTAAAAAATGCTTTCACTGATAGACAGCTACAACTACTTTACTATTTCCTAATGCCACAGGCATAATTGTTTTCTATAGTATATTTATTTATTTTAAAGAAAGCTTACAGTGTAATAACAACGGTCATAAACAATAATTGGTAAGGATGATTGCTTATTACAAGCTTCCACATGGACTTAATATTTAAGTTTCAACAAACAAATCATTTTCTGTGGGATAGTATAGTATTTATATACTTAGTAAAAAGTATTATAATGATACGAGACATTACATTTAACTTTTTTTTTTTGTATTTTTTTATGATAGATACACATGGATTTCTAAGCTGACGAAGTTGCGGTCAGAAGCTAGTTATTCATATTTACAATCTCCATAATAACCCGTTTCTCTTAGCTTCCACAATATGCGCGCTCAAGTGACAGAATCCATGTTTTCCTATCTCATTACATATTTATGTACTTGTAAAGCCTCTGTGCATACATTATTTGTAATTATTTAATTGCCTTTAAGTGTTGTTCATTCATTATGTCGTGCGTAAACAACACGGGTTCTTGTGGATTAGATTTTGTTTCCCGGAACTAGTGTAATTGATTTTGGTCTTTATTTTTTACGTGATAGATGCTTTTGGACAAAATGTTACGGTGAAAGAATATTTTATTTGCCCTTAACTAAACAAAAATTCTGGCCCCCTTAGCTCCTTATGATGTCAATTTTTTATGTCATGAATAAATACATTTTAGAGTGACTTCATTCCTAAGATTCCCAACAACTGTTGTTCGTTGGTTTGTTCTTGATTTTAGTTGACTTGAAAATTGTAACGCCGAACTTGACGGACTTGTCCTCCCCAAATCTTCAGACTACAGGTAACACGAAATTTAAAACATACGAAAGATTCTGCTTTGTGAATTATCAATACATACTGCCTGCCTAAATCCATTCTAATCAAAGCGTCAGAACATTACAAATACAGCATGTACCTACGTCTCAAATATTTAAAATCTCAAGAACACAAAAATTCGCATCTAATTCGATCAAACCTTTTTGAGATAAATTCGAACTTTCGTTTGCCTACATTCCTACCCTACCTCCTTCGTTCAGTCTTTGGCAAAAAGGTATCAGCTACATAATATCTAATGATAATTTACTAATTACTTAGTAATCTAACGGTAAACAGGTCTTATCAGGTAGTTTACGGTGTTCAGATTGTCATTCAGCACCTACATACACTAATCGCTTATCGTTGATAATCATTTACACAGATAGCGAACTAGCCTGGATAGTCAGGTTGCTTAACTAGATTTTCAGCCAATCAGATGTCTGCGATACAGCTGGAACGGCTAATGTGACGTGCTAACCAAACGTTACCGTAACCTTAACGTGACTATGTACGGGTGTACCGTATCTAGTAGTTATTAGGTTGTGAAGGTTCAATGGGTCACTGGGTCTTTGTAAAATACTGTAACTGTCATCTGGTAAGATTGGACGGCGATCTTGAAAATTCTTGTAGGCTGTGGTTTATAAAATCTTGTGAATGGTTCGGGTTAGGTGGACGAGTTGTCTGCTGTGTTCTGTCTGTTATCCAATTAGCTCTAGTATGGCGTAAGGACTGTTAAAAGAAGTAGTACTAGTAGTGCTTCGTGATATAGTCAAAGTACTATTGAATTGTTAAGGATCGGGTTCGTTAGTCAAAAAGTTGATGCTAGTTGCCCATTTCAAATCTTAGGTAGATCTCTATGGAGTAGAATAAGTAAGGAACTCCACTGACTCTGTTCAAGCGACTTGTTCCAAAGCTCGTTCATTGTAATAGGTACTATCACCTTTCTGGTCGCAAGAAACGCAGTATATTATAGGCATGTGAGATAATAGAAATCTTCACTAATTGACATAGAATCAACAAATGCCCTTGGTGTAAGTTTTTACGCCATTTCAAACATAATTTGGCGAAATGAAGCATCATATATATACGACACTCAGTATGATTTCGGAGCTCCTGATCAGAATATGTCCCATATACTGTAGTGTCCCAATTGTCCGTTCACCTGCACCCTTAACGACTACAGGTCGTTCAAGGATGCAGACGACGTGGGGCGACGCCTAATGGGCCCAAATAGTGTACATAATTATAAATACGAAAAGAAGAAATGTCTATTCTGTAGAATGCATTTACAACTTTTCACGTCCACCGACTTCCTGCCTATAATCCTTGTACAAAAACTAGCACCGCATGGGTTCTAGTTTTTGTATTAATATTCTACTACAAAACGGTTGAACAAACAACTAGGAAAAACGGTCAGCTGTTGAAGTTTTTCTCACAAATTACCATGAAAACGTATCAGGAATTTAATTGCACAAATGTTGCATATTTTTTTACAAACTAACCTTTCGTTTCTCCGTCACATGCTCAGTAAATGAATATATTATGGTTTAAAGTGACAAGTGGACGGTATCAGCTGTGCCCCCTACCGATGAAGCGCAATAAATTAGGTAAATTGTCATCGATCTTCCGATGAACTGATAGTGCTTATTGACTTTTTATTGACGTTTAAATAGAAATTGTTCACTACAAAGTGATGGTACCTCGTTTTAATTACTAGTACTTGCGGTTCGATAAAAATTTAACTACACTTTTGTTTCGCTTATTTATGTGATCGTTTGATTTTAAATAGTGACATTATTGACATACCTTACGACTGACACACATAGAATGATTCTAATTAGATAGATAACGTTTCAACAATAACATTAAACTTGCAAACATTTCCGTTTTAAGACTAGACAAAAAAAATTCAACCCCTTTTCATGATCTGTAAATCCTCACTTGAACCAGACACAGCGCAATCTCATTATTTTCAAAATAAGGGCCATCAAAGCTTGCATTTTAAATCCGAAAACAACCACTCAAATTAAAGTCAAAACCACTTCGAAAGTAGTTTGTTCCCAAGTACCACAGCATAAAAAATACAAGATACTTTTTTATCGTCCCATCCCTAGTCCTCGTTTAATTAGTAGCTTACACAATCAACTTTCCACGGTTTCACGGAAATAAGATTTCATGGCTAATTATCACTTTTGTGGATAATATTTTTCCCGCCGACACTATACGTGTCAACGCCATAACTCACAGGTTAATAACACGCCGGCGGTCCGTCCACATTATTCTTACGCGAAGATGCGCAGGAGTGCGATCTTTCAGTGTTTGGTGCAAGTTTTGTAAAATGGCGGGCGGAAATTAAAAGAAAGGAAGGAAAAAATATTAATTTGACACGAACCATACACACAAAATTAATAGTAGGTAACAAGACTCATCAAATACATACATACATAGCATAACGCCTACATTCCCCGAAGGGTTACGCAGAGGTGTACCAATGTACACCCAAAGTTTGCCGGTGAGTTTAGGCATGGGTTTTTATTCTCCGAATAAAATCAAGAATGTTGATCAACCCCTACCAACCTAAGATTTAAAGCACGCTGTGTCAGTGCAGGTTATCAAGAAAATCTGTGTAACAGATAACAATCTATTTCGTGTGCTTTTAACAAGCTTGGGTTCTTAAAGATTTTTGGAAATAATCTTTGGCTTTTCCAATATGTAGCCTTGATTCACTGCATTTATTTAGAAGCAAGTGATGAACCATTATGCAGATGAGATGATAAATATTTTACCAAGTAGACGCTGTTTCTCATAGGTTTATCCTCAACGTTTATCACGATTTAATAAAATAAATTCAAAAGTACAAAAAATAAAAATAAAAATTTTTTTTTCTTGTGGTAAACCCCGCTGCAGGCCGTCACTCACACCGCAGTGTAACGCAACCGTTCATTAACGTACGCGTTTCGGATAATTACGTACTGATAAACCAAGCAAATTGTTCGCGAATTATCTTCTCGGGGCGTGTGTGATGAATATCATCTTGTGTCCCAAAAAATGCTTTTTTTACTGACAAACTGTCACTGTAATTGCGTAGTGTTAATTATACAGTTATTTTGAAAGTTTTATGATGTATTCAATTTGTACATCATTACGATCGGAGCATGCGAACACCATGACATTAAACATATAATTGGTAGAAATTATTACCGAGTATTTATAATAACCTTTGTTAAGTTGTATTGCGGATTCACTGCGAGCCCATACAATATGAAAGCGCCATCGCTTCCGAGTAAATTAATACTTGTATGTGAGTTTACGTTAAGTGTCTGTAAATAAAATCTTAAAATTATTCAATCTTTGACTTACCAGAAGGATGTCCGAATGATTTCAATCGGCAATTTAATTGAACACGACTGTTTTTACATTAACTTTTATTACATTGAACGACATGGCGAAGATAATAAATAAATTCAATCTTCGTAATAACCGTACCTACAATGTGACAGAAACTAAATAAAAATTTGTGATCGATACGTGTACCAATAAAATCTTTTTCGCGAAACTGCAAGTAATGGCGGCCCAGCGTCAAAATTACGCGTCAATCATCGACTACTCGTCTCGGAACCAATTATAGTGACACGTTAAAAATCAGGTCGAAAAATCTCTACGTACTTAACGAACATAAACGTGACTTATTCCTTGAAATTAAAGTTGAAAATTACTTTAGCATTGTCCACAGCCTCGAGTTGTTTGCCCGAAAATCATGATCTGATGTTCTTTATGTCCTCTGTTTACTTTAAACCAGCCCATGTTAATTATCGCATCCAATTTAATTTTATGCACTCTCCTGCTTTTGTCCTGTTCTGTCGTTGTCAGTTAGAGTGAGAGGGGAATTGAGGTGATACATTTAAATCGACAATGTAAAATTTTACGATATAATCGCAGTGAATTCGACCGGGTTCGCTACGGTGTGATACGAAGCGTGAACGGTTCATGTGTAGGAGTAATTTTAGTTTTTGTTTCAGTAGGTACTTAAAGATGGCCTAAATCAGGTGCAATGTGTTTTATTAACGTATCATCTTTTTGAAAGTAATTCAGTAAGTTCCTTACCTTGTCATATCCATTCATATTTTAAAAAGTTTTAAATTTTACACTTACTTTTTTTTGTAAGGAGCCCAGAGCGGAAGGGAATGTCAGCCTTTTACTGACTATGACCCATCGGTGTTTCTCCTAATGCCCTTTGCGTTCCCGGACCACGGTGACTGTTTCATACGAATTCCCCAACCCTGGCAGATGACACCTAACTACTATTAGTGTGGAACTAAAAGTTTTACTTATACTTTTGAACATATTTAAAAATATTCAAATGCGACAGAAAGCCTATCTCTTTGAAAATAATCCGGAATAGGTAGGTACCCACTATAAATATCCAACTCCGAAACCTTATTAGCCAGTTGCAACCATTTTATCACAGACCAAACAAGTTTGTATAACCAACTATTTAACTCTTGAGGCAACACAATTTAAACGAAAATTACTGCTACCCTATCCATTGTTACAACTTACCCTACATCCTTACAATCTATTATTCACCCAAGAATTATCCTCGTTGAAAATACTATTAAATCAGGCGTACAAGCGAATCCGTGTAAAATAGTAGTAATAAATAACAATACAATATTTAGGTGTAGTTACAAATCGTGTCGTTGTGTCGTCCGACGCTTTGTCGCGGTCGCGTCGTGTCGCGTCGCTTTGTTGCGCGTGTATAGCGGCACTTATGATGATAAATGTACGCGGACATATTGTGTGCGCGCTGTGTGGCGTGCGTACTGTACGCATAGAAATTGTACGGTCAGCTAGGGTCTGGTCGCGAGTTTGGGTGTGGCTTATTGTGCTTTACTTTTTATCTGACTGCCAAAAGGGGTTATGTTGTTAGCAATTTTTTTATGTATGTTTGTATTATTCTTTATTATCTCATATCATTCAGACAGCAGGATGGATTTATATAAATAAGGTATCGTTGGATTCGTCTTGTCTAGTATTTTTATACTAAAATTTTCTTAATAAGTATTTGCTATCCATCAGAAGCGTCGAGCTTTTAAAATTCTGTGAAATTAGATAGTTCACAACACTGGCGGTTTGGGCAGGAAATTCACGCTATAATTTTGTATGAGGATATTTTTACTCAATTGAACTACCATTTCTAATGTAGGTACTGTATTATATACATATTATTATATAATATACAACAAATTAATCATGTAAATAAACACAGCTTTAATGTATTGTATGTATTAGAATTTATGTTAAAGTTGTTTACTTAGTATTAGCACGTGATAGGTCCATGAATGACATTCCTGGCTTTGCTAATGCCATCAAGTTTATGAATGAGTGTGGAAACAAAGAATCCTAACAAAGGGAATTTGCAATTACAATCATTGTAATGTAAACTAGTTTATGATCTGATATTTTAATGCTTGACTGCCTTTAATAAGTCATCATCTATCATTTACCTTGTCCCATTGTTGGGCAAAGGAATCACTCAAGTTCTTTGAAGAACTCTTTTTCTAGCACCAATACACATTGTAACTGTCCAGATTGTCTGCACTACTTCTTCATGGGTCAAAGCCGTCTCTCGTCGAGCACCCATCATCATCTTCTTGCCCTTATCTCATGTTACTAAGGTTCTTCCATTCCGTTCTGTCAACTGCCATGTCATCACTGACTCCCTTCTTTATCATCTTCAGGCAACTATTGCAGCTTATTCGTCTTCCAAAAATTTTCCATTTTAATATTTAAAAAAAATATTAACTTTTTCCGATTCGTAAAAAATAACAGTATATTTTTTTAAATGTTATAGATGTTTATGCGAACGGTACACCACGTGTGAATGGTTATTTTTTTAAGTAACACTGGACAATATGTTTCGGAGGTGACCAGACGTTGTCCAAAAATCGTCCATCATTCGGCCTAAAGCATGGTGTTATGCAACATTGTGACATTTTATTTTGTAATTCAAAGTAGAGCATGTTATTATGTCATGTTTCAACTTGCACTTTTTATTCACTAATTACATTATTATTCTATTCAACCGGAAACGGAAACCGCTACTTTAATAATTCATCCCACCTAGAAGTGAATAAAGCAATTTATTTGCAGTTACATACGATGGATGTTATTTGTATTACTTATGGTATCCTGTTTAAGACTTATTACATAAGTAAACTTTTGCAAGTAATGCCAGATAAATTATGTTAGAGCGTTAGGTAACAAATAAAGAATAGCTCTAGAAGATGTACCTATTTTTTTAATATAATCCGCGTAACCCGAATTGCATAATTTTTTTTCTTTTGAAATTTTATTGTATGGTAAACAAGCCTAAAACCCGTCTGATGTTATGTGGTCACCTCTTCCTATAGACATCTGCAACATCAGAGTCCTTGCAAATGCGTTAACATCAACAAAGTTGAAATGTCTCATGTGCCTGTGTCATGTGTCTGTGTCATGTGTAATTTCACCTACATTTTTTGTCTATACTGTCCCACTACTGGGCAGAGGCCTCTCCCAATTCCTTCCTAGGATTCTTTTCCCTCGAACCAGCTCTCGTGGCTCGCGTCTAGATTATCTTACCACTTTTTTCTAAGCTAGCCTCGGCGATGTCATCCATCTCAGGCGGCCATCTGTTAAAACTTTTACATTAATTAAATATAAAACGTGTTGTTCATAATATTTTACCATAGTATTGCACCTGCTTCCATAGTTTACCACACAAATGTACGCCATGACAAAATTCCCCATGAATTAATAGATTTTATGCAGAATTATTCAAATTGGTCGCAAGTGCTTGTTGCAACGTTTAACACATGTCCTGCGCTTGCGACTCTAAACATTTTACGGACACGCCCTTTTTATGATAAAAAATGTCGGTAAATTGCATGTTTTCATACTGTATGGATGTTTTTATAAATATTTATGAGTCTGCCTATGGTACTGCGGCTTAAGGTGATGCACTAATACTTTGTTGCTAAATTCCTAGTTTTCCACGTAGTTTACTCAAAAAAAGAATGAATAAGTGAAAAATTCTTTAGCCGTATTGTGCGATTTTTGGTAGGGACAATAAATACTATTGGGTTCGCGTCATCGAGATGTTAATAACTTTTTACTTCTGTCGGCAGTTCCCATGACTACCTTTTTTTTTGTTCATCGACTGTTTCTGATTATATTATTAATTAAAAAAAAAAACGCATTTTACATAAACATAAGTAGATAAGTGTAGGTACACTTGTTCTTAGATTCCTACTTCGATATTCAGTTGATGCTAATCGATGTAGTTAAGTACTTAATATAATAATATTACTATTCAATATACATATGATCAGGAATTAGATCAATCAATGATTGGTTCAAAGATAGCGTAATCTGATATGATTAATATGAAGAAATGAAATAATTGAAACTATGATTGTGATTTTATTGAGTTTCAACGTGTCTCATTAGCATGCATAACGAGAACTGTAGTTTACATAAATTGATATTTTGTATCGTTTTTCCTTCATTTTTCATTCTTAGTCAATCAATCTATTTTGTCACCTAAATACTTCTTCCTAAAGTCTCAATTTCATTGTAGAATATTTCACCCGTCAACGAAAAGTGACATAATTAAACTGTCTTTTTGTCTACACTGACAGATGCGCCATCACTAAACATTTAATCGACGCCTGCGCAGGTCGTCAGCCTAAATGTCAGGTTAACAACTCATTACCTACCAATACACACGTCATTCAAAGAAGTGTGCCTTTAGGGCAGTGTAGTATATTAATTAAGGATATGTAACTTTAGTTAATCGACTAAGTAATCTACTAAGTTAATCGATTATATCAGCAATCTTCAAGATGGCTGTTATAGGTATAAAAGGCATTGGCGTTTTTTTTTTCTGAATCCTGAGAAGCTTTTCAACATGTAGGTACTTCAGTATATTCCAAGCTTTTCAAAATATTCTTTATTTGCAAGTCGTACAATACAATGATTCCTATTTCTATGTTATTATGTGCTCTTTTTAACCGACTTCTTACATTTATATTTAATATGATATTCTTATATTTTCAGGTCTGTATCCAACTTTAGTCGCTGTTAAAGGTCGGTTAGCATGAGTGTGCTGTGTGGTGTGTTGTTTTTTTGGTTTGATTACATTGTAAAATACCAGTACATACTTCCAGAGATTACTTCTTACAAACAAACTTTACCTCTTTATAATATTAGTAAAGAATTATATGTATATAGATATAGTTGTATAGATATTCCTACAATGAACATCGTGGTCCCCTACTGCATACCGCGGTCAGTGTGACACAATTCCATGGGCTCGGTTCACGATTCGCCCTCTTTTCACCCACACACTCCTGACAGCAGTTTTTACTGCTGTTTCGAGGTTTTTCTGTTTAACATAACCTTTTTAGTGTATTAAGTACTTAGTTTTACTTAAAATTATAATTGAAATCAACCATTTGACAAGTTAACGGCGGTACTATTCATATATTGACGTGTAGAATAATTATTAGGCATTGTTGTTTTTTTTCTTGTTTATTAGTAAATACAGAAAATATAACAAAAGATGAGCCTTTTTCTCATTACTTTCTTCATGAGGTAGCGTTCATTAAATTATTATAATAATTTGAAAGTATCTTAGAGCAAGTAATAGTTTACTGATTTAAGATTTCTTTTACCGTAATAATATTACTATACCTACTATAATATTAGTAATTCGGTCCTGTCGCCTTTGTTTTTAGCTGACACCACCTACATAGAGTAGGAGGTGTCAAGTAGATTTGGTTATTTCAAGTTTAGTTACTGTGTGAGGTGAACTTTCGCTTTTATATCTCTTCTACATTTTCAAACAGAGCTTATATTATTAACGTTAACTATGCTAAACGATCCTATTCCTAAACAATGTCACACAATATTCACACAATGTGGTCGACTCACATAATTTCCACCGTCAGTATCACACACACTATTTTCTCATGTCCCTCGGCCTATTTCCCTCCAATTAGGATAAAATGGCGGGTATTTAAAATGCGCCACTAATGGCGGCGCCTGCGCTTGCGCAGATCAAGGCTCAGCAATTACATCGTTATCTGGGTCGCGTCGCCGACGTGTGCCGCAGTGATTTAGTACGTTTGCGCTATTATGTGACTGGGTTTTGGAGGAATGGGTGGTCTTAAAAGGTGAATTATATTGGGTTGAATGAATCAGAATTAATTTTATTTTTACTATCGGCTAGTAGTGATAGTAATGTAGGTGACTAGATAGAGTGCTTTCTCAAGTATATCACTCACGAGCTTTTGCCCGCAACTTCGTCTGCGTGAATTTTCTTACGGATCCCTAACTTTTTGATAATAAAATATAGCATATATTACTCGCTGGTAAGGTAGCTGTTCATAGGTGAAAGAATTTTTAAAATCGGCTAACTTTATGAGTTTATCCGTTACAAACAAAAATACAAGACCTTCTGTTTAAAACATTAGTTTAGAACATTAGTTTTGGGTTTTTTGAAATATAACGGTAATATAAATTAAGTGAAGTTCTTGCTTGCTTTCAAAGTACTTCAGGGCCGAGAATTGTGACCTACGCTTAAGAAAAGTGAGATTTAGATGTGTTCAGGTTTTAGATGATGATGATAAAGGTGTGTTTATTGAGGAACTGTTTAAGTTCTTCTATGACTGGTCACCACGGTGATGAATGCCGTGAGTATTCTGATGTACCTTCTATTTCAGAAATTCGTAAAGGTATATCTTAACTGAAGTTAATGAAGTCCAAGTTAGCCATGGCATACTTACCCCTGGTTTCCTTAACGGTAAATGAAAGTGACGAATTGACATGCAGCGTAATCTATTATGATTGGTTGACTAAATTATCAGCCACCAATCACAGCAGTTTGTCAGTTTGTCACAATTAATTTTGCCTTGATTTCCCATCGAAAATCGGGGTTGTACCGTAGTTACAAAAATGAGATAATGATTGATGTAATGATGATGAATGTCATGAGAACTCGGTTACACATATGACATCACTTAGTACATACATAAACGCCTTTTTCCTATGGGGGTAGGCAGAAACCATAGAACCTGCTATGATCCTTAATTACTCTTTTCGCCTCGTCCACGTTTATACAAGCACGCCGGTTATAAGTACTGCGCACCCGATCTTTCTGATGAATCTCACCAATAAGGCCAGTATAGGTCTTACTAGGGCGTCACCTCCACGTCACGTCAGAGTTGTCATCATCATCATATCAGCCGTAGGACGTGCACTGCTGGATATAGGCCTCTCCCAAAGATTTCCAATAGGACCGGTTGAAAGCGGCTTGCATCCGGCGTCTTCCTGCGGTCTTAATCAGTCTTACATCTTAGTTAATACAAATTGATTATCTGAATCACAATTCGCGTGTAGGTTGACATTGTTGGAACACCTCATTTAAGTTCATAATGGACCCTAATTTGTTCCCCAAACTTACTGGGTTATAAATTTCTGACACTCCACTTAATATTTTTCAATAAATCCTTACTTACAACCGATAAAAATCATAAATGCGAACTACTTATGTGTGTTCATCCGATATTTTCGTGACTGGAATCAATAAAACAAGCAATATACTGATTGAAGTTACTTTATTAACGTTATGTGCTGTATTTATTGTTGAAGGGGACGATTAATTAATGGTATGGCCGAATTATACATGGTATGAATTGGACTTTATAGCGCATGTAAAGTTTTATTGAAGCGATTTTCGTTCAAGTGATATATCGAGTTGATTTTGGCTTAAAGGATGGTAATATGAACGCTTTTGGTGGTAAATTGAATGTCGATGTAGTAGATCGTGAGGGTAGTGGGCTGAGATACCAGAGGCGCTAGGCTTACGTCATGTTAGCATGGCCCTAATTTTGAGAATTGATAGAGAAATATGTATGTAGTTTAGAACTACATATTCCTGCATGTTTCAAAGCCGGTTAATTTTTCTGGTATCATTTAAAAAGGCAACTAACTCATTTACTCGTTCAACAAGTGTAGCAGCCAATTGTTATAAACCAATAATCATTACTGCCAGACACATTCCGTGCGCCATATCTTCAGCCATATGGAACTTCCTAATTAGTTCTATAAATAAATGATTTCACCATGCTAAAATGACCTACGTCTGACGACATTGGGATCTTTGACCATAGGTTTAATGGAGCCAAGGTGATTGGCGATATTGATTAAATAATTTCTCGAACCGTCACATTTGGCACATTTCTTGGCGGTTATTTAAGGAATTGCTTTGATCCTCGAGAAATTGAGAGGAAAGAAAATAATCATTGTGTGTATTTAACATCAACATTTTGGGAAGAAAATATTGTAGTGTTTTTGGCTGTTTGACTCATCTTCTTTATTGTTTGTACTTCTACCTATCTACTAATAAATATATAAAACAAACTGTTTTCTTGTTTTTTTTGTTGCTCTATTTCCTTGTACTATCCTAGAACTAGATCACTTTTGCATGCGGCTGTAACTTTTCTAATAAATCTTCATAACAAATCACGTGACGTATTATCGCGGTCAGTTGTAATATTTTGATGTGATCTACGCCGTAGCATAAACGTAGACAATTTGCTACGAAAACTTTCGTTAACGGCTTTTATCTGTGTTTATTAATTAGAAAGAGGTCAATTTTTGCGTTTGGTGCCTGCCTGTTTGAGCCGTATCCTAATAGACACGGCGTTTATGTAATAATAAAGGTGTTTGTCACACTAGTGCCCAAGACACCTACCTATGAAGTCAAGAGAATAGATATTATTTTAATAGAGATTAAGTTTGGCTCACAGTCGCGCCAAATGCTACTGTGATTTCATCCTAAAGTTTACTCATGGCGAATGACTAAGTCTGCCTTATTGGGTATTTCTTCTAAACTCTTGTTAGGTATTTGGTAAAGGTTCCGTTGCTTTCACTTCAAAATATAAACAACTGATATTTTATAATACTACTGTGTTGCCCCGATACTCAATAACCAATGTTGGTACGTGTTTTCCATTCATTGAATATTTCGTTTCAAACTATTTTTATTACAAACTAACAAAGACAGTAATGAATGTTAAAACATAACCAACATTGGCTATGGATAGGAATATGGTATAATATTCTTTACTCTTGAATTCTAACTTTGGATGGATCGCAGTCTAACAAACTCCTCTGTTTAACATGATATAACTGAACTTTCTGATTTTCTTTGCTTGTCTAACTATTAACATAACTCTCTATTTGACCAACAGGACCTGGAATCTACGATTAAGAAGAAAATCGCAAAGGTAAGTACTTGATGTCTTCCTAAACTTTCTCTTTCAAATGCTGTGAAAATTTTCCTTTATTTTATTTTTTCTTTGCACACAGCCTAATGGTGCATTTACGTTCCATTTACTGAGCTATATGTTCTTCTTGTTAGCCTTTCAATGGCACACTATAATATAGGTATTATATTGTGGCGACCCAGCTTTATGTTATTGGTACAGAACATCACACGAATAGCAACAAGTGACCACAATGGTTTTAGAAAATTACTTAATGTTATTATGTTTAAAATCATTCTCCACAAAGGATACATTCGGTAAGGACTTTGGGATTCGGGATGTCATTTCTGGATGCATTTTTTTACAACTGATTTTACCACACACTAACTTTTGTCTGCTATTTCAACGGGGTGGTTTTTTCCTCCCTGGTTAAGTTACATTTTTGGTTACTGTCCCGCTCTTGTCTGTCGAGGCGTTATGTTAAATAGCCAACACTATTCCTTATGAATCTAGTTATCATAATTATTCAAAAGAAATATTTTAATAATGCTTAAAGAAAATGATATCTTATTTTTTATCAGCATACCTATTTAATGATGTAGGTACTATTACCGAGCCTAGTTCTGAATCATACTTGTTTACATTCCTACTTCCACTGCGAAATGACATCACGTTTGAGAAAAAATTAAGCGTATTTTCTTTACAGTAACAACTGGTAGTATTACTCTTTGTGAAGAAGTGGTTGTCTTTGGGCAGTACGACTGCCATACCTATTTCTGTCGCAAAGCAACGTTCCAGTGTTTTCCGGTTTTAAGGGTTTAGGAGTTGGTAAAATTGTAGGCACTTGTGAACTTCAACTTGTATTTTTCAAACTGTATCAACATCATCATCAGCCTATCGCAGTCCACTGCTGGACATAGGCCTCTCCCAAGGCGCGTCACTGAGCCCGATCTTTCTCTCCGCATCCAGTTGTATAGTTGGATTTAAAATATTAACATAGAAAATTGCTCGATATTTATTTTCATTATCAAAGAGGTTTTTTCAGAACCTAAAAGTTTTGCCAAGCAAACCTTTAACTTGCCGCTTTAACGATCATAGACGTTGAGAAGGTAAATGACCTATTACCATAGCTTATCTGTTCTCGAAATTAGCCTGAACAAATAGTCCGATAATAAACTAGTTTTGACCTAAGAGACGCGGTCAAACATGTCATGTTTATACGCTTTGATCAGAAATATTTACTTAAAGCTCTGAACTTGTATTTTGTTTATAAATCAAAGACTTTAATGTGTAGACGAAATCAAAGACTTATTAAGGTAGGTACAAGACTACTAGGCATATTACCAGGTAAGTTTACATGATTCAAGTTCTCGCCAGTGGCATGCGATAAACATGAAAGAAGAAATAACTTGCATGGTCTAAAGGCCGTGATGCTTTTATTGTTGCTTCCGTTCGTTGTTGTTTCTTCTTTACGTATTGTATTCAATTGGCAACGTAATTGCACTGTGTCAATAGAGCTTTATTTAGACAGCTACTAGTCTAACCCGACAGAATTAAAAAAATGATAGCCGTCTCTTTCAGGGAGACTTAGTGATATTGTCACTGTATTTTTTTTGGCAAAATTAGTTTTTCGGTTCCTTACCTCAAAGGGGAAAATGCTTTATTCTTTAAGCAATCAAAATTTTTTTTCTTTGTTTATGTCTTTTCCAAAAACCTTTCAAGAGCACATTTTGTCCGTCTCACGCAAAAGCTTTTTACTTATACTTACTTACAGAATCTAATTTTTCTAAATGCCAGCATATGGTTTAGTTACTCAGTTAGCGAAAAGACCATCGATACCTTTTTTCCTGCATTTTATACAGCACTCCACTGTATGTTGAGGTAGGCTTATCAAAGTACACAATACACCCAAAATAGAATATCGTAGTATGTGACGTCACAGTTATATGTCACGTCACGAGAAACAATCGACGCGCGCCGCTTTGATGTCGATAATTGAGAGTTATTGCTGCGCGCGCGCACGGTAGCGCTGTATCGCGCCGTATCGCGCCTATTTCGCTTTATAACGCGAGTTGGGGCATTAGGAACGCGATTTGTGATTCAATAACTTAAATCTTTTGCACAAAATTCCATTGGCTTCTGTTTCTTGCAAAACTCCTAAAATATTGCCTTTTGACATTTTAAATAGATATATTTTTGCGAATGCATCTTCTTTCCACACACTTGCCGAAAAGATTACAGTCTTACGTATAAGAGACTTAGAAGAGCTTCGTTTCAAGTATTTATATCGTTAATTATGTTTTCATTTGATGTCCAAAACATACTTTATGAAAATCGGCTTTATGAAATTCGTGAGAGAGAGCGATCCGTCGGACTTATTTCATTTCATACTACATCCTTATTCAGCATCCCCAACTACATCGCTTATTATCTAAGCAGAATCCTCATCACCATCACCCGCTCCGCTCATCCCCCCGCTATCTCTAAGCCCACACCCTCGTTTCTCCATCTCACTGAACCATGGAAGGATAGCGACGTTACGTCATTCCCACAATTTACGACAATGTTAATATTGTTTACGACTGTTGACTGAACACAAGGATTTTGACTTATCGAGGCTTTTGCGGGCCTTACCGGCTTTGCATTTAGTTCTACTAGTATTTATTGTTTGTTGTTGTTCCCCTTAGTTTTGGAGATTAAGAGGATTATTGAGGTCAAAGTAAATCAAGTTTAATCCGCCATTTTGATAGCTTCAAATGTTTTGTTGCTAATGATAATTCTTTGTTTATGTCTGTTCTTATAAGGCTATGATGATAATATACAGCTTTTGGTATTACTGGTCTAAGTACATGCTCATTACGTAGAACCTTTGTGTTTAGGATGTAATCTGTTTTATAAATAGTGCTGATCCGCGCGTCAAGTTTGTGAAGGAGTGCATATATTTTGTTTTATATTGTTTACGCACATTGTTTTCACATATAAAACCAACAAACAGTAATGACAGTAATGAGAGTTGTAAAAACCTAATTGAAATGAGAGTCGAATAGTTTCTTGCTCGTTCTTCTCCATAGAAACCTACCTATGTTTTGGAACAAGCATCTTCAACTTTCTAACCGTAAACTATTGTTACATAATGGTTCAAGCATGTTTAATCCCAGGATGAGTTCACTGGAGTGATTTTCTGCCAATGTTTTGTCTTTGTTTAGTTGTAGTTTGAAGGCACATTTGTCTTCCTATGTGTTTTAAATACATCTAGAGAAACCCAATCAATCAACTTATACAATCTGCAGCCAACCAAAGTATGATATACAAATTAATGCATTGAATCAACAAATCAACATACAGATTTCAGATTTATTAATTAAATAAATTGACAGTTTACTAAAATAAACATCCGGACGTTTTACCGCATGTCCGGCGCACGACGAGATAATTGTCACCGTAGCGTGTGCAGTGAGTCGTGAAAGCCTAGCACGAACGCGCGGAGTAAATTTCACTAGATATTCTACTAGAGTACTTTTCCTAGCATTCAATTTAACGTTCCGACGGTCGGGTCAATTAAGACAAAAGCTTAAATTAAATACTAACATTTTCGTGCGATATATCATTCCTACGAGTGCTCGACACTGTGTTCAATGTAATAAGGACCACGCAAAAGCAATAGAAATTCCCTATAATGTAATGTGTGTGTGTTTGTCAGTAAAAAATAAATAAAGTAACGCAAAATGTGAGTGAGCATTTATCTGTAATATGGCTTTCTGATTTCACATTAATTGTCCTTGTTGTATAAAATTAATTCGAAATTTTATTGGATAGTCTTTTTTTCAATTCGAAAATCAACTCGAACAGAATACTTTTACGTCTGCACGCTCGCGCTAGGCCCACTGACAATTTGTTGTCGCGTGTTGACACTCCACAGTCTACACCGCACGCTCGAACGAGGTTAGTTCCCATTGTTAACGACGATACGTTTTTAATGACGTGTGGCTGTAATACTCGTATAAAAAAACTTTGTCACCCATTTGTCTTAACTCTTTACGAATGTACTTAGTTTTTTTTACGAAATATCTATCTTTCTGAGTATTAAAACGTCGTTTGTACTTCTAAAAGTCAGATCATTCAATAAAAAGAACATTGGTTTGCCTCTTTTCAAACACACCAACAACCAAACCATTGCAAAACTCTGCGTCAAGAACACCCATTTGTTCTATGATATCGTTTTGGTCTGGTAGGTCCTATTTCACTAATACTAGATGCCATACTAAAAATAACATATAGTAACGGTGAAGATCGAAGCAGAAATGAGCGGAGCGGAGATGAGACGTGCAGAAAAGTACTAATAACATTGGTTAAACTGTACAGTACATCTCCGTTGGGCGAATGTGCCTGATCAACGCCACCTTTTTTTGGAGCTAGCCTATAATGTCCTACTTCTGAACAAAGGCCTCTCCCAAGTCACTCCTTACATTTTTCTCCTGCACCATCTCGAACAAGCCATCTTTGTGCATGTTTAGATCATCTTGCTACCTCTTTACCCTTCAGACATCTAAGTAAACACCTATCGTCTTTTACGTGTAAACATAGGGCCTCTTGTCTCCTAGGGGCTAAAATCCCGTAAATATTCTCATATCGCCTCCCACAATGGGAACACACATGGTAGTTACCACCTGTACCCGAGTTTAATTCTAAAATGACGCCTACAGCGGTGCGCGTCATCGTTTGTATGAGAAGCTGAGTTTATTGCAGCCTTATTCGGCTTGCTTCTAGAAAATCGTTACTAAAGGTAAATAAAGCTATACCTAGTTATTTATTATGTTTCTGATAAATTTACGACAAAATAATACTGGCAGAGATAAAATAAGTAGGCACTAGAGTTACTTAACATCTAACTAACACGGGGTGTAAAATAACAAATTAAATGGCCGTTTACTACACCATAAGTATCGAAAGATTATCAAACGAACATAGAGAAAAAAAAAATGCTGGTAAACACCTTTGATTTTTCTTGTTACCTAGCACAGGAAAAATAGGTAGGTACTGGAACATCAAAACAATATTGCCAAAAAAAAAAAATTCGACGATTTAGATTCTTCCTGTGCAAAATCATTGTTAATTTTACATAGGAAATATCAAAGTCGTTTGATGTAGATAATACAGACATAAAACACTGTGCTTACGGGTGCATGTAACAGTGTATAGGTAACGTGGCGGTATTTAAAGTTTAGTTACAATATTAAAAGCTTGTTTTCTTTAGAACTTTGAACTTTGATATCTCCGTAACTAGGTGTATGCCAGGCCACAAAATATCCTGCCGGGGCTGCGGGTTGTTCGAAAGAGATACCGCGCCCCCGGAACGCAAAGGGCACATGAAAGGAACATAGACGGGTTTTAGTCAGTAAAAGTCTGACACTAAGGGCGGGGGAAGTCATTATATGATTTCCCGTCTTTAAAAAAAAAGGCCACAAAATATAGTAATGTTGAGAAAACAATGTTCCTATTGACTTCATTAAGTGTTTTCTTACACCTGTTATTAAAACTTCTCTTCAATTTGCTTATAAACTAGATCAGATAACTATCTGTAAGATACAGTAAACATTTTAAAACATTAAACAATTTGTAAGTATCTTTATTATTGACAGAGTTATTCAGTTTCGATAACAATATTTATTTTATTAGGCAGTTGCCACCTGGCGGTCTTGTTATGATCGTATAGGATAAGAAATTATAAAATTATGTTAAAAACGACTTTTACATAGTTTTCTTATTGACACTGCAAGATGGCAAAAACATTTTGTAATTTAATTAAACTGGTGGAGGGCAGAGATAAAACACAAAGACAAGTGAAATGATAAGAACTGTGACATTTTAATATGCGACTAGCTTTTGCCCGCGACTTTGTTCGTCCGGATACCTTCACTCGCGTCAAGTTACGTTCTTGGTTACTGCTCTGCTCCGGTATGTCGTACCGTGATGCTATAAAGTCTGTGTTACTTTCAGATAATTTTGCTATCTACTGGTAAAAAAAGTGTTAAATCAGCCCAGTAGTTTCGGAGCTTATTCGGTACAAACAAATAATAAAAAAAGTATATCCTCCATATAGTATTAGTACAGATTTAAACGTTGTTAGTGTTTATGTTTCACTAGTTTCTACCCGTGATTTCATCTGCATAGCCTTCAGAATTAATCCAAAATCCTAAATTACCTCGAGGAAATGCAAAAATCTGATTAAAATTATCCTATGTGTGAAACTAGATCATGTGAGTGCCTCATCTAATTTCGTTCAGCTGTTTAAGCGTGAATGACGGCTACCGCGGATGCAGACAAAGTCGCGGTTAAAGAAGTAGTCTATGACCTTTTGTAGGGTTTAAGCTTACTTTGCGCCAAATTTCATCAAAATCAGTGCAGTCGTTTAGCCATAAAAACGTAACAGACAGACAGGCAAATTTATTTTGGCATTTATAATTTAAATACGAATAAAAGTATTTATCACTGTTTTAAAATCGTGAGAAAATCGCATTTTTAGCTCCTATTCCCAAAATCTAAAAGAGAACTAAGCCGCTCGACCTACATTAAATCTTAATGTGTTCATAGGAATTAATTAGTTAAAACATTTCTCGCTAAGCGTATTATTGCGCTTGTCACCGACCGTTATACGCAACCAGTCCGTAGATGCATCTTTATAATTAATCTCATCACTTTAAAACCAACTTAACCACACGTCCCATCAACAGCCATCAAAAGAAAACTCAACTCTATGTCAATCAAAATAAAAACCATCTCTAGAATGAATTCTCTTTTCAGACGACATTTATAAATTGGGGATAACGTTTACAATTTTTTTCTTTGCATATCATGTCAATCTTAATATGAAAGTTGTAAGGTTGAAAATTATAGTTGTTTTAAAATGTTATTCTTGTTTAATTTTTATAGATTATAACGATAGAGGAGTCGTAACGTAAATTGTCTCGTTTTAAATATAAATATAGGTGTGTTACAGTAATGTTCGTAATTTAGACATTGCGTGAATGTCTAGATGAAGTAGTTTTATTATGTCGTCATTTCCTCAAAAGGAAATGACGACGTTGAGCCCTTTTATTAATTTGCTTGTGAATAAAACAAAACAATGTCTTTTATTTTATCACTTGAATACATAAATAAATATGACTTACAAACATAAATATTACTTATTGTAAAATTTATCAAAAACTGGAATTTTTCAATTTATCAATAAATCGCGTCCGCATAGCTGTCTATCGGACAAGTGCCCAAAAGAAGTGTCAAGTGTCAAAAAGTGACTGAATAAATCCTATTATCTTAATATCAATACAAATACGCCCCAAACTGGAATGATTCTCATCGAAAACATGTAATTCTTTAAGTTAATCTGTTAAACCACCGATAAAATAAATAATTGCAAACTATTTGTTCAATAAATAAGTCAATCCATGCTCCACCTTAGTCATATTGTCGATAAAATTTCAAAAAATTCTCCAGTCTTTTGCGGACTATCCTAAACCTCCACTACACCAACAACACATCTAAAACCAACTTTTTTTTTTTAATTCACACATTAAAGAAGAGCAAATTTCGTCATAACGATGCTTATCGCAGAATGTATACGATGCTACTTTCGCGAAATTATAATGCATAAGTTATAAGATAACGTGTTAAAATAAGTGACGTGAACTTGATGCTATCGGTATTAAACTGGTGTATTGTATTACATGTTCCCAACAATCAATATGGCAGGTGGTAATGTTTGCTGGACATGCAAAAATGGTAAATCAAAAATAAAGGGACGATTGAGGAGATATCAGAAACGGTTATACGGAGAGTTGACATTAATACATGTTGTTTGGTAGCTGTAAACGTTCTTTGTGATGGAGCTCGTCCGGGATAGTACAACTATCATACCTATTTTTGCTGTAAAGCAGCGTTGCTATGTTTCGGTTTGAAGGGTGTAATTACAGGCACATGAGAATTTTCAACTTTGTCTCTGGGATGGCAACGTATTTGACAGGCCTCTTGTATTGCAGATGTCTATAGGCAGCAGTGAGCACTGAACATCAGGTAGGCCGTCTGTCTTGCTGATTGTTTGGCTCGGCATGTTTACCATCAAATTACATAAAAAAGCCAATGGTTTAATAGCTAAAAGCATCTTTTTTTTGTTCTAAGTTGGAAAATCCTTATTCACCTTATACTTCATCCACGTGAATTTTTACTGTAACATATAGCTTTTAATATTATGGGATAACGTAGCTTCCTATTAGCGAAATATTTTTTTAGAATTTAGTTATCCCGGAGACAAATGCGGTGAAACAAACAAACTCTTCGGAGCTTTATAATACTCGTACTTGTATAGATTCCGCCGAAATTTTTAATACTTACTTTTAAACAGATTTTTATCCAGATAAAAATCAGCTCAAACTTCCAGAGATTAGCAGATTACGAAATGTTAGGTTAAGAATTTGCTTAGGCCGCCCAGGTGTTGTGATTATGTTAACTTTGCCCAAATTCTGCAATATACCGCCGCATACCTTCATTATTTACGATAGGGATTATAGGACCTGCATTGAATGTTGTCTTTGATGATTTTGTTGGCACATTTAAGTTAGTGGTTGATGTAGAATTGAGTTTATAATACAAAAAGCTTATGAGCTTGCACCTCGCTTTAATGGACCAATTTGGTTGATCTTTTTAAATACTTAAGTTTTTTCACTGCTAGGTTCCCCCCCACTGGGTTCCACTCTTCCCTGTATGTTACCTAAGTATTAAATATAAATAAAAACAGTAGTGTGTTAGTTAGTAAACAAGCAATTAGGTACATATTGTGCAAAGTCAAATCATTTATTTTAATTATACCACTAAAGGCGCTTTTGAACATCATACACTCTGTATGATACTTAAAACGACGTATGTATGATACTTGACTGATGACGCTTAAAAGTTTAAAATCTTTCTTCTTATCCATCCATTTATTATATGTACATTATGTTACGTATACAATACATGTGTATAAAAAAAGTACTTGAATCTAGTTGCCCCTTCCAAAAGACTGTTTCGTATGAAGAAAAATGGGAAAGAAACTCCATACTTACTCTTAAAAAAAGTGATACAATATTATATAAACAGGATTATACAGGTGCAATACTAAAAGTTCACAAGTTCTACAAAGTATATAACTACCAGGGCCATTCTGCCCAACACGTTAGCTTTTTACCTCACTAACATTAAAATTTAATTAACGACAACCATCTAATAGTGCCTAATAGTCCCTATCACACATAGACCACTTAAATTATAAACAATTACAGGACACCTGTAGTGTGACCATCATTTTTAACAACGATACCCTGGAGGCACAAAAGCTAGGGACAGATGGTCACCCTATCTCAACCATCGCCAGACATCATTACAACGGATGAACGGGGAGGCGTGTGAAATGTATAGATACTAATATTGTAAAGGGAAAGTGTTTGTTTGTTTGAAGGCGTCAATCTGCGGAATTGCTGGTCTGATTCTGAAAATTCTTTAATTATATCCTTATATGCATGCTGTGGTCTCCTATAAGTGAAGGAGTACACCTACTTTACTTTTGTTATATTGTTTTTATGTCATGATTTGTGTATATATTTTGTTGGAGATCCTAAATAAATAAATAACGTAGCTTCCTAGCTACGTTACATTTACTATAGTGTTCAGTGTCTCTACACTATACACTTTAGAGGACATTAACAACTACTACCGTACTGATGCCGGAATAAACATTTCCACCTATTGGATCCAAAAATTATAAAATTATCATTGACTCGATAATATTAAAGAAGCTACGTTATCCCTGGGAGCTGCTGCGGGTTGTTCGAAAGAGATACCGCGCCCCCGGAACGCAAAGGGCACATGAAGGAACATAGACGGGTTTTAGTCAGTAAAAGTCTGACACTCCCTTCCGCCCCGCCCAGGGCGGGGGAAGTTATTTGATGATTTCCCGTCTATAAAAAAAGATAAAAAAAACCCTGGGAGCTATTTGCTAGTTTTTATCACCAAAAAAAAAATTGGAGTCAGGAAGAATATTCTTGCAGACAAAATCGTGGAAAAAGCTAGTTGTAAATATGGACTAAGAAATGAGGAGCTAGGAGGAGGTTAAAATCAACGCCCACCTCTCATGCATGAGGTTGTAGCAAAACCAAGCAAGTTGAACTTTCTAACTTTATCTTGGACATCACTGACTACATTTCACTGATTACGTTTTTTCTCTGCGCCTACGACCCATATTTTTACAGATTTCTTTGTCAATGAGGAAAAAATCTGTCAAATACCGAACCGATTCAATAAATCCATAGTTTTGTGGGACCGACTTTTTGTCAGTCGTATAAAATAAATAAATATCTTGGGACAACTCACACACGGCTATCTGATCCCAAGCTAAGCAGAGCTTGTGTTATGGTAACCAGACAACTGATATACATACTTATACGCATATGCGCGTATGCGTTGGTATACAGGATAAGTTTTTAACCAGTGCGTAAATTTTTTTTGGTAGTTCAGTGTCAGTAATAGAACACATTTCCGTGTTTAGTTAAAAAAAAAATTAAAAAAAAATTCATCCTTATCCGAGTTTGAAATAAGCAAAACATGGACATAATCTATTCGCCATACTATCAATGACAACTCTTGGCTGCCGCCCGGGCGCATGGCTGGGGTGAGGGGGTGGGGAATGCGCTAGCGCTGAGTGACAATAAAATATGGTTTTTAAGTATACATGTTTCGTAAGCGATAACTTTTTTTTTTAGTACTAAGACATATCAAAATAAAATATACGTGTTTAATAAAACGTGTTGAAGTTTATTATGGCAAAATTTACGCACTGGTTAAAAATTTTTCCTGTATTAGAATTCATATGTTCCATCCTCGCCGACAAAAAAATCGGTCAAAAATTCGGAGAGGCTTATTATGGAAAAGATTAGGTATGAATCCATTGGAAAATTCATGCAAGTGTAGTCGCGGGCAAGAACCAGTAACAGTATATGCAAAACTTGATTATTTTTAACTGGCTAGCAGTGATCGAGCCCGTGTAATTGCCTGTTGAAAACTATACATTGATAGGCGATCGTAGGGATCGATATAAGATCTCGATGTTTTTATTAATGTTCGTTTTGTAGATTGAAATTGATGTGTTTTGTTGGAGATAGTGGATGAACTGGAGGATGGATGTTAAAATGCTCCCCTCTTTGTCTATGTCACTTGATATTGCGGGGGGTCGTTTGTAGGTGCTTGAGGGTCTATTTGTATCAATTTTAAGAGGAGATATCTTTAAGACTAATTTGTCTAAAGAAACAAGTTTTATTCATTTATTTATTTAAATTTTCTTGTAAATAATATCATTACAGGTTTGCATCTAATGCTATATTTAGATCTCTACGTATTATGTTAAATATTTACAATTATAATTTAATTTGTTTTTAAGGGTATCCCTGAGTTTAGTGAGGTTAGTAGAAAACTAGGAAAGTAAAAAAAATATGCAAATTATGATGCAGAGAAACTGAACCCACCTTATTTATTTATTTTCATATGTGTAAAAAGAAATGTAAATAAGTAAAGGAACTAGTTTCTTTTTTAAAATTTGTAGTTTAGCATAGGTAATGTTCGTACTTTCTTTCCATCCTACTCAAACAAAAAATAATATGCATATATTTTATATTCTTCTAAATAGTTCTGAATGCAAAGTCTACCCTTAAGAACATGCTAAACATCTATTTTAAGCAAAACATTTCAATAGTATAATTGCTCGTTGAAAACTCTAGATCGATAAGCGATTGTGTCGATTGATATCGATGCTGATGCTTTTATTATCGATACCTATTCGATATGTTCACAACTGTCTTTTGTAATCGGAATTTTACATCTAGGAATTAACGGTTGATTAAAATGTTAGGATAGTAAAAATGCATTTTATTGTTTAATTATGTATTAATTTTTATTTACATACTAGCTAAGCATACTATTTTATTTCAATACTCTCTTTACTTATAAAGCAGTCTCAAATATTTGAAAAACAGCTAAACATTACTTAGCGACTTATCAGGTACTTATAAGTGAAAATAACTTGACATTGATCAAGGACTTACAAGAGTTATTTAATTGAGAGGTAGCTAGGTATTAAGCATTATTTATATAAGTAAGGCTGTTATGTGTAAGTGGTTGGTTTATGTGTAAATATTTGTCAAATTGAATACAAATAATAATTAACCTCAACACAAAACTTAAAAACAATAACAACATTACAAAAAAAATATATTATTTAATTACTTTGTATTCTTCACAATTACATTTAAAAAATATAATATATTATATACAAATATTTTTTACATAGGATGCAATGAACATAGGTTTTTAAATTCATAGTCTGTGTCAAAGTGTAGGCGAGCGACACAAACATCGTGACGACATCAAGATTGTAAAACCGAGGCGCGAAACTATAAGTTTTCTACTGACAAATCAGCCACCATACATACATATTTAGACAAAAACTATTATACCCTTTTTAACACACCAATCAACACATTACCGTTTGCTTTTCCTAAAATGCGAAGATGGGTTCCATAAAACATGTTTTTTTTACTTTTAAAACTGCGCGCCGCCCGCTAATTTCTGTCTATATCGTAAACTACACGTAGCGTTTAACCCGACTGGAGTGGCGACAGAAATGTCGACACATTACCGACGACCTAACGAGCCGACTTGCTACCAGTGACGTGACTTGTTATCGATAAAAAGTGCGCTATGAATATGAATTTATTTCGACGCTTCTGAAATATAATCGGCTGCTATCTTGATGTACAATGTGAATTATTAAATTGCGCAGCATGGTTTCGCACGCTACATTTTTATGATTTGCTGTTTGTATATTGTAGGTCGTTATGTATGTCGTGAAGGGACAAAGAAAGGAAAGTGTAGAAAAGCGTGCTAAGGAATACACTAATGGCAAAATGTTTTTAAAAAATGACACGAAATGTCATATTGGATGCCAATATTTCACTCATAATATTTTTCAAATAAATAACATGATACTGACCAAATCAAGAAAATGTTTTGTGCAGTTACTACTTAATATCCCTTGTCTTAACATTACTGTACTGCAGTAAGTTGGTTCCTACTACCTCAAGATCATTCCCAACGAGTACAAATTGCTATCATAAATATGTCCACAACATAATAAAGCACATAAAATATTTTTGACATAAAAAACTTGCTGAAATATTTTAAAATGATGTACAACATAGACCGGTCTACCTATCGTTTCAAGTTGTTAAAATAAACAAAACTTGGTGTACATCGGTCGCTAACAAATCGGCTTGTTATCAGCCGATCGGTGGCTATAAGTCGTGGCGTCGCATCGATAAATATCGATATAAAGTATCGACACCAGGCGCTGACGACACGCGAGCTTGCACAACACTAATTCACAAGTTGACACGCGACTGTCAGGGTGTACTCGCGATATCTGTGTGTATGTTTGTGTGCTCATTGGTTCAGGAGCTGGGTTTAAGTCTAGATAGTGTTTTATGAGTACAACATGCAGATGAGTATTTGCGATGTAGAAACTTAAGAAAATATGTTGGTCAAGAGTTTTCAAAATCTTTTTGAATAAGTTCACAGCTTAGAGAAACTGCAGTTCTGTATTGTAAAAATCTTCCTCATTAAATGAATATAGGTGAGCTATGAATCCATAGCAGGGTGGGATGGCAGCTCATCTGGAACTCCCTTCACCTAAATTCAACAAGATAGATTTTCACTGAATAGCACTACGGATGGCTTATTTAGATAATTATGAAATCTTTACAGATCGATTGTTTTTAAAATACGTTGCCTCACATTTTGAATTTCTCCTGTATCGTGAGCGCGTTTACAAACATGTTTAATCTTACATACACAAAGAACCAGTCCCAAACAACTACCTGTAGGCCGCAGCAGCCAATAGCTCAACATATCGTATCGTCAAAAGATTTATTGAGCACAAGAAGAAAAACTATGATAGCTATTTTTCTAAATTACCAAAATCAAACTGAGCCTTATAAATCACGGCCTAAGTTGAATAGTGAGTGGGCCTTTTAATGTCATCACATGCAAATGATTGCGGTTTATAACAAAACATTATTGCGATATTTTTAGCCAATCGATGGTCATTCTTTTGCAACAATAGTGGAACTTAGTGAGTCACAAATTCTAAACTGTACCCGGCTGGGGTGATACATGGCTCATTAAGTCATGACACATGACTTTTGATGGTCGAATGACATTTTGCTAAACTTCAATCTATTGTGTAGGTAATCATTGGAAAGAAAGAGTGCATTATAAAAGTCTCAAAATATCGTATTTGGTTTGCATTTGGATTGTTCTACCCTCAGGTATTTTTATTGTATTTTATTTTATTAATTTTAAGAAAACTTACAGCTAATACATGAATTAGTCAGAAGTAATGCGCAGAAGAAAGCCAATTACAAGTTTCCACTTATATAAACTTTTGTATAAAATAAACAAAAAAAGTATTTGATACCTTAGTATCCTTCGTGCTTAGACGCTTTCTCTCTTATCTATACGTAGTTTTAAACAACTCGTATGTATGTACTAACACCAAGCAACATAAATGCTTCAAGGACTTTTACACATATTTAGTTTTTTTTTTATATACGCAGACTGATTACTTAACCACAATAATAATGCTTACAATTTTACCAATATACCGTACATACAACACCTTCAACAAAGTAAAGCAATGATGTATAAACTCCAAGAGTTGTTTCAACACAATAGGATACCTAGTCCTGACCCCACGACCTCTCGATCGCCATTCAACGCTACATAATCACATAATATCACTGACAGAAGCCTAGAATTATAATGCTGCGTAGTCAAAAGTAAACGTGAACTTATTTCATACAAACCCTTAGGAGCGATCACGCTTGCCTCGGAGGTGTCTCGAAGATCCCAGTAGTACCGCTTGCAACTACCGTTCAGTGACGTCATCAGACAGAGACAAACATACATCGTACAACCAAGAGAGAAGAAGACAGACACAAGATAAAAACAACATACCAAATACGGTGATCACATGTGACTAAATATCCCTATAAGTGACGATACCAAGTAATTATTGGTACGAAATTTTCGCAGTTTTATCGTTTTATGTATAGAATTCATTATACAGTATGGCGGCGGTGATTTTTCGCAACGCGTTGCGCAGGAGTGCATGTTTTCGACACATGTGGTGTGAGCTTGTGTGCGTAAGAAGATGTACTGCGTATGTTGTTCTCCGTTAGAGGTTTTTTCGTGAAGAAAACCTACGGGTCGAGTTTTCTAGCGGTGGTCTTGTTATTGTCATGTCATTGCTTAGAGAGATCTTCACACTTCTTATGATTCATTGGGTGTACAATTCTTTAATTAAGAAAGACCTTGCACCTTATTAAAGCTCATGCGCTAATTGATCACATCAGTTAGTGCATCTATTATTTATTATCTTCTTCATTTCTTTAATATTGTTTTTCTTTTGATGTCTTTTCATTTTGAGTTTTGTTTCTTTGGCTCACTACGCAAACTGGAAGTTTGGTGTTTTTGTTTGTGTGTAAATATGTTTTTGCCCACCAAGTTGGTGGCACCAACTTTCAACTTTGCGAGCTTATTGTTACGCGTGGCATTACACAAAACCTTTGCGTTTTGCTTTGACCTTCTCCCTCATAGTATTTTAATATTATCTACCCCGCTTGCGTCTAGATCACCCAGAAGAAATTGTATCATTTCAATCTTATCCAAGCTCAAGGGTCTAAGGGTAACATAGTTATTAGAATATGTATCTGTGTTACCGTGACAAATCCCAATCAATTCACCGTGAACCCTGGCACTCATTCCCTCGTTACACTGATCTGCTAGTTCATGTCATGTTACTTTATTTATTACTAGTTTGAGAACATTTCGCATATTTACAGCTAATTGGACTTTCCTACATCTAGATTTTAGTACTTGTGGTTTATTTATTGGGTAGGTTTTCTCGATGATATTGAAAGTGGCTTATGTGGGTCGGTTGGAGGAGGGATGACAGTGATGGTGATTATTGAAATCAATATTGTCTTTTTTTATTGCCTACACTTATCAGCTCACCTTTCTGCCAATTTTAACCCGAATTCAACTTTTTTGTTTTTGTGGGGATCTTTCCAATGTCATTGGGGATAAAACCAAGGAGTATGGGATTCTTACCTCACTATACCCACCTCAGTGGTTACCCTTGACCTTCGCTGTGCACGGTAGCACGTGACTGCTATGCTACCGTCTTCTCTGAAGTCACTTCGGTGGGCAGACAGTATTGCCTGAATTCTCGTAATGTATACTTAACATATTCTGCAATGCACATCCTTCCAGACTTTGGGCTCCCTTTTACCAATATAATGGACACATTGACACCATATTTAGGTTAAAAAAATCTTTAAGCATTTTGAAATTCTCAAAAATGACAATTTTAAACAGACTTCTACAGCATCATTTACCCTCAAAGCGCAGTCATCTCAATTATCTCACTCAACATCTCCATTATAATCGAATATTGCTATTGCAAAGTCAAACATCCGACCTTAACTAACTTATCACGAACTTAACTAACACCTCTTATCTCAATAATCTAACTTGTGAAGTTCAAACAAAGCGTTGAACATCTTAATAATGATCTTCGTGTACAAGTTATAATTGCAGTAGTTCAGTAGAAACAAACAGACGGTTATCTCAAACTATTATCTTGGTTTATCGTCATAAATTGAGATTTTAAATGTTGGGTGGGTTATACACTGGTGTGGCGCTAGTGTTGGTTTTTGATAAGTTGGAAGATGATTCGGAAGTTCGATTGAGTTATTTCAAGTTTATGTAGATGATGTAGTTATTCTCTGTTTGTGTGAGATGTAAGTAATAGGGTTATAATTTTCTATTAGCACCTAAATTAATCGATTTCTCATTGTGTTCTTCTAAAGGTACTAATATTACAAAGAGGAAAGATTTTTTCATTGTTTGTTTCAAATAAACTCCGAAACTACTGGGCCGATTCTAACCATTTTCTGACCTATCGATAGCTACATGATTCTTGAGTTACATAGGCTATATAATATCACATTACGAAGCACAGGAACAGTATCTACAGACGTAACTCAACGCGGGTGAAATAAGCCACGCGGACAAAGTCGCAGGCGCAAGCTAGTCTATAATAGAAGTGGAACTTACATTCGTAGATACTTACTTAGTAGCCGTTATCAGTCGAACATCATTATGGTAATACTAATGCTTATTAGGTTAATAAGTTCAGAAAAGCAGAATCATAAATAATCGCTATATATTAGTCAGCTGCTTCATATCCATATCAAACTGACAACATAAAAACCCTAACTTATTGTTATGTTGGCAACATAAAGTTGTAAGTGCGCACCCGGCCTTATGCCCTAGGCGCCGTTGAGACCGTATCTTTTAGATCTACGCGCATGCGTACTAACATTAGCACTGTTTATTACTTAGCTCACCGATATCATACTTAGATTTCACTTAGCACTTTATACTGACAAGCAAATATTTACCTTATGACCCAATGTGCTGGGTTAAAAATTAATCGACGCCGATTAAAACGTTTAAACATTTTGGTTATCACATTGAAGCCTATTGATTTAAACAGATAGTATAAAATTGTTTTTGTCTCTTTTCTAAGCATTAGTATCAGATAGGTTGTATCTCTTTCTTCTTAGGAAATCTATTTGCAATGTTTGGATATCTGGGCTCAAATCTTAGTGTCCAAATGTGATTTATTGGTACAAATATGTGAAGGCTGGCGTTTGGAATTGCGTTAAAGATCTTTCCCGTTTCGCGGTAAATTGTTTTATTATCAGCTTTATGTCGAGTGAATTTTACGTCGAAATATTTGTTTAAGCGTTAGATAAAATCATTACGTCGTAACTTGGAATCTTTTGGTAGGAACACAGTGTTTTATAATCTCCCTCGATGTCTTTTGTAAGGAACTGTTTTATCATCTTACTCTACCAGTAGATATTATGTTTCGCTTATAAAGTTCTTATTTCCAATGTATACCGTATTCCTTAAATGTAATAGATAATCCCAATCTCTTCATCATCCAAGATCTGCAAGGGTCTGTATTACATCTTCATCTTTGTTTATTACTTTACCTTTACAGCTTGCTAGCTGATGCCGGTTGATTTTGTCCGCGTGAATGTCGGCTATCAGCGATATCTTTTTTGCAGGTAGGCCTAATTCTTTTTCTAAAATATAAGTGAAATTCGGTTCAGCCGTTCAGAAGATTAGGCGAAAAAGTATAGATATACAAAAAGTCAAAAAAATGGCTTTCTGGTAGGTGTGGTGTACCTTGTAAACATTCATATTATGCTATTAGTTTTTTTTGGTATTAGAAACAGACACTTTTATTTTTTTATAGGTTGAGCTGTGTCCAGCATCCTTAATACAAAGTTCATTGCCTTCCATCTTTTTATCAGCTAAACCATCATAATCATCAAGTTCCAGATCAGAATCTTCCCCCTGCATCCCCCAATCAGCGTCAGAAAACGAAACCAGTCCAGTTATATCAATATTGATATTAATAACCAGTGAATAGGAACAGATTGACAGGCTACCAGACTCGTTCAGTTATCGCTCAATCGAAGGACAGGTAGCGAAGTCAGGTTGGAAGAAAACTGTGGTCAGTAGACAGCTTTTACTATATACATACATACATACATAAACTCACGCCTTTTTCCCATGGGGGTAGGCAGAAACCACGGACCGCTACCTGCTACGATCCTTACACACTCCTTTCGCCTCGACACATACATTCATACATCTGCTCATAGTCATTAGTCGCCTTTCACTCATCCTCTCAACATGACCGAACCATATAAGCATACTCTTTTCAACCTTTGTCCCTACATCCTCTTTTAAACTGCAACGTTGTCGTATAATTTCATTCCTCACTCTATCGTTCAACGTCTTTTACTATATACCTACATGTATTGTACGATACAACTTCGGAATGTCTAATTGAACTATCAGAACTGCACTGAATAGCACTGTTGCTGAGCCCAATGTCATCATTCACAGCCCGTCATCATCCACTGCTGGGTTGGCCTCTCTTTGTTTCTGCCCATCTACATGCTCCTGTGCCAATGTCATCTTACCAGTGATTGCAATAATGTCGTCTTTCCATCTCGCCGGTGGATGGCCAATACATTTTCTTTCTGCCATTAGAGGCTGCTTTGTTATGACAAAGCAGCCTCTAATGGCAGAAAGAAAATGTATTGGCCATCCACCGGCGAACTAAGACTATGGTCTTACTCCACCTGATATCACCGCATTTCGCTGGTTCTTCTTATCCTGCTTCAATAGAAAAGTTAGTTCTTGTGATTTCTATTTTATATCCATACATTTTTTACACCTTTTTCATTTATATATTATTATCTCTTATACAACAATCCCTCCCGAGTTTAAAACTTTAAACTCCAAAAGGCCTAGGTACTCGTTTGTGTTTGATGAATTTTATCGATGGAAATTTTAAGTTGTGGTCGTACTATACCTGTTGAATTATAATTACTTAAATGGAAAGAAAGTTACGCTCTGATTGAAGTTTTTGGAGAATGTATTTTATATAAATCTGTCATTCAACCATCAATATTCACTCACGCAGTTTCTTGTTATATGATGTAGTATTATTGTGATGCTATTGATTATAAAAATAAGAACCATTGAATATAAATAAAAGAAATTTACAAATATATTAAAAGTCCACCCATATTTCAGTCAGTCCAGAAAATTACATAAATAATTGATTGATTGATCCTCTGTTATTTCATCATGCTTGCTTATTAAATTCAGTTATTTTTTACCTTCACATATTTTATTACATTTATCTCGGATATACTTTAGATTCATTTTTACATAAATAAAAGTTTGTAAAAGCCGTTAGCGCTTTAATGGGTAACGTGCTGGGTCAGAGATCAGAACTGTAAGAACTGTGTTCCCTATGGCCTACAAGGGTTATAAGATAAACAACAATATGTAGTGCGCAAATATAGAGACATCCTTCTTTTTGAAGGTTCGGGATGTTTTCTCTTCCGATTCTCTGACTCCAATCCAACCCTTAAAATCGCGTCGATGCTCGACACTCAATTGATTGTCATTATTATTATTTTCCTGAGAATTATTTTCCTACTAAAATGTAAATAAAAATGTATCCCCAATACCTGTAATTTGCAACCAACGTTTGCAGGCACATGAGAAATTTCCGTTTTTTCTGGGATGGTTCCTAAGGCATATGTCTCTGGTGTTACATATGACTATATCCGGCATGGACCATTTAATATCAGATGGGCCGTCAACCTGTTTCCTGTAACCCAAAAAATGCTTAAGTTCCAAAATTCTGAAAAAATTGCAACAAAAAAAAAATACTTGCATCACATCTCGAAATGTTTTACGCAACGTCAAAAGACAGTCACGTACAAAAGTTGATATGTACGAATGTCCAGTGACCCCTTGGCGGAAAGATATCGATAAATGGGGCACGCTCGGCCGAGATAACGCGGCGCGGCGGACGGGGCGCGCCGTGACGTCACTTCCTTGTCGGCGCGTGCGCCGCTCTACTAAAATGTGAGGCTTAAGTTAGGAGAGGTTGAGATGAGGTGAGTTGCGATTTGGTTACTGTACATCTGCTAGCTGTGCATTTGTATGAAAATTTGTGCTTAATCAAGCAGGCATCTAATTAATTTTAGTTAAGTACATTATTTTGTTAATAGGACCTCTTCGGCTGTGCAGTTCCTTTTAAGATCAAGGTTTATGTAGTTCTCATTCATTCTAAGTTTAAAAAAGTATAACTAGTCATTAGAGCTTTTGCGTTTTGAACCGCTAAGATAAAATATCCCTAAAAGTGTATCGACCAGGGTTGCGAAATTTGTTCGAAAGATTCACCCTTTTTGGCAACCCTAGAACACAAAGGGCATTAGGAGGAAAACGGGTGGGTTTTAGTCCTTCCGCTCCCCCCAGAGCGAAAGAAGTCATACAGATTTTGATGAGTTCCCATCCTTAAAATAAAGCGGTGAATCGTTCTGTTAAATATAGGCAGCACTAGACACTTCAGTCTTACTACTAAAAAACTAATTCAAATCTTAAGAAATACTTTCCTCGACTACTTACAACAGGTAAACAGCCTCCTCCCTAAAGCCTCATTCCGTCTCTTATAACTTGTACCACACAACCAACGCGAGGCCGCGCCGCTTCCGCCACCATACCAAACACTACCACAGCCTCCCTGGATCTTATCGCCTAGTAAATAAAGCCTAATATTGAACAACAAAATGGTCAACGTAAAGTGGTATAAGTTTTTTGAGCGGCGTCATTTAAAAGAGTTCAACGGGGTGCTTTGAGGATATCCGTTTGGATCTTACACTAGAATCTGAGTAAACATACCTGTGTTTAGGTATCACACTTAAATAGGCATAGTTTGTGGTATTTTACGCTTTTGATTTGATACGATGTTTAGATGCCAAGGCCCATTTGCACTAAAAACTTAAGAATTAGTTGATAACACGAGGTTAAATTACAAAATTTTATAAACTAGCTTTTGCCTGTCTCGTGATTTTTTTACAGTTCACATTTTTTTCGGGCGTGAATTATAGACTAGGTCTATACCAGCGGTCGGCAACCTTTTGGCAGGCAAGGGCCATATGGCGGCAAAATGAGGTAGTGGCGGGCCGCGCTTTCACATAATTTTTTACCGACTTTAAAAGGGAGGAGGTTCTCAATTCATCTGTATGTTTTTTTTTGTATGTTTGTTACGCCATATTTCCGCCAATTATGATTAGAATTTGATGATATTTTTTTTTGTTCGGAAGGTCATGCTTCGGAAGTGGTCCCATAACTTTTTTAACAAAATTTAATTTTATTTTCCCCTTTTTTCGGCAGATCAAGTTTTAAAAATTGCCCTATTGCTTTTTTAGTCGTCCTTAATGGCAATAACCATATTGGTTGACCTACAAAAAGGGCAAAATATTTTTTTAGCAGCCCGTGAAGACGATTCAGAAGGAATAAGAGCGGATTTTTACTTAGCCGAAAAGTATTAAAAACCTCCATATCTCTTTACTTATGGTTTTCATATTAAAATATCTTGTTGTCTGATACTCACCCAAAAATAGAGTATTCATGGTTTTAGTTTAAGGATAGATGGGTGATTCTTTGAAACACAGTTTTGACACGTTTTTGACTGAAGAGCACATCAATATTATCTCCAAATTGAACATCGATTTCAGGTTTTATAGTAAACTAAAATGTCTATCGAGGCCTATATTAGTCAATTGGAATTACTTAAAACAAGCAATAATTAACCATCACGCCTGTATTCCCCGAAGGGTTATTCAGAAGTGTACCAAGGTACGCCCACAGTTCGCCGGTATATTTAGGTCCCATGTAATAGGGGGCGAGCCTATTGCCATTAACCGGGCACAAATCCAGACTCCGAGCTGCTACTGAGAATTTCTTAGAAAAACCCATTAACACTTTTTGCTCGACCTGGGAATCGAACCCAGGATCTCTAGCGTAGCAGTCGTGCTCAGGACCATTAGACCAACGAGGCAGTCGAAAAAAAATCAACAAAACAAATTAAATCAACAGAAAACAGTAAAAACTAATTAATCTGGCGTGTCTCCATGCCGTTTTTTTGTTGAATTATTCTATTTTCTGCGATCTTACGAAGCAATATATTATAATAAGAACGTTGCACCGATATTTAAATATGTGTTTTATGATATGTTATAATTTGTATTTAAAATAGTTGTATTGATTCGTAATTACGTTACTTTAAAAAATGTCCCTCGACTAAAATGATAATTCATCTGGCGTAATTTGTTTTAGCAAAATTTTAACGTAAGGGCATTTTCATTTTAAATGGCGCAGGCTGTTTTTCGGTTGTCCCATGACTAAAATATGATGAAAAAAATATTTGCAAACAATTTTTTTAAGAAAAATCTATTGTACCCTGTAGGTATTTTTATAAATATGTGGATTTAATTTATTAGTTCCTTATAGAGCACGTATTTAATTTTATTTAAATTAATAATGTTGCGGAATCGTGTAAAATCATGATGTCCCCATGACAGTTTGCATCATTGCATTCAATTTTTTCGTTATTTTTTGTACGACAGCTAACGTAGCGACACTTTCATTGTATTGTTAGATAGTTAATTTATCCTTTAAACTAAGCATTTCATCTCAGTTAGTGAAGAAAATATATAATAATTTAATAAAAAGCTTGTCCCACGAATTCGCGATTACCGGACATGTCCGGATAGTCACGCGGTTTTTACTATGAAATACACACATTTATCATCAAAATTCGGTTTTAACAGTAACTCTTGGTACAAATTTCAAAGTATGAAATGTTATTTTGAAGTTAGTCGCACTAGGTGTCCAGCTAGTGCAGTAAGTTTTGCAGCACAATAAATGGTTAAAAAAGAACTGTTGTAGTTAGTAACGTTTTTTTCATGAATATAAAGTTTGTCATTTTTTCTTTTTTAGGTATACATAACTTATACACTGCTGAAAGCATAAAAGTACAATTTTACAGCTTTCTGATAATATTGTTTAAGTATTTAAATTTAGTTTTAAAAACGATCTATATCCGTCACGTCCTGTTAGTAACTAGTTGTAGTGTATAGCTACAACTATACACTACAACTAGTTACTAACAGGACGTAGTTTTTGAAGCCTATTTATTTTAACCTGCGCCATTTAAAATGAAAATGCCCGTAAACACAAAATATTTGGTACAATAATATTGACTCGTGTATCATATAACATGTAATGGCTTGGACACGATATAATATTAATTAAGATCTAAAAGTAATAAAATAAATGAGCCAGATGAATGAGGCAAATACACTCGGTTTCAAAGAATCACCCAGATGTCCCTTACACCCGTGTGATGCACATACTTTTTTAATGTAAATTTTATTAATGGGTTTAAAAAAGTACGTAGCACTACGTCAACGAAATTATCGTCAACGATAAAGCAACAATAAATTAAAAAGAAATGAGAAAAAAATATATAAAACTTAAATGCGAACTTCAAAGTTGTAATAATAACCGTACCACGGAGTAAGAAAATTACTCCGTGAACCGTACTTATACAGATTTCAGTGTAACGTTTGAGGCTGTATTTGAGTGACTATTTTCTTAAACGTTAGCTTACGCGCCTAAAATCATTAATTTAGGTAAAATTTAAGAATCACAGTTTAATTTACAAAACTGGTCGCGGGCCGCAAGTAGGAGAGCCGCGGGCCGCATGCGGCCCGCGGGCCGCAGGTTGCCGACCGCTGGTCTATACCATTCAGAGATAACGTAGCTTCTTATTAGCGAAAGAAATTTTAGAATCGATCCAGTAGTTCCGGCGATTAGCGCGTTAAAATAAACAAAGTCTTCGGCTTTATAACATTGAGAGCCACTTACTCGGAGTTAATAAAGAATTAAGAGGAAAGATTGAAGAATTAAATAGATACCTATGTAAATAGATATCTGCATAGAATAAAAAAGAAGCTTCAATGTGTGCTTATCTACGCTTTCTTTACAATAACTAGTAACCATATAACCAGCTTAAATCAACACGCCTTTATAACGAGAATAACAGTTCAATTATCTGCACTTAACCAATTTTCAATAAACTAGTAGGCACTTACTTTAGTTTCAATTGTCGATATAAATTCAGAACTCCACTTGTGTGCAACCGGGAGTTAATCCATTTCCATCCAAACGTTTTGTTCCATTCCGGTTGTAGATTGGATTACATGTACAACGGAAAATTGCATGTTGACCCAATATTGATGGATTGGAGTGCAGACTGGGTTTTTGTTCATCCCCAAATACTGAATGTTGTTTGAAAAATTGGAAATTGGTACTGTTGTGTACGGAAGCGGGGTTATTAGTAGGTTTTGGTGAGATTTTTAGTTTATCATAGTTTATATAGGACATATTATTAAATGTTTTTCAAGGAGGGTTGGTTAAAGAATGCTAGCGTGAATTATGATAAAAATTTAAAAAACCCCCAACACAAAAACCTAAGCTCCCTTTAAAAAGTAAAAAAATATAAAAAAAAATACGTCACGTTGGGGGACCGCTCGGGACGATCGTATCCTAAATGCAACTTCGGTCCCCCAACGTGACGTATTTTTTTTTGTTATTTTTTTACTTTTTAAAGGGAGCTTAGGTTTTTGTGTTGGGGGTTTTTAAATTTTTAATTTAATTTTTATTTTATACTTTTTATAGGTACCTACTTATTATAATGTCGATTTTGTTAAGTTTGAGACCCCACTCGAGTATATTTACAGACATTCGGTTTTTCTTTCCTACTTTCACCCCCACAACTTTTAAACGGCTCAACCGATTTTCATCAAACATGTCTAAGAACACTCGCACATAGGTCACCTTTAATACAAAAAAAAACTAAATTGAAATCGCTTCATCCGTTCGGCAGCTATGATGCCACAGACAGACAGACAGACAGACAGACAGACAGACCGACAGACAGACAGACAGACACGTCAAACTTATAACACCCCTCTTTTTGCGTCGGGGGTTAAAAATACACAGAAAAATATAAAGTTAAAAAGGTTAGCGTACTTTTTACCTTCAATGCTTTTTTTTTTTATAGACGGGAAATCATCAAATAACTTCCCCCGCCCTGGGCGGGGCGGGAGGGAGTGTCAGACTTTTACTGACTAAAACCCGTCTATGTTCCTTCATGTGTCCTTTGCGTTCCGGGGGCGCGGTATCTCTTTCGAACAACCCGCACTAGCTTCAATGCTGGGAGGAACTAAGCACATGTTGTATATTGAATTTATAAAACCACGTTAGCGAGTGACCCTAAGTAGTAAAACATAGGAGATACTATCCCGCAGCACATTTTCATAATGTGCTTATGATAAATACCTACTTAACGCATAATATATGGTTATTTCTGTTGACGCTGCACTACAACTTTTGCCAGAAATTCTAGACTGTCACTCTGAAATTCTATAATGATGGTGTGATGAAATAGTCGCCAAACTTGAAAGAATCTTCTCATTTCTTGCGCCAAAACGTCGCCACAAAATCCATATTATTACGTAGAGTTCATATTTATTACTTACCGCCCAACGGTTGATGGTGCTTCAATTAAACCGTGGGATATACTGGCCAATTCGGCTGGTGCATTAAAAATCAATTATGGTGGACGCCTGCGGCCTTCTGTGTTCGTGATTAATATTGATATGAAAATATACTACTGTGACCTCTTTGACCGACGGCTTGCTAGACGGTTTAAAAAAATATGTCCGATTGAATGCGTAATTACACCTATCAAGTACTGCATTTCCATATTTGCATTAGCACTTGGGCAAATAGATACATGCATGACCAGAGCAAGGCAATTCTACAAACTTTTAGGTACAATCGCAATTAAATCTCAGTAGCATTCTGTCAAAATTTTAACCAATTTTTTTGACATTGGTTTTCACCGATGTGTGATTGCATCTATTTTTTAAAGTATTAGTAGAATGTGCACGTTCTTTTAGAACAACGAAATGGGCATTGTACTAGATGAAAGCGGGGCAAAAACTCATCGAGCATGTAGACACACTTTATATTTGCTTTGCTTATAAAGCAAACCGACGTCAAAATAATAACTAGAGGAACTTAACTTAATTATAATGAAGTTAATTTTAAAATCAAATCTAGAATGCTAGAAATATTTATTGAACTTCGACCCTCTTTTCTATCGCATATTAAACAAGTACAAATCTTACTCATTACATACAATTGTATATACATACATACATTATGTGTATGTTAGGGGCACGTGCATCAAATACCGCTATGTAGGCACGTAGGCTTGCTTCATCGGGTTGCGATCTGTTTCTCAGAATGTTGATGACGCTCCAGATTTTAGAGAATATATATCATCAGCTTAGGGGCGCTCAACATTTTTCGCATTCTTATTTAAATGAAAATATGCAAGCATTATTTTTTAGATGTAACCTAAAAACAATTGATAATTACTAAATAGGATATTTTAATGCCAGTAACTAATAAGGTTTCAAAGGATGTGCGCAGATAAAGTAACAATAAAACACCTTTTAATTATAAACAAATACCAAACAATGTGCTGTTGTTTTTCAAGTTGCTTATGAATAGAATGTTTTTATAAAATATACCGATAAAATAATACAAATAAAAGTGTCGATTAAGCTTTCGAAGGCCAGACATAACATGAGCACAATTTAACAAGAGAAAACGCCATATCTTCTCCCTTACGCAAGAGGATTATCTTGAGCAAAAAAAGCGTATAATTTAATCTTGTAATCTTTATAAAATGTTGGCAATCCCGCATGGATCCGTGCAAATCTGAACCGTGTCCGATTGCATTACAATCAGCGATCATTATTTTAAACATTTACATTGACAGGTCAAAGTACGGAGCGTCCATCTTGAATGATCTTGATACTTTCACTAGAGCGGGATGCGTGACTTATCCTGAGTTGTGTTTTGTTTATGAAGTACTTAGTCATGTTAGCACGAAAATGTTGATCTCTGAACATGGATCAAGTCAGCCTTTGCTTTTCATAGTTTTTCGAACTACCCTCCTTGAAGGACAGATTATTATTAATAAGTACCAAAAATGAAAATAAAGACGTAAAAAAGCAAAAAAGTTACGTAATACAGGAATAAATAAAATTCCAATGTATTATAAGAAAACTTGCATTACACATCAAGTTTTAAGACACGTTGTTGTTCATAGTCTTTTTATGACCGCGCAAGTACAAAACGCTCTTCAAACCGGCAAAAAATAAACAAAGAAAACATAAATAAATTACTGGACTTTCTTACTACGGTTTTTCATCGATAGCAATTTACTACATGCAGTTGACATCTTGCGGGACACGAGTATTTGTGCAAACTTCAAACTGTCAACGAACGTTTAGTTTTTAAAAGTTAAGTAAAAAGAGAATTGGTCTGCCAAGCCAATTCGAGCTATCGGTATTAAGTTTTGACAGGTGACACAATTCTCCACGTGCAATCCACATCGGCTACCGACTTTCCAAATGGAAACAGGCAGAATTTAAAATTTAATATCTTTATTTCAATAAAGTTGCATCCTACTAAAATTATCAATGCGAATGTTTGTGAGGATGTTTGTTACTCTTTCACGCTTAAACGGCTGAATGGATCTGGATGAAATTTGGCACTGAGATAGATTGTAGTGCGGAAGAACACATAGGATACTTTTTATCCCGGAAAAATGTACGGTTCCGGTAGGATTAGCTATTAACTTGGACACGGACGAAGTCGCGGGCGCAAGCTAGTTCATTCATATACCTATCTCCTTTCTAAGTTCCACATAATACACCATGTAATCAAATCTAATCAACTCCATGTAAATTTTATTCGCTTTGAGCCTGGAAGACATTTAATTATATCGCATTGATGAGTAAAAAAATGATTCGTCAAATCGAGTTTGGCGGCTGTGAGTGCCGGCTTTTTGCCGGGACTCAATGTTAATTTTATGAAGTTTAATTAAAATTGTATTAACAATTCATGAGGCCACGGGGAGCCTTTCGTTAAACTTACTGGCTTTAATTTATCCGTGAGGCCGGTGTGAGATCCGAGGACTTGCTGGTCGGGGATCAATTAGACAGTTCGCAAGAGAATGGGAATGTCTAAGTCTGACATGGTTTGCATTTTTCTTGGCTTCAGAAGCAAATGCAGTATGAATTGTTTTTACGCTAAGTCGGATTTTTACGAGGATTCTTTGTGAAGTGATATTTTTCTGAAGTACTGTGAGAGGTATTTATGAAAGGGATGGCATTGTTTTGTTTTAAATGTATATTTGTGTTTTCTTTTTTATATTTTTCTTTCCATTTATTTTAAGTGTTATAAGTGTGTGTGTTTTAAAAGTTAGTTTTATGTCTTTTATGTAATTGGTAACAACTACAACAGTTACAACTAAAGTAAAAAATAAACAAATAATTTATCATTTTAATTGTTCTTTTTTTCTTTGGCACTATTTTCAAAAAGATGCCCCCGTAGTATCAAGACTACTATATCACAGTAGACATATGCCATTTACTGCGATGTTTTGTAATCAAATACTTTAGGTAGGCACCTACTTAAAGCAGTTATTTCTCTTAGGATGCATCATGCTTGAATTCGCAAAAATAAAAAATAAAACTACTTAAAACAATTGCCGCATTGTTACGCTCAATCAACAGAGTACATTATCGAAATTAAAATAATTACGAAAGGTTTTTCTCTTTGACGAAACAATGCCAATCGCAGGAGCTTTTAACCATGACGTACTCTTTTATCGTTAAATTATTTTAACGGTTATTGCACTATGAATATTTATTCAAACTTCGATTTTTTCTTAATTTAATCGAATTAGATGCGAGAAAGCCCTAAAAGAAGGCAGGTGTCGTCAACATTTCGGGAAAATAAAATTTGAATTCAATGTGTCGTGATGATGTAAATTTTCAATACTGAATTCAAATGTATTGTAACTTAGTTAAATATTTATTTGGTAACGAGAAGAGGAGCTTTTATGCTTATTACTTTTGTACACAATGCTTCATGATTATTTCAGATATTTGATGATGGATGTGATTTTTGTAACATATACATTTATACATTACATATGAGCATTTAATCTTAGTACTTATTATAAATGCGAAAATTTGGATGGATGGATGGATGGATGCTTGTTAATTAACCGCGCCAGAACGGCTGAATGAATCATAGATTATAATCTGGAATTGCCCATAGGGCTACTTTTTAATCCCGGAAAAATATACAGTTTCCGAGGGATTATACATAACTTTGACGTGGACGAAATAGCAGACGGAAGCTACATAATATAATCGCAATATAAACACAACAATAAAATAAAATACATATAAAATTATCATGTAGAACGTGTAGATATTATCGTAGCGCATCGCATTTAAACCTGACAATGATGGTTGACAGCGGCTGTCAAAAAAATGTCCAACTTCGTGACAGATTGTCAACTCATCACCAATGTACTAGAGCTACAGGCTGTTGACGACAGTACGAACCAACATCAGTTAATTAATTATGTGTGTGACATGGTCTCCTACCTTGAACAGTATTGCTGTAGTAATAGTATTGATATGCGCTAGTTAATAATGATATATGCAACACGTTGTTAAGATAGCAGCTGGGCTGTAAATGATAATATTGAAGTTAGGTTAGTAGGTTATACGAGTAAGACTAGGATATGGATCATTCTCATCATCATATCCGCCGCAGGACATAGGACATCTACTTCTGGACATAGGCCTCCCCCAAAGATTTTTAAAAGGACTGGTTTTAAGCGGCTATGGATAAATCACTGAACACGAAATTTCGAAAATCACTTGACCTATGAAACTGAGGCAGCTAGATAGTTTGTAGGTAGAAGATGTCAGGAAGCTTTTGACTTTTACATGGACACAGTCTAGAAAAACTTGTGTCTTAAATTAACGTATTAAATAGCATGCCCATTATTCTGGTCTAGGGGAATGTTTAAGACTCCTGGTTTATTGAGTTTTGTTGCTATGTGTAGGTTACTTTTCAAAGATCTTAAAGTACAGCTTTTTGTCACATCTGCCAAAACATTTTCATACTTTGAGTACTGTATCATTGCAACATTTTCATCTGCACTCTAAGAACTGAAAACACCTGGCAAACTAAGCAGATAATAGTTTCGCATTGATCTCATTGCTCAGTCTCTCACCAAACGACAGTTATCACCATAACAAAGTGTACGACCAGTATTTAATGCCTCCATTCGCATACCCGATGAGATTAACGTCCTACCAATTTGCAGACAATGCGCCAACTAGTAACATGGATAGTACCTGCTTATGCGCAGACTATGCACCTGTTTGTGCGAGGTTTAATAATGAAGTGTTTTAATCATGCGCACGTACTTAGTGCATCTTAGCCGACAATGATTTGTGATCAGTGATGTATGTGATGATCATAATAAATGTTTGTAATGGGCAGCTGCGAATTGTGGAGTTTTAGGGGCCAGTGTGCATAGGAATCTTGATCTTAATCTTGATCATGTATGATCTTAATCTTGATCACGGTTCCTTACATAGTGATGGTTCAAATTAAACAAAAACTATTTCTAACGTATGCTTTCTGGATAATGCCCTTTTTAAAAGGCTTTATTCTTTTTATTCTTTCTTTTTTAAAAACGCTGCGCAGGATATATATATCAAAGCGCAAGCGATTTTTGAGATCCCTGTATCCTAGGGTTTCTAATGATCCAGCTCACCTCTCCGTTTTCCCAGGCGAGATGTTGTGATGTGACATATTTTAACATTCATTTATTTCCATAACAATATGGATGAATTGGTAGATGAGTGTTAAAGTTGTGCCCACAAAAAGTGTCTAGCAATAATGTACTTACGGTAGTTTCAATATTCAGTAAAACATAGGTACCTACTTAAATAAAATTCATGACACTTGAAAACAAATAAGCAAAAACCTGAGAAATATCCCAGCAAATTCACATATATTCTCTATGTATTCTCAAAATTTCAGCTATACCGAAATAACGTAGTTCTACCGACTCTGAAAAGTCCATAGCACTCACCCTTAACTAAAAACTCCGACTCACGCTTGTCCCTCACTAATCGTTATTTACGGTCGCGTCTCTCGTATGCTTCTATTAATTTTGATGTACAACAACTGTACGGTTTTTGTCCAGCATTTAAGACACGCTGCAGTTTTTAGTTGCTTAAACAATGAACGAATGTTTTCAGTAAAAAAAATGGTAATCGTGTCACGTTCTGAATGTAATTTTTTGGTTGGAATAAAAGTGATGAAGAAACTGCTGTGTACATGTGTTTGTCATGGTATTTTTTGTGTGTGTTGACGAAGTAAGGATGTTTTGTTTGAAAGAAAGTTAGTTAGTAGGGACAAAAAATATGGATGAGGAATTGGATTATGCCAATAGGGAATGAATTTTGATGTAGTTTTTTTTTGTTAGGCTATTCTGCTCCTTTGGCAAATAGCAATAAGCAATAGACTCGCCTCTTATTACATGGGACCTATAACATACCGGCGGGCTGTGGGTGTACATTGGTACACCTCTGCCTAATCCTTCGGGGAAAACAGGCTTGTTGGTATGTATGTGTGTATGTCCTGGGCAAAGGGTTCTTCACATTTCCGAGTCTCATTTCACCAGTTTTGGAGGAATTCATCCAGTCCGTCACGCCATCTCCTTCGTGGCTGTTCCTTTCCCATCCACTGTAAAAAAACTCGACACTTTCTGCCTTCCTATTTGTCGAATAAATTGAACACATTTTAAATAAACTTCCAAAGTACTTTTAGCATTTTGTCTCTTATTTTATTTATTTTTATTTTTGAAATTGTGTACCTTGTCTTCGAGGTGTCGAATGTCAGTGTAATGGAAGGAAAAGTTGGCGAACATCGCTAGTGTTTCGTCGTTACACAATAATCTTATCGATTTAATTCGGGAGAGCGACCGATGCAGTGTTGCTTCCGAAATTCAAAGTTATTTGTGAGATCACAGAGTAGGGGTAAACAGTATGACACTACGAAAATAGTAATTTAAGTTAGTTTCTATTGATAAGCTATTTAGGTTATAGTATAATATCTCAAAAGAAAATAGACACAACACGCTTCTAGTCACCCGCAAATAGACGATTGCTGAAAACTAAGCTTATAATACTTTTCCTAATTAAAAATGAGATCTTTCCAGAAAGAAAACCGCTACTTACTTACTTACATTTTCTAGCTGAAATATATAACCAATACAAAAACACATACACACCTATACATTATTACAACAAAAAATACCGTACAAAAAACTTTACCATCCCACAACAAACTTTAGAACTCGATACAACATAAAAGCATCACCCCACGCGAAAGTTTACTTTTAATACACCGATATTTTTACACTGTGGCGGGCTTCAGTTAATAAACTGTGCTGTCAGTGAGTGAAAGTCCTCAGATTTATACCGCAGCTCGTACTCATCCTTATGTAAGATCAGCAGTAGGTTAATGGAATTTATTAACATACATATCACGCCTAGGGGCGTCCGCTAGCTTTAATTTTACACTGGTACCTTTTAATTTATGTAAATTAGGGTGATGCTTAAAGAAAAATTGGGTTGTATGAAAATTCGCATGAGGTAAAGAAAAAGTTGACAGTAATTATAATAATGTTCGGACAATCTCAATGGAGACCAGTCAGGTGTACACAACAAATTATTGCACAAATCAGTGCGCAAATACTGGTGCAACACTCCTTGTTGTTTCATTCACATACATTAACCAATGAGACGGTCATACGACATGATCGGGAAGAAATCACGGATCACGAGGAACGGGGGTGTCACACCACCAACTACCAAACTCTGGGGTGTTACTGAGAAATTCTTACTGGAAATCACAAGACCAACGAGGCAGTCGAAAGCCAATAATAGCTAAACAGATGTTTCTCGTTTCAACATTCATTTTCTTTCTCAATTTTTCCTTTCAATTACACAACCGGGTCAAACGTAGCTTTCCTTACTAATTAAGGCGCTCGACACACGAAGCAAATTTTGTTGACGTAACAGTTTATTTGAAAATCGTTATGAATAGCTAGGTGTGGCTTGCCTATCATCATCATTATATCAGCCGTAGGACGGTCACTGCTGGACATAGGCTTCCCCCATAGATTTCCAAAAGGGCCGGGTGGAAGCGGCCTGCATCCAGTGTGTTCCTGCAGTCTTAACCAGGAGGTCTACTCTTATTCAGCAAAAGTTTCGATCGAAATTTCGCGTGTTCCATATCACCAGACCCCTCTTCTCCACTGGGTACTCTGGGCAGGTGCCCAGGGCCCAGGGAATACCGAGGGCCCCAGCCTGCCCAAGCTTATGAAATATTAGTATTATTTATTTTATATAATTTAATTAGGTTCAATTTAACAGTGAAAGAAATTTAATTTGGAAATATGAACATACGTAAAACACACAGGGGCCCCGTAATTCTTGTGCCCAGGGCCCCCAATACGTTAAAGACGGCCCTGCATATCACCCAGGGTTTTATTCATTCCGAAGTTTCGTGCGACCGAAAATTTTATGACATACGCGTTAGTTATATGTGCGGACTTGCCTATATGTTGACGCAACTCGCAGATAAAAGTTACTGCGTCTGCAAAGGTTCTAAACGTTACACACGTTTTGCCAAACCAAATACTCGATGGCTAAACCTAACTGTATCTATTGACAAAAACTACACCAAATACAGTCATCACCAGAGATAAATACAAAATAAAGGTACCTACCAAAATGTACACTTCAATGACTAAACAAAACATCTATGTACGTTCGTGACGAGTATATAAACATCACGCTGAGTCACTGGGTTCTAGGTACAGTTCCAAGTGACCCGCGGTACTAGCACGTGTGCTCGTCTGTTGCAAGGTTTCCATTGTGTGAAATGTAGTCAAGGTTCGGTTCTAGGTTGGTGTTTCAGGGTGAAAGGTGTGGATTTCAGTGTGGTTTGAGAGATTAGTTGCATGTTTTGAATTTTTTAAGGTTAGGTCAACACCTAACCTTAAAAAATTTGCTGGCGTATTTACCAACGTAAATACGCCATCATATATTATGGCCATTAGGTACTTTAGTCGGTGTCGTGTTTTGTTGCAAAAATACCTTCTAATATCTTTTATTTATATTTATATTTATAGCCATAGGGAACGATGTATTAGGTATCAGTTGAAATATTATGAAAAAAGGTATTACCAATGATAATGTTTATTTTGTTTATGTATCAATATAAAAGAATAGATCATCTAAGAAAGAAAACTTAACATAATTTTCAAATGGATCAAATAAATGATGCAGTTACAAACATTTATTTTACACATCAATTTTACATACATACATACATACCAATACGCCTGAATTCCCCGAAGGGTTAGACAGAGGTGTATAAATATACACCCAAAATTTCCCGGTATATTTTAGGTCCCATGTAATAGGGGGCGAGCCTATATACCTATACCCTTTTTTATGTATTATTTAAAAAAAAAACTGTTTCATGACAGGGTCAATGTGCTTGACTCCCAAATTGTAATACCTATTTACTAGATGAGAACAATAAAAGCTTTTTTTCACATCAATTGATTTTCAATTAGCAGGTTTCAATACAATTCATTCCACATGATACTTAGAGTTATCTTGTTCATCTCAAGCTCAGCTGAGAACATCGTTAGAGCACTGATAGATGAGTCCCACGGTATCGCTATCGCAAGATTGAAAGATGTATGGCGATAATAGCCCATCGGCGACGCCATTGACTTGCCATCAAAAGGTCGGCAGTTCAAATCTTAACCCGTAAATTATGTGGTGGACTCATACTTGTATCAGAAGCTTTCGGTGCCACAGTAGTTTACGTAGATAGGATTAAAATCACAAGAATCGACCTTGAAACTCTTAGCCTGAAGACCACAAAAGCGTTTAGGGTCTATTTAGATGATACTTATAAAAGCATCATTGTTAATCTACTTTTGTTACTGACCATACTGCTGACCATACTAGTACCTACAATTTAAATGATGTCCAATGAAAGTGACAGTGTTATAAAATTCTATTTATTTATACTCCAAAGAGGCTAAACAACTATTTTAATAGCCTGTATAGATTATAAATAAAGTCTATCTGATGACTGACTTCCTGTAGCCACGAGATAATGTTATGTTAACGATGTTAAAGTGTAATCTTCTATTGCAATCTGTGAGATTTGTGTTACTGCTGGTGGACTGCTGGCGGTGACGTACTTTGTCTGAAAAGTGGTTAGAATCGGAACTACATTTAGACATATATAACTATCATATATTTATAAAAAAAACCTAAGTAAATTAAGTAGCTACTTTTTCTTTTTAAACTTGCCTTAAATCTACCAAGCTTTTTCTTGGGCAGATTTTGGGCAATCTAAATTTACAGACCAAAATTAAAGTACTTAAGCAAAAGTAGATATCTACGTCATACGTCATGCCTTCTACCAATTATGGTAGAAAATTTAAAATGTGCATAAAGATGCTGGTGTGGTGGAATGAGGGAGAGGACAGAGGACCTTTGCGCGAAATACCACTAGGATACAACAGGCTAATTAAATATGGGAAAGTTCAATTTTATATATACAGCAAAATAGGAGGACCCTGCTTACTTTACGCAACGTTTAAAATAACTTAGGCACCATAAAGGACCACAACAACTCCTAAACATCTGGCTCCTCAAACAATATAATGCCAAACCTCAATCCACGACCTACATCCACCATCTTGCATCTAAGACGATAATTTACCGATGACGTCACTCGTTTTCTGTGACAAAAGCCAACTGAAGGCGAACGTGCACCTACGTTGGATGTGTTTGTATCAAATGGACACAGTTTGACCTTTGATTCTGTGGCTCTGGGCCCCGTTGGAGTTAGCCGATGTATAATGTTACTGGTTTAGGGTATGGAGGTTATAGAGCGCTGTCTATGAAAGTGTTAAGTACTGGTACAGGCAAGTGCTAATGTAACTTTTTAATTCATATGTATTGTTATATCGGCAATCCGCCCTGAGCAAGCGGTAATTAATGCTCGTGCCCACTCTATATGAGAACTGCGGGTTGTTCGATAGAGATACCGCGCCCCCGGAATGCAAAGGGCACATGAAGGAACATAGATGGGTTTTAGTCAGTAAAAGTCTGACACACCCTCCCGCCTCGCCCGGGCGGGGGAAGCCATTTAATGATTTCTCATCGTTAAAAAAAAAAACTATATGAGAAGAGGCCTTTATTATTATTATATTTTCAGCTATAGGGCTAGCAAGTCTCTCTTAAATACAAAAAAAAACATCATCATACACAGATATACAGCAAAATTGACAGTCTAGATCCAGACCCAACGAGCTTAAGATAAAGGTTCTTCTAATTAGCTACTAATATAGGTTTCCTGACCGACATTTGTATACACATAATTATCGCCTTATAGGTTGTTAATTTTTTTTTGCTGGTTGCCAATCTCGACATTGTTTTATTCATACCCTTAAGTTTGTGGTCTAAAATTATTTAACAAAGGTAAGTCGTGATGCGTAGGAGTTAAGTGGACTTAATGTATCTTTGTTTTACGTCACTACGGTCAACTTGAGGTCAGGCCTGGACTTAGTCTTGTGTGTTACCTACTTGAAATTAGTGCTTCATACAATGGTTTAAAAGATAATCGTTTGTAGGTCAGTTGCCAAATTAACAGGAGTTATTGAGCTTTTATTTAAAAGCTTATTAGAACATTGTTTTTTACCCATTGACTGTCTCGTTAACCTAGTGGTTCTAAGCGCGACTGCTACGCTTGAGGTCATGGGTTTATTCTCAGGTCGAGCAAAGTGTTATTGGGTTTTGCTATGAAATTCTCAGTAGCAGCTTCGGAGTTAGGATTTGTACCCGGATAATTGCAATAGGTTTGCGTGCTCCTTTGCCTAACCCTTTAGGAGAATACAGGCGTGATGATATATGTTTTACCGATTATACATGGTGGCAGGACATGACTCAAATGTTTTCCATGAAATTAGTGCATGATTCTAGTTCCGCTACCGTTAACAAGTTTGGTCATTTATAAAAAAAAACGCCAGCTGTTCCGTACGTTCTGACCATGTAGGTGCTGTACTTCTGTGTACTGAATCTATGATATAAGTTTGAATCACGATGACTTTTCCACCGAGTTTTTTTTTTTGTGTTAGGACAGAATAGCTAAAATGATGAATTTTTGATTTTCTATTAAAATAAACAAGTGTGCTTAAGGAGTATGTAAAGATCGTAGCAGGTGGTGGTGTGGTTTCTGCTTACCCCCATTGGAAAATAGCGTGAGTTTACTTACGTACGTATGTATGTATGTATGTAAGCATCCTTAATGGTCATAGATAATAAACTGACTTTAAAACGTATTGTTATTTAAAATACAAAATTAAAGTTTAATTTTTTTTTTCTAGCTAAAAGCATATCCTGATTTGCTATACAAGTTAATTTTTCCAAAGTATTAATTACTTAACTAGCCACCAGCATCATAATTGCCACTCTCAATCAGACATTAAGTAGTCAGATTAAAATCTGACTGATTACTGATTAAGCAGAAGTAACAAACCGAGTCTTAATCAATTAATTAACGAATAAATCTCGCGACCAAATAAGCTTAATTTCTCGTATTAAAAGTTTATCAGTGGACGCTGCAACTTGCCCTTGGGCAGCGAATTGTTAATGGCACTAGACAGGTAAATGACAGAAGGGCTAATTGATACAAAACAAAATTATCTTAGCCTTTGACTACGACTTCTTCTGCGTCAAATTCGATAATCCTACGGGAACCGTACATTTTTCCGGGATAAAAAGTATTATATGTGTTATTCCATACTACAATCTATCTCAGTGCCAAGTTCTGCCGTTTAAGCGAGAAAGAGTAACAAACATCCATCCATCCATCCCCACAAACTCGCATTTATAATATTAATGGGATAGTAGGATTTAGACTGTAGATGGCAGAAATAACTAATGGATCTCAGTGTTGCCAGGGTTGGGAGATTTTATTGGAAAAAGGAAGGAGGATTTCAGGGTTGGTCCCATATTAAAAGATGTTGCACTATGATGAGTACAATGACCTGCTTTCAGGTTTTCAGTTAATTCAATTACATCTTGTATTTCCTGCTAATAAGAGCAAGATTCGCAGAACACCTCACTTGTAGAAAAGGACTATGTACTTATTTAAATAGTGGATCTTCGCGTATACCTGCGTATGCGCCGGTATGATTCACCGGTCGCCGGTCAAGGGTAGGTACGTCACACCGCGTTAATTTTAACATTACGCTCTTTATGCAAAAGGTTGCGCAAATTGCGCTTTTGTTGTAATCTTTTGTTTTTGAGGACACGTTGTATTGTGTTCTAGATTTCTTTTTTTTTCTTGTTTCAGACGACAGATGTTTTGTAGATTCTGTGATATGAGGCTTGTAATACACAATATACAATTTTGTATGGAAGGTGTTGTTTGAGCGTACGATCTAAATTAGTTAGCTTATCTTTCTGTGGAAGAAAATATAGAACGATATTGCCTATACTAATCTTATATAGAGGTAAATATAGTTTAGAGCTAATCTTTGGTAGTGCTACAGTGTTTTAGTTGTTGGATTTCCAATTCTCGACTCTGACCCGATCGTTGAAAATCCAACAGTGCGCACTGCAAAGTAATATTTCCTACTCTTTTAAGAGATAGGTGATAGGCCTCCTAGTCCGATTATAAAAAATATTTCGCCGATAGAAAGCTGCATTATTGCCGAGTCTCATACCCTATGTTTTATAACCTAGCTACTGAAGAAATATTGTAAACAGAGCTTTAAAACTGTATTTAACTTTTAACTAACAAGGTACATGAAAGTTCAAATACACGTGCCAAACTTTGACCGCACAAACACAAACTAACTAACACTTGAACCCGTTGGCGGACACGTGCTTCATTTACCTTACTAAATAAAATATTACTAACATACTGTTAATCCTGTATTCCCCTAAGGGTTAGGCAGAGGTGCACCAATGTACACCCACAGTCCCACAGTATGTTTTAGGTCCCATGTAATAGGGGGCGAGCCTATTGCCATTAACCGGCCACAAATCCTAACTCCGAGCTACTACTTAGAATTTCATAAAAAACCCAATAACACTTGCCTCGACCTGGGAATCGTGCCTAAACCTCTAGCGGCTTTTTTTTTAAAGATGGGAAATTATTCAATGACTATTTCCGCTCTGAGTGGAGTCAGACTCTTACTGACTATAGGGTTATGGCCACCCGAGTTCCTCCTATTGCCTTTTGCGTTCCAGCACCGCAGTGACTCTTTCGAACAATTCCCGCAACACCACTTGGCTAACGATGCAGTTACCTTACACCTCGGTTTAAATAAAATATAATATTTTTATTATTTGCAAGGAAAGCGGAACTGAGAAGTTTTTGTAACCACTTGTTCAACAAAGGAATAACGGAACAAGTTTTCTTAACAAGAGAAATATCTTTGAGGAGTGGTTGCAGAGAAATGGGATTTTTCTTTATTTCTTTTCTTTTATGCCACGCCGGCGACGTTGAAATGTTGTTATAGGATACATTTGAACACGATGGTATTTTCTGCATTTTCTGTGAAGAAACACACAGAAAAATTAGTTGTGTATTGTAGTCTTTGGAGTGAAAAATAATCATGACTAAGGCTCTAGACAGACGGACTGCAAATTGGCAGTTTGAATGCAGTTAGTACGACTGCAATAACACACTAGACACTATAATGACAGAGGGACTGCATTACAACTGCATTCAAACTGCAAAATTGCAGTCCGTCTGTCTAGAGCCTTAGTGTTCTTTCAAAAGCAGCATTCAAAAGGATTTTATTTTCTGCATTTCTTTTCAAAAACACAGTAAAATTAGTTGTGTATTCTAATCTTTGGAGTGACAACAAATCATGTCTTAGTATTCGTTCGTGCATATAAAAGGTCGGCAAAAACTTTTGCTCATATTTTATTAGAGCACATCTATACTGAAATTTTAAAGCTGAAGAGTTTGTTTGTTTGAACGCGTTAATCTCCGGAACTACTGATTCTGAAAATTCTTTTGCTTAAGCTACGCTATCCTTGATTGCTAAATCATCGAAAAAATTAGTGCTTCTTGTGAAAATTCATGCGGACGAAGCTGTGAGTAGGCGCTAGTAATCAGATAAAATTATTCTTCTTAGTACCTTTTCGCTACACACCCTACAACATTTATCCTTAGCAACATTTCCACAGAGAACATGACTTAACCCCTCTCCTACCAATTACGTTCCCAGTAATATTAACACAGAAAAAAGAGAATTACAGGTGCTAACACCAAAAACAATCATCTTAAAGCTCAAACAGGCTTACAGTGTAAAACAATTACTCCTCTCGTTTGCCACTTAAGTTGGTTTAAGTTACAATTAGCGTATAACGCGGTAGCGAGGCCGCAAGCCAGGAGAGAATGAGGGTTGAAATTTGGGATAGGAGAGAGCTGGTACAGACAAAAATTGTACTGGAATTAAAAGCCAAAAGTCAGAGATAAATCATATATTTCAGTAAGAGCATTAAAGGCACTTTTGCACTTCAACATTTTACATGAATTTAACATAAAAGCTTTGCATGTATTGCCCTCTTTCAGAATCTAGTTTTGTAAGAAGAATAATAGGCACGCACGATACTCTATAAGTACTAACTCTTTATTAAGAAAACAGTTTTACAATATCATGTTATGTACAATGTTTTAATAAACATTAGGATCCTAAATTCATCAACATGATATCATCCGGACGACCTCCACAGCTGGACATGGGCCTCCCCTAAATATAGTCACAATTAATGATCGCTCTTGCACTGCACACATCCAGCGATTTCGTGCCCAATTAATAAACCAATTGTTAAAGTGAATAAGAGGTATACCTTCCGTTTTGCACTACATCAAAATATCTATAGTTTTCCAAAGCTTCAGCTCAACATCCGACTACTGACATACTGCCTCCCTATCTTCTTACAAACCTTCAGCTTTGCTGTACCATTCACCAACCGCCTCTCCACAGTCCGCTTCAGTCTTCCAACTTACACCCAGCAGTTACCAAGCAACGTGAACCTGGGATGGTGGCTCTCGGTTCCCATGCCCCGCCCACTCTGCCGTTTAGTACTCCTCGCTTAATTAGTGATAACTGGGTAGCAGCCAATCGCCACTAATGTTTGTACTTCACTTACTTTCTGTGGTACTGCCTGTACCTACTGGTGAGGATATTTTGGTTTTGTAAATACATAAGAGGACTACTGTAATAGATTTTTTAGATTTGTGTAATTACACAATAGGTAGTACACCTAAGACTTTAGGTAATTATTTAACGTGTCAAAATATCAATTTACAACAAAATATTTGTAATTACTAATGTATTTGAAAAAAACTTTTTTACAAAAAAAGACAACCGCCTTCAAAAACTAAAAAGAGAAAAATAACTTTAGCTTTGGAAGTCGGCGGCTTTGGTTCTGTTTGTTGTTTTGTATTGCCGCCGACTTCCAAAGCTAAAGTTATTTTTCTCTTTTTAGTTTTTGAAGGCGGTTGTCTTTTTTTGTAAAAAAGTTTTTTATTTCTCGCTTTTTAGTATCAATTTTTTTACCCAAATCCATGAAGGAACTGTCATGACATGTAAATTAACATGACACCGGTAAAAAAAGTCATAAGAAAAAGAATACGCGATTTCGTTTACTTAGATGAGAAATTTTCAAATATTACTGTAAGTATACATCTGTGTAACTCTTTCGAGTGTACAGGCGCGATGTTATGTTGTGTAATTGCGTAAACAATGCATATTTATGCGATAGCAGCAATCGCGGTTGATTTGCTGTAATTTTTTGAAAAGTTCCGTTGTCTGTCTCCGTAATCCATCATCAGATCTATATGAAATTTAAATGGAACCATTTGAGAAGTTTACCCTTTCCAACAAAAAAAGAATAATCAAAATCGGTTCATAAACGACGAAGTTATCCGCGAACAAACATAATATAATAAAAAGTCCCTATCTCAAAAACTACTACCGTTAAGGAGTACTGTAACATCATCATCAGGACAGCAGCATCAGATGTTGACACCCTGAAGCATATACCTGAGTAAGACATGATTACGTAACAAAAACACCATACGAGCATACAATTTTCGATGGTTGCCCTCGTTTTCTCCTGGATTCCATCATCAGATCCTGGACTGGTGAAAATGGGACCACCTAAGAAGTGAACTCTACCCAACAAAAAAAAAATTTGAAATCCGTCTATAATTGACGAAGATATCGGTGAACATACATAAAAAAAAAAAAAAAAAATATTATACATACAGACGAATTGAGAACCTCCTCCTTTTTTGAAGTCGGTTAAAAAGAGTCACTGGGTTGCAAGGATCTATTAAATTGTGATGTTCTTATCCATCCTCCTCCTTACAAAATTAGCTTATGACTTTAAATGCTTCTGGCAGCAAGCAGCTTCTGTACCAAACTAAACGACACTACACTAGTAAAGATTTTTTTGGTCCAATCTACTGGCAATCTTATGCCTTGATTAGCACAAACTGCTCTTACTGCGGTTGCACCAATCCAGTAGTCTATCAAACCGTCAATAGAAATTTACCAAGTGATCTATTCAAATTCAAATACAATAAATTAATATTACCCAACAATGACACTAAGTCCGCAACTCAAACGACTACCACTCACTAAAGTTCAGACCGACTATAAATCTTCAAAATGTTAAGCCGGTCTGATCTGGTCTATCAAGATCGACAAATGTATGGACACGCGAACAATGTATGGAGGAACAATTGCGGTGTTTACAATGATCATTAGATCGTGTATCAATTGAGAAATTAATGTAAGAGATTGTTACTTGGTATTTTGTGGAGTAACATAATCAAATTTGACGTGAAAGGTCGTATTGCCCCGTTAACTAACTGCCCCGTTGGTCTCGTGGTCGCTGTGCAAGGGGTCCCGGGTTCGATTCCCAGATCGAGCAAAAAGTGTTATTGGGGTTTTCTATGAAATTCTCAGTAGCAGTTCGGAGTTTGGATTTGTGCCCGGTTAATGGCTATAGGCTCGCCCCCTATTACATATATGGGACCTAAATATACCGGCGAAATGTGGGTGTACATTGGTACACCTCTGCTTAACCCTTCGGGGAATACAGGCGTGGTGGTATACATATATAATTTTTTTTATGTCTTATTGATTTAGATATTTACGTCTATGAAAAATATTATTTATTTCTCAGTGTAGCAGCCCGGAGCTTGGAAGTTGGTAGTGCACCTCGGAAAGCATGTAAAGCCCAATGGCATCATGGCTCTCATTTGTAAATCTTTGACAGTCGTTTCAAGTAATTAGAATTCCAAAGATCGGACAACCCTTTGAAGACTTGACCTACATTTTTTTGGGAAAGGTAGATGATGTTTAGGTCTATTAAAAGTCAAATTTAGTTCCTAGGCAAGTGTTTATTCCTAACGAGTATGTAGATGATGATGCTGATGTAGTCATCCTATTTGATGGAAGATGAACCTACCTGACCAGTAAAAGTCCAGATTTCAGACAAATTCCTTATGAAAGATCCCAAAACCATTACCTGATACAGAAATCCACCTTGGACCACAGACAAGACACGCGTTTGCGATGAACGTACCAAAGTAGTAGACTGTGCACTCGAAACTGTAGAATTATATGACCCAGAAGAAAATAGAGGGAGCAAGAAAGAAATAGAAGGCTATCAGGTCTCCTGTCACTAACCTTGCTCTTCCATGGTCTTTAACCCTAAACTTACAGTAGGTACACTCATTTGATGATATCGTACGTAAAATTAATGTACCTCGTTCAACAGTCATTGTTGAATACGCAGTAGTTGCATGAGGGCGTTACTGATTGTTATCAAACGTATTGTTATTTTTTTTTATTTAGTTAAACATACGTGTTTTATAAATGAAGTAGTGGGTTAATGTAGATTAATGGTAAAGTTAAAGGTGGATGAGAGAAAACAAAAAAAAAGTTGAATAAAAATTGGTCAGTGCACTTTCAAAGTTGTTTGCATAAACTCTAATAAAATCGATTTATGCCATTCACCTTTAGCTAATAGCATAACAAACAACAATTTATTTCAACATTTGTCTTCCATTTCATCATTCTTTAAAACTACCCAATAAATTATACTCAAACATATTCTAAAATGTGATCTACACATAACCTAGTTAAAACGGCACTAAAAAAAACTAAGTAAAAACCTTGAGTCGAGTCCCGCCCACGCTGTGGTTATAACCGACTCTAATATGACGTTATTTATTAAGCCACTGTAGGGCCTTATCTGGGTTACCCTTTGTTGCCATAGTAACGTATAAATATCAGACATGAATTAGTTAATATGAACGGGAAGATGGATTGGTGCAAAGTGAATGGACTGTGTTGTGTATTGTGTCTCGTGAGGCGGTTTCATTTTGTTGTTTAGTCTAGCTTAAATTGGTTTTATTTTTTTATTTGGTGCTGTGGATATTTTGACCCGAATAGGGCAATAATAAACAGCTATTAAACCTAATTACATGTAGTAAGATTATGAATAAATTATGTTTCCCAAATTTAGTTATACCTGTGGTTATACGCCAATTCATACGCGTTACTTCGTGTCGGCTCAAAGTGATAGTAATAGTAGAGATAAAAGGCCTTTTTTACCGTCGTATCAAGAAAATATAAGTACTTTCTAAGATTTGTATAACAGTATAAAAATAGTCCCAAAACGTTTTTAATTAGAAAAACAACCTAAAAATAGTATAAGTACTTATCTAAAAATCGAAAGCTAAATCAAGACCATTTTAATTCATCTGATTCATCGTTATGTAAATAAGCAATTTGATGGTCAAACAAGAAAACAAACGGCGCGGTCGGGGTCAGGAGGCAGACTTTTGATTTATCACAAAAACAGCAATTTAAACTTGGGACCTTTTTGCGTGACACACCTACACTCCTCCCACACCTCACTTTGTGTTATTAACAATGTCGGAAACCTGCTCAGAGATTTGAATTTGTTTTGCAGTTAGCTTGTTTAATTTTTTTTCCTGTGTTTCGAAGCGTTTTATTTCCGGCGTGTGGCTTTTTAGGAGCAATTGTGGCAGTTTTTGGGTTTGGTTATGTCCTGTTAAGCTGAACTGTTTCGTTTTAAACATATATGAATAAATGAAATTGGTCACGTTTGAATGCTGTCATTAGATAAGTGTATGTTTTTCGTAGTTTCCGTTTTTATGTTCTACCACTAATAATCAGAACGTCTACATGGGTAGACGTGTAAATCATTTTAGTCAAAATCCTTTTTTTTCACTTAATAGTACCAGCTTATAGTTATGTTGCTCAGTGCTCTAACCTGGTTACTCAGCTTCAAACTGATAATAATTATAAGTTCAAGATTTCTCACGTTGTCTTTCATTGATGTGAGTAATGTCCAAAATACATATTAGAATTAAAAAAGCGGCTTTAGTACTTACTCGGTATAGAAACCGTAAATATATGATAACTTGTTAATAACTTTTTTAAATTAAACTAACTGAACTCTGACAATCCCCCTAACCCTAATCACAAAATAAAAAAACCCGTAACTGCAAAATATACAAAATTCACCTCACATTTACATCTATTACAACTAAAACACAAGAAAAACATCAAAACGGCCGGCTCACAATAACAAACCAGATTAATACGATACAAAACGTTCATGCTCGATGCTATCACAGTTTGTCCCGCACTGCACAGTATTCGTTACAGGATGTAAACAGCTGTCTTGTCGTCGCCACAGCATTGTCCTGTCATAATAATTATGTATCGCAAAGCGTTAAATATCGCATCGGATTTTGCAGTTGCTACTTTGTGCGGGTGGAGCGCGTTTGTTTGTTTTTGGGATTATATGCGAGTTTTGTATGTGAACTTTGATCTTGTATGAGGTTTTAAATGAAAATGGATGCTGATGAAGATAGAGGGAGAAAGAAGGCTGTGAGAAAAAATATGGTCAGTTCGGAGGTGAATTCAAACAAGATTGACCTCTAATGGAGACATCGACCCCAAATAAGTTGATAATTTTAGATTCGAAAACAAAATAATTTGAAAGACAATTTACAATATTACTATAAAATTGAAGAGTTTATCTTTTGTTTGCTCGCGCTAATCTCTGGATCTTCTGATTAAAGGCTGACAATTGTTTAGCTAATAGGAAGCTACGTTATCATTAGGAATATTTCAAAGTAAAAAAAATTATTAAGGATCTCTGACAAAATTCATGATGCACGAAGTCGAGGGCAAAAGCTAGTGTTATAAATTTTTTATGTCTAGCTTTTGTCAGTGTGTTATGTGTATAACATTGAAAAGTGCTTTTTAATGGTATAATTGAAAATAATTATATTTTGACTTTGACTTTGCAACGAAATTAGTTCGCAGTTGTACATATTATAATTTATTAAAATTCATGTAAATTCATGGTTATTAAGAACTTGGAATCGAAGCGGAAAGAATCAAATGAAATCAATTAAGCTAGCGGTGGGTTTCAAATTAAATGAATGAAATCAATTATGTTATCTCTTAGATTTGAATTTAATTATGTCAATTTATTGTAAAGACGGCGTTGATTACTTAATTTTATTTAAGTTTTAGCTTCATTAGACAAATTATTTTATTTAAATTAGAAATATTAGCTTTTGCCCCTGACTTCGCTCGCATAGAAGACCTTACTTGGGAGTAGGATTTTCTGGTAAGAACGAATTTTACGACATCTTAAATTTGCTGATGTCTTTTGCCCTATAACTTATCTTTCTGCCAAATTTTAGCTTCATTGGTCAAGCAAGCAGTTTTCGAGATTTCGTGTTCAGCCAGTAATAGAATGAGTGACCTTTCGCTTCTATATTTTTAGATTGACTTATAAGATGGAAGAATTATGACCATTAACGATTTTGATGTGTGAAACCTATACATAGTAATAAGCAGATTGCCAAGGCCTGCTTTTAAATTTTAGGTTCCTTGTAAAAAAACTGGCAATATCAATGCCTGTCAATGGTTTAATTTTAGTAAATACTAAAATTAAACCATTTACAGGCATTTTTGAATTGTAAAGGATTCGATCAGTTAGGCAGAAAGTCAAGCAAGATGCTCGGTCTAATACGTAGGTAGGTCTCTATGTAGAAGATTGAGCAAGTTTTACGGACACTCTTTTCAATTAAACTTATACAAAATCCTGGTAACATGTTCTTGTTGTTTCTATATGTGACAACAATGTAGGTAAATACTAATTGTTATCTACTATATATTTGCTACATATTACTGACACTAGAATCGACCAAACATCAGTTGTAAATAGTTCTCATTCGAATCGCGTGTAGTGTCCAAGTGTATAAGGGCTATTTTTACTTATTTTTATGCAGATGTGATAATTACGGTATCAGTAGCTTATCTTTCTGCATTCCCGGGCTTGTAAACTAATTGAATATGTTCAATTAACATAGATAAGAGTGGAAAGGGTGGCCTTCGATACTTAGTTATCTTTTGTTACATCTTTAAGTATTATTATACTAGTCTGAGAGTTTGTTTTCTATATTTATTTACTTATTAATTAGTACTCGCGATTTCGTCTGCTTAGACTTCAAAATAAAGCCAAAGTTTTGGAATATTCCACGGGAACTCGCGAACGGGATTACGAGACGAACATTATCAAATTAAATTCTCGATTAATATCTATGTGTGCCAAATTTTTGTTAATTGCGTTCAGACGTTTAGGCTTGGAAGAGTTACAAACAGCCATCCATCTATAGCCACAAACTTTCGCGTTTATAATACTAAGATAAACTTATTGAAATGCATTCTTAATCTTTAAAGTTTCTGCAAAACTTTCGTCGCTGATTCACACCTCACATCTGTTTAAGCAATAGTTTAATTCTTGGACATCCTTTGTTGTCACTTTCTGGGTTACCTACTCATTGTGTTTGTTTTAGAGTACCAAATTAACTTTCTTCATCATTACATGTAAACCCTACTCTCACTCGTTTTGTGATTTGTCATCTCTGTTATAGAAAAACCATTCCAAGTCCCCGTTGACGCTTGTATCACTGACTCAAGTCGCCGCCAGTTCATACAATATCTTAGTGTCAATATTTGACATCCGCACCGTCTTCCCGCCACACATCCTCACTTGCTCATGTACTCGTCACTATGTTTCATTTTAGCCTTCGGGGTTTTTCGGAACCTTGAACTTTTGAGGGTTATTTTTTTATTTGTGCCTTTGGACTTGTGTGTGAGTTATGTGTATGTGCGTAGATGTCAATGACAATGACTTTGTGATGATAAGCATGCAAATGAAGAAAATAATTACTAGATGCGTAATCATCATCTGCTTAACCTTTTCCCAACTATGTTGGGGTCGGCTTCCAGACCAGAAAAACAGAATTACAGAAAAGTAAATTCCAGAATTACTAGATGCGTAATAATATCTATAAACTTTTTAAATGAGGAAGATTTAAAAAAAAAAAAAATCTTCTTCATTTATAGGCTCCGAAACTGCTGGACCGATTTCAACCATTCTTTTACCAATATTCAATAGCTACATTATTCCTGCGTAACATAGGCTATACAACATCACGCTACGACTTACGGGAACAGAGCAGCAACCAAGGACGCAACTTAACGCTGGTGATATAACATATAAAAACGCAATAAAATATTTTCACTGCTGACGAATTTTAATGATCGCAACAGGACATTAGCACTCAGATAATACTTCTGCTTTTTCTGTGGCCCTTTAAGAACATTTTCTTCTACATCCTATAATCTATATTCTCTCTCCTATGTTTTTGCTGTGACGGCGACCATAATGATTCTGTACTTTTATATTATTAAAACCATTATTTACATTATGGAACGCAAGAAATAATTGAGTATTGAGTATCGGACGGTCTACGGCCTACAGCCCTTCTTCAAATTAGACCTTTCCCAAACTTATAGAACTTTAAAGTGTAGTTTAAAGTGTTGAACTGTTGTTTCTCGGGCTGGCCGCTATCAGCACCCGGTGAAAGCGCCTATCTCCCTATCGCGGTCGTGGTCGCGCGCTCGTGCGACGCGCGGTAAAGGCGCCGCGCTTTGTGCGCGCCGACACGACGCGTTGTATGAATATTGTTTGATGTTGTTAGTGATTATGGATTTAGATGAGGGTGGAATTGTAAGTTTGTTGGGGGAACGGTGTTATACCGGCTGTTGAGGTCAGTGCTGTTGCTTTGTGTACTGCATGAGTTGCAATATTGTGCTGAGCGATTTTAGGGTCAAATCTAATTAATAAAGTTTAGAATGCATGTGTATTCTACATTTAAATTGTCAATATTCCTTATTATTATTTAACATTTGCATGAAAAAAAAGTTTAATTATAGTGTAACAAACACATTGTATATTACCTAATGACTCAGTCCGGTGTTTTAGAAAATAAAGGCATTTTCTTCAAGGATTCTATATTGGTATTGCTCATCTGTCTATTCATTGGTATTTCCCTCTGTCAGTGGTCTGTACCTTTTGAATAGTAATAGAAACTTGAAATTTTTAAAGTGTATGATCATCATCATATCAGCCGCAGGACATCCACTACTGGACATAGGGCCGAGTGTATATTATTACATAGTCGTTGAAAACGGCTCAAACGGCAATATTTTTTTGCGTAGCAGTCGCGCTTAGGACCACTAGGCCAACAAAGCAGTTTAAGGAAAATATAATTTAAAAAAATTGAATTTTTCTAAATTACGCCCGTGCAAACCCGGGGCGGGTCGCTAGTTGTAATTATAAAATCGTAAGTATAGTTCTATTCAGATAAAGCTTTATGGCCATCAGTAAGTCAATAAGATAATGAACTTAGCAGAGATAACTAACAAATCGAATCACAAATACAAATAGAGATTATTGCTTACGATTCTTTACCATATACGTGGTCATACACCATTCGCCACCCAGCGTAGCTACCGCGTGGACAATTTATAAAGCCTGCCACCGACCGCCCACCGATTCAACCGGGAATCGAACCCGCACCCCGCAATTAAACGACGCCTCAGGACCTCTCGGTCATCCGATACTATCTGTATGACCCGGCGCCGCCTGCGGAGATCTCCTTTACTTTTCATTTATTTGATAGAACGTCCTTTCTCTAATGCTCTTTCACTTTAATTTCAACTGTAATTTCCTGAGCACAAGTCTCATTTTCGTGAAACTTTATTCGGGTTTCCAACATCAATCAAAATTCAACTCTATCTTCTATAAGTTAAGGTTGTTTTTCCTGAATATTACATATTAAGTGACGTTATTTTGTAGTATATTTGTTTGGTAAGTATCACGAGCGCTGTGACCCCGTCCTGTGGTCATAGTTGAGGTCCACGCTGAAATATGGACTTTAGGAAATCCGTTCGGACCTATAAAGTTAGCTTTTAGGACGCCTATCCGTTTCATGGATTTATTATTGTCTTTGGGGCTGCAGTTGTTTAGGACCTTTATGAATTAAATGTTAATTGGGCTATAGACACATCGTAAAGAAAATTTTACTGTAAGTAGTTACTTTAGGGTAGCGGAGTTTGTTCGAAAGAGTTACCGCGGCCCAGGAACGCAATGGGTTTTAGGAGGAACACGGATGGGTTTTAGTCAGTAAGAGTCAGACACTCCCTTCCGCAAGAAGTCATTGGTGATTTCCCATCCTTGTCATAGGGTTTATGAGAGATACCTGGGGTCTCATATTTTACTTCTTTTTTTAAATAGCTGCCGCCTAGTCATAGTTAAGCATGATAAATGATTGCTTTCCTCAAGATAACTAAATTACGTAGACGTAGATATTTCAAAAAACTGTGACTAGCATTTTGCTCACGACTTTGTCCGCTTAGATTTCGCACTTCCACTACAAACTTAACATCCCTTAAGCCCCCTTTCAGGGATAGTTAATAGGCTTATATAGTAAATTCAAATGCCAAATTTATATTGAAAACTTAACTGAAATATTTTTTTTTTAAACGACCGAAGTTCTTCTTTTTATACCTCTTTGGGGTTGAATTTGGCTTGACTTGCCTACGTCACATAAGTAAACCGTGTGCAAAATTTCACATTCAAGTACTTTCGGATACCTACCTATAAAATAATTATTATAAGGCCATAATACAGTCTAATTTAATTCTCTCCATAGGCAAAATTGTAACAATGCAGATGAAGTACTCAATCTCACTTACCATAATACCAACGTAGCGCATTCCACAGTCGGCATCAAATAAAGATATTATCCGTTTCAAGGAACTGCGATGCAAATGCAACCATCTTAATTTACTAAAACAACATCGCCCACCGAGGCTAATCTCGTTTATAATAAAACAATAGATAGGTTTTCATAAGCATCCCATTTCTTACACAAAATGACTCATCCAGTCCGCTGGCTTTGCATAAATATGTCCTTTTAATTGTGTACTATCATATCAACTGAAAACCCCAATCAAAACTAAACCATGCAACCTAAACACACGCTTCATTTTAACTTAACAACATACGTTCCTCTTACGGCATCACTCATAACGTAGTAAAAGCAAAATGTGAAGATCAATTTTCAACTTAAAAGTTTTACGAATAAAGTTGAAATTACAAGGTGTGTAGGTGTCGTTTTTGTAAGTGCACTGATTCAAACAGCTAGTTTTGACTCCCGGGGTGGCTTGTACATTGTACGCGCGCGTGACACTGCTCTATTTACGACTGAGTTGGTCGCACGGACCCATAAAGGTGTACCACGGTTCATATGAAGGGGAATTTATCCTTTAATTTTTTTGCATCATTGGCTTTTAAGCAAGAAAGTATACGTATATCATACTACCTTCTGCCAGCGATTTCGTTCGCGTCAAATTTGATATATTATCCTACGGGAATCGTATATTTGTTCGGAATAAAAAGTAGCCTATGTGTTATTCCACTCTACAATCTAGCTCAGTGCCAAATTCCATCTATATCCGTTAAGCCGTATAAGCCTGAAAGAGCAACATCCATCCATCTCCACAAACTTTCTAAATCACCTAACCTGTTTTTGGTGAGCTAGGATATAGATTTTTATCTGTCATCAAAATTAATAAACATTTACGATTAATCTGATAGATGCACTTACTCAAAGGAAACATACATCGTTCGCCTTTCAATGTCCATATAAAAACAGCAAGCATTTCACATACTAAACTTCATCGATATCAGCAAATATGACAGCGCGAAAGTTTGTGCAGTTTGACTACTACAATTTGCGGTTCCCTTTTCAAGAAAACAGGTTGCTAGCACCCAGAGGCGATGCCAAGAATCTGTCACTACTTACACATTATTACGATGTCCCCTGTCCAAAATGTGGCTCGCTTCGTGCGTCCATACATTTGAGCACACCTGGTATGCACATCTGTAAAGGGATTCATTTAAAAACGAGTAGTAGGTACCTACTTGTAATCATAATAAAATCATGTTTTCTGTTTATTACCACCGCAGATAATCCATTACACTTTATTCTTATTCGTAATCAGACGCAATAGCTACAGTTGATTGCATAATTAAAGTTAAATGAAATTTTTTTTGTTGCTCCGTGCTAAGTGTATCTAGGTGTATGGAGGGTTCAGCTTTTGTCTATTCTCTGAACCTTTGAATAGTTGATGAGTTTCTTTAACATGATTAAAAATTTGGTTTGTCCTATTTTTACATTTTACGTCGCTGAAAATTCATTCGCAGATTCATTTATATTTGAGACAAATGTTACATTATCTTAAAAAGTGCAAAAATGCATAAAAAAAATACTTATCAAAATAAAAAATAGGCATATTTCCCTTTTCAAGCATATTTATCTTACGGCGGAGTGAGAGATTTGACAAAGTTGAAAATAAAAAAAAATGCAAAAAGAAAGGAAAAAAGAAATTACGGTCAAATTCGACCAATGAGGGACCACAAGTATCTATTATTTATTTCGTGTACCGGGTCACACGTAAGTTTAGCTTATAGTAAAGGCAATGCAGTAGTATTGTGTGCCATGTCCACACTATTAACGGCCGATTTATATGCCCTTAGCAGTCGCCCTCCAAGATTTTGAATAATTACAAAAGATGCGCGCGCGACTGCGATTTATGTACATGTTGGCGCGCCGTCTTATTGGCTAATTCAAGTGTCCGTTACGTTCGAATTTTGAAATTGGTTTATAAAGATTTCAGACGGGTTTGTGATTGGTTGATTTATGGTTTATTCAAAGAGACGAAATGTACTGAATATTTTGAATTGCCATAGAATTCATACCAGTATGTACCTACTTGTTTTGAGAAGCCCAATCTGCTAGTTTATAACGTTTAAAATTCTGGGCCGCAACAATATAATATACCAGTAATATAGTTTGTCATCGAAACGCTAAGAAGAAGAACGTTCAAAATATATAGTCGCAATTTGATTTTAACGAAAATCCATGAAAAAAACTTAAGGTAAATTAAAGGCATATTTGACACATTGAGGCAAAGCATTTTTCATTACATTCTTTCTACTTTTTGTAGACTTTCAATTAATTTTATGTTTTATTGTAATTCCCGGAGAAGCAGTACCCATACAATTATGTCACATTTAAGCCTGCTAAATTTCATCGTTACCAGTCCTTTTACCAGGCTCTCCCCAACCTTCGCCTACTTGACCGGTCATTACCAGTATTCAGGTCGTCAGCCGCTAGGAGACAACCAAATTACATACCTTGAAAAAAATCACTTACGTCTTAATTCTGCGGCACCGTTAATACGATTTTAATTTCAAGTAAAATATCGAATTAAATGCTCATCCATTTTAAACATTTTCTTCGTAAAAAAAGCTTGAGTAATTGAAAAGGTGTGTAGAGAAAAATCAATCTTATGGCATTGGAATAGGGGCTTCGAAAGGTGAAAATGGTCTTTTGTTTTATGGGTGAAGTTTCGATGGTGGTCCAGCGGCAGGTTTGTGACGTAATACAAGAAAGTTCACGTATTTGAGAATGCAATGGTTAACTTAATTACTATTAAAGCAAAAAACATACTTTTTATTTTATCAAGCAAATGACTTAAGTATGGCTCTTAATACATTCATCGTTAAGCATTTAATTGTAATTGTATAATTTTTAATTTTGCATATTCGAGAAATGATTAAATTGTATGCAATTTCAATGTAATTGCTAGGTACGGGTCTGTCTTGTTACAATTTTGATTTACTGGTTCTGAATACTTAAAATCACCCGTTACGCAAGCAATGGCCCAAATTTTTTTTTTGTATTTCTTCCGACAGAAAATAGCCTTTCCTAAAATGACCCAGAAAAAATATCAAAAACTATTCAGTTCAAAGCCGTGGCTTATGTTTAGGCAAATACTGCGAAAATCTTTAAACAAAGACTTTAATTGTAAATTATTATGTGCCCTCACTGTTGGTAATGCCTACGTATATGTCCCACGAAAAATGACAACACTAAGAAGAGTGAGCTCTCGCATCTTGTTTCAAGCGCCTAGGTATATGCAGTATGTATTTGAGTTAGTTTCATTATTTATTTTCAGAGTAGTCGAACGCATAGTCTTAGTTAGGTATAAACAATACTATTAATTATTAAAATGGGTCAGTAATAACACTTTTCCTCATAGAGATTTTTTATGACATAATAAATAAAAATAATGTATACATTACTTTCAGCACGGGATCAACTCAAAATAAAGATTCTAACAAAATGGAAAGAACAGCAGATTTTTTCTATAAGTTCTAAATGGATCTAAACATCCACCCAACACTTTATATCACCCAAAGTAAATTGTCCCCTACGGAATCCAATTCAGAAGCTCTTTCCTAACCTTTCCACATACAACGTACCCAACTCCATTACGATTAGACAAAATAAGTAGTAACACCTGTAAATGCCACTCAATCCTCCAATTTACTTGCGTGATGCCATTAACTTGCACTCTTGCGCAGCAAGCGATCTTCCAGTAGCGAAAACACTTGCGTTTTACAGCATCGTATAGCCCCCGACAAAGTAATGCTATACTAATTCCGATTTAACGCGAACCAATCCGCGATTCGAGATGACTTCCGTACTTTAGGTAGTTTTATTGCTATCGAATTAGATTCTCCGGTTATAGGGAGTGCTGTCAGTTTGTGAAGTTCAAAAGAGGGTGTTGTTAGTGATGTTACTTACAACGAGAAGATGCGGAAGGGTTGTGGGAGGTTTTTTATTTGGTTGATTCTTCCTCGGTAACCATCAACTATCAGTGATAAACTGGGTGGAGAATTTTGGTATAACTTCCTTTGTGTATATATTTACAAAGGAAGGTAGGTTTGTCGTTGAGATTGAAAACGTCATCTCGATATTGGACTTTCTTTTGCCTAGCTGAGGCATGTTTTAGCTTTTAGCTTCTCGTGTTCAAAGTGGTGACGTTACACGTGGTATGTAACATTATCTTCTATTGTAACTACTCTACCAAATTGGGAGACTGTATTGGTAGTTATATGCAGGTGAATCATCATCATTTCAACTGAACGACATCATCTGCTCGACATAGGGCTCCCCAGAATATAGAATGATCGGTCCTGCGCTGCCCGCAGGTCGTCAGCTTTAGTAGGTACCAAAATAAATAAATAATATTTATGTCCATAGTGTGACTATGTATTAGTATAAAAATGTATTTCGGGTCCATTAACGGTCGATTAGGTCCCAATTACCATGACTCCAACCTAACACCACGCATGGATGCTCACAAATTTATCAAACCCGCTCACCATGAAACAAAGTGAGCCCTAACCCTTTTAAAATTCATAAAACGAACACTCGGCGGCATCCTCAATACACGTCCAAACCTTTCACAAAAGAAAAACCAATTAAAAGTAAGGGCAATTAGTAAATCAACGGCACTTTTTGCTTCAGGAGTCAGCCGTTAAAATTCGCACCTCGACGCTGTATACCTTCACCGAAAACTCTTGAAACTTAACGATCCATTGATTCGGATAAAGTTGTTGTCCAAAAACCGCGTAAGTGGATCCTGCCACTATTGTGGGAGCCACAATGGGCTGTTACTTGTAATGTGGACTGTCCACTGGGTTCGGTAGGTGAGATGTGAGCCAGAATTGATGGGTTGGGATTGGGAGTTATTCAGACTTCAGTGGCAGATAAATTGTGACATGAGATAGTCGAGTCAGCTGTAAAGAAAAATATATAAGATCAATTTGAATATTGCGAATTTGCGACGTATATAGCATAGTAAAGAGATCATGATAGGTAAATTGCTTTCTAGATATTTTAATCTCGCCATAAAACACAAAACTCAAAACATCTCTATAAACAAAAAAAAAAAGGCAAAACTTCACCGTAGAAAATCAAACAGACGACGGAATAAAAATAGACGACCAATCAGTGTGCACGGCTCTCTACAAGCTCGATGGTTCGAAAATTGATTAGCCGACAAAAAGCAGGCGACAATCGACGTCGGCCGCACGTGTATGTGGTTGCGACAAAAAAAACGACGCGACGCTACGCGCGGATTTCCGAAATGGAATGCAAAAAAACGGCGACCGGAAAAAAATTGCGATTGAAAATTTTCCGAAGAATTTATAAGCGCAAAAAGCGTGGATTGTTCTATGGAGGTTTGACTTGAAATATGTTTTACGATTGCTTTTTCTGGTGTCAAATGTTTGAGGCTCTCGTTTATACTGTGATACCTGCCTACTTTAGGTAGGTAGGTATATCTAAGATGGGATGATTGATAGTGAACTAAAATATAACACGAATAGAATTGAAAATTGCGTAATTATGTGCAACATTATTAGTATGTTTATGCAGTGCGGAATTGTCTGGTACACAATTTTCAACTCAAATTTCGAAGGGATTTAGTTCATTTTCTTTTTATTCCCTTGCCCATGTCGCTCTGCTGGACAAAGGTCTCGTCCGAGTCCTTCCAGGAACTCTTTTCTCATTCAACCTGGAATCAGCTCTCACTTCATCATCAAATTATTTGAGCTTATTGCTGCACTGTTTGCGCTGAGAATCCTTGTGCAGTTTTGTACTCTTGCCGTTCTAATTTTAAGTTCCATATTGCACAACTCATTCACAGCCCTAATCCATCCCGCACCATAGTAGCTGTAGATTAGTATCTATCCATATCTCCTTTTTCTCATAAAACCGATTTAGGTATTCGCTTTTCCTATAACTCCCACAATGTAATGAAATACGTAGGCAGTGGATGTGTTAAAACAATTAAACTCAAAATGGAGCAGACGATGCCAGCGCCTTTTACGCTGAGGTCCCGGGTTCGAGCCCCGTATCGGGAGAAATATTTGACCTACAGATTTGTAGCGAGCCCGGATGTTTGTGTACGTGATTTGTATGGAGTATTTTATGTAGGGCTGTGATTAAGCGTTTGTTGTTCTGGGTTTTCCGTTGGTTCGCCTTCGTCCTATGATGTTAGTATTTTAGGACATGGTTATGATTAATATTTTTTCCTAAAATTCATCAGCATAGAGTACCTAATGCATTTTTGTATTTTTGACTTCAGTGGGAATTGTTAGTTCCGAATAGTTATTCTCCTTTCATTTTCTTTGTTCTTTCCTTGAACCAAAAATTTAACCTGTACCTAGTACTATTCTGTAAAATCTCAAATCTGTCTCGGTCTATCATTCTCATCATCAATTGAAAAGTTACCATGTCATGTTGGACTGTTCTAAGGACTTCATTTATCCTGTTCTATGTCCATATACTGTAACTAGCAATTATACCCCGCGGTTTAACCCACATTACGTAACGTTATATACCATATAACCTTTCTCGATAGAACACATTTTTATATGGGGCCAGTATTACCTGTGATTATCGCGTTCAAACAAACAAACAGCTTTATAATATTAGTACATACAGATTATAGTTCCAATACAACGTAAATCCTCCTGTGATCTGTGAACTAGGATACATCCTACTAATCTCAAGTCCTAACGGTAGTGAGACCTACAATCCTTATCAGCAACCTGCAGTATCGTTCCAACCCGCGTGTCGTGAAACGTGTCGAGATTACGAAACACTAGTCTGCATAATTAGATCGACTTACTTGCCTGTCGCTTAAGAGAATCGCAGTGAGAATTGAGTCGATTAAATTGCGAGAAGGAATAATCCCTGTTAATAATATTGAGGTGATGATTTGTTTGATCTGGTGCTATTATATTATTTTATGGAATTTATTATTAATTATTTGCATTTTATGGTATGCAAATAAATATGAATATGAATATATTAGTGATGTTGAAATATTTAATTAAAGCTTTTGATTACTTACTTCTATATTTACATAACAAGGAGACTAAAAAAAAATAAAGGTACTTAATCAGAATTTTGATAAACTTAAAACTGTTTCAGTTAGCTTAGAGTATAACCGACTGACAGCGATGACAGCTTACCTCAAACTTACTTCACAGAAGAATTATACAGAACAACACTGCAGGTCCATCATTTTTAAAAGTAAGAGCATTGAAAATTGAATTATATCAGTCATGGCCGGTAAACAGTCGCAAAAGCAACATAGTAGCACATTTCGCATGTGTAGGAAATCAAATCGATACAAACAAAAACAAAAAGCAATGTATCGGAGAGTAACGCTCACCGTAAGGCCGAGTAGGTACACACTCGCGCGATATCGATCATCGGGCGACGCTCCCACGCTGTCGCGCGACAAAAACCCGCCCTCATTAGAATGCAGCGCGCGACAGACGCGCGTCGCCGCGGCCGTGCAGACAATTGCGCTTTTTGACCGCGCACCGCCATCGCGTATACGAAATTCGAATTATTTTTAAATGAATTGTTTTCAAAAGTGTACGTACCCGGCTTTTTGTTGGGGAATAATGATATTGTGGTCGAATAGTTGTGGAGATGAGGCGACAATGGACCTTCGTAACTTGAAGAGACTTTTAGTAGAAGTAAAGCTCTTTGTGAAGGAGCTCGTCCTAGGAAGTACGGCCACCATACCTATTTCTGCAAAACAGCATTACTGTGTTCCGGTTTGAAGGGTATGGGTGACGGTGTAATTACAGGCACATGATACATTTTAACTTCGTCTCTGGGATGGCAACGCATTTGCAAGGCCTCTGGTATTTGCAGGTGGCTATAGGCAGCGGTGAGCACTTAACATCAGGCAGGCTGTAGGCTTGTTTGCCACCCAATGATACAAAAAAAGATCTTAAGAATAAGCAGTTTATTAAAAAAAAATGCTTAATACGAAAATATGTCGTCGCTTGTCAACGGAAGACGCATTTCAGATTGACAAGACCTAATAAAGTTCTCTTTATGAAAGTTCACACAGCGAACTATGTATCTAATAATGCTCATCTACCGGTTAATATGATAAATTACCTAATCAAGGAAACTGATCAAAGGGTATCAAAATTAACCTTCGGTAGATTAGGTGGCTCAATGATTCATCACTTACATCAATTAGGCATCTACGTTTAGTAATGAAGATAAATTGATGGCATATTATATGTAGGTATATGACTACGCTACCTAGTTTAGCTAAGTTATGAGAATAGGTTTAAAGCTAAGATCACAAATAATTAAATTAAATTTGATTTTAAATGAGAATAACTTTGATTCCATATTATGCAATAGTCCTGCGCCAGCCGGGGGTAGTCCTTGGATGTACTTGCATAGTGCATGCAGGAATAATTTTGTCGATTTGTGTTTCATTTCATCATAAAGCCGTCCAAAGGGTCTTTGCGAGTTGGCTTCGGATCCTCTTACGCATTTCAAAGCAAGGAAAAAAAAAAGAATAATTTTATGAAAAAATATATTTATTTGTCATATTTTATTAGAAAGGATTCACCACATAAGAGCTGAAATATAAAGTAAGACACGATTGCGTAATACACTGCAGTATGAACCTAAAACTGTTACAATAAGAGCCTCTTCAGCAAGCGTGTTAAAAACCTAATTACACAATTTGCATCTTCAGTAAAGTACAGTCGCTAAAAAAAGTACTTCCTATATCTTCGATCAAGGTGTAGGTAATAGTTGAATCCGGCACGTGTACCGGTATGCCAGTGGTCCATCCGCCAGTGTAATAGCTCAGACCAAGGGGCGCCGCGCTTCGCAGAAACGTACGGGAGACATCCTATTAGAAATTATTATGGATGACTGTACCTGCGTGTACGCTGAGCTTAAGCGATGTCGGAATAATGGATTAATTAGTTTTTAGAACGTTGTTGTTGGTTATGAATCTTTTGTATTGATAAAAATGAATTGCTGCTTGCAAAATCATCATTACAGAACGGCTTGACTGATAGGCTTGACTTGGTTTTTGTGTTTGTAAATAACCATGACGACACGTTTTGCGCAGTTGCTGAGCGCCTGGCTGTTGTGCTGCGTGTCGCGGGTTCGATTTCCACACGGAACAAATATTTGTATGGTCAGATAGTTGTCCCTCGTCTGGCTGTTTGTGTATGTTAGGTACTTTATGTTTTTGTAATCGCACGTTCAGGGCAGTTGAGAAGCACATGGGCTTTTTTTTGGGATGGGAAATCATCAAATAACTTCTCCGGCCCTGGGCGGGGCGGGACGGAGTGCCAAACATTACTGACTAAAACCCATCCATGTTCCTTCTTGTAGCCTTTGCGTTCCGGGGGCGCAGTTTCTTTTTCAAACAGCAAGCAGAAGGGCTGCTGTCCCATCTTCTTCCAAAACGGAACATTAACATTCGCATTAATTAGAGTTTGTCATCTCACCGTGAGAAACTCAACGATCCCGTTTTCCTAGCATCGCAGGATTAAAGTTTAATTACCAGAACACAATGCCAATAATTCGAAATGTGCACTTTTATGTGAGAGCACAACATATCTGACGTATATGGTCATAGATCAGCTTAGTGCAGTTTACGATGCGTCGATGCAAGTGTCTCGAGAGATTTGATGTTACTCACTCGGTTTACTACAATTCCTGGAAATTACTGGATTAATTGATTAATAAATTTTAGAGACTGCTGGTTCAGTGTTGATGGGTTTAAAGGACAAAATGGGTGAAATATAGTTTTACTGGCTTCCAAGAAAGAAATAAACAGATATTACTTGACACTCAAACGAATAAAAAAAAACCCGGACAAGCGCGAAAAAAGTTTTTTTTTTCTTGAAGTTAAATCCAAGATGTATCCATGCTACTTCTTTTCTTAATGTACTCTTGATAGACATAATTTATAGATTAAAATAATAAGTCACCTAACTCTTTCGCATTACGTCAATCACACTAATATTATAAAGGCGAAAGTTTTTATGTTTGTCTCTGTAACGGCTAAACGGATCCGAATGAAACTTGGCACAACGATAGATTGCAGTGTGGAATAACACATAGGATACTTTTTATCCTGAAAAAATGTACGGTTCCCGTGAGATGATATATGTATGTATATCATTTGATGCTGGCGAAGTTGCGGGCAGAAGCTAGCACCTCACAAAACCTTCCAGCAGACTCTTATCATACCTACTCACATAACAAAATCTCAACGAACTATCCCATCTGTAAATTCCTCACCACTGCACTCTTTTCCCCAAGTCAGCTGACATTCCCGCGCGCGCAACTTTTTGTACCGCATCGAACGATGACTCAGATCATTTCGTTAGTACCGATACATCACTTACATCATTACCTTATACATAGACACATTAAAATTGTTAACGTGAAAAGGTAGGTACTGTAGGTATCGTTGTAGGCAACGTATAATTAGGCTGATGCTCTTTTTTTTCTAAAAAAACAAAATGTAATTTCTATGTGTGTTCTATTCTTAATTTGAATTTGAAGAGGTACCTATATCATAATGGAAGAAATGATTGGAAAGTTTCCTTTTTTTTCAGCATTGACCTTAGTCAAATGAAGTTACATCTCTTAAGATGTAACTACATTTCAAAGATAGTAATATAGACGTTTTAGTAAGATTGTGTAATGAGTGGACAGGTAAATCCTTAAATCGTAGAGCATACTGTGAAGCCCTCATATAAAAAAAAACTTTTAAGAAGCTTAATATAAGTAGAAAGAGGAAGAAAAGACAACAAATATCAGGAAAATATTTAAAAAAAAAATATAAGTCATGAATGTCCTTAACTGTAAAAAATGAATACCTACCTAAGATCATGAAGGTACCTTTTTTGGAAATCCCTTAGACAGAGGCTTCTGAAAAACAGCTACCCTAAATTTATAAATCCTTGATAGAGTCCTACCCACAGTAATAATACTCATTACGAATGCCCTTAATTCAACAAGTACATACCAACAAAAAAAACATAAAGTGAAACAATAAAATAATCAGTAGAAGCCGGCGGTCGCGCGTGGTCGTCTGGTCGTGCCCTTTGTTATGATCGCTTTTTATTCGACCACATCTTTTTGTTATCTGCGATGCACCTACTGTGTAATGATTATGTACGGGTACTGGTCGCAGAATAAATAGAAATTGTAGGAGTGAAGTTGTAAATATAATATAAAGGCCAACTCCCGTAATTTGAAACGTTCAAAATCTTGTCGCTGTCAAATCTTAGCGACAGTTTATGTCAAAATCTTGTCAAAAAATGTAGGTAAATTAAAGATATTTTGACATATTGAGACTGAGATTAAAATTCGAATGTTCTTTTTTGTTTAATATGTTTGATATATTCAGGGGCTAATTCGAATGCACCAACGACAGTATTTAAAAACGTCCTATTCATGAACAATACAAAACTGTGTACTGTATAGTCTATAACTGTTTGGCGTATTGCCCTCTGAATTTATTGATTTTAAATCAACATAAACATGTTAGAATTGTAAAGTATTTATTCATGTTAAACTTTAATTGATTAAAAGCATTTTATAACTTCGCAATTTTGAATAGTTCAAACGAATAAATAATAAACAGAATGCTGAAATGACTGTTAAAAGATTTAATATTTTGTCGCATTAACGTTATGTCAATTCACAGTAGACAGCATGCAGAATAAATTCAACTATGCGAAAAGATAGGCAGAATAATTATAAAAAAAAATGATCCGCCTTTCATATTAAAATAAACAGCTTTCCACACGAGTTAATTTAATTGTTAAAATATTTCCATTGTACAAAGTAAATTGTCGACACCCGTCACATGTTTACATTATTCCGCGAACGCTCGAGCCTTTTATTTATGAAAAGTCCGTTTTCAGCTTATTTGCTGAAATTAACTCTGAATAAATATTAATGTATCGTGTGAGCACTTTTAATGACGGGTGGTTCGTCATAATTATTCGTATATATTTATGGTAAGAAGGTACTGTTGTTGTTTGTTGTTGGAATAATAGATAGCCTATTCCCAGCAGTAGGTGTAGACGGGCTGTGAAAAATAAAACGATGAAGGTTAATTTAAATAAAATACAAAAAATCTTTTGGCCCGTTTAGGTGCCTATTCATAGGTAGGTAATAATTTCACAAACAAAATACCTACGACAAACAATAATTCTTATTATTGTATTGAAACTAGCCCATACTGTCCCATAGCTGAACAAAGATCTTCCTCCATTTTTTCCATCTATCGCGACTTTTCGTTATATCTTACCAATCTCAAAAAAACTGACCAAGTCGTCCCACCATCTCCTTACAAACATTTAGAAGTAGTAAGTATTTGAACCATTATTATGTACGTGTCCAAATAATCAGTTTTTAGAAATAAATTTAACTAGTGTAAGTAGGTACTTAATATTCCATACGGAACTCAAAACAAGAGCATTTATCCTTAAAGCAGATGAAAACGCTCAAATAACTAAAACACCAAAATTAAATTGGAAATCCCTTCTGAAACTCTCGTAAATCAATATAATCCTTGTGATCGTAAATGAGACACATTAGTTTGCTGTCGCTACAAATTAATTAATACAGTATTAACGTGAGTCCCTTTGTCGTGTTTAAAGGCAACCCGCCCCGCGGATCATGCCTTAAGGCTAACATTGTTACGATAATTTCATTTTGTTATCTTGTTACGTGGAGGGAGATTATTTTCCTCTACGTTTTTGTTGCAAGTTGTAACGTTGTGGAATTTTGAGTCGATTTTGATCAGGCTGTAGTTAGTGCTGATGTGTAAGTAGGCATTTTAAGAGTCATCATTAAGATCAAATTCTTTATCAGGCATCAGGCTTTTCTACACATCTTTAACTGGATAGTTCTGTTCCGTCTGATAGGATTTTTTGAGCCGTAAAAGGTAGATAACTGAAATTTTCATAGAGTGTACTATTAACAGCTATTGTATCAACAATAGTAAAAATAAGTTAAACATTAAAAGGGGTCCCTTTACAAGAAACGTGTTTTTCTATAGTGTTAAATTTGTGCCGTGGTACGGAACCCTTCGTGTGCGTGTCGGATTCGCCCTTGGCTTTTTTTAAACCCAATCACAATGACTCAAAACCTCTGAAACTTCATCAGTTAAAGCAAAAAATTGATTTTTGCATGATAAAATTTTACCTCTCGAGTACCTACACAAGAATTAAATCATACCAAAAAATTAAAACCTGATAATTATTTTCAAATAGTCTTTCCCCAATAATATTTCCTGAAAGCAAACTTGTCCTTAACAAGTATCAAAATCGTTATCTCTATCTGCACACGAGTTATCTGCTGAATATTAATAATGAGCTTCATTGTATTATTCCGGTTCGATCTGTACTTTCGGCTATGCTTCGATTTCGCTTCGGTTATTGGGGCTACTTGTTTCGTTACAATTCGGGTGTTTCTTACTTTTTGTGTTATGTATGGTTATATCATTTTTAATGCTGGAATCAGACGATAACGGAGTCATATTGATTTTCGTAAAATCTATACTAATATTATAAAGCTAAAGAGTTTGTTTGTTTGTACGCGCTAATCTCAGGGACTACTGGTTGGAATTGGAAAATTCTTTTAGTGTTGGATAGTCCATTTCTTGAGGAAGGCTATAGGCTATGTAACATCACGCTACGACCAACAGGTGCTGAGCAGCGAGGGTGAAACCGCGGGGAACAGCTAGTGTTTTATAATTTTTTGAATAATCTTAGACGTAATTTTCCAAATTTGAATCCATTGTGGATTCACATGGCCAGTATGTCTGCAAAAACTGTTTTTCTTACTCATAATTTTAATGTTTTAGACCTTTATATTCCGGGTGGCTTATTTATGAATCCGGAAGCGTATACCTATCTACTTCTGTACCTGATACTAAAGAGTAAATCTACCATTTTCGATCGGCTATGCATGCTGGTATAAAGTCTAGTTCTATGTTCTATGTCTAATATCATCAACACAGAAGACAGGTCGCATTGTGTGCTAAAAATAATATATTACTAAGTATTATGTTACCACAGTTTTTCTGTAACGTTTCTTTTGACAGCCTAAATCCATAGCATCTTGAAATCTCTTTAGGTTATATCTTCATACTGTTCCCTATCATCACTTACATTGTTTTTCGCGGAAGGTTGGATGGTTGGATGTATTCATTCAAAGCGTGCGAGCCGCTGGCGGGCTAGTTTTACATAAATCTTCCTCACAAAGTACCTCTAGGTACCTCTGCTGATCGCCAGTCAAGTGTAGACAGTGTGCTTGAGGCAGTAGGAGCAATTGATGTACCAGTGAATGGTGTGATAGTGTTTGGAGTATTATCATCATCAACGGTACCTATGTTGATACTTAACTAAGATTCACTGGTATAGTCCAGAATAATGAGGTAATATATACTGCTGTAATGTGTGTAATGTTTATAAAACTGTAATAAATTCGTCGGTAATTTTGGGTGAACTTAGCTTTCAATCCTTAGCATAGTGGTGGGGATCAAGGGAGATTTTTTACATAATATACCGGTTGATAGTCTTTGAATTATGAATTTACTAGGTTCAAGCAAGTTCATCCACTTCCACGAGAACCGTACTTTTTTAGGGGTAAAAAGTAGCATATTGTACGCTATTTCAGATTTAAATCTCAGGCGATTGGGTAACAAACATACATCCATCCATCCAAAGATTCGTTTTTTAAGATTCAGTTCCTGAGCAATCGTGCTTCGTGATCGTCACATTACTCCATACACGGAGATATTTTTTTTTTGCAATTTTGGTCTTAATATTGCCCTTCAATAAATTGCCAATCCTTAATCAGTACATAAGGCCTACAGGCAGTAGGTACAGGCTCTCACAGCAATTGTACAAACACAAGAAATATGTAAAAAACGCGTCGATTGACTAAGAGGCAATGTTTATGGCTCACGTGACACAAAGTAGAGCAAATAAATATCAATTACTGCGTTTAATTTGGTTGTTTTTGCGATGGCGTTTTGGTGCAAGTTATAGGAATTACGCGATTATTGTAAATGTCTGGGCAAATCTAATCATTGAAATTACACATTTCTCAAAAAAAATGTCTATACGTATGCATCTGTCACCTCTAAAAGGAACTTCAAATCACCATATTGTTGATTCTATTTTTCGAAGTCTTTGTAGCTATTTCTTTTAAAAGCAGAAAACATTTCTCCATTCATTAAATTAAGAGAATTGCATCTCAGCGTCGCTGCATCTGAAAAACACAAAACATTTCAAAATATCAAATCGCTACAACTAACAAATTGGGCCAACATAAGCCGGCGCAATGGTCAGTCGAAAGCAGTTTTGTTAACAATTAATGCCCTTTAATTAACAAAAAAACGTACATTTAAACTGTATCAAAATCTCGGCTAATGAATATTGAGAGGCGTGCTACCGCCACTGTTTAAAAGCACGTAACTTATTGTGAAAATCCATGGCAGAAGTTCCAGTCCATCAAAACTTTTACGCTGGGAATGCTAAATTATTTGTATGGTAATTCTGAGCTATAATAAAAAAAGGTTTTTTTATTAACGTTGAAACGTGTACCTATTTAATTTTGTCTTACAAAATGATGTCTCGCCAAATTTGGTCGTTTGATAGTGATTCCTCACCAAATTTAAGCACGTGTAATAAAAGAATGTAAAATTCTTTGGTAAAATGGTTTGTAAGTGATAATTTCTGGAAGTACAAAATCGATTACAAGCAATAGTCTATAAGTTACTGAGAGAAAACTACGGTATTTCCGGGCGTCATGCGATATTTTGTTAGTTAATTGTTCACTGTATATTTTGCAAGCTGTGGTTTCCTATAGTTGAAGGAGTACACCGACAAAATACGTTTGGTTGATCATTATTTGGACGTCATCCTTTATGCATATATTTAGATATGTTGAAAAGCCTAAATAAATAAATATGCTTTGGGTAGCAGACTAAGTAGCGGATAAAGGTAGTTAGAGATGATTCTTCATCGTAAAGTACACACACATAGAAATTTCTACTGATTTCTGCTTTGATAAACAATACGTGTCTACACAGACATTTGTTGTATGCGATGCTAGATCGCTAGCAAGAAATGTGATTTATGCAATTGGTAGTCGATTGAGATAAATTGGGATTCATTAACGACTTAATTAAACAATTTGTGAAAAAACCACAATCAACCAATTCAATCTATTAAACTGTTTTGTTGTGATGTGTCAGTGTCTTTAACGACAGACGATAGTTTAGGATACTTCGAATACTTGTGTTCAAAACTAAACATACCTATGAAGGAAATGTATGAAAGAATCATACATGATACCTTTTAATTTACTGACCATTTTTCAGGGGGTCAAAGTAGGCACTTATAAATACTAATAACTTTTACTATGGGGCCAACTTTGAAACGCGGAAAAAGAAATCATATGTTTCCTATAGAAATTACCCCACGATTTAATTGGGTAGATGACACCACTAACAAATAACTCCAAGACACAACTTCACTAAACAAACACTTTATTTTAGCCCTGAAAACCCGACAAATTTTTGAATAACTATTATCATCAATTTTTAGTTGCTTTGAAATCAATAAATAGTTACTGAATTGAGTCGACAAAAAAGTGACGTCATAGTTGAGTATTATTATACAAAATCTATGGGGAATTGCGTTTTGACAGCTCATAAAAAGTACGTCAATTGATTAGTGGTGTCATCTACCCAATTGTCATATTTTTTTTATATTTCAGAATCGTTTGTTTTCATGAGTATTTTTATCCCCTGGAATAAGACCAGTGAATTAAAAGCTAGCCTATGTAAATTTATCTTAGAAAATCTGGACATTCGACGAAATACCTGGGTATTTCACAATCTAAACCTACTGACAATTTTCTGTCATATTCAAAGAGGACAGTCGATTTTGATCTCACAGATTGATAAATAAATTGTGACAGATATTACAGATACTTTAGACAGGCAACAAGTAACCTTTATGACAATCATTGTACTTACTTTCGAAATACGTATATAAATGTATTATATATTTAAAACTTAATTATTTAAAATAAATATTTAAATTTGCGTGGCTTGAATACTACATAATGGTATTGCACTTATATTTTGTGATTTTTACCCTAGTTAAAGCTGTCGCCTTTATCAGCTTTCATCTCAGTATCTACCCCCTTTATAGCTACATTACCTTTCAATCAAAATATCAATCGTTTCTGTTATCTTCTTATATTGTCATAATTATCCAAATTTTTTTGTAACAAAATCATTGCTGTTGTTGCATTTGTTTAATTCATTTTCGAATTTCCCCATTTATCGAAATAATTGTAATGGTTCGAATTATTATTTAACAGTTTGATAAATTTTAAATTAATATAAATATAAATAAATAAATATCTTGGGACAACTCACACACGGCTATCTGATCCCAAGCTAAGCAGGGCTTGTGTTATGGTAACCAGACAACTGATATACATACTTATATAATTTATAAATACATACATATTATAGATAAAACACACCCAGACACAGAACAAACAATCATGCTCATCACACAAAGTTTGTCCTGGGTGGGAATCGAACCCACGACCTCCGGCTTAGCAGTCAGGGCCACTAACCACTAGACCAACAGGCCCGTCATTTCTTAGTGTGACGTCATTAATTTAATTATTGAGAGATTTAATTATTGACTTATTTTTTTAGAACCTAGCTCATTATTTCCTCAAAGAAAAAAAAATACTCAAGAAAATCTACTTTTCCTTGCCCTAAACAAATATACTCAACGTAGCCAATTAAAGAAAACGTTTAACATAATTGGCATAAAAGTTCATCACACAGTTCACCGTCAGATGTCGGGTTCAGATTTGAACTCCCGACCTCAACGATTGGACGTCGAGTGACTGGCGAGTGATCGTAAGTTAACTGACTGACCGTGGTTGTCCGTACGGGAATCTAAATCGTTAATGATGACAAGTTAGGTCGGTAATCCTTTGGTACTTTGCAATTAAATTGTTTGTATGTTTGTTTGTTTCAGTAGTTTACTTGAATCATTTCCTAGGATTTTTTTTGAAGACTGCGAGGTTTTTTTTTACTCTCTTTTCATGTACCGTCATGACCCGTTACTTCGCCTGGGTTTTGACAGTTTTTTTAACATCTCCTCCAGATTTAAAAGTATTTCAAATCGCGATGTCTAAAAAACGATTTTTTATACCTCCATCTATCGATATTATGTAATTATTCTTCCAAATTCACTGGTTATCTGCCTAAAAATTGGTCTTAAATGTGATAGGCGAAGTATTGGTACTTTTCTCTAACTTCGCCTACATCATGTTATAGCGTCAAATATTAAATTTCATTTCAAAGTCTACTTACTACATCTAGTGTAAGTATTTTAGGAAGTGATAGACGACTATAAATTTTAAATAAAGCACCATAAAGTCGATTTAAAAAAAATAATCTTTTGTAGGCGAAGTTAGGCTACAGTCTGAAGTTAGTTCCATACATTTGATGTATTGCTGATAGGGCTGCCAATTTTTTTTGTTAATTTATATTACTGCAAAATAAAAGGGTAACAGTTTCTACAAAAAAAGAAAAATAGAGCTTGATAATTATTTATTAGAGTGCCAAAAATATTTATGATAAAAACTCAGCGAAAACATTTGCTTAAATTATTTGTATCCTTTAATCTACTTAGTTACGTCAATGCTTTTTTAGAGATCAATGCAGACATAAATGCAAGTAGTTTCAGGTAATAATTACCTTATAACTAAATAGTCGGATTAAACATATAAATGTTTAATTAATTCGGAAACATAGGAACTAGATAACAATATTTGGCTCATAATCCTTAAGTTCACATATAGGTAGGTACATCAATACTAAATTTGAGATATAAAATCAGACTAGACTAGGTCAATCATAGACTTCAAGTTTCTAGCTTAATAAGAAAATAAAATTTTATCAAAAAAGTAAACAGCAACAACATTTAACTTACATTAATACTTAGACATTAAATCAGTCTTAAAACACGTCAGTCAAAAATACAAAAACAAAAAACACTTTATTTAAAATAGACTTAATTATTATTGGATGTTGTAATTACTTAAATCAATATTAAATATGATATGACCCCTTCGAGAAATGTTTGGCTCAGGCAATACCCTAACAATATCATCTAAATGCTTCATAGTCCAAATATCATCTATTGTAGGATAAGTAAACACTGATCCTCTTTTAAATTTTGATTCCTTCACTTTCCTCACAAATTTGACCTCAGGCACGTCATCTTTCATCGATATTACTTTGCCTATGAAATGCTTTACGCTCTTTTTTGTAGCAAATTTAGCCAAAATCCAGGAATCTGTTTTAAATTTATTACCATTCTCTGTGAAATATTCAATGTCAGACATTCCGTAACTTATTGATGGTTCTACGTTTTCTTGTTCTTCTTGTTGGTAGTGTCTGATGAATTCGTCCATAGTTTCATATTCTGAATCGTCCGTTTCAGCTACAGACATTTCAATGCTGGATTCACTATCGGATCTCTCCTTTCTTTGTTTGATAGGTTTGTACGTCTTCTGCAACTTCTTTTTTCTAGTTTCCTTACTTATTATTTTTCTCTTCATACATGCCACGTCTTCTTTTATTTCTTGTGTAATTTCTTCTAGGGCTTTTCTTTTATTAGCTACCATTTCTTTTTTTATTGGGAGTAATTCCATGTGCAAGGCAGACCGTGATATTCTGACCCCTTTCATTTTAAGATTTGTATTTCCTTGCTTACTTTGCAGGTTTTTTTGAGACGATCCTGCTTTGATAGTGACATCAGAGGTAATTACAATTTTCGGTTTTTTGGTTTGTAGGCATTCTGGTATTTTGTTAATAAATGTCATATTTGCTTGGTCGTTCCTTGAAATTTTACTCAAGTAATGAACAGTTGATAGTTGTGAGGAGGATTCCTCAGTATTTTGCATGTAAGCATTGATACTCCTGATACACAAGTTATTCAAGCTATCGGGAGCCTTTGGCATCAGCGATGACTTCAACTGCAGTAATAAGGCAGAATTTGGCTGAATTTCTGGATCATTTTCTTCTAGTCTATTAATATTTTTTATTGCTTTTCCTTTCTTTGGTTGAGTTGATACATCCTTAAAATCGCTTGAAGAGACCGATTTTCCCGGTGGGACATTTAGTTTCTTGTTTCGTATTTTTTTATTTGGATCTGGACTGCGTGTCTCCTTCAGCCAGTCTAATAGTGCATTGTCAATAGTATATGGCATCACCTTGTGATTTGAGCCTGGTAGTTTACTTATTACTTTATCCGGGTTAAATGGTGCAATGCCAGTACTTTTGAATGCACTGATTATGTTGTGTGTTTTTTCGTTAAGTTGGTCCATTAATTTTTTGAGTAGATCTGGGAAATGTCCCTTGTGAATTGTTGCTTCCCTTGGGTTTTTTATCTTGTAACGTAATAAAATTTCTCTCCATAGTTTTTTTAATGGGCCAAAATAGCACACATCCAAGGGTTGAGTCAAATGGGATGAATTTGGGGGTAAAAATACGAAACGTATATCATTTTCTTCACAATATGTCACAATTTTGTGATTTATGTGGGAGGCCAGGTTATCTCCAATTAAAACCTTCGATCCAGTTTTTGTTTTAGCCCAGGGTAAAATAATACTTTCAAACCAATCTTCGAACAGAACACTATCGAACCATCCCGATTTAGAACGGTTGAATCTGGATCCTTTAGGTCCGTTCAGTGTCCATTGTGTGTATAAGTGCTCAGCTTTATACACAACGTATGGTGCAAGACATTCTCCTCCTGCAGTTATTGCGAACATTATAGATATAGCCCCCTTCGTATAATTTAACACCCTTTCGGGGTACTTAACTCCTCTTCTGAACAAACATTTTTGAGCCCCAGGATTATCGGTTAAATTTGTCTCGTCGTAATTTAAAATGTTCTCATAAGAGATTCCTTCCAGTGATAGCTTTAGATTTTTGAAATATTCCTCCATTTCTACAGGGGATTTTTCTGCACGGCTTCTTTTTATATTTTGGATCACTCTGTTGGTTAAGTCTGATTTATTTCGTTTTAAAAAAGTGTATGCCCACTTCTTTCCGGGTAACTTGTTATTAAAAATGGAAAGTCTTCCATTGACCTCCAAATATCTAAAAATAAAACAGTTAAATTAGTAGGAGTTAAATAGTAGTAGGGGAAATTGAGAATAAAATGTGTAAAACTAAAATTATCAAGTGATTTTTTTATTCTTAGGCCTTACAAACGTTTATGCATACTCAACTCAAGTATATTTCTAGATACAATATTATTTTGAACATCACCTATGTACAACAATTCGCAAATCCAGAAGGGTCAAAGGACTGCCATATTCGGCGGCTGCAATTAACACTCTTTTTATATTATCTTCCTCCTCATCAGTTAGCCGAGTTGGGCATCCTGGACTTTTAGGGTGTTTATTATGTAGCTTGTCCAATAAAGTTCGACGAGGTATCCCAAAAGTTCTTTCTGCTTCGTATGAAGACATCGTTTTCTTTCTTAATGCTTCTACTGCCAATTCTATCATATTTTTTGAATGTTTCACAGTGTATTCCCTTTTTTTGGGTTTCGTCGCTGGTCCCTTGATTTTTGGCATTGTCCATCGATAGTTCTGTAACCAGTTTTATGATCTAGATAAGCTCTCACACTACCTATCTTAACAACTGAACAAGCCTGTATTAACTGATATTTTAGTATGTTTATGATGTTAAATAACCTGGGTATAATATGTAGGATCAAAATAATTGTCAAGACGAATTAATGTTGTCCAAAATCGGTCTTCCGGTTTTTTGGTCTTCCTGCAAAAATCTTGCAAGTCTTGTGCTACAGTTACCTGACTAACCTAACCTAACCGTTACCATAAATATTCAATTAAACCCATGTTTGACTTTGACGTAATTTCCATGACTGCAAATTCGGTCTTATTCTTGCTCAAATCTTACAGGGTCCATCTTAGTCTTGGCCTTGCCAAAATGCAAGAACAAGACCAAGACCGATTTTGGGCAACACTAAGACGAATCAAATATTTTGAATTTCGTTGTTTCGAACGTTGGTAATTCAGTCATAGTTATTATGAAATTTCGGAAATTTAATACGTAGCCATCAGCTCCGTGTTATAATAATATTGCATTGTTATCTGTCTTGCACAAGCATGCACAATTTCAGCTCAATCGGACAACATAAAGTGGGTCAAATTTAACTTGCAAGATTACAGACAGACACACAGCGGGACAGGTGAAACTAAATAAAAGCTTGTAGGTAATAATAAAATGCAAATGGCAATAAAAAAAGAATATTATAAATAAATATTATTACAATGTTGAAATTGACAACCCTAGGGGCAGGCGAAGTTTGGCAACAAGATGGCTGTCGCTATCACCATAATAACATTTTATTGAATTACCACGTTTAAACGTAAATTAGATAAAAAATTCTAGTGTCATATGAAAGAATATTAGTAGTAGATTATAATTTAATAATAAATTTAACCTTACCTGTTCTGTATCACTGCCTAAAACTGAAGTTAAATCGCAGACAAAAAAAAACACGTGTTTTCTCTTGAGAAAAAATTGCACTGGTCGCCAATAACGTGAAGTTAGCCACAAGTATTCCTCAAAATCTTGCCATAGATGAAAAATAGTTATCATTTAGTAACTTTACGCGAAGCCAAGCCTAAAATAGAAATGGCAACTTCAACTTATTTGAAATTAGGCGAAGATATGTGGCACAGGCGAAGTAACGGATCACGACGGTAGTAAAAATAGTTGAATTTTTTTACTACTTTTGCTAATTTTGGTCGGTTACATTGGTTTTGAGTTTTTACTCTGATGGAACAGCTATTTCAGAGTCTAAAATAACTGTTGTAAAAATTCACTCAGTACATACTTACACTTTATAACTCAACCTTTAAATACCCCCAAGACGTCCGTAGTGTTACATGCAGCCGAGAACATTATGTTTAGAGTGCGTTATATGACATGCATAATTTCCCAGCAATAAATTTTGCTCGAAGTTGCTGAGTTTGATGGTCGGTATATGTAGTTAAGGTCTATGACATATTCATAGCCCTGTTTTTACACCCCGTATATCGGTCATCTTACAACTACCATCATCATCTGCCTAGCCTTTTCCCAACTATGTTGGGGTCGGCTTCCAGTCGAACCGGATGCAGCTGAATATAAGTATTTTACATGGAGCGACTGCCTATCAGACCTCCACAACCCAGTAATGGGTAATACGATACTCTTGGTAAGACTGGTTGTCAGACTTTCGGGCTTCTGACTAGCAGTAACGACTGTCAAAGATCTACAAATGACAACCGGGACCAACGGCTTTAAGTGCTTTCCGAAGCACGGAGGAAACTCGCTATGGTAAATGGTCACCCATCCACAGACCAACCTCGGCAAGCGTAGCTTAACCCGATCTTACAACTACCAATATTCGATAATCATATAAGTAGCAGGTTACAACTAAAACCATAATTTTTGATACATGTTCGTTGTGTAAGTTTTTATGCATCCCTTTACATTACATCTGTTTGAATGAAATACATAAATGGCACCAGTCAGTCCTTTCTACAATCCTTTTCTTTTTTCTCACCACAATTTCCATAGCCCCGTTATGAACCATTCATTGACAAATAGTTTTCGATATCTGGCCGTCAATTCTGGATCGGAACGGGAATCGAACCCGCTATCTGTGAGTTAGGAGCGAGAATAATTTGGTTAGTGTCGGGGGTCACGGTACATTTTTAGCGGAGCGATAACGCGCGTGGTTGCCTGCGGCGGCATAGTGATGTGCTGAAATATGATGGGATTATCGATAAAGTTGGTACTTTATCGATAATCCGGTGTTTGATTTTTATTTATCTATTTTAAGGTACTCCAAATACGTATCCACTAATGAGATAAGTATAATAAGATGAGCATTCGTTAGGATTATTGTGCATTTGTCACATAGAAGTACATTATCCAAACTTGTGACAATATTGTTTGTAATGCTCGCAAAAACTGTTCTTCGTAAGTCATTTCCAAAATCTTGCAAAAAGAATCCAACTCGGCAATTTTTTCAAAGTCAAAGCAATTATTTCATTTAGTCCATTTACTTTACTTTTGAATTGTCAAGTAGTAACAGTTAATAGTTGAAGCTAGTAGCTCGTTCCAAACGAAGACCTCTTGGAAACTTTTTTCTTTCAATTTCGTTTTTACAAAATCTTGGTTACAATATTCTTGTTGCATCATCCAGTACAACCTGCAAAAAAACAAAACAACATTATTATCAACAATATAAACCTCACATCTTACAACATCCTCCTCAAATATTTATCGATATGACCGCGCGCATCACTGGCACAACTATGACGCGCGTAAATCGATGCGCGTGCGCGCCGCTGGGCGACGCTCGCTCGTAATTCGCGCCGCCCCCTCCTCGTTGCGCCGGATTCGAGCCAGACTACTTATCTATACACTTTAGGTACTATGTTACTCGCTGAGAAATTGGAACTGACTAGCGTGATTGTTTACCAAATTGTAAGATGTTTTGGTTTCATATTTCGTAGTGGATTTGATTTTAAGATGATTGAAACTGTTGTCTGTCAGTAGGCCATATTATCCGTACTATACCTATCTAAACTTTTTACTTACTATCGTACTTGTTATCCTACTTCCTTAACATTATAAATGCGAAATGTGAGGAAAGATGGATGGATAGATGTTTGTTCCTCTTTCATGCTTAAACGGCTGAACAGATCTGGATGAAATTTGGCATTGTGATAGACTGTAGTGTGGATTATACACGTAGGATACTTTTTATCCTGAAAAAATAGACGATTCCCGTTGGATAATAAAACAAATTTGACGCGGACGACCGAATGTGACCATACATTTATTATGTATAAGCTTGTCGTAAAGTTGGCGATATACATAAGATGGAAAGTACGCGTACTTATAGTTTGTCAACTTTGTCGCCTCTGTGTCACCCTAAGTACGCAAGCTTTTAGAATGAAACGTGGTCGAAAAAGGTCTTTGAACTTTATTAAGTACGCGTACTTCTTCGCACGTGTATCACACACTTAACATTTAAGTGTGGCGTTTATTAGGATGGTTGTTGGGTAAGATGGGTGGTGTTAATGTAAATACATACTACAGGTAACGCTGTAAGCTTTTAGAAGATAAGAGGCTAAAAATACTTAAAAACTTTGTATAGACCTAGAACGGTCCCTTTTTAGGCACGTTATAGTTATTTGAAAATGGAACAATCACTTCTTAAGTACCGTTCTAAAGCATTTAATTCCAAATTTAAAATTTAAAAGGCATAAATTAAAACCAAAACCTCTTTTAATCCGCATACTCCTTAAGTTAGCTTAAGCAACAATATAGCATTATATTTTCAAGCACGTCTCATTGTCCAGCACGCCTCGACTACGCCCTTAAGAAAAAAAGAAAGAAAAAATACAAAAAAGTCCGCATATGATTATAGCGAGCAATATCCGAAAAGATTACGATCTTATCTCGGGATCGAGACATGAGGCGCATCTTGAGACGTTTTCACCTTACGACTTTTTCGGTAAATTAGTATAAATAACAAAAAAACCTGATAAAAATGTCCCTTGCGCTAAAAATTAAGACCTAGCAAATGTAGGTCAGGTACTAAAAAGTTCTTTTTTTTTGACAACTTTTGCTTCACCTGTTGCTTCGTAAAAATGTTTATGTTATGCCAGTTTTGTGTTAAAGGTTTGTTCGTTTACGAGTTTTTTATATGGAATAAATATCAAATGTTTATTTATGCTTGCGAGGCCACAGCACTTTTTGGTCTTAAAAAATAATAATGTTAAAGTCAAAGACCAAGTTTAGTAAAATTTCGAGTGTTGAGATAAATCATGATTTTATTTTCAAAGGACTTTTTCAATTCCCGTTGAAGTGAGTCGTGTCGGATGCAAATCGAACCACGCTGTATAAACGTCACCTTATTAATGCGCCCCTCTGTAATCTGTCTTGTGAAATCCCGCATTGTGTCCACTTTCTTCTGGCCGTTTGCGAAACACCAGCACTCGGGCCAGCCGCCATCTTTTACAAAACAACAAAAAATACTGACGAAAAATTCTTCGCCGACACTTAAAGCCATCAAGAAAATTTAATTAACGCATTCGTTTGTCCCAAATTCAGTTACAAAATTAGATTCAAAAGTTTCTGAATAAAGTAAAATAACTTTTTTTTTATTGTCTACGCTTAAGGCAGCATAAAAACTTTAACAATATTGTCTCCTTGGTTCAATTAAGGCGGGTTCAGAAAGAGATTCTCTCGAAGAATTTCGCGCGAGCCGCTGCGTCGGGCCGCGGTCCCCCGTCTTGTCAATAAACTCCATATAAATTGCCTTCCGAAGTGAATTTGAATATAATAGCCTCTATCCTACGACTCCTTTTTACCCCCTTTCCATGAAGTCGCAATCTTTGTACGATTATATTGTAAGCAAATTATCTGTTCGGATCTGGCAAGCGGATTGAAGTTGCAAAAAGCTTTCATTGATATTTTATTTCGTTTATTAATATTTGTTTAGTGGATATAAAAACAAGCGATGTTTGAGCTTGTTCGTATGTATTGAGTTTTACTGCAACCCCAAAATTTTGAGGATAACATACCATGTTAAATTAAGGCTCTTGTTTAAATATTAGTTTGTAATATTGTCCTTTAGTAACCACTTATAATTTTATTTTAACTGCAGTTGTCATCGCCTCCATTGTGCTGTCAAAATAGCTAGAAAAATAACTCTTTGTGTTTTATCAATTTTATTTTATTTACAGTGAGTTCAATGAGTAGTGGCGCATAATTATGTTAATTTGTGAGTATGATAATTATGTCGTTAAGCAAGTTAAGATTCATTGTGAAATTAAAACCTGCTACGAATGCAGATGGGAGCTGTCTTCATTAAGACGTAATAGGACAAAGCCTTATTAAGTTCTTAACAAATATCTACTAATATGTATCTAGCTTTTGCCCAAAAACTGATGGTATTACAAAAGGTCATAAAGTTCAAATTATCATTATCAAAATAAAGATAAACAATATCCTCTACCTCAATAAGTGCAAACCGCTTTATTAAAAAACCCTTTTTACCCGACTGCGACAGAAGGAGGGTTATGTTTTTCGAGGGTATGTTTGTATGTATGTATGTATGTATGTATGTATGTATAATTGTTTGGCACGCTCTGCAGGCTGAACGGCTCGACGGATTTTAGCTTGAGAGGTGTCGTTAGATTCGTATTTACTGTGAGAGTGACACTGGGTATATTAAAAAAAAAAACAAAATGGCGGATTTTTGGCGCCAAATTCAAATGTTTGGCTCGCTCTGCAGGTTGAACGGCTCGATAGATTTTAGGTTGAGAGGTGTCGGTAGATTCGTATTTACTGTAAGAGTGATACTGGGTATATTAATTTCGTTTTTAAAACACTAAAAAAATAAAAAATAAAAAGCGGTAATTTAAAAAACTAAAAAACCCGACTGCTATTCTTTAAAAATCCCTAAAACAAGATAAATTGTAGCAGTCGGGACCCATTCGGGACCATCTGCAATGTAATATAGGTATGTGCTCTCAATTCACTAATCCTCCATTGCTAGAATGGGTCCCGACTGCTACAATTTATCTTGTTTTAGGGATTTTTAAAGAATAGCAGTCGGGTTTTTTAGTTTTTTAAATTACCGCTTTTTTTATTATTCTGATAAACACAGACAAGGTGGCAAACCGCGACAACGCTGCACACGTGTCACATGGCGAACATGTCGCCTTCCCGCCATACAGCGGCGGCCATTTTCAAAATGGAAACAAAATTGCAATAGTGCGAAAATAAGAGGAAATTATTTTCGACGAGTCGCGGGTGACGTATGACGCGTAACGCGCGGGTAAACGTTTAATTTGTTTATTGACGTTGATGTATGGGTGACCATTGTTGCTGGGACCTTCTGTTTGATGTATTGGCTCCCGTTTTGTTAATAGGTTAGTTCGGGAAACTTTCTGCGTTATTAGAAAAACGGACGTTTATATGGGTGGTTATAAAGGTTATTTTTGCCGTAAATACGTCTTAGTACTTTCTCCATTGAATAGTGCAAAAGACTGTTGGCAATTTCTATAATCGTGGAAATAGTTAACTTTTAATGATATGAAAGAGAAGGTAGTCAGTGATATCATGACGGAATAAGTAAACGTTTTGCGCCGACCCCAAGTAACAATGGATAAGGCCAGGAAATTTATAAGTACCTTTTATAGTACCCTACCCCTAAGCTACTGTTCTCTATCCGTAGTCTTCCAGGAAGCGTCTAGAGAGACAGAGAAACGATATTTTTGCTATGTGCACTAAACAGACCAAAAATATGTTTACGTCATCATATTTTTTAATCGGACTCTACAGTAGCAATGTATAAATTGGTAGATTCCCGGAAGGTTATTTAATGGTTAATAATTTACAACCCTTTACAGTCAATATACTTCCAAGATTCGTTAAAAGCAGCATGTAGTATTTGCTCTCATTAATTATTTCTACAATTAAATATTTTAATGCCCAATAAAATAACATTCTTTAATGTCAAATAAAATTTTTACATATTTCCCAACGCCGTAAATAACTTTTATCGTTGACAAAATTTTAATTTTAAATACACAGCGTTGCGTATCATTGCATATTTTGTTACCTGATATAAACTAACTGTACGTTGATTTTACTGCTCAAAGTTATTAAACGGATAATTACTATATTATCGGCGTTTTAAAAGGAATATAATTCTGCTAAGTATTGCTACTGGGTTTTCTTACTGTTTTCAATTTTACCCAAAAATTCTTCAAAATCTATTCTAGTTAAAATCGAGCATTGTTATGGTGCTGATGCGTTGTTATCTCTGAAATGAATATGGCAAAGTTCAATCAGCGTGTATCACTCACAAACAGTTGTGTGATTGATTGATTGTAGCAACATCTAAGTTTACGAATAAAAAGCTCTGCCTCGAAACCGAATCAGATGAAAGAAGTTGCCAAGATATTTCTAAACGCTCTAATTTCGCCAAACTAGTTTGATTATTTGCACATCTTTTCAATTTCAATGATTTTTATGAAACAGCTTTTCACATAAACACCAATATAGACTCTTTTATTGTACAACAAACACCTACTTCCACATTCTTATTTATAAACATTATCGATTTTTAAAAACATCATAAAATCGTCGATTTACGATAAACGAAAGTAACTCCCGCCTGATTTACTTGCGGTGTTCGGAAAAATTAAATTCGCAGTGCCAATTAAAGTTTTTTTTAAGTTCAATTAAAACGGTAGCATTTTAGTGTTGCGTAAGAAATCGCGTAATTAACCGACAAATTTACGCAATACGATCGCGTCTGATAACAGACGGGTTTGTGGTGTAAGTTGGGAGCTGAAGCGAGCCTCATGAAAGATCTGATTGATGTGTTTGCAATTGAAAAAAATATATGTTTGTGAAACCGAAAGCGCCAAAATGATTTTAATATTCAGATAGTGCAAGTGAACTCTTTTTGAACTTTAACTAAAATCTGCAGTTCGCAGGTCAGATGAATACGTGCTTGGATTTAAATTTTGAGTTCAGATTAGACAGGACTCTACGCAGGAAATATAGGAGGACTAGACAATATACGTCTGAACACTGAACTTTATAGTATACTTGACATTATAGAAACTAGACACTTACCTTAGCCTGTGCGATTTTATCGTAAATCAGCTAAGGAGCTCTTACCAAATCGCGGTCGCTTATGCCTTGGCCTCATCACTTCCCTGTTACCAATACCTAATTATTTTTTTAATTTATAACCTTCTTCGTAATCTATCATCTTTAGGTATTATATAAAGACCCTTCGTTATTGGAAACTTTAATTAGGTACCATTTTAGATCACCAGGATCTTGTACGAATTGAGGTTTTAGGTCTTAGATAAGATTATTTTTAAATTATTTTTGTGCTTACTGTAAAGAACATATTTAATTAAATAAAAATAAAGACTAAACTTATCAGTATGCTCATATTTAATGGACGTAGGGCCTTCTATCTATAAACAAAGCATAGTACCTACCTACTATAAATAAAAGAAATTGATATACAAAGACAAACATGAAATAACATACATTTATTTAACGATGGACGCCACAGTTGAAACGACAAAGAAAACGTAATCAGTCAAATGATAACTCCAAATAAAACTAGAGTAACCTTATTCACAAGAAAAATCACCCTTATGGAACCAGCAGCGTTATTCTGTAAAAATCTTCCACGTTAAATTTTGGTAAAATGTACTTCAGATGAGTCGTCATTATATTGCACCTGTGGAGCTATTCTGCTAAAATCTTCAGTGGTGGAGTGATCTCACTTCAAGTTACTTTATTTATATTTTCCAAGAAAAAAGTTTACAGAATAACCCTCTAGGGATTGACAGCTCACTTCTGCTAAATCCACTGCCGGAGATTCTCGCAAAATACATCAGCCAACTTAAAATTCTCATCTTCTAAATATATATAACTCAAAGGTGACTGACTGACTGACTGACATAGTGATCTATCAACGCACAGCCCAAACCACTGGACGGATCGGGCTGAAATTTGGCATGCAGGTAGATGTTATGACGTAGGCTTCCGCTAAGACAGGATTTTCATCAATTCTACCCCCAAGGGGATAAAATAGGGGATGAAAGTTTGTATGAAACTTTGTCAATTTTAAACCGATCGGGCTGAGACTTTGCATGCATAAAGCTACTATGACGTAGGCACCCCCTAATAAAGGATTTTGATAAATTCAACCCCTAAGGCGATAAAATAGGAGATTAAAGTTTTAATACTTCTTAACGCGAGCGAAGCCGCGGGCAAAAGCTAGTCTCCCATAAAGTCCTAATTCCCATAGTAAGAAAGTCGTGCAAACAGCATCGATTAGCGAACATCCCGGGTGTCCTAGACGCGTGGCTGTGTGGTCCAGGGTCCGGAGCGCGCCCCGTGGCGACCCATTCATCCACACTCATACAGCGGTTTATCTTACTGTTCCCACCCAGCGCATGATTTAGAAACTTAGCTTTGAATGTGAAGAACTGTTGTTGGGAGAATTGAGTGGTGTATGCTTTTGATGACGTGTTGAATTTGGTGGAGGCATGGGATTGGCTATTGGAAAGTCAAGTGACCTATGACATGATTGTTCAGAGGTATTACGATTTCATTGATGTTTCTTGCTTGCCATTAAAAAGTAACGATAATGAATGATGTTTATTACCAAAATACTCTAATAGGATCAATATGTCTACGCCGCACTATATCGTATACAAATTTTAAGTCTGTTGAAACATTGAAGTTCCCTCGAACGGTTTTAAATGTTATATTTTGTTATTTTCCCCTTTAGGTATGTATGTCATCATCATCATTATATTAGCCGAACGACGTCCACTGCTAGACAGAGGTCTGCCCTAAAGATAACCACAATTACCGATCTTGTGTCTCATAGTGTAGGTAGATGTCTGAATTTACTAGAACAACTTATAACTTTATAATTATAAAAGGAATAAACATTTGAGCTAATTTCAATAATATACGAGTTAATTCTTACGTCGTAATTCAAACGGAACGCCTCTACTCCCCGAGGGAATAAGATACCAACAGGCGTACACCCACTGTTTGCCGATTACTCTGCCCTACCTACCTTTAGATAGACCTAAATTATATAGCAATAGATAGCTTTTTATCGAGGCTATCCTGTCCAATACATTATAATAATTAGGTTAATAGATCAAAGACAAATCATTTATTTCAATTTGACTATAGCAACATTGCCACGTTGTATGGCAATGCGCTTTTGCAAATATTTTTTGGTGGTGGTGCAACGTGGCAATGTTGCCAGCCTTTTCGACACTTGTCCGATGCGGACGAACTTTGTTATGATCTTTCTTTTTTAAAAATTGTACATACCTTGTAATTTTATTATTATTTTTAAGTTTCGTGTTATTTTTATTGATTTAGGTTTACGAGTAAGTTGTAAAATAAATAGATCATTAAAAGGCACTCAAGTAATTTTTTTTAACAATCCATGTTTCCTAAAGGGAGATTTCAATAAAAAAAAATTGGCAAGTAACTACAGTATCTAGACTAGCTTTTACCGGCGACATCTTCGCGAAAATGTTTTTTTTTTAACTCCATCTTTGTCCATTACCTACAGTGATATTGAAGTCATGACTCATGAGGTAACAAACAGTAGTTTTTTTGCAATTCAAATATTATGGATTGATCTATTTGATATAAATAATAATCTAAACTGTATTTTTTAATCTCGGAGACTAAATTGACAGTTTCATACGTCAAATATAAAAATAATGTGCTTTCGGCCCATAAACATAAAGCACACTATTTTCAAGTTTGACGTAAGAAGCCATGAAATCAGTCTCTGAGATTAAAAAACACACTATAGTCTTTCAACAAAACTATACTGTGTGTGTGTGAATGCTTCTTTAAAACAATCCAGCTAAATTCATTTCCGCACCATTTAAATCAGTCCATCATATTTATCTCCTCCGAAGAAGTGTTGACATTTACCGAAACAAAATATTCATGCGGACTAGTGATGTGCCGCCTTGTCGAGGTGCCGAAACTCAAAGTCGCCGGCGACTTTTTAATTTCACCACACAATCAGTGTTCAAGTAAATTAACCAATAAATCAACGAGTACCCAGTACAAAGTAATTGGTTATTTAAATTCGAATCTGCCTTCAGGCGAAGCTCTTCAAAGTGCGCGCTTTTGGTTTTATTGTGATGTATTGTTGATTTTCAGTTGTTGTTGTATGAAGTTTAACTGAAGTGGGAGTTGACATGAAAGTATTGGAACATACGGTATGGTACTCGTAAATTTATACAAATATGTGAAGTTGAAGTGTCTCTTTGTGATGTCAAAATAACAGCCTTTTGGAAAATAAATATAACACATTAAAACCATTTTTATTTATTTTGTGTGTCTGTCTGTTTATTTGTTGCGGCTAATCTCCGAAACGGCTAGACCGCTTTTCACGGGACTTTTACTGGCAGATAGTTGATATTATAAGGAATAAGTTTTATTGTAGCATAAATATTAGGGTCCCTTTCAAAACAAGTAAAACTCGTTGATAACCGACATTCACGGCAAAAATGAACTTTATGGAATATAAGCGTTAAGATTTTTAACAAAGAGTAAAGTCATGCAGAAGCCTTATCAAATTAAAATTGTTTGTAAAACCAATGACATAACCCTGCGTTAGCGCAGCACATTCCACTAACTCATAGGTACCATGTTATTTAGTCATTCCACCGAAAGCAGAGCACAATTGCATAAGTAATTAAAGGCACGTATCATAACAATCTAAGTTCTACGATTACGGCTCTCCCGCGCAATCTGGATCAATTTAGTGTGACGTCACCTGCGCATGCGATTACCGTGTGTCACAATACGCTTAGTCATGTAATTGTTTCAGGTCAGCGCTGTTTTAGTAATCTGCGCTTTTAGTAAGACTAGCGGACACCTGTGGCTTTCGTCATCCATTTTTTTTGATGTTGGGTTTATGAGTAAGAGGTTGGTTGTTATTTGTATAGGTGAGAAGAACTAGATTATCACGACGTTTGGCACTAAATATTGGTTTTGGTATCTTACAAATAGAAAATACGGGTTTTAGTAGAGATACTATGAATTTATGCTGGTGGGATGTAAGTTCTTTTCAAACTCATTTCACCTAAGGTTGTAGAGGGAGATTTTTACAGAATAGCACTACGAACAGGTGCTTCTAACCTTCATCATCGTCATCTTATTAGCCGCAGGTCGTCCACTGCTGGACATATGCCTCCCCCGTAGATTTCTACATCCAGCGTTTTCCTGCTAAAATTATCCCTAAATTATTCTGCTTTCGTTCAGTCCTATTAGATTTTCTCGTCTTACGCATCAGTATATTTGAATGTAGGTATGTATGTACTATACATAGACTATGTCTATACTTACTGATACATATTTAATGTCACAGCGTAGTCTAGGCTAAGTGATTGGCTACTGCGCTGCGTCTAGCAGTTTTGACTCCCGCACAAAATAAAAGTTTGTGTGACCTACAGGTATTTTCCTCTGGTTGAGTTATTTGAGTATGTGAGTGTAAATGTTTGGAAAGGCGTCCACGATACAGGAGAAATTCCCAATCTAACAGCAAAAGAATGACTTCTAAAGAAAAAGAAAGAAAATAATATTTTACTGTTACGCATAATTAATATACAAATATTTGTAAGACCTACATATAGTTGTTCCGGGTCTGGCTGTTGGTGTATGTGAGTTTATATGTTTGTAAAAGCACCCACGATACAGGAGAAATTCGTAGAGTGGGGGAAACGTTTAAAAAAAAAATAGAAAAGAGAAATAACACTAAACAAAAGTAACCACTGACAGACATACTAACTTCATTTACCAATGTTGTAGATAATGATAGTGATCTTACAGCGTGGGCAGATCTTACTTGTTGATTTCAATATTTACTGCTAAAAACGTTAAGTAGGTGACCCGTGAATGGTAGTTAAGAGGCTAATTTATCGATTGTTAGAGGTTTTTAAATTAAAGCAGGTGACCGTTTTAGGACAAACAAACAAACACTACGTTGACTCATGTTTTAAGGGAAAATAATAAGCTGTTATTGTAACACTGCAGCGAAAAGGCCTCTTCTCATACAGAGAAGGCACGAGCATTTATCACCGCTCTTGCTCAAGGCGGATTGGCGATTACAGACTAAAATAATTTTAAGTTCAGGTTTCCTCCCGATGTTTTCCTTCATCGGTGTCAGTAATGTCCAAGGTAAACTTAAAATGACATTTATTATGAAATAGAAAAAGCCACATTGTTATTTGACCATACCCTGTTCAAAATGTTATGATACTATCGGCAGTACTTAACAGTTTTTACATCCCAAACTTATACTTAGAATAAATTTAAAGTTAATGAGCATTAAATAATTACAATTACCTGCTTCAATAAATGAAAGCAACTATGACGTGGTTTGGTTTGTACTGACACAACTAAACCCATTTGATCTTAGCCTAAGTTAATTAGTAAAATATTACTACCAGTACCTACTATCTGTCATTAAGTCCTTTTAGCTGGACTATCCCTAGAATCCTTGACAAAACATCAAAGGCGCCACCTCATCCCATCGACAATCAATCAAAAATTGCCTCTATTTTTGACAGATTGAGACCGAAATTCGATTGCAATAGTTCCTATTTAGTAGAACTGCCTTCAAGGATATGATCTCCACTACATGAAGGTTCTCAAGTCAAGTGTTGTTCTGCTTTAGGAAGTCATTTGTGACGTATCCCATGTTATTGGCTGGCACACGCTTGTAGAATTCTGTTTAGCGACCACCAGGGGAGAACTCGCGTATTCTGGAAAGGTATAACTATTTTTAAAGCGATATTGGTTTTGATGTTTCGAGTATTTTGTGATTTTATTTTCATGCGCTATATTTTGATAGTGGGTAGTATTATGGGTGTTTTTATGCCTTGTAGTCTAATTTTTACGCTGCTAAACTCAATATTTCATGAACAGAATGCAATGACATAAAAGTCATTACTTTTATAAGAGGAGCGATCATTGTCGCTTTTCTTTATAAGAACACTAGCTTCTGCCTGCGAGTTCGTGCGCATAGAAGTTAAGTATATCATAATTTTGCATACCGATTATACGATGAGACATGCTGAACTTGTGCAATATACTTAGTATTTATAACACACTGTAACCATGTTTCTGGCAAAATTAATTATTCTATTATATTCTAAAATATAGCATAAGACACTCGACAATAGTGTAGCTTACTATCACTGATAGATTTTTTTAAAATCAGTTTAGTAGTTACTACTACAGATAAAAAAACGAAGAAACTTTATCTCTTTATAATAATATTAAGCATACCTAAATGATTTCCCACAGAAGCTTGTCCACTAACTTCGTTTGTATAGCCAATTACCAAAATGAAATTTAACAAATTTACAACGACCCTTGGCACTAACGATCTTTGCAATTCAATTTCAAACAAGCGAAGCTACAAATTTCTCTACAAAACGAGAAGGGTTTATCCTGAAAATCTTCGCAGTAATCTTATCGATGCAGCATCGATGCTACAGAATAGTTCGTCAGCCACAATCTGCCTCAGCGGGGGCTCGAAGCTGCGCTATGCGTAATGCATGCGGTATTTTTTATATAAATATGGTATATTAAACATGAGCCGGGAGTTTTTCTCCGCGTTTGCATTAGTTACTTGGTTGCTAATATAAATCTGTTTTGTGAGGAAACATCGCGGGTACTTGAAAGAAGACATGAATTGTTTGGCTTCGGTAAAAATAGATTTTGAGGTTTTTTAAAAAATACCTTACATTCGTGTCTTTGTAATTAACTATAGCTTCTGTCCGCAAATTCATCTATTTAGAAGTCAAATATACCATAAAACATGTCCTATGCCACTACCTTTTGGAAGGGGCAACTAGCTTTTTTCTTATAGAAGACATTCTAAAGTGCCTTTTAATGGTCTTAATGACTATATACTAATATTATATACATGATTTAACTCTGACAAAAATATTTAGATGACAGATACCTAGATGTAACATGTCGGTAAAATTACATAGAAATTCATTTCAATTTCGACTTACTGCGAACATATTAACTAAGCCGGTTAATTTGAATAAACAAACAATACCTAAAACACCCAAGTTTACATAGGAACACGTTATGAATACATAATTTCAAATTGAATTTATCACTATCGACTAATCTAATTTAGACGAAAATAGCGTAACGCGGTAGCATTAAATCGATACCGCACGTATAATCGATTAATTTAGTTTCGATACAATCGGATCGGGCTGGCGAGATATTTCGCTAATCAAAATCAATTAATCTAGACATTGCATCGTCTCGGCTCGGGTAATAGTTGTAATTATTAACAGTTTTGATACGAAATGAGATTATCTGTATCGCGGTATTTCGATTTTTAGTCGAGTTTGAGAGAGGTGTTAGGCAACTAGTTGAGAGTTTGTTCTCTGGAATGCAATACCGCAATATTGGATCGAGTTCTAATGAATCACTTAAATAATCGAATAAACTTTTATGTGATTTCCTATGTTAACCACAGTATTTTAGCTACCTACCAGGCGGGTAATGTAATCTCAGTCGCAATCTATCAAAGAATTCTCTAATTTACATATGTTTTTTGACATTGATTGTTGCTGAGATGATATTGCGACCAGATTTAGAACGTTTTTAATTCAGGAACCTCTAGTCATACCATACCATCACACCTAAAAAAAATTTGCAGCTCATAGCCTCATACTAGGGATCAACAGCTCATCTCAAACCTACTTCACTTAAATTCACCTAAAATAGTTTTTACAGAATAGCAGTGCTATTCTGTAAAAAAGATTTAGGTACGCGTACCTACCTAAGTAATATGAAATAGGAGGCTGTTACTTACTTAACCAGTACAAAAACCCTTTAAAAATATAACCATATTCGATTTGTGTTCAAAGACAGGGATGTTGTGTATTATAAATTATTTAATCATATATTATTACACTATAAATATTACGAGGTTTTATCTAATTTTGCACTAGTGTGGCCACGAAAACAGAGAACCGAATTATAATATAGACTGCGCGTAGACATTATATTTCGCTTTGGTATGATCCTATCCGTACCTATAATATGTGTAGTTCACTAATGGATGCTGTTTCGAAGCAAATTATGTAAATTATTGAATACGCCGCTGGATTAGTAGTAAGGGTGAATTAATGGAGCTTCCAAAGGGGATAATGAAGTTAACTCCTTCAGCTTCCCGTTCGGGTTTTCATTCTCTTGGTCAATATGAAAAACCGACATAAAGATCGCTCGCCTTTCGCTCCAAAAACGCCCTGCAATGGTCCCATTAGTACTATCCACTTCTTAGATCATTGTAAGAGTAGACTCAGACACAGCCAACTGCCATTCAAGTTGAGGCTTTAAATCGTATGCGTTAATATATTTTTTTATAATGACAAGATACAAAAATTTACGGCACGCGGGCAGCTAACGGGGGAAAATTCGATTACAATTCTAGCCGGACATTATTCCACAGACCCCTCAACATTCACCCACTGTATACCTACGTATACAGTACGTATATACAATCTCTGTTTTTATGGCCACACCAGATGCTATACTCGACTATTACCTCGTCAAAATGCAAGCTCTCGGCGACGTGAAAATGACACGATTTACGAGCTTTAACACGGGGACAAGCGTAAAAAATGGAATTGCACGCGCGTGACACCTCTGACACTTGTGACACTCCGCTAGTGCTTGTACACTAATGTACTGCGTGCTGGAGTCCGGTATTTGTGGGACAGCCGTGTTGTGGATTGATACTGTCCAGTTTTTAATTTGTGTTTGTTTTTTGCAGATTACTGTACTTCATTCGACAAAACGTGTTAGATAAAATTAGTTTGGATATATTGTTGGAATAATCTCATTCTAGTGTTTTTTTTTCATGTAAATGGCAAATAGTTTGCGTTGGTTTGTATTTATCGTGAAATAACGAAGCTAATTATTTACTAACAGGGTAACATTGAAATCACTATAGTGTTTAAACGATATTTGTCTAAAGTGAATGATGAAAAGAGTACACCGTATGCAGGGATTCATGTGTGCACTAGTAATTTATCCTTTACGTGGGTGCTAGCTCAAATACGCTCGACGGCGCGTTCGTGTTCCACGCGCGCCTCAAAGAGATGTCAGCAAACTTGGAAGGGGCCACTGAGGGCCGATGCCTGCCGGGGCTGCGGGTTGTTCGAAAGAGATACCGCGCCCCCGGAACGCAAAGGGCACATAAAGGAACATAGACGGGTTTTAGTCAGTAAAAGTCTGACACTCCCTCCCGCCCCGCCCTGGGCGGGGGAGTTATATGATGATTTCCCGTCTTAAAAAAAAAATAAGCTCAAATACGCCTACAATCAGACCCGGCAAAACTATCCACCCGTACGAACTAGCAATACCCGGGTAAAGTTACATACGTCTTTCTCTTCCTTTCGAATTAATTTATCTATTAATGAAAAGCACATTAAAATCCGATGCTTAGGTAGTTTAAAAGTTTTAAGCGTACAAAAGAACAGAGGGCGAGAAGTTTTTTTGAAGTGAAAACTTCTTTAGCGGCGTTGTACACTTTTTTTGTAGTGGGTAAAAAATTTTAAACTCGCGTCAGGTCACGTGATCTGATCGAAAATCTTACGAATTTACGTACACAAATATGACAATTCGCTGACGTGAATTGTCATATTTGTGTACGATAGCGCAATAAATAAATATTGTATTATACCACATAAATGATAGTACTTTTATACTGATAATTAAAGCAATTCGTGCAAAATTATTCCCTAACCATTCCAAAATATCAAAAATGCACAACGTTAATACCTATTCAAGTTTTGATTTCTGCCGGCACTCCCGGAGTGCAACCCGTCGTTACCCGTTGTTTTTTTATACTTTGTAGAGATGGTGTCTACTATCCAATTAGTCCGCTAAATACTAAACTCAAAGTAAATAAAAACAACCGCCTTTAAAACCTTCAAGTTTTTCATTCATCCCCACATTATCACATCCTCTACTTAAATATTCATCGTATCGATTATCGGAACGAATAAAACGAAATGGATAATTGCAGGAGATATCGATCAATCGTCACAAATAGTTCGGATCGATGGATAGTTCGAATCAATTACTTATTAATGATCGTTCGCTGTGTAATCATCTTTTCTTATTTGTCATTCGACGAAATTGATGCATGTGTGGTGTAAGTTAGAAGCGGACAGAACTTGTACTTAAATAACTATTTTAGTCGTAAAAAAAACAATACAGATTTTTTTTAAGGTAAAAGTTCTCACATTTAAACATATATTTTTATTTATTATATGTGCAACTCTGAAATATGAAAAAAAGAACTGTTGTTCCATACGTCTTAATCGCGTTAAACCTAGTGCATTTGGAGGGAACAACTATTATTCATTTTGAAATAAGCTAACATTCATAAATACTTCCGCCTCTTGAAACATTGGTAGATCAGTTTAAAGTCAATAATATCGATGACTTTCATTTTAACAACTAAGCAATCTCATTGCGGTAGTTGAACTAATGACCTTTCTAAATATATGAAGCAATGTATTATTAGTTCCTAAAAAAAATCTTCTGGTTGAGATAGCAAGCACAATTACCTCGTTGCTTGCTACAAAAACTCCGTCTCTTTTTCCCCTTCTACCGCTTTCCTTCACAACTTGCGCCACACCCGTACCTCATATCGAATCCGTAATAGATTTAAACAAACATTCCTATTACGACCATTGCTCAGGGGCTGGGCAGGACAAAAAATATCATTACACGGATCTAAAGAGCAGGTGATGATTTCAGTAATGACTGTGTTTAGCGCCTGGTGATGATAGGTGATTTTGGATTAGGGTACCGAGAGATTGAGTTAGATGATGGAAAACCAAAAACTTGTTTGTTGAAAATCCTTATACTTAGTTGTTTATTTAGTAGGCACCGTTATCAGCATAAATATGTAAAGAGCTCCAGGGTGGCTGACTAACAGTATTTTTTGGGATCCCCTATGTAATAATTGTGCTAAAACATTGTATGTGATATCGTGAACTACCTTCTACCCGCGTGGAACACAAGTGCACCATAAAATAATGCCTATCACCATCATATCAACCGCAGGACGTCCACTGCTGGACATTGGCATTAATGCCTCTGGGACTCAATAATGAAGTAACTTTCTAGGAGTGAAAAATATTTTACTAGCCGGCCAATAAAACATAAAAAGGTCCAATTTACTTTATTTTTTAAATCATTTTTTTTCTTTCTGTTCTATATTTACTATAATATAAGTGAGTTAAGGAAGTACACTAGATAACTTGCTCTTATTTTCATAGTATTATTATGAAAATAAGAGCAAGCAAAAAAGCCTTTAGATCGTGAAATGATTAAAAAAAATGGTCTCTCTTTAAAATTGCAAAGCAATTTTTGGGCCTGATTACAAAAGTTCAATAGGTAAAGTCAACTTTCTACTTCTCATTACTTTGCTCTCCTGAAAATTATCAATGAAAACTTTTAAATTAGGAATAGACACTTTGCTCTTCAGAGATTACAGTTTTTCTTGAATTTCTTTACATTACAAATTAGGACATAAATATATGGACATGATATTATGATAGATAGAATTTGTATTTTTTTTTTGGGATGGGAAATCGTCAACTATCTTTTTCCGCCCTGGGCGGGGCGGGAGGAATGTCAGACTTTTACTGACTAGAACCCACCTATGTTCCTGCTTGTGCCCTTTGCGTTCCGAGGACGAGGCTGTTCTCTTTCGAACAACCGGCAATCCAGATAGAAGATGTTGATGTACCTTTTTATTCATTCCGTTCATTTAGTTCATCAGTAACCCGTTGCAATGCGATATCCTTGTGCCATGGTCCATGCATGTGCCATCCTTTTATCTTGTGCCGCATGTGTCACCTGCACACGTGAGAGCTTAATGACTGCATCAGCAAATGGTGTTTACGTGGCAAAATTCTGAGCCAAACAAAAAAATTTGAAGATACTATTTTGCATTTATATTTGCCATCGATACCCTAAGAAGAAAAAGTAATGGTGGGTCCACACGACACAGACTTTTGTCTGTACAGACATCTGCACAGACTATAAAGTCTGAGTAAAAATTTTTACTCAGAGGCCTTTACCAAATGTCTGTGCAGACTTTTCATCAGTTCAGACTTCGATTTTAGTTTTGCTCCGACAATCGTACAGACATGTACGCAGACTTCCGACTTTTCTGATACACCGACATTTGTCTGTACTGATTTGTCGTACAGACAAAATTCTATAGAAGTCTGTGTTAAGTCTGTGTCATGTGGACCCACCATAAGCCTATAAAAAAATTTGATTGAAGAGAGAAATAATTAAAATTTAACTAATGACACCAACCCTACTTATTTAATCGCGTAAGGAACCCAAGTACTTGCACAATGATCGTGCTTATACAACTTTTTTTTTACTTACTTTCAAGAAGACGCTCCTAAAAAGAAAGTACACTCGAGTGAAAAAGGACAAGTTACGAGATCGCCGCAGGCGCATGGCGGGACTCGGAAACAAAATGTTCCATTCATAATTATCGACCTCTGTTGTAGTGTTGTCATTATATCGATAACGACAGTTATAAACTTAATGCGTATCATCACGTTGAATGACTTTTTTTGAATATCGATGTAGGGAACTGGGTGAGTTATATGAATGAGCTGTCAGATCGTTTTTTGTTTGTGAAAAGCTACTAAAGTAGTAGGTACGTATGAGTATGAAATAAAAAAGTAGAAGTAGGCACGAGACATTTTAGTTCTTAAATATTTTTCTTAATACGATAGTGTATTTCTTTTAAATACTGTAAATATTGGTTTTACAGTTTAATTAAATAAACACATTTGGTCAATTTGCTTAACAGCATATTTTTTTTACTTAACATTATAGTAATACATTCGCCAAAATCTATCGACACATTCCCATCCCTGGTCGCAATTACGGCTGGCGAGCGTGACGTTTACTTAGCGCTCACATCAAACGCGCCGCACCGACCGCCGCCACTCGCCAAAATTTACTTAATCGAACACAATTCTGGCGCACTTTGCACGCGACGCGAATAGTGTGCATTTTTCGGGGAATTTCCGAATTGTTCAGGTTTTTGGCTAAAGTGTTATCGCGATTAAATCAGTTTTAATGAAGGCATGAGCTTGGGAACAATTGAAGCGTTATGCTTGTGATGTTTTAATTAACCTATTATTCTTCGAAAGGCTGATGTGCGCTCGTGATATTAGTCTTGCGGTATTTATGGCAGGTTAAAGTACCTATTCGTGTTTTAAAGGCTAAAGCTTAAAAAAAATTAAAACTCGTTTTTTAAGAAAAAAAAAAAATATTATACTATTCTTATCAATTACAGCTTTACCAATCACACTAAACAAAATTAATAAACTAAATTGACATAACAAGAACGAGCAAAACTAATGTCTTTTTGTATTAATGTTTTATGTTTTTATTTTCAGGTAAGTCAACAAACCTGGCATTCCAGCTTTCAACGCCCGGGTAAGGCAATTCTTTCTCATACAAACAATTATCGTAACTTTTACATAAAAGTTATTAATATCGCATACAAAGCGAAGTATAATCGAAACGGTTAATGAAAGGCTCGTGCGCCGTTCGTTAGTACGCATGCGCGTCGACATCATGCGATTTATCGACTCGCCGCCGCCGCGACAAAGTAATCGATATCGACATGCTAAATCATAACCGTATGGTGCGCAACACTAGTGAGGGAATTTGGCAAATGTTATTTTAACTTTATATTTTAATGTGATAATTAAACTGATGAGTTTTCGATAATTTATTATTAGGTAGTGATCGTAAATAAATTGAGTGATGGTCAGAGGTTACGTTTACATTATTTATTTGTTAAATAACAATACGTCAAGTTGACGTTTGCGTCAGTGAATGTACAACCGCAGACAATGGCGGTGAATGATTTTTCACTCTTCAGTATATGAAGTTTAAAAGTGGTGAACCGCCATTGCCTTTGATTGTACCTACGTAGAAATTTACAAATACGAAACACTAAGCTGAAAAAATAACGGTGACACAGCTTAACTAAAAAGTTTTTTTATTACCCCAAAATAAAAAAATGATTTTCTTTTTCTCATTATTATGATAAACTTAATTTAAGTAAGTATGTCGAATAGGAGTGACCTGAAAAACGTACCTTCCAAAAAGGTTGACCTGACATTTTAAGCAATTTAAGCTATTGAAAAGTATATTGTGATATACTTTTGTTAGCTTTTGCTAATAGTCATAGACAAGTACTTATTTGTTACCGATATTTTACTCCTAGGTACTCTCTTACCTTTGCCTTTCATTCAACAGTATCCAAATTAAACAGCACACCTGATCGTTTCGTCTGACCATACTAGCGATCTTTATGACTGCTTCACATATGCGTAGGCGCCGCTCTCATACCCCCACTTAAAAAAATATTCTAGGCACCTATAAATAAAGTTGGTTTTCCAATAAAAAAAAATTTATGACGACAAAAGTAAGAGTTTAAGACTTTTATGTATTGTAATGGCACTTGTTTACAAAGATACATGTAAATATGATGGAAATTTTACTATGTTTTTGTGTTTTCTTTAAATAACTGTAAAACTGTAGTTTTTGTGAGGTAAAATGTCTTGTGGGTTAATTATAGGAGCATTTACCTTTTATACAACTATGCCATCTAAAGTTATATTATCAACAGCAGAGATTCGTACTTTTGTTTGGAATGGATAAACTCAAAAACTACTTAACCGATTTAAAAATATTTCTCGTATGGAAAACTACATTATCAGCGAGTAAAATACACCATATTTTCTTTAAAAAAAAAAAATAGGGATCTTTGTTCAAGAAAATTCATGTGGAGGAAGTTTTAGGCAAAAACTAGTTAATGATATGTACTTAAAAGCCTAATTAAGGTATCTACTTAATTTTGTTCTATAAAGCCTCAAGCGCATGATACTACGAATATCATAGCGGAAAAATCACAGAGCTTTTAACCAACGAAGATCTCCCGAACAAAACCGAACGTAAAAGTTAAAAATAACCCGAACTCCGAGATTCATAATAGCACAGATGCGATACGCAATCTCCAGCGTTCTTTACCGTCCGGAAAATGGTTAGTCAGCCACTTACCTGCACAATTAAAACGCACTAAGTTATCACCACCTAGCACTACGCAAGATAATAGCGAATAGAAAGCAAATAGAAATATTGCATCGCGTTTAATCGCACGAGTGCGGAGCGGCGAGCTTCTGCATCTTAGTTCGCAAAGGTGCCGCGAGATGCCGCCACCAACGCCGATTAGATGCGTGTGCGCACGATTTACTGCCGGGGTGTGTACTATCGCGCACAATAAATTAGAAATTCGTTAGATAGAGACGTTCCGCGTTGCGAATTCCAATTATTCTGTGGCTTGGTTTTACTGTATCTGTACTTTTTTTAATGCCTCGCATTGTTAGTGACGAAGTTTCTGATTTAGAATAATAGATTACTTATGTATTTTTTTTTTCTAAGTTTGATATGACAACTGATCGTAAGATGATATCTGCATCCATATTGTATTAAAATGGAATAGGATGCTATCGTTGTTTGTCCGTAGAAGTAAATAATAATTATAGGGAAACAATTTATTATAAATTGTTAGCAGCTTTCTATCGCACTGCATCGCTTTAAGGTTACTTAAAAGGATATTCTTATTACTAAAAAGATACCAACATATTAGCACAGAAAATAAAAATAAAAACTATTAGAAAAGCTTTGTAACTTTTATGCAGAATGGGGGAAAACAAATTGAACAAACTTTAAGGGATTATAATAATAATAATAGATTATTATATGATACTTATTATTATCCCACTGAAATGCAAATGCTTCTTCTCATGCAGAGAAGGCACGGACATTAATAACCACGCTTGCTTAATACGGATAAAAGGACTATAGTGCTTATAATAATGAACAACCCATGCTATAGAACTAATTCTGGAACATAAAAAAACAGCTGTTCTATACATTTGGATTGTGTATTGAACCTGTTGAACTTTTGTATAGTACAGCTGATTTTATGCCCTTAAACTTACCGTACCGACTTACCCCCATAATAAAAATATAAATATACCATCACGCCTGTATTCCCCGAAGGCTTAGGCAGAGGTGTACCAATGTACACCCACAGTTCGCCGGTATATTTAGGTCCCATGTAATAGGCGACCTATTGCCATTAACCGGGCACAAATCAAAACTCCGAGCTGCTACTGAGAATTTCATAGAAAAACCCAATAAAACTTTTTGCTCGACCCGGAAATCGAACCCAGGTCCTCTAGCGTAGCAGTCACGCTCAGGACCACTAGGCCAACGAGGCAGTTACCCCCATAACACACCCAAATTGCATTAATCTAAAACAAAATCTCGTCTCCTCTTCTCAAACGAATAAGAGCAACAACATTAATTGGAAAAGTTTAATTAATCAGTTAGTTGACTCCAAAAACAACGGCTACTTCAATTTAGCTGCTTACTTATTTACTCTCTGAAGTTTTGCTTCCTTGCAAATTTTATTAGTGTCGTGAAAAAGAAGAAAAAGCAATTTTCTGTCTCAGTGTAGGGACCTGTTTGGGAATGGGCAATTCAGAAGTTGGAGATTGTTTTACTGGTGACTATCTCGTTATTATTATCAACTAGCGAAATATTCGCGACTTCGTCCACGTGGGTTATTTAATCCGTGTTAAGTTACGTTACGTCATAAAGATTTTTTCAATTTAAACCAATAGTTCCTGAGATTAGCGCATTCAACCAACCAAACAATCAAACTTTTTAGTTTTATAATACTAGTAAGTATAGAAAATAGTATTCGATCCACGCACATGATACATTTCAACTTTTTATCTGCAATGGCAATGCATTTGCAAGGCCACAGTAGAGTTGTCAGAAAGATCGCCATACATTCTACACATTACACATCTTGTTTTTTTTTTAAATCGACATACATATTCCCATTTCATAAAAACAGTTTCGTAAGTTAAAATTAATTGTTTAGATAAGGTTAAGTTCATGTTAACAACCAACTTTGACTCAAGTTATTGGCGTAAACAGACCTATAGAACTTTGACATTATATATTCACCATGTTTCTTGCGTAGATCTAAATCATCTTACTAAGCACATACACAAACTCACGCCATTGTCTAATTGGGGTAGGCAGAACCTACTCGTGCAATCATTAACTCCCTAAATAAACACATAGTCTAATAGGAAAACTTTATTAACTTACACGATAGTTTTAACTACTAGTAACTCCCACTAACTGCCAATTATACACTTACGGAAACTACTCGATTCGGCACTTTATCGCTAAGTAAAATACATTATTAGCACTTAACAGTCTTCGAGTATTTGTTGAAGAAACTAATTACTCAGTATCAAAGGGGAAGTTTACAGTTTAAGGGGATATGCTAAGGTTGCCTGTGGAATAACGAGTCGATCGAATTTGTATCGTATTTTTTACAATATACGGTTCAGTATCAGGTACCTACTCCATCGTCGACTTTGTCTCTGTCACCTTTGACCTAACTTAGAGTCATGAGCAAAACCTATCACAAAAAATAAATTACCATCACCATCATCACGCCTGTATTCCCCGAAGGGTTAGGCAGAGGTGTACCAATGTACACCCACAATTCGCCAGTATATTTAGGTCCCATGTAATAGGGGGCGAGCCTATTGCCATTAACCGGGCACAAATGTAAACTCCGAGCTGCTACTGAGAATTTCATAGAAAAACCCAATAACACATTTTGCTCTAGCGTAGCAGTCGCGCTTAGGACCACTAGGCCATAGAGGCAGTTAAAAAATAAATTGTATGGTCAAAAACAAAAATTGTCACGACGTACACTAATATGTATTTACATAATTATAATGACTATCCCTAGACCTTAAGAGGACATTAACAACGCTACTAATGCCACGATGAACGTGGCCACCACACCACCTTGACGGGTTACAGTTTTTTAGACTTATGTTAATTATTTTAAGGATTATAATTGTGCAAATACATAAGTTAGTATCGCGTCTATATTTTTTTATTAAAATAAACTTCATGCTAAACCAATTACAAAAAAAAACCTAAGAAAAATTGAATTTCACGGGTTACCCTACCGCTTTCGTCTTATGTAAACAAAAGTTAAGTTACCTCAAGTTTAATTGGGGAACTTTAATTGGTTGGTATAACTTGAACTCTCGTTTGAGTATTTTGTAACTTTGTAAGTAAAATAGAAGGAAAACTTGAACTTCTTGATCAAAAATCGCATCTTGTGACTTGAACTTGTATAGAAAAGTGATGACCTATTTACATAATGTTTGAGAATACACCATTAAAATATGTAATAACTTGATTGAAAACAGTGAACGTAGAGTTTTATGGTCGCTTTTTTTATAGAGACCTACCAACGTTTTAGAACGAGCAACGAGCTTCAACTTTCTGACTTACTCTTCCTCTCTCCTACCATTTGCAGTGCCCGACAGGGTCCACAATGATCAATATCTTTGTAAAACCTACCATCTAAGTGTACTTGTGGAAGCAATAAATATATTGAGTATAACTGACCAATTACTTGACAATTAAAAAGTGCCTGTATTTACAGGCACTTGGTTTAATAGTTTTTTTTTTTTTTTTTTGTTTACCCCATACTTTCCCACTGCTGTGCAAAGGCCTCCCCCAATTCCTTCCATTTGCTCTTTTCTTGAGCCAATTTAATAGAATTAAATGACATTATTTAACGACAGCTAAGGCCTCAACTCCTACCTACAGAGTTTTAATCACATCCGAAAACACACATAAACATTTCACTCCTCCTAAAAACATGATAAAGGTAGGTACTTTTCTCCGTTCTTTCACAAAATACTCACCTCGAAGCTAACACGAAAGTTTATGATAGCAATAACGTCATATAAACATACAAACAAGGCTATTTATTACACTTACCGAAGCAAAGGATTTTGAGATGTATGCGAGACTCGCTGAAAGGTGAAATTTGGTAAATTAGTTAGTATGTAAACATATAGTTTGAACTTCTGAATTTATGCATTAACTTTATAATTGCTTACTTCCTCGCTCATCTGGGAGTAAAATATTGAGTTTGAAGTTCTTCGTGTGCTAGATAATTAGTGCTGATGGAAGCAGTTTTTAAAATCTTTTAAGTTTTTTTATGTTATTAGATGGCAGATAAACCGATAGCGCACCTGATGTGGAGACCACTGCTTATAGACTTCTGCAATACTAGAGCCCTTGTAGATGCATTGCGATCTCAAAAACAAAATTAAAATGTCTTATTTGCCTGAAATTACACAAGCACTCTTCAAACCGACAGAAATAGGTATGGTGGTAGTACTTCCCCGAATGAGCTCCTTCACAGAGTGCTCTACTACTACTACTACTACTATCTAGTCTGTGATGACAAAAAACTATACAGGCATAAATAAATGTTTTATATATTCACTAGAAAACTATTTCTGCTGTTTAACTCGATCGATTTACTGAACAAATAAAGTTATAGTTATTGTAATCTCCTCGTAAACATACTTTAGATTCAAGATCAATGTTCAAGCAAAAAATAAAACTAAAGCGATAATTCACTGAAAAAGAAAAACCGCCAGGAATCCAGTATAATCATAGTATCGACTATAATAATTTATACCAAGTTTTCTTACAATCTGACCATAAAATGAAACCTTAGTTATGGAAAACGAGAAATTAATTTCTCAAGAAAAACTACAGCTCGTATCATTTATCAAAGTGGCATGAATTTCAAACAATCGCAGCGTCCAAGCTCAAAAACACAGTTCATCATTATCCCTAATTGACGTTCCCTCGAACAATGTCGCCAAGACTAGTGAGGTGACCAGCAAAAACTGTAATCTATCGATTCTTTCGTCGCACGTAGCCGCTTTTTATTTCCGAACGCATGCCGATCTCCGTCGAGCTCAAATTGCGTACCAATTATAATATCGACCTTATGTACATCACTATAGTTTCTCAAAAAAAAAACCGTCTACCTCAGTCCCACGCCATAGGGTCGCTGATACTTCGTTTTATTTTCTATAATAGTTTTATACGCACTTTACTGCAAAAACCTATACAAGAGTCATGAATTAATCATGACCGGCGACAAATAGTGTAGGCAAAGGTCAGTAGCTTTATTATACATGTGTGCGGCTCACCTGTTTGATTGGACATAGAGGTGATCATTCAAGTGTCAAATTATTCAATCTTATTTGAGAAGTTGGTGAAGTTTTTGAGAGTCGGTCGTGTTTAGGTGGCACGGCGAGCGCTGGGGAGCGCGCGGTGGAGTGACACGAAGTCGTGGTCGCGGCCGATTGCCGCGCACTGAGCGTCACACCCCGCTCCGCCTTCGCCCCGCCCACCGCCGTGTTGCCAACTTCACGGCGGTCCGGGAAAGTGGGAAACTCGGAGGCTAGTGGGGCGAAGGTGCTATGGTTGCCGTGGTGGGGTGCCGACGTGTTAGCGCATTTGTCAATGCCCAACATTTTGATCGATCACGCTCCATCGACATGCTTCGTAACAAACGTTTTTCTGCCTCGTAATGTATTAATTTTTTGCGCGTGATGAAGGCTGTTGGGTTGTTAATTTTCTAGCAAAATGTATAGGTTTAACGATAACTGAAAATATTTGCACCTTATGAGTCATAGAAAGACAAAGTCCGTATGGAAAATGTGAATTTGTTAAAAGTTATAATGTTTCTAAATCTTTGATAAGACAAACTGTTTAGGTTTTTAAAGTCCTATTAACCTTAATAAAACCTTAATCAAAAATTAATGAAATAGGAAGTTTAAAGGTTGTACTCCAAAACTCAAATCTGCTTTCTTCAAACAAGCCTAATACGTTGGATCAACTACGAAATCGTTTGAAATTAAAAATAGCGGAGTTTCTTTGCGAAGTTGCATCTTCAATTATATCCAACAAAGTTAAAGGAAACTTCTGGAACGCACATTTCAACGGCTATGCATATCTCATATCATCCTTAAAGCATGGTAATATAAGTAATATCATCTCAGAAACATGACAGTGACAGCAGGACACACATCGATCATATTCGTGAACATTCGCGATGCAAGCGCTCAGCTTCCACATAATTTTGTTTGAAACGTTGACATCTATGCATGGAGAGAGATAGATAGCTAAGCGTCAGTTATTTGTATAAACAGGAGTATTATTCTGTAAAAAATCTCGCTCAGTGAATTTAGGTGGAGCACTGAGGTGGAGTGAGTTAGAGGTAGAGCTGTCAATTCTTAGTGGCATGACAGCTCACGTCAAACTCGCGTTAGTTAGAGTTACCGAAGTAGATTTTCACAGAATAGCACACTGTAGGTTCTGACCTACAGTGTGCTATTCTGTGAAAATCTAATAATAATCTATTTAAAAAATAAAGATCATCTACCTAGTTAGTAAGTTGATTACCAAACTAAAACATACAATCTGTTGTATGTTTTAGTTTGGTAATCAACTTACTAACTAGGTAGATGATCTTTTCTATTTTATAAGTTGTTAGATTTGATAGACTGTGCATTTGTTCTTTTCTTTTATTCAAATTTAGATCTACAATATAGTTATGTCTATCTAATTAGTGTAATATGTCATTGTAATAAATTGTTTGATAAATTGTTAAATGGCGTGCAAGAGAGAATCGTGGTTGAAAAGGCTGTCCGTGGTGCTTCTTGCTCATTCTTCTTCTTTACTAACTTAAACTTTTTTACTAATTGATTTCTTCTTCTTCTTCTTCTTCTTCATGACAATCCAATAGTATAATAATATGTAAATGGTTTAAACTAGTAATAATTAAAACAAAATGCTTTGACTTTGACTTAGAATACTTAATGCCTACTTACTTGCCTGCTTACTTTCTTACCTTAAAAGTATGACGTCGAAAAAAAAATGAATGTACTAATGAAACTTTGATATCCTGCGTACGCAAAGGCTCTTTCAAAGGCTCAAAAAAAATACCGTGAAAGAAGTCGCGGGCCGTACCTAGTATAATATAGAATACCTGCATTTATGCTACATAGGAAATACCAGCAAAAATAAAACAGAAAAATAAGAATTCACTTCGCTTCTTTGACAATTTTCCTCCAGTTTTAAAATGCAAGCGAAAAATTATTAGTTCGCTACATATTTCATATTATCTTCATACCCATATTTCAATATCCATGCTGCGCATGAATTTCTAACGTTATTATGTAAAGTTGTGTCTCTTGGCATCGCATCGGGAAGATTTCCCGGGAGTCCGGGAATCTTGCTTCTCTATACGTCGCCGTGTGGAATATCATCAAGCTTACAATGTAAGGTTAAATTAATGAGGTCCTAAAAGTGTAGTACACTTTTAGGACCAGTATATAAAACATCGGAGTAGTCATCAATCTGGCGTGAAGGCCCAGTGGTTAAAGCCTATAATTGCTGTGCCACTGCAGGGCAAAGGCCTCTTTTCATATAGAGAAGGCACAAGGATTAATCACCACACTTGCTTAAAGCGAATTGGCAATTTCATACTTGTATTAACTATAAGTCCAAGTTTCCTTGGTATTTTTCTTCACCGACGTCAGTGAAAAAGATAAACTTAGACCCCCTTATTAATAAATTCGGAGTAAAGTTACACTAAACTTAAACCCCTAAAAATGTATTGCTAAATCGAAGTTAATACTGGTGTAACTTTACTTCACGTTTATTAATAAGACCTAAAAAGTAAATATGATATAGAAAAAGTTACACATGAAACTTGCCCGAATTTAAACCCACGATCTCATGTATGAGAGGCGGAGGCCATAACCGCTGGGCCATTACAACAATCACATAATTGCACTTAAAAACTGTAAAATATACCACTTTTCTGCATTTCAATATTCGATTTGCTTGCTATATTTATCTTTAAACAGTCCCATTTCAAAACCACAACCGAGCAACGTACCAGGGTAACACAACATAGAAGGAGTGCACATCATAAATTGTTAGCAAAACTTTGCGGCTACTAATAATTCCATACCAACCGGACTTCCTAGCCCGGTTAATCGGTGTGGGTGGTCGATCTCTTTGTTAGCACATAGCGCACAGTTGTCATAATAATTCCCGTCTCACTGCAGAGAGGCATTATTGGAACGTTTAGTTAGATGTTTAGATCTATTTGTTGAAAAATATTCTAGAATCTTTGTAAGTTGTAGAGCTCTTTGTGATGGAGCTTGTTCGGTAAAGTACTACCACATAATTTTGCCGCAAAGTAGCGTTGTTGTGTTCCGATTTGAAGGGTATGGGTGCCGGTGTACCTAAATACTGGCACATGAGACATTTTAACTTAGGTTCTCGAATGGGCACCTGTGAGGCTTCTGGTATTGCAGATGTCTATAGGCAGTGACTACGTACCATCAGGTGGGCGCGTCGGCTTGTAAAATACTAGTATTTAATTGAGATTGATTGCAAGAGTTTGCCTGGCTTTAGTGAACTATTAGACTAAAATGGTTGCTGGTATGCAGCTAACATTTATAAAAGCGTTAGTGTTAATTATAGTAATATAGTTTTAATTGGGTAGGTAGGTACCGAAGGACCAATTTACCAAACTAAGTTATGCCGTGTCCCTAAGTTTACATCAATAATACCTTAAAGTTACACGGTATGTGTATAGTATTAACGTAGAATAACTATTTTGACTACCCTGTTGGTCTCTCTAATTTGTTATTAGCAGCGGAGTTTGGAAATTGGTGGTGTGATACCGCTGTGCCTCGGAAAGCATGTTAAGCCGTTGGTCCTGCGGGTAATCTCTCCCCGGTTGAGAAAGATTGCCGTCCGATCAGACTATGAGAGCGAGGAACAAGGAAGTGCACCTGTTTGCACTATAATATCTACTGTATACTTGACTCCGTTGAGATTAACTGTGATCGAAATCCAGTCAGGAGGATTATTATTAATATTTCCAACGAAAACAAACAGCCATTTATTCATCTAATCCAACCAACTCTTCACTTAATAGCTCCAAGAACAGATACAAATCTAAACCAGTAGTAAGTACATAACTAAACACAATATATTAACAGCCTAACACGAGCTCCTAACTGCCGTATCAAAGAGAAAGTATCCTCCAAAAACGGCTAACAATTAATCTAAGCATCATATACGAAGCATTGTAATGCGTAAGTGGTCCTTTGAAACACAGTAGCTCCCATAAATGGTGACATCGTGGAGATTTGGACAGAAACCTCAGATTTAATTGTTGTATACTATTTTTGGGGCTAGGAGTCGAAAATGTCCTTTTTGGGGGCATGAGTCAATCGCCCACACGGATTGTGATTTGAATGAGGTAGATAGAGTGGAGATGTTGCTTTGTTTACGTTTTGTGTGACAATTAGGATTGTAGGCTTTTATTAGAAACTTCCTACTTGTATTTCTTAGCGTAAATGATAATACACGTTGTGTAAGATTAAGGGGACTGTGTTGACAGCTCGCTCTATACAAAGTTAGTTAAGCCATATTTTGGTCATAAGGTCGTTACACTCAATAGGATTTATGAAAATCAGTTTTGGATATAAGTAAATTTAAAAAACCTCCATGAACCCTGTTACTTTGCTTGCATCCGATAGCACAAGGTTTGGCTTGCGTTAAATTGCGCACTACTAGAAACAGTGATTTTTTACAGTAAAAATAAAAGTAGTTTTCCAGCAATAATATTTCCACAAAGTTACTTAGTTTGATTGACACCCCGTACACTTATTTAAAAGCAATAAAGATATTGAGTACCCTACTCATATAAGGCGTACAGGTAACATTTGATGTGGTATTCGTATGGCTAAATAACTCCGCGATATCAATCTGAAAGGATGTCTACAGTTCTAATAAATATTACATTTATATACAAACCAGTTCTAATTACTGTAATTAGTTGACAATTCCAAACTAGAACTCGTAAATATCCGTTAAAGGGAACCTTGCATTCACATCCTTACTCTAAACTACTATAAGTACGACCAAAGGGGAAAAAGAATGAAGTTGTTAACTTAATTAAACGATTTTATGATTTATTACCATATTACATACACCTGTGATATCAATTTACTCGATAAAAACAATTCATAATCGCCACGCGTCAATCAGACTTGTTTCTAATCGTTCATTAATACCATGTTTAGACATTGAAACTAAATCACTTAAAACACACATCGATTCACCATTCGATTCTAAATCTTAATCGATCACCTTAAAGATTATAATCGAGCAGAATCGATATTTCATTATTAGGACTTTGAAAGGCAATTTGAAAATGGAATCTGCTTATAAGGTAGTAAGGTTGGTATTGGTTGGCGGGTGGGTGACGTCATCGGCGCCCGCGCATCCCACACAGACCCTCATTCACAATCTGGTTAATACAGATGATTTATTCATCACGACATGTGATAACAGTCGTGATCCAGATTGCTAAATGGTGGCCTTTGATTGTACTGAGCTTTAGTTACTGAATTACCTATTTATACATAGATTTAGTTTGAGGTTTGAATTACTATTCTGTAATCCTAGAGTATATTATTATCAATCCGCACTGATTTATTGCTAACGAAAGTTTAAAAAAATTATAATGTTACTTGACCCTTTTATCTCTCCAACATTAAAAGCAGGATAGGTTCTTTTATCTTAATTTGCATTAGAATTAAATTTCAAAAGCTTTCGTTTTTGTATCCCCGGAAATAGATCACACGTTTACATTTTTTTTTGGATGGCAAACTAGCCCTTGGCCCACCTGTTGTTAAGTGGTCACCGCTACCTATAGACATCTTCAATACCAGAGGCCTTGCAAATGGGTTGCCATTCCAGAGACAAAATTGAAATGTCTCATGTGCCGTACCCTTCAAACCGGAACACAGCAACGCTTTGCGACAGAAGGCTTTTCGGCATGGTGGTAGTACTTCCCCGGACGAGCTCCTTGACAAACTCTACTACTACATGTTTCCTAATTTAAGATGCACGGTGATTGATGCGCATGCCTTCTCTGGCCTTTATCCTGCAGTAGAACAATAAAAAGCTGGTACCTATTTTAACATTGAAAATTACATAAATGAAGTGTACACAAGTACAAAATAATAAAATATATACATACAATGTAACTTCAATACTACTTCAACTTCTTGTTTCAGATTCAATATATTTAATGAATTGACGTTCAAAAGTGCTTTTTGTTGGTCTAATTGGAATAAATGATTTGACTTTGAGAGATATTTTTCATAATTTCCCCCTTTTAATACACCGTTGAGCTGGGAAAATAAGACTCATGTACTCAGGTGTTGCCTACCGCGTAGGTCGTGAGTTCGTTCCCGACCTTACTGAACCGTTGTGAACCTGCTCTAAGCATGGCCACATTTATCTTAGTGCAGTAACAGGGATATTATTTATGCTTCGTGATTTGCTTCATTCTTTAGAGAGAAAAAAACTAGATTTATGATAATGATTGCGGAATTGAGTGGTGTTGTTTCGTGTTGGTCCTTTTGGTATTGTAATGATGACTTTACTTGATTTAAATTGTAATTAGATTTTATTAGATGATTATTGTAGAGACTACAGCATTGGGTTCTTCAAGAATGAGTATTGAAGTTTTTACGTGGTCGGCAACGCACGAGTGATGCCTCTGGTGTTGCAAGTGTCCATAGGCAGCGGTAACCGCTTAACATCAGGCGGGCCGTTAGCTTGTTTGCCACCTTCAGTGGTATAAAAAAAAAATATCACTATGCCCTAAAATCTTTCGTTCTTTTTAATGGTTTTAAAACGTTGCCCCTCGCTAGTGATTTCTTCTCTTTACAAACATAAACTCATATACACACCTCATAAGACCCGGATCAATTAATTGTAGGTCATACAACTATTTGTCTTGTTTAGGTATCGAACCCGGGATGCGCAGCGCAGTAGCCAATAACTTAGCTACTGTGCCAACTGTATCATCATAGATGTTAGGATATGAATCCAACGTTAGATTTCTGTACAATTTGCGTGGTCGCAGCTGTACCTTTTTGTTTATGAAAGACGCGTATCTACATTAAAAAAAAATATATACCATCACGCCTGTATTCCCCGAAGGGTTAGGCAGAGGTGTACCGATGTACACCCACAGTTCGCCGGTATATTTAGGTCCCATGTAATAGGTGGCGAGCCTATTGCCATTAACCGGGCACAAATCCAAACTCCGAGCTGCTACTGTGAATTTCTGAGAAAAACCCAATAGCACTTTTTGTTCGATCTGGGAATCGAACCCAGGACCTCTAGCGTAGCAGTCGCACTCAGGACCACTAGGCCAACGAGGCAGTTATCTACATATAGTTTATAAAACAGTGTGTGAAACGACTATAAACACAAGAAGCCAATAATGTTTGAAATTAGTAGTAACAATGTATCCCAACTGCGAAGTTTCGCCAGCTAATTAAAACGTTAATTTTAAAATTTCAATGCCAAATTATTTGGCACTAAACGATCATGTGGATATATGTATACTCGGGCAAATGATGCATCTCTACAATTACCAAGAAGAACAAAAATACCAGTCTCGTTAGCCTAGTGGTCCTAAGCGTGACTGCTACGCTAGAGGTCTTGGGTTCGATTCCCAGGTCGAGCAAAGTGTTATTGGGTTTTTCTGTGAAATTCTCAGTTGCCGCTCGGAGTTAGGATTTGTGCCCGGTTAATGGCAATAGGCTCGCCCCTATTACATGGGACCTAAAATACTGGCCAACTGTGGGTGTACATTGGTACACCTCTGCCTAACCCTTCAGGGAATACACAATAATAACAATAAATTAATAAATACGGGAGTCGTATGTAAGAACAAAAATATTGGTATGTTTGCGTAATCCGTATCAAAACACCAAAAAAAAATCTACAACGCCACAACGTCATCATGGCGCTAAATCACAAAATTAAATCGGAGTCAATGTACCTCCAGAAAACGTAATATCCTGCGAATCAAAATAGCTACCTATTAAAAAAATGCACAATGAATACTTCCCGGTTTCCGTACAGACTTGACTTCCGCCTAAAACGGGGCATTGACTTCTAGTAACCAAAAAGAATTTGAAATGCAAGACCATCGCCGAATTACGATTTTCAAACAGCTGTAGGATGGTCCCGTTTGACGACTTTTTAGGATAAATGGGACGGTATGACATTGGTACGATAAAACTATGTTTGGAGTTTGCGTGTGTCGATGAATTTTGTTGATGTTTTTTATTTAATTTATAGAATATTTTGGGATTTATTTGGTAGTTTCAATACTCTCATTAAAAAGATTTGGTATTGGTTGTTCCATTTTCAAGAAAATTTCAATATGTAGTTTAAAGTTCCATTACAGATAACTACAATTTCTGTGTAACTTGTAGCTGTTATCTTTCTACAAGCTAGTCCAGTTTTTAACAAAAACTTCATACTCAATTTTAACATGGGTACCTAATGACTAATGACGCAGGTACAAAAAAAAATCCTTTGCAATAATTATAAAAATAAAATAAAAAGTTTGGTTTTCTCCAATCATCTCACTAACAAAGTATTTAGCTACGTCTAGTAGTCTTAATATATGTTGAGACAATCCCGCAACAAAGTAAATCATGGTCACTCAAAATGTCACCGAAACTTGGCGGAAATGACCGTACGTGGTGCGTACGCCTTCAAGCACACGTAATATATGATCCTGGACATAATTACTTTTATTTGTATTATGGTCACCACAGTTTTGTGATCAAAGATAACACTAATACGTCATTATAACTCTTATAGCACATATTGTTTGTTTCTGTTCTGTTCTGCCTATCCTCATGGGAAAAAAGCGTGATTTTATGTATGTATTTTAGCTTTATAACTGCCTCGTTAGCCTAGTGGTTCTAAACACGACTGCTATGCTAGAGGTCCTAAGTTCGATTCCCGGGTCGAGCAAAAAGTGTTATTGGGTTTTTCTATGAAATTCTCAGTAGGTACCTAGCACCTCGGAGTTTGGATTTGTGCCCGGTTAATGGCAATAGGCTCGCCCCCTATTACATGGAACCTAAATATACCGGCGAACTGTGGGTGTACATTGGTACACCTCTGCCTAACCCTTCGGGGAATACAGGCGTGTTGTTGTGTTGTTGTTTTAGCTTTATAATACTAGTATAGTTTATTATTTAACTTAAATGAAGTACCCAAACGTCGATGCTGTAACATATTGCGACATCAGCAGAACACTATACTTAGTCATAATTTTACAATAGGAAATTACTAGAAGGAAATGAATTCATAATTTCTACCTTACCCATAAAACTCAATTGCTGAAATATGTTAGGTATACATTAAGGATAATTCCTGAACTAAGCTTTATTTGGTATTTTAACCGGGAACTCATGTTTCTGAACAGGCAAAGTGGATATAAAATAAAGCGACAAGGAATTATTGAAATAAATAATTTACCTTGATGAACCCGATGGAAACTATAATTAAATATTTTATAATATAATACTATACCGACGAACTGTGGGTGTACATTGGTACACCTCTGTCTAACCCTTCGGGGTATACAGGCGTGATGGTATATATAAAATAAAATCTAAATAAATTGTCCAAAAATCACTGCAGAAGGTAGAATAGGTAGATTGCATGTTCTAAAACTTAGTTCCTTAGGCAGAAGGCTACTATTTTCTATATTTTTTTACCGATGTGAAATCATCCAATGATTTCTCCCGCCCTGGGCGGGGCGGGAGGGAGTGTCAGACTTTTACTGACTAAAACCCATCCATGTTCCTTCTTGTGCCCTTTGCATTCCGGGGGCGCGGTATCTCTTTCGAACAACCCGCAGCACTATTTTACATGCCATAAAGTAAAATATCACTGATACGTCTATTCTTAAGGTTCCACATCACGTGCGCATGAGCATCACCACATCACGTGCCGGCCTGTCCTAATTGCCTCGCTGCATCGCGCATAGTGAGTGCACTCCCTAAAGTTACGACCATTTTATTTCCTGGCACCAGAAGATTGGTCCTTCGGGTCTTTTGAGGTTTGGTATTAAAGTTTAGGAATTTGCTTATCTAAGCAATAATTTAGCTTTGATATAATATGTGTTTTATGGGGAAGAGTAGACCTATACAGGTTGATTTTTAATTGACTGCAACTTTCAGAGGGTGAAAGTGAAAATAAATACGAATAACTCTTAATATATGAGATCATCCATCAAATGTGAAAAAAAATCTGCTGTTTCATACATTTTGATCGTGTTGTAGTACCTCCATTTTTGGACGGAGCAGGGTGATTTTATTTCCATAATCCAGTGTTGATTCCATAGTAAAACTTGTTCGTATTCAAGAGTACTTTTACACCCTGAAAGTCAACATGTAGGTATGTACAATTTGACGGGCCTGTTGGCCTAGTGGTTAGTGGCCCTGACTGCTAAGCCGGAGGTCGTGGGTTCGATTCCCACCCAGGACAAACTTTGTGTGATGAGCATGATTGTTTGTTCTGTGTCTGGGTGTGATTTATCTATAATATGTATGTATTTATAAATTATATAAGTATGTATATCAGTTGTCTGGTTACCATAACACAAGCTCTGCTTAGCTTGGGATCAAATAGCCGTGTGTGAGTTGTCCCAAGATATTTTTTTTTTATTTTTTTTTATTTAATTTTGAGGCTCAAAATATCATCATCAAAATACATGAATCACATGTACTAGGCTACAAATTCACCATCCATCAATGCATATAAAAATGTTTATCATCATAAATAATGCATTATCCTATATTCCTAACTTGAATCACGCCGACTCGTAAAATATTTTTTTGCAGACTTTGTCCATTGTCTATGCCTAAACAAACTTATAACTATTCTAGTGTCGTACAGATCTATTACATGCACCAAAATGGAGTCATTGTCAATGTAACACACGTCTCAAAACTATTGTGTCATCAATGTATACTCAGTGCTTCCTTTACATGAAAAAGTTACAAAACAAAACATAAATTAGTACCCGAAAACAATATTTTAAAATTAAAATTCTTTAATGCCATAAAAATAAGGGTGAAAATCGTAGTGTAAGCGGTTTTATGAAGTGTAAGGTTAAAATGGCCGTTTGGAAAGTTCACACATTGCGTCCGGTGTGATTTTGTATGCTGAGGACATTGGCAACGAGGAAGTAAAGGTGTCTGCACTTTGGACAACTTTGTGCTTTGAAATCACATATTATCCTACTGGATTTATTTCACCGCCTTTCAAAAAGCTTCTATTATTTGGTAGAAAATTTCATTGAAGTACTGCTCCATTTTTAAATATACTCGTATCTGGTAAATGATTCCTACTTCATTCCCAGTAGTATCAGCTAATCAGAAGACCGAATGTTTGACAATATGATCTCGAATACCTATTTCTATTTTTCTCTAAAAAAAAAGTTGCCCCTCACTAAGAATTTCTTCCTGTATCGTAGGTGTGTTTACAAACATAAAAACTGACCATAAACATATAGCATTTGGATTGCCTTTCGTATTGCAGATGTCTATAAGTAGCGGTGACCATCTAACATCAGGTGGACCGACTGGCTTGTTTGCCATCCAACAATATAAAAAAGACCCCGGAAAATGTCGAAAATATATGTGGCCATACAACATTTGTTCTATGCGGGAATCGAATCCACGACACGCACCAACCGAGTCATCAAATTTTAATATTGTGCTGAAGAAGTCATGTTGTCCCATACCAATGGCTTCGCACTAATTCAGCATTCAACCGCAATCATTAAACAGATAACAGACCCCTCCGTTGCTAGGCAACGCTAACCCGTAGGCATGGAGTCAGGTAATTTAATGGGCTTTAGTTAAATGCTTACCACAAGCCGACTGCGGGGTTTGACAACGTTGCCCTGCGGTTAAGTCCTGAATAAGTAACGGTTAGTTCTATCGAGACTGCTTTGTTTCTCGATAGTGTGATCCTGCAAAATCTCACTTGGTGAGTTTTGGTGAGGTGAGCTTGAAGTGAATTGTCAGTTCCTACCACGAGCAGTGGTATTCTGTAAAAATCCGTCAGTGAATTTTGGTAAAGTGAGCTAAAGGGACTGCTAGGTTTAGTTTTTGGTCCTAACTGCCATATCAATTTTTATATTCCTACAAATTCAGTACTGATACAAGCATACTAGTATTGCGCGTAAAAAAAAAACAATGATTCACACTACAAATAAAAGTCGTTTCCCAGAAGAAAAATTGCGTGTTCTAATAAAAACCATTCAAACTATATCAGCTTCATAATATAAGTCAAAATTACAGCCTACTAACTATAAAATACTAGAAAAAAGACTAGTGCAAAACCCACCATAGGTAATCTCTATTGTACCTAACTACATTTTAATTACGTAGAATTTGCCAAATGTAACAAAATTTTCCTTTAACTACAAACGAGCATGCTAATTTACACCAGAATTTGAGACATTTTACGAGTACATCATCATTACATAGCATAAAACAAAGTCGCTTTCTCTGTCCCTATGCCCTTTGTACGCATAAATCTTTAAAACTACGCAACGGACTTTAATGCGGTTTTTTTAATAGATATGTATTTGTCAACCGTCATGCTATTACCCCCTTTTCTGTTATATGATTTTTCAAAATATTTGGATCGTGGAAAATCGTGCAAAATCACATCCATTAAATTGTGGAGAAATACTGTTATTTTTGAGGTTCCTAAAGTGATGTCGTAAATAATTTTATTTTTTCCGCTTACATTGCAAACGCAGGCTGAACCCTACGAGATTTATCAAAATAATGTGCTAAGTATTGTAGACATTGAAAGGGTGTACAGAAAACTCCGCGATGGTATATGTCTATCTCTTATGGATATCCCAAAATTTTTTTTTTTTTCATTTACTTTTTACGATAAATAATGGCTAATTTTCGAAGCGATTTTAACCAATACTGCATTAATCCTTATCCAATTACATACCTTAAAAATACATTGTTGATTTAATATAGATCTATATGGCCTTTTACAGCATATGATTTAAATGAATATTTTCGAAGATATTACAGATTTCAAAATAGCGGGACATAGCGTTTGCGGCGGAGCGGGCCGCTATGTTTTTGTATACAACGTTAACAGTTTTTCTGTAGTGTACCTATTAAGTATCAGCATTGCACCCGTGCGAAGCCGGGGCGGGTCGCTAGTTCCCTATATTGCCATATTGAGTTAAGGTAAATGAAATAACATTTTATCAAGATTTGCGGTTACATAAATATGGAAATAGAGGTTAATTAAAATTTCATCTGGGAAGACCTCCAACCGCTAACCGGATACTGATAGCCATAATTATTATGCCTATTATTAATAGAAGTATTTAAATATTAATATCTCTCTTATTGTCCCAAGGCGGGCGCCTTATTCTTGAAATTAGACGAATTTCTAAAACCAATAGCATAGCTGCTATAAATTTCCCGGTTTTTTCATGATTAATTGTTTCTAATAGAAGTTATGGCGTACCAAATATCAATAAAAACGCCAATTTGAAACTTCATTTCATGAAGAAACGTTATCCACTCTACGCTTAAATATTACCAAAAGATGATGGAAGAATATGTAATTATCGGTGTTGGTAAGAAGCAATGTGACTTTTTCTATTTCATAAGTTAATCTTGGAAATCAATGACATCGGCAAAGGACATCGCGAAGAAACCAGGACTACGTGGTGATTAATGCTCATGCCTTCTTTGTAGGAGAAGAAGAAGTAAGGTAGATTTTATTATTTAAAAAATAAGGACCTTTCAAAAATGTCGCAGACTCAAGCGAAGTTGCGGGCATAACTTGGTTATTTTAATACTTATATTATTTTCTTAACATAACCTACTGTTGCTACTGCCTTTAACTCTGCCACGTGCAGATTCGAAACTAATAATTACTCAAAACCGTCAGAGTCCTACAAAGTCTTTTAAAAAATAATACCAAAAAATATGGATCAATATTCGAGACATGGCGCGTCTATATCTTCCGGTGTGAACGGCCCAATCGGAAGTGACGTGTGACGTTTGTCCGAAGATTAACACCCGCCAAATATCGCGTTTAAAAAGTTCAATCACATTGTATGAGTCGTAAATGTGCAATTTGAATGGAACACTCGCTTGAATGACAAGTGGGTTACTTTGTATCCCTGCTGGATTTCGTGGTATTAATCTTTGGTAGATAGATGTATGAGAACTTTTCCATAGTAGGAATATAAATTGTAGACGTCTCGCATTGTTACCAATGTCAATTGAGCTGTCAATAATTAAATTAATTTCGTCAATCAATTATTTAAAAAGTTTGGTAAGTAGGTACCTGAATCTGTACTTGAAATAAGTAGACTAATTAGTACAGTCGATAAACTATTTGGTAAACAGGCAAACTTACTCATTATTGTATGTGTTAAGCTTATGACACACTTAACAAAGTGATGTAAAAGAATTGACTGCTCAGCACACTCACAATACTGTTCAAAGTAGTTTCATGTAAGTTGCCTATACAGGCAGCTAATGCACAGCTAGCAGTAGTATTTGGTATACACCAAATAGTGTTTCTTGACTGTACATTACTTAAAATAATTGCAGCCACTAAGGGGTATTTCCACATTTTACGCCTTTTAGATTTAATTGGGCGCCAAAAGTGCAGACGCTCATTCCGCAGCAGGTGTCATGTCGTTCAGTTCAGAAAGTCTTGTGAACCGTCTGACAGGACGTTACATCAGGGGTCCAATCTACCCCCCGTCGGTACCGACGGGTTAAAAGCCAGAATTACCATAAAACGTTACACAAGACATTTGTTAAAGTGAAATTTAATTATTTTACAGAAACCAGTTGACTAATTATTGGTAATTGATTTTTCGATTTCTAAGGATCGAATGTCAAATAAAAATTACCGCTGATAGCACGCGGACAAAATCGCAGGTATAAGCTAGTATTATATAAAATTGACGGTGATTGGTTGATTGACAGAACAATAGCCAATAAAAAAAACAATTATTTAACAAATAATAAAAATATTAAATAACGTTTTTTGTTCAAAAAATTACATAATATAAATAAATTTAGTACACAATGCAGTGCACTATCATTTCCTGTAAATAATATATAATAGGAAAAAGAAAAAAAAACATTTTATAAAAATAAATTAATGTTAGTATAAATTAAGTTGCTCAAATTCATTAGTAGTTCAGCCTCTAATAAATTGGTATTTTATTCAATAACAACATGTAATTCCATGTAGACTTGTCAAAAAAAAAGCCTTATAAACAGCATCTGTCTAAAAAGCCATCTGTAATAAAGACTCTTCTGTGTTGCAAACTTGTGACATTTATATCGCGGTGTCATTGTGTCCTATATGTAACACATTTGACATTTAAATAAAGCAAGCGACATACCTGTCAGTCTGTATGTGACAAATAAAATTGTCCATCATCTATACATATAATAAAAACGTAACGAGGCCAATTCTGTACATTCAATATTTTTTATAAAGAGTAATTCTCACATGTTAAATACATTATACTGAACCCAAAAAAGAATGGTTTTTAGAATTTTTGTCTGTTTGTTTGTTTGTTTGTATGTACACGCATAACTTTTTAACTCCCGCACCGATTTGAACAAAACTTTTGGCGTTGTGTTTGCAGTAACCTGAGCTGTAATCTTAGGTACAATTTATCACGCTATATCACATAGGGGTTAGACAGAAACAGTATGAACACTATTATCTTAAAAATACTGAAAGCGAACGAGGTCGCGGGCAACAGATAGTTTTAAATAATTGGAGACATCCAACGGACTCCCACCCACTATGGCACCGCTGGGCCAACTAAAAACAGTCTCAATTCGGCGCTAAAAAATGCCAATGTCCTTTTTTGTTTACTAGGTAATTAAAGGTTTTGTAATGACTAATTACAATTTTAGATCAATTTATGCATTTGTAATTAAATGCATGTACGGGTGACATTTTATTTTAACTAACGGATAATTCGTCGGCTTCGCTTTGGTGACAAAACATCTGAAAATGGACATGTGAATAAAAGAAAAGTCGGTTAAAGTTAGTAAATTAATCATGCGCATTTAAAAATGTTTGGTTTTACGTTTTTACTTTCCTTTTTAGTTCTAACATTTACGATCTAGCTAAGTAAGTATAAAACCGCTTAGTCGGACTCGCACAAGAAACGTCCCGTAACATCGTTAAATATTTAACACTACAAAAAATAGACATTTCTCTAAAAGGGATGCATTGTAGCTATTTATTGTTATGGCGGCAACAGAAATACAAACATACTCTGTAAAAAGGGAAATGCCCATTTCTGGCCATGGTTTTTTATGTTTATTAATCGCGGTATTCATTTATCCAATAAGATTGCAACAATTTTGCACAAAAAAACATCCTATAAGATGTAATTAAATAAAATACCCTTTACCCTTTTATACCTGTTACGGTTCATGAGATACAGCCGCTGCGCTGCCAGACGGACGGACACTGGAGAGTAAAAGTAAGTAAGTAAGTATCGCCTGAATTAATGAATAACACTGTTAGCCAGATTCAAGTTCAAAAAACTCCATCCAAAAAAATCTAAGAAAAAAAAAACATTACAAATTCATAATACAATTTCCATAGCATGTTATTTATAGAATGACTTTCCAATCCCCATATGAATTAACTAAAGAACGTTGCATGAAACTTTCCCCATATTTCAGGGCAAACTTTGCAACTCGCATTAAAATGACGAACGATATACATTAAGGTGTTTCCTTTCGCCTTTTCTACATACTAATTTATAATTTGTCAAATTTAGAATTATTCGTGTTGTTTTTGTTGGAAAATATTACAGTTAAGTGCTTAAGTAGGTCTAAGTAAGTAGTATCAGGTTTAAAATTGGTCATCTGTTAGCTATCTAATCTAAATATATATAATTCAAAGGTGACTGACTGACTGAGATAGGGATCTATCCACGCACAGCCCAAACCACTGGACGGATCGGGCTGAAATTTGGCATGCAGGTAGATGTTATGACATAGGCATCCGCTAAGAAAGGATTTTCATCAATTCTACCCCCAAGGGGATAAAATAGGGGATGAAAGTTTGTTCGAAACTTTGTCAATTTTAAACCGATCGAGCTGAAACTTTGCATGCTTAAAGCTACTATGACGTAGGCATCCCCTAAGAAAGGATTTTGATAAATTCCACCCTTAAGGGTATAAAATAGGGGATGAAAGTTTGTATAAATCTTCTTAGATTTTCGACTGATTGAACTGAAATTAAAGATTGGAGCTACTATGATGAAGACGTCCGCTTAAATAGGATTTTGATAAATTGAACCCCCATGGGGTTAAAATAAGGGATGATGGAGGATGTAAACATTTTAGTTTGAACCTATCAGTACCTAATGGAACAAAATACCTAATAAATAATAATACTTCTTAACGCGAGCGAACTCGCGGGCAAAAGCTAGTCTAATATATTTTTAATTGTTTTAAATTGCTCTTCATCTTCACCACATTGTTTTCATTTAGAGAAGCAACAAGAATAGTGTAGCCAGGATTTTGTAAAAGTTTTATTGAAATGAGTGTGCGTGGAATTTCTTACATGTTTTTATCCACAGACCTACCTGCATTTTGGAACAAGCAACTACCGCAAGCGATATAGTAATTTTAAAAGTATAATCGATTAGTGTACCCCCACTTAAACACATTAACAATACCAGCCTATAATCATCCCACTGCAAGACAAACGCCTCTTCTCAAACATAAAAAGCACGAGCATTGATCGTTCACCACCCTTGCTCAAGTCAGATAAGCCACTCAAACACAAAATAAAACTACACTAAAATCATAACCCCTTTTACTAAACACAACATCATCATATTGTTCTACCTTCCCCCTTTATTTATCACCTTGATTAAGTAATTACGTAATTAAAAGACGTCGCTTGTATACTTCATTCGGTTTTAAGGGCGCTTGACATAATGCCGCCGTCAATTATTTTATTTGGGGAAATACTTGAAATGTCTTCCCGTTACGGGTGAAGAACGTGAGATATCCGTTTAATTGTTTATTAAAATAACTTGGAGCTCGCGGGATTTATCGCTGGTTCATTTTAACTGTGTATTTGAACTGTTGAGATCTTGACGGGTTGATTGCGTGTTTGCTGTGTGAAGGTTCATCTTTTTGGGGTTCCGTGTCTAAAGGGTTCCGCTTATCAGTCTGTCTGTTTGTCTGTTTCTCTCTCTGTCATAATGCTGGGTCTTTTAAACCGAAATAAGTAGATACTTGAAATTAAACATTAAATAGATTGATATCCCTATATAAGTAACTTGTTTTTTTTTTAAGTTTTTTTGCTTTATTTTAATATTGTACGGTGGTAAAAAATTCTTCATGTTCAAGTCCGGCTCGCACTTAGCCGGTTTTTTTAAACCTCGTTGGATATATTGGAAAATCTTGGTTTTGAAAAAACCAAATTGAATAACCACAATAGCAATAATGCAAATGTATTCAATATTTTGAACAGGTAAATAAAAATTTACACACGATATAAAAATCCAAAGAGCCTTCGCCAAGCGTCCTGATTGGCCAATATATTTGACATTGCCAAAACAATAGGCACATTGTTATCATCCTGTAATCAGCACGGAAATATTTAATATTCATAGGTCATCAATTTTACTGCAGTCATGACAGTTGATAGATCTGCATATTATTATATTGTTTTTAGTTCAAGGGAAGCTTCAGTGGCGCTGTAGCAATTCCATTTTATTTGATTTAAATTTTCATGTTATATTGTGTGTTGTTCAAAGTCAAAGTCAAAATCAAATAATTTATTTCATGAAAGAAAAAGAAAACATAAAAAGTCATTAATATTGAATCTAGTTGCCCATTCAAAATGGTAGTTTCGTATGGAGAAGAACAGGCAAGAAACTCCATACATACTCTTTTAAAAAGCAATTTTGTTAATTTATGAATCAGCTTAATCCCGCAACTGCGTCCGTGTAAATGTCGGTTATCACGGATGCAGACAAAGTCACGAATTAAACAGTAGCCTAGTAGTCAGTAGTCCTTTCTTGAGGTTCAAATTTACCCGATTCCAAATTTCATCAAAATTGGTTCAGTGGTTTAGTCGCGAAAGCATAACAGACTGACAGAGTCACATTGTCACATCATTTATTTGACGAAATATTGAAATGACCATACTTATACCCTAATGTCTGGAAACTCAAAACCTAACATTAAATTTTTGTTTCTTAACTTTGTTCCTAAAAAAAACTCATTATCATTGCCCAAAATTAAAACAATGGTCAATTTTCGTCTACTAGACGAACACACCTATAAATAGGTACATTTTGACAGCTACCTACGAACCACAGACGTCATACTCGACCATCTTAATATGCAAGCACCATTGATTAGTGGATAATGCAACATAAATGTCATTGTTATAATACATTGTTTTCTGTACGTGATCGCCATAGCAAAGGCTTAGCAAAACATTGCCACTGCGATATTAGTCACACTTTCAAGGACATACTGCATAGTTTTCTATTGTAATCATGACAATTTCTTGGAAATAAGTCATCAAATGTCCACGATGGGACATATTCGGAGAATATTGGGAATAGTAGCGTAGTACAATTGTTTGTGTTACGATGTGTTATCTGCGAAAGTGATAGTGAATTAATGTGTCAACAGTGACATGGGCGATTGGCAGTGTAGTTCTATGTATAATGGTAATTGATACCCGTGGACACTCGTTTTCCTCTAGAATCTGGCTCTACCGTAGGTGGTGATGGAAAAGCGATAGTTTTGACATTAATTAATGATTAAACCTCTATGTTCACATAGCAGACAAAGAAATAGATAATAGAAATAGTAAATAGGTAATAGTGGAAGAAGAAAATCACAAATTGAAAAACAATGATATTTAAATCGGTAGTCTTAATCAATAATCCCACTATTTAGATGTCATTAAACATGATAGTATATAGTTCCAAAGACTAGTAAACAAGGTGATTCCGAAGCCCACACACTCATTAATTATTCAAATGAGATCTAGCTGACAAAGTGGGCATAAAATACTCGCTGATTGTCAAGTTATATTTAGAAGAACATTTATCGAAAAATAATATTGTAGGTCGATACGATTTTAAAACTGTCCTTTGAAGTACCGATAACGATGGATATCCTACTTTTTCGTGTTGACTGAGGTTTTTTTTTTACTATTGTACTTTAGGGTAAAGGTTTTATAATAATGCTCAACACATTCAAAATCGTACCTATTAATAGTTTACACGTTGACTGTTTAACATAATAATAATGCAACATAAATGTCATTGTTATAACGGGCCTGTTGGTCTAGTGGTTAGCGACCCTGACTGCTACGCCGGAGGTCGTGGGTTCGATTCCCACCCAGGACAAACTTTGTGTGATGAGCATGATTGTTTGTTCTGTGTCTGGGTGTGATTTATATATAATATGTATGTATTTATAAATTATATAAGTATGTATATCAGTTGTCTGGTTACCATAACACAAGCTCTGCTTAGCTTGGGATCAGATAGCCGTGTGTGAGTTGTCCCAAGACATTTATTTATTATATTATTTATTAATTTGAAGCAGTTCGCACGTCAAATTTTTTCTTGATTTCCGAAATAATTGTAATTTTTGTTGTTTAATGGTGATTAACTTATGCATAAGTTTTGGTTGTATATTAATCTGTTATTGCACTGTAACGTAAACATTAAAAGTTAACATCAATTAGTATGATGTAAGTACCTAATTAATTTAATTATTAACACATTGTGCTTTAGCTCGTTCTGGAAAACCTAAGCTCAATTATGCGCAAAATGTGTGAAAAACATACATAAATATTGTTTTGATTAAGGCAGCTTACCATGCTTCTCAATTGTCCAGTCAACTTCGCTTGCACACTACTATAAAGAAACAAGTAATCGGTAACTTTCACGCCGATCACAATCAAAACAAGACATCATAATATCTTAACCAACTTTAAAACCTTAAAAACACATTTTAACCATTTGAAACCGCTTTATTACTATAATTTACTTGTCATAATCAGCGTCGGCGGTTGCACACGGTACGATTGTTCATAGCCCAAATGATTTTCAATCTTATTTTCTTAGACACAGATATGGAATTTGATTGAAAACTTTAAGAATAAAATCATTTCTGTCCAGTCCTTATATGGCCTCAATAAAATTGAGGTTACATTTTACTTCTATTTTATTTCTCGCTCTATCGTTCTTGTTTTCGTATTGGTGTCTCTTTCGTTCTTATCTAAACTGTACACTATCAATTTGTATGCCTAGGTATGTCCATTGATAAAAAGATCTAGTTTTATATTGATATTGTTTTCTTATGCTAGGTTTGCGTTATTGAGAGCTAGAAATGGGTTTATTTCGTAAATATTTTTATTTGCACCGATGTTGTTTATTTTGCAAAGAAAATTTGCTTCGTCTAAATAGCTCGAAGGCGCTGGAACAGCCAACGCAACGTGTAAGCACTGGTATAGAAAATAACCCTTTGACTATTAAAAACCATTATGACTTTAGGATAATTTCATTAGATATTTTTTTATTACTGATTGAGGGAAACAGAGGCTTTTGTATAATTTTTATAATTTGAAAGGAGGGATACTAACACTCGACGTACGCAAGAGAAACACTTTTTTTAACACCTCGTTTTGACGGCCAACAATATTTTGGGGCACCACAATATTGGGGCAATTTTTTTTTTTTTAATACCAGAGGCCTTGCTAATGCGTTGCCATCCCAGAGACAAAAGGTATGGTGGTAGTACTCCCCCGGACGCACTCCTTCACAAAGAGCTTTACTTCTACTAAAATTATAAATGTAATATTATGTTACTTATTAAAATAAAATTAATATATTTCGAATTGACTTATTCTGGTTAATGCGCTAATGATTCGAGTGCGTGGTTTCTAATTCTAAAACAAATTATTAATTGTATAATTTAGATTTATTCACTTGCTAATAATTTACGAATTTTAATGATAATTCTCATTATATCAAAAATAATGAGGTAGGTATAAGGAAAATGCTATGATAAAGGAAACCGCAGAAGGAGGTTATGTGGCATGTGTAAGTAATTAAATTAAATTAGAAGGTAAATTGTTGCTATGCGGATTTACTAATTGGAATTTGGTAAAAAAGAAAGAGAATTGACGTCATAATCGGCCCTACATATACCATAAAATATATCCCATGACCAAAATATGACTAGGTAACTTTTTAACCATGCTGTCGGGAATAAACTCTTAATGAGTAGAATACATGTTATTACATTTTACAGTTATTAATCATTTGATTTTTTTTTGTTGGGGACGGACGCCCTAGAAAGACCTACCCTGACCTTATTGGTGAGGTTCTTCAGGAAGGTCGGGTGTGCGGTACTCGTAACCGGCGTGCTTGTCTGACCAGATGTATGAACGTGAACGAGGCGAAAGTAGTATGTAAGGATCGTAGCAGGTGGCGTTCTGTGGTTTCTGCCTACCCCCATGAGAAAAAGGCGTGAGTTTATGTATGTGTATGTGTATGTAATCATTTGATACTGTGATTTTCGTTTTTTATTTTAAATTACAATTAATGCAGAAATCAACTTTTCGCTAGGTAGTGCAAAAATATTATTTCTTTTAATAGTATTCTATAAATAATAATAAAATCCTATTTTAGTTTGTGCAAATATGAACTAACAATAAAACCCAAACATTTCTAACACCAAAAAAATACACTGATCTGATAGACAGATTCCCGGTAACAAAATCTGACAAGCACTTAACTACACTTAACACCTAGAGCAAACAAAAACACAGCTATCCGATTACTGGCTTTCAACATAATTACTATTTTACTATCACCACTCCCGCGCAAGCAGGATGTGTGAAATTATTATAATGAGACGAGTAACTCATCTGATGTAGGGCGACCATGTTATGGTGTATATTACTAACGTAGACTGTATACGGTGGAAGGAAATCGTGACAAAAATAAATTAAAACATTTTTAATTATTAAAATTTCCTAATTATTAAAATAAAAATCAGTTGTGCACAGTCAAAATATGTAGAGCAGCTGATAATTTGTCTAGAATCATGCACTGAATCCACGGTAATGTTATTTCAAATAAACGTACCGCCTTGGCTTCCCACGGGTGCAAGTTTCCGACTATTCCAGTGGATTTTTAATAAAAAAATCAAAAACCTTGTGTAGGAAGTATCGGCCAAATCGGTGTAGCCGTTCTGGAGTTTTGCTCTTAGCAACACATTCAGCCATTCATTCTTATTTATATAGATAAAAGCTTATTATTCCTGACCGAAAACATAAATCATTTTTAACTTTGAAATTCGAATCAAAAAGCAAATTACAAGGATTATTCTGGGCATTTGCTGCAAACCAGGAAATATCCTTTGTAAGCCGAGCGTGTGGCTAACGGAACATCAGTCATCCTCCCAGTTATTAATTCCCAGTTAATGAACGGTTTTAAGATGGCGCGATACGCAATCAGTGATGATCATTTATTTGTTTTATTTATATGCAGCCGCTGTTGCTTTTGATTTTGTTGCCGTAGTAAGTAATTAATATTTTTTTAAACTGTGTTGAAAGTTTTTATCTCTATGTGGGTTTTGTTCTAAAACAATGAATGAGTAATGTTTTCGTTGTTGTAATATGACTAAATATTATAACTAAAATAAACATTTTAGTCACGTCAGTTATGTGAGTAATCAATTCAATTTGTGTAATTATGACGAACATAAAAAAAAGAATCTGAATCGCAAATGTGACGAAAGTCTGAAGAATAATTTGCATCCGTTTTTGCGTAAAATAGTGTAAAAGTAGAATTTTGTTTAAAAAAAACGATTATCTATATTATAAAGCTAATGATTTTTTGTTTGGTTCTTGAACTTTCGCTAATAGGAAGCTACTTAATCTTATCCCTGAGTACTGAGGCTGTATAGTATCGAAATAAATAAGAGAATTGGGATCAGTTAGAAAGAAAATCCACGCGGACGAAGTCGGGGGCTAAAACCAATTTATCAAATAAATCATAGAAATATACAAGAAGCAACATACCAAAGCAAGTAACAATCGATTTGACCATTATCAAATTACACCGCAGAAACAGTAAAGAAAGTGTACAGGAAACCAAACACAACACGAAAGACTAAAAGCAAATAATACAAGAATCCCCAAACATGAGATCTTGAGGACATTAATACAGGCATTGTCAAATGGAAGTCGCAAAAAGGACATTTAAGAGCATCGCATTATACAAAGTTTGCAGTATACAAAGTTTGTATACTGCAAGCCCATGTCGGACGTTCGAATTGTATTAATTCGATTTCAAGGGACCCTTTAGTTGTGTTACTCGATATTTTGGTCCTCTGTCCGCTTTGTAGCGTGTGTGGTTTGGTTGTATGAAAGTGTCATTGTAATGGATATTTTGTCATCCTATTTTTTGAGGGGTGTACTACGCCAAATCGAATGCCAAATAATCGAATTACAATTGGTCGAACACTATAAGTCGAATGCCTAAATACTCGAATGTTCATAATATCGAATGCTCAATAAATCGAACATTCATTATATCGAACATTCAAGAGTGCTGAAAGTTTTTTAGATTAGATGTTATTAGGGGCTCATGACACATTTCAACTTTGTCTCTGGGATGGCAACGCAGTTGATAGGCTGATATGACGATGATGATAATTATAAACTTAGGTAGGTATGTAATTTGTAGCCACGGCAAGGCATCAGCTAACGCCTCCATCACGTCCTGGCGTGTACAGGTAAAAGGACATGCGTCCCAAGATGAATGGTGGAAAAAAGCCAAACAGGCACTGAAGAAAGTGAAGAAAGCACTTTGTACATTAAAGACAGTTTGAGCTATTGTCTATTAAATGAATGTCTAGAGAATAATAAACACAATAGCCGTAGATGAATGTCTAGACAAATCAAATTCGAGAACTAGAATTTATCGAGAACATTTTACAAAACACTTGGAAGCAATTCCGTAAATTAATTGAAAACTTTTCGAACATGGCGGCTGCACCATTCTCGAGCCAATTCATTCATTTCCAACGGCTTCAAATTCTTTTCACAAACACCAATATAAATGCGACCATTCTTTTCGAAATAAATCGATTTTCTTTCCGCTGCGATTTTGAGAATCGCACCACATCGGCCCATCATTTCGGATTCGTGCATAAGTAGACAAGTTTGGACAAGTCAACAAAAACCCGGGACATGTTCTGAACCGTGTTAGAACCGTGTTCGGGACATTTGCTGTGCAGTTTTTGTGCATATTGTAAACCTGTGTTTCGCTTGTTAGACTTGCTTTGGCATTTTTGGGCCATTTTGTGGTTGCGCTCGAATTAAATTATCTATTTTTACTTGGATATTTTTTTAAAGCGTTGTGCGACTGACTTGGGTACCAATGGTTTCATTAGCGCTTGTAAACGTATAATTCAGGGGTTTAAGGGTTTAATTCCGATGTTGGTATGTTTAGTTTTTAGTGAAAACTAAAGGCGAGGCATCAGTTTTGGAGTATTTACGAACATAAATATTTACCAGATGATCTGAATTGCAGACGGTTTGTGCATTGTGACATGGGACTTGTTCTTCGAAAACATTGTTCTGAATTGTCGACGGATTTTTCAATTGTCAGATAACTTGTGGATAAGTGAGGGATAAACGTGGAGATTTGACAACTTTTTTATACAAAATATATCAAACAGCTTATGTATTGTTTGCTCTACAGATAAAAGTGATCTGACTATAAAAAAACAGCTTTTAATTGAAATAAATAATTACGTACCTACCTACCTACTGATAGTACGAACATAATATTGTAACAAACTAAGTAGACAGGTCGGTTTACGATACCTAGCAAGCAGTCATAAAGGAATGTTCCACACTGTGAGCTGTCACAAAGATCCTGCAAAACAGGTGAAATTTATGTTCCAAGTTACCAAAGTTGAAAGACAAAGTTCATTTTGGCATACCTGAAAAACTTATTTACCAGCTTCAATGCTGAGTGCATTGAAGCTGGTAAATAAGCATACTTTCCTATCGACATATTCCTCTATCCATCATCAAAATATCAGCCCTACCAAAATGACGTAAGTCTGGCTACTCCAAGAGCTCAGTCAATCACAACCCGTCATGACGCGACGTGAGAAAACAACTCTTAATTCACTGCAATTTTCACCCAGCACCCATATTTCAACCGTCAGTAAAAACTCCAATCAATCACATTAACCTTCTCGGAGTCCACGGAGTAACGGTATATGGCGTGACTATTTATCTTTGAAAGAAAATACAGTTATTACTGCCATTTATCACCTACAAACTATCTTCCTTAAATAGGCCGGTAATAGGCATCAATACCGCCACTGTCAGCCGGTGCCTGCTCGTTTGTACACACCCTTATAGAGCCCGTCATTACTGGGCAAATTACTTTTAATTTAATATTATATTAATGATCTTTACTTTGTTGTATCGAATGTTTGAGTATTTTACTGTTTTTTGCTTTTTATAAAGGGCTGTATTTTCAATGGTTAGATAAAAGAAAGAATAATAATAACAGCCTTTTGTTGTCCCACGGTAGGGCAAAAACCTCTTCCCATACAGCGATGGCACGAGTATTGATCACCACGCTTCCTCTAAACGAATTGGCGATTTCAAACTTATATTAATTACTAGCTGTTCCCCGCGGTTTCACCCTCGCTGCTCAGCACCTGTTGGTCGTAGCGTGATGTTACATAGCCTATAGCCTTCCTCAAGAAATGGACTATCCAACACTAAAAGAATTTTCCAATTCCACCCAGTAGTCCCTGAGATTAGCGCGTTCAAACGAACAAACTCTTTAGCTTTATAATATTAGTATAGATAAGTTGTGAAGAATTTGGATGAGGCGAAAGGAGTATGTAAGGATCGTAGCAGGTGGCGTTCCGTGGTTTCTGCCTGCCCCATGGGAAAAATTGTCATATGTATTAATTATAAGTTTGGGTTTCCTCACAAGATATTTTGTCTTCACCGATACTAGTGATGTCCAAGACAAACTTAGAAAGTGCAACTGTTTATAAATTGAAAAAGCCATAATATCTGTCGTGTTGTTTTTGACAGTTTTTATTTATACATAGTGGCACTTGATCGGCCTTATGCATGAGAAGTGGGCGTCTTGACCATTGATCCATCACAGCACTCCTCGAATACTATAGTAAAAATACATAAATATTATTAAATGATAGATTCACAACCAAACTTCGTTTTCCCTTTTTCGCTAAGTTCGCTGTTTCCAGGCAAACACTTAGCACCAGGTTTAATAAATTTAATTATAAAGCAAGCAAGTGCAAGACGTTTTATAAAGAACTCTGCACTTTATTATATTTTAATTTAATGAGAGAAAGCTTGAAATTGTAAGAAATATAAATTAAATTAGACTGTACCGCGAAAACGAGGGGATCAACACTTCTTCGTTTTAAGTTTCAGTTCTCAGAAGACCTCAGATTTAATTGAACTGGTTTTTGTCGACTGAATTTTCTTACTGATTCCTATTTTTTTTTAAATAATATTTTAAGACCTATTTATTACACTCAGGGATTTTCAGAATGGAACCAGAAGTTCCTGAAATTACCGCATTACATAAAATAAAAAAACTCTTCAACTTAGAAGAGAATATAACTTGATTGGCAAATATGAAAACACAATAGTTGTTTTAAAACATAAATCAAAAGTTCAGCCATATTTTAGTTTTTTTTTTATTCTGTAATGTCACAAACACGATAAATTAAAAAAAAAGATATATTTTTTGTCCAGCTTATCGTATCTACTCATTACTCGCATATCGATTACTTGATGATGCCTACTCACAGTTACCGCAACTGTTTCGAAAACAAAACCTTTTATCTACCCTTTTCTTTTGTGAAGTTAAACAGAACATGATTGCAGTAGATAGCTAGGTATACGTACATCCTTCCTATGTTTTGCAAAACTCAGTAAATGGATTACTGGGACCACCAAAGTTTTACCGAAAACGTCCAACTTTTATCCAATTTCCGTACAAAAACCAACTAAAATCGCTTACAACTTGTTGTTTATTCATCGAAAATTGATTAAACAATACGAAAGTTCTCCATTTGTCGTCACAACGTCACCCCCTCTGTGATCAACGAGGGAGGTCGGCCAACAAGGAAAAAAACGAAAATTTATTTGTACAAAATCCTTTTATTTCCGACAATTAATTGGAGATATCGGTCGCGACGAAATCATTTCGCTTTGACAGGTCCTAAGCCAATTATTTGTATGTTTTTTTTCGCAAACTTATTTTTACTTAATCCCGTTTCTTAATGCGAAGCAGTAGAGTCCATTTTCAGCGATGATTCTTTATGGGTAAATGCAGTTGTAATTTTGTTTTATAAAAAGCGAATCGGTAGGTTTTTGTGGAGAAATGAGTAGGACGAGACCACACAAGATGAGTTCGAAATGTCCGGTGAATCTGTCATGCGTCTTAACTTTCAAACTACAGCACGACACGATATAGAAGAGTCACCGAAGAGGCTACGACACTCCAAATATTTGCATGAATATGTCAAAAATATCGAAAAAAATATCAAAGTTAAATCGTTCACTTCAACTTAGACCCCCAAGAAGAACATTTAAACGCTATTTACAAGAATAAAAAAAACCTAGTTGCCCTATTCAAAAGGCAGCTTCGCATGCAGAAGAATTTTGCTAGTAACATTTCTAAATGTCATTTTTGCAACTTAACACCTAAAGCTTAAACTGTAATTCCATGTATGAGTGGGAGTCTGAAGCACTACCATTTCGCAATTCTGATTGGATAATAATTGAATCCTTCGGAGCAGCCATTTGAGAGTCCAGACGTCGTGTTAATCAAATAAGACAGAAGTACTTGGGAATTAAATCTATTTACTGCAGTTTACATTGTGAAATTCGATGTTACTTTAACAAACTACAGCCTTCAAGAACTCAAGTAGAATTATACTGCTTATTTTTAATTGTAAGTTCTAGAAATATAGAAAGTTGGAGAAGAAATTTTTAAATAATTAAAATTCGTAATACAAAAGTGAGACTAAAACCTACAAAAATTAGTCATTAAGTGGCTTGTTACTAACACTTTGGATCTTATCTAAAAATTAAAGTTAATTTTAAAACCGAGGCACTAAAACTCAAAATCCTTAATTTATATAATAAATCTTACGTAACGTCTGTAACCTCTATCTCGTGTCAACGTGCCTACATGGGAGAAATGTATGTATAATTAATATTTTTTGTATCGCCGGCGATCATGAAAGCTCGATAAAATACTAAATACGTCACAATTGAAGGCAATACGCCTTTTCTCTTGTTTGTGAGAATAAAAAGTATTGTTGAGCAAAAGTCGCATCGAATGTATCAATTAATCAATCTTTTTTGCGCTGAATAAAGGCGTATCTACACCGGGCGATAATGTCGCAGGCAAAATTAGAAATAGAACATTGTTTTACGAAATACATACCATCACGCCTGGATTCCCCGAAGGGTTAGACAGAGGTATACCAACGTCACCAATGTCACATACAGTTCGCCGGTATGTTTAATTCCCATGTAATTGGGGGCGAGCCGATTGCTATTAACCGGGCACAAATCTTAACAGCGAGCTGCTACTGTTAATTTCATAGAAAACCCAATAACACCTTTTGCTCGAGCTGGGAATCGAACCCAAGACCTCTAGATTAGCAGTCGCGCTTAGAACACTAGGCTAATGAGACAGTTCTTACGAAATATCGGTGATTATATCACTTGTGTGTGGGGATGCTTTAATGATACATTATTCGGCCGTAAATATGGGACGATGGGTTTTAGAAAAATCGTTTGTTTCATATATTTTGTTCAAGTAGGATTTACACTTTTGTATGGAACAACTTTTATTGTTGTTGTTATTGTTCAGGTAAAAGATATCACATTCCAAAATCAGCAGTAAATTATTTTGCTCCATAATAACTATCTGCTATCCCACAAAAAATAAATAAGTATAGCTGTTTCTGAATGATTAGAAGCTGCTATAATTAATCCATGTGTTCGTTGGTCCATTGATTGGTTTATTTATATCAATCTTTCGCAATTTTCAATAGTGTTTATAATACCATTCTCATATCTACTAAGCTGTACCTATATTCTTATGCTTTTTCTACGTTTTAGTAACATCATTTACATCAAATTCTTATTCCAACTTGGCAGACGTAGCTCCCTAATTACTGGAACCACAAAGCTAAATAAACATTCAGTAAATTCCGCCCAAAATCTGTAACATAACAACAAAAACATTTTCCCCATATAATTGACATTAACCCATCTCTCAATAGTTCACAACATCACAATACAATTTAATTCAATTAAAACCATTTCTGTTCAGTTCCCCGTAACTCATAACTGTCGCGTATTTACAACATACAATATTTCCTCACGTACCATAAATTATTATTAAAAAAACCCTATACGATCTCAGACAGCACAATGAAGCTTTCCCTCATAAGTTTTTTAGTTTCCAAATAACGTCTTAATGAGACAGGATGATGTGTGACCCGACGTTTGGTTATGATTGAATTCTGTATAAAACTGAGAAAAAATCATCATATTGTATACGGTGGTATAAATCAATATGATTCGGTGACGTCCGCTATGATTCATCGCTTTAATGTTTTAATAGGGGTTGGTAATACGCGGCTGTGGCGATTCTCAATTGGATGTTTCTTTGTTGAAACAAAGTAACTTATGATAATAAAAATAAATGATCTCAATCAAATTATAAATAATTTCAAAATATACATTTTTTTCACATATTTCATAAGAATTGTTATTTTTTAAATTTTAGGTTGATACCATGTTGCTGTGCCCTAACAGTGTCCATAACTGTACTTTAGCTTTAAGCCTTATGTAACATCTTTAAAACACATTATGGTATGCAAATAAATAAATATGAATGTCATCCATGTCAGGTACAAACATATGGGCTAGAGGAACCTTCTTTACGTAAAGTCGATCAAGTAGTAATTGAGCTGATATTCTAAACACTTATGTAAATATTTGTTGAACATCAATAGCAATCGACGCCTATCCATGCAAATAAATAAAATTGAACTCTCTGTTTGTAATGCCCAAATATCAGCTTTTACTAAATGCATTTATGAATGTTTACACGATTCTCAAATAAAACACCAATTTTTAATATTTTTTCTTGTTTGTTTCGGCTAATCTTCTAAAGTCCTGGACCGATTTTGATGGGAATTACACTGGCAGATAGCTGAGTTATAATGAGTAACTACGCTACTTTTTTTCGGGTGGAAAATCATCAAATTACTTCTCCCGCCCTGCGCGAGGCGAGGGAGTGTTACTGACTAAAACCCTTCCATGTTTCCCGTCATCCATGACCCAGGCTATACGTTTATGTTAGAAAAAAACAAGGGTACTGCGCCAAAAAGTTAAAACCCCGCAGAGAACCGTCATTCGCGATAACAGTAAACCAAAAACAATATCTATTGAATTTACAATCTATTTATTACGAGAAGAAATTACAAGTTCTCAGCTCATAACTCTAGTATACGATCACTAAACGTAAGTAACAAGTGCATACAAAATACAAACCCATGACAGCACGCGAAAAAATACGACTACACCCATTTTATTGAACAAATACCTCGCATTGACCCATCCATTGAATATTTTGTAAACAAAGTCTTAAAATAGATCAGTGTACAACTGTCAATGGATGGAGTGGACAGCGATGGTAGCTGTGGGACATTTGATCTTAAGTTTATGACTGTGCTTTTACTCTGCAGGACACAAAAGCTGGCATTCGAAAAACAAGAGCTAGTTGTAGGGTGACCGTGTATTTTGTGGGACTGACTCGAAAAAAACTCTTTTCAGAGTTAGATAGCTTCTTTTAGATAAGCTCACTCCGTAGTCGACTTTGTCTATGTTACATCCAACCTAGAGTAGAGTAAAGAGCTTATCCATATCGAATACAAAAAAAAAACAAAGGAGGTGCATAACAGAAAGAATAACATACAAACTAAAATAGAGGTGGGTGCAGCCCACTCCTACCTACTTATAAACTGAAAACAATTTAAGGTCTAAAAAGTAATCATACACAAAGATACCATAATTACCTTTCCCAATGTACACAAAAACGGCATTTATTGAATCCTTGCTTCCCTAACTTCTTTATGGCACCCTCAAAATCCTTCCCCAGACCCAAACACTACCTGCCATATATCCCATATCCTCCAAAACGTGTTGTCACCGCGGAGGTCGGGAGGTGAAGTCGGTAGCAGAGATGATACGATCCGATAGGCTATGGTAAAGGTCACGGCTCCCGTATTGAGGAGTATTGTCTGATATGTGGCCGTATAGCCTGGCGTGCCCACCACTTTTAATGGCCGACTCAAGAATGTTGTCATGCGTGTTCGGTACTTGACATAATGTTTTCTGGTATTTGACATTTGAAGTTGAGAGAGTACGTTTTGGTTTACTGTTTGTTCTGTTTCTACTGTTAGTAGCATTGTCTACAACGTGTAGTAGGTACATACTTTTATTATAAATAAGGAAGTAACTCTGTCTGATGGTGTGTTTCAAGTCTAAACTACTAAACCGATTTTGATGAAATTTGGTACGGTACCCAAGCTTGAATCCATACCAAGAAAGGACATAAGCTATTCCTTAATCTGCTACTTCGTCTGTGTGTTCGCAATAACCAACGTTCACGCGGATGAAGTCGCGGGGAAAAGGTTAGTCTAAAAATAAAACTGCTTTATTTCAAAAGTAACAAACAAAACGTATACAGCCCTTCGATTTTCTAAAGAAGATTGATTCCATTATTTTCTATTTTACTAAAATACAATATAAAAAAAATGAAATTTCATAAAACATGGCTTTGAATAAGCCCAATCTCATTCCAGCTAGTTCAAATTGAAATAAGAACATTAAAACCGTTTCAAGATGGCCGCCTTAAAACATGTAAAAGACGAAATTAAAATAAGAAAAGAAAATGTTAGAAACATTAAAATTCAAAGCAAATAGGAAGGTTATCAAAACGAAATCGCGAATAAAGAATTCTTTGGGAACATGGAACATCAAATTGTTATGACAGACTACGATTTTGCCGGCGCTTTAGAGACGACTTAGGTACTAATAACATTAGGTTCCCTTTGTGTCTGTCTGTTGTCTTTAATTTTTAATTTGCTGTCCATATTTCTGGAGGTCAAAGTACTCATGATTTCCGAATTATATTATATGTAAAAATCTGCTGTTGCACGCTGTACTGTTGTAATGCATTTTTGTAGGAAACAAACGATTTTTCCCATATTTATAAATGCTTTTACTTTGTCATTCCCAATATTGAATAGGACTGGTAACACCCCTTTTTTTTAAATAGCGAAATCGCCAGATTTACTTGGTAAGAATTATTAAGAATTGAGTATATTATTGGCATCATTTTGATGATTTGTTTACTAGGTATATCATTATAAGCTGAAGTCCAATTCTGCTAATTAAAACGCCCAAAACCTGGTCGTCTCATCTCAGCGACAATCGGTCTTTAGGTAAATTAGAGGCATTTTGAACAGATTGAGAAATTAGATTGCCATCGAACCTAAAAGTAAGTAGAATTAGCCCTTCAGATGTGTTTCATCATGTCAAATATTAAAGGAAGTGAAACCAGTATTCGATCCTAGTCTAGTATTATCTTTCGTCTAAATCCCAGAAATGTCGCCACAAAAATGGTATCAAGCCACATCAACAATATTAAAAGTCTTCCATTCACTCAAAAATAAATAATTTATCAAATCGAATCGATTCACGTATTAATTCGAATATTTAATATCGGTCATCAATCATAACCCTCATGCTCGCTGGACATTATCACAAAAGTGCATCGCCGAAGAATCGAACCCCATACCTTTGTGTTTCTTGTCAACTCCGAACAACAATTAACTATTGTTTATTGTATTTCAATACGAATTGTATTGAATTGGAATCGCAAAAAGGGTATTTTATACGATACTTAAATAAATTTATATCTGTGCGAGTAAATAAATTTTTCGTTTAGCAAAGGGCCCCAGTACTCGGCCTATTTTATCGTTCATAAAATGTAGCTATAAAGTAATCATCATTATTTTACTTGACAATTGTGTAAACGTGATTATGAGAATGAGTCTTACACCCACACTAACATTCACGTAGGAAGGTACTCCTTTGTTTTTTTTTTTTCGTCATAATATTTCATACATGTTCGGCTCACTAAGAAACAGGCATGAAAATATATACCTAACATATAAGTACTTCCATTTCATTTTTTTTCCAACAAATGAGTATTATTCTTTCTTTGAAATTCAATCTACACTTCTGTAAATTGTTGATTTTTTTACTGTGGGGTTTAAATCTCTAATAAGAACGCCAATTTTGCTAATAATAATTGATAGTCGCAATCTTATATCAGCGACAATCAAAAAAATAAGAAAAATTAGTGGTATCTTCGGCAGATTGAGACTTCGATTAGATTGTAATCGTTCCTGAAAGTTAGCAGAATTGCACCTAAGAAATCGATCTAGCTATACTTCGCTAAATAATGGCAATAGTGTTCTGTTTAACAGTAAGGAAAATTATTGCACAAATCAAAAGTAAACCAGTGCAATAATAAAGTAAAGTAAAGTGGAATCTTTCATAAAAGAATATTACTCGACTTTAACTATATTTGAGTAAACATTGTGTATGTAACATCACCCAATAAAATACCAAACCCATTCAATTCCTACTCAAATAAGCTTAAACAAACCTAAATACATTCACTCTGTCACATTAAGGGGTATAATAAACACAAAAATATACAATCAGATGCCACCGCCGCAAAACCTTGGGTTGGTTATAACAAATAAATTCTTCTATGCGTCCGCTGTATAGATCATTATACAATTCTGGTATGTCCGCTGAATCATATTTAGTTTTTTGTGGTCGCCAAATGATACTTGTTATATCTTTTGGCGCTTTGTTCGGTTGGTAGTATATGTATGTTTGTGAGATTATTTGTGAAGAATTTGTTGCATGTGTATTTGGATTTAAAGCTAATATAGTATATAAATCGAAAGAGATTTCTTATGAGACTTTATTATATTATGTGTCTATTCCTTCTTTCATTTATTCATCCATTGTCTTATGTAAAAACTAACTACTTAACCTGTATTGTATTATCCCACTGCAGTGCAAAAGCCTCCTTCTTCATTTTTTTCTCTCACCATTTTGTGTCCTGCTTAGGGGGCCAGTCCCTTTGGTAGGAGTTAATAATGAAATGCAATTTAAATATATAACATTTGCTTGATATTTTGGGCAGTTAAAGGGTGTATTTTCTGACTTCCATGAATAAAACTTTATACTTATTGATCCTTGCTTGTATCCTATTTTTTTACAAAAAATTTTGACTAACAGTCGTCCATGTTATTTTATTAATAATATCTCACATTTTAAATGATAATTTACTTTAGAAACCTTCTAAAGATTTCTCATATACTGCCCATACATTCTCAAGTCCATCGTATCTAAGGTGCATTTATGATATGAGTTTTTGCGTGATACACGGACGCAGGCGCCGGCTGTTATGGCACCGTGTTATTCGCCCGCTAGTTCAATAACAATTTATTAATAATCCCCTTTTTTGCCCAAACCCTGAGACATAAATATGTCATTATTCGCACTGCTCAATTAGGGAACCTTTAAATTTTTTTTTCAGTCGAAATTTTTTTTTCTGAAAGATGAATTTGAAAAGTTATAAATATTTACATTGATGTGAGCTTGAATTTGTGGACAGTTTTGATATTATTTTTGTTGGTTATGTTTGCTGACGTCTTTTGTTTGACTGGGTTTAGTTCAATCAATGTGGCGCAGCAAATATAAGTTATTACCCATTTTAGTCTTATATTTAGTTCTTCCTATCATTACGATATTGTTTTTGATTCCGACCTAGGACCATATCTAGGAACTTTCTTGTTCCGGAGATATTTAAGGGCAAAATTAAAACCTTACGTTTTTTTACGAAAATAAGTCAAAAATGTTTTTACATGACCCCTGTACTATTGCATGCACCCGTAAACACAATGTTTTAAGTGCGTTACATTGTACGCGATATACAGCGATTTTTTACACATAAAAACCGTGTCCCTGCATACATTTTATGCTCAATGTTATTCAGTTTGAAAGGTAGTATTCGTAGTTAAGGGTTATGTGATGTGTCTTCTTACTCCTCGGTATAAATAAAGAAGGGAAGTGTTAATATTTTATCTAAGATCTTTATTTGCACACTAGTCATACCCCACGGTTTCACCCGCGTTGAGCTACTGGTTCCTGCCCTAACCTTTCTCGATAAACGGACTATATAACGCAGATGCTCTAGGTATGTTTTAAATCGGTCCAGTAGTTTCTAAGGTTATGACGTTTAAACAAATATAATCTTTAACCTAATATTTCAGATGACAGTAAATATTTTTGTATATTTAATTAATACGATGCTTTATTTTGTTACAGGTAAGGAACGAGCATGCAACAGCAAGATTGTTTGTAAAGGTATTTTAAAATAGGTTCGTCGATACCTACGGTTAATTTCTTATTCTTTCCTGATTACTCTTACCCAAATCTCGGACACAACCCATTCAACGATTACATCGCACGAAGTTCTGTAACAGTCAGCCAGTTTAAAAATTAACCGAACTTTGTAAAACTCCAACAATATGCATCCAATTTACAACAAAAAGGTTCCCTTAATCTGTTATCCAATATTTCAGTTTCACATCTACCAACATTCATCGCGCGTCCGCGTTTCACACCGGCCCGCCGCCCATTACAACGCACAGAACATTACGAAAATTATCATTTGTGATAACGCGATACATCCTCTCTTTAATAGCCACAAGCCAAACAGTTAATTTTTAAAAGCCGACGATACTTATAACTCATTCGTAAGGCGTTATTTTTCGTGCGTTTATCTGTGAATCTGCGGTGTAACAAGCATGATTAATTCACCGTGTGATCTTTAGTACCGACCCATCTGCCTTCGGGCGGCGGCCATTTAAAATTTACCGTTTTCCTTTGCGAATGTTTATTTGCCGCGTTTTTGAGAGAGGTTTAAGTACGATGTAACAGTTTCCATTTTAATGGTTACAATTATTATTGATGTTCCCGTTGGAGATGGTACATGTACTGCTTTTAGTGAGGACGACGCGTTTTTTAGTTTTGTTGCCAGTAATTTGTTTCGTCGTAATTAGTTACTAATTAGTTCGTTTAATGATAGCTAATTGAAATATCGGATAGTGGAGTAATTTTATTTGTCTTTAATTTTATAGTTGGTTACAAATATCTTTGAATGTAAGAAGGCAAAAAGCGTGCTGTTTCTCAATCAACTTTAACTTTTAAATGTATTTTTTTTTTTTGGCCACCAAGTTACAGGCATTGCCTAGTTTGGGGACCGTTACACAGTCAATAACAAGTGGTTAAAATACCATACAAAAATAATTTAAAAACTTTTTAATTATGTTATATTTTATTGGTACATAACAATACCAATAAAATATCTTTATTCCATAAAAAAGAAACCTCAAGCCAAAATTGACAATCGAATCCAGATGTCTTATTTTTTACACCCGTAATTTACTCAAAAAGTATAAAATTCAAAACAAGTAACGATCCCGCTGAGTTTGCACCGAAACTTTTTGATTATAAAAGAAAAAAAAAAGTGAGTAGAACAGCCATCCTTCTGTCATGAAAGTCAGATTACCAAAGAAATGTTCCACCCCAGCAATCGTCAGAATATTTCTGTATTCATTTTATGCATAGATTTATATTGGAGGTAAAAACGAAACACTACTCCTTTGGGAATATATTGATTTTGATTTGATTTTAATCAGTCTTAAATAATACGCAACATTATTTTGACTGCATATGCTGTAAAAAAAGTAATTCATCAGCATCAGTTAATAACTTAGTACTTTTGTGGTCTGTTATTTTCATCAGTAGGTAATCAATGTTTAAAAGATGGTAAAGAAATCATTTTTCTTTAGCATTGTAGTTCACATGGTGATGTTTAGTAAACCTTTCATCATCTTCCTGCCCTTATCCTGTGTTATTTGGGGTCGGTGCAACACGTTTTCTTTCAACGTTTATGTAACTGGCGCTACTTTCAAACTTCTTATAGTATACTCATTCAACCTTATCCATTCTGGTCACAACACACATCCTCAACATTCTCATCTCAGCTACATGCAATCTTTAGTAGACCTTTATGTATAAAAAAGTTATATACATTTATACATATATACATTTGCTTTTTTGTCATTAGGTTAAGTTTCGGCAAAATGAATATCAAAATGTATCCCATCTTTTAAAGTAATTGAAATGATTTTAGTTGTTTAACGTTGATTAACTTTAAATCTATTCCAAACATAAGTTTTGGTTGTTGTAACTGTTACTGCTGGATAGTAATGTAACACGTTTGGCATTGTGAAATAATTTGACGTCATTAATTTATTAAAGCCAATGTACATTATCTCTCTGGTTTAGCTGGTTTTTATAGAACTTAACACGATTTAAAATCGTGCTTCAGAAGAGTTTACAATTTTATTTAACACTTATTCATTTCAATGTCAAAACACATGCAACGGTAAAAATAATATGGGCCTAGAAACAATAATTTCATTAGAAACAACGTGAATATTTAGGCGCAAACAAATCACTACAGATTAATTTGTCACTTCGTTTCCTTATCCCAATCTTCACAAATAAAGCTACACACTCCCGAGGCAACATTACAGGCTATGCAAATCGCTCGATATCGCAACCGTCAACAATAATTAAGCCTGCAAACCGCCTCGATACATATAATCGATTAAACACACACGATTATAATCGTCGAATCGATCATCGTACGATTTGAGGTCGGCGCGAGTGGGCTGTCAGAGAATTGCACCTTCATTACTATACAGGAGCGGGTAGCAAATCAAGTAGACAGACAGACGGACAGACGAGCTCTGGATACAATAAGATATTTACAAGCGGTTGCGAACGAGTCGATATACGAGTATGCATTGTTGCAATGTTGATCGAAATGTGTGCGGGATTGTAGGGTAATTTTTGTTTTGACAATACAAATGCGGCTTATATCGTTATGTGGTTTGGATTTGTTAGGGTGTTTCGTAATTTTTTAATTTGATTTCTTTTAATGTATGGTTTTTTATTAATAATTATTTTTTTGATGTTGAGATGGGCCAGTGTCAAATTCGTGTCATGTATGATGTTGCGAGTGCTTTACCGAGTAAGTACGAATGTGAACTTTTCAGTTCATAAGTACTTTCTAAGTTTGTCTTGAACATTACTGACATCGGTAAAGAAGCATGAGGAAATCTGGGCTTAAAAAGAAAAATCTGCTATTTCATCTGTCATGGTTAAAATGTATGGAGCAGCTGATTTTATTCTTATTAACTTTCGTAAAATTTCTTCTCTGGGAACTTAGAATCATGTTATGTTATGTGTGTATGTTGCCCATGGTAAAAGTTTTCACAACGATGTGTACCCGTGATCTAGTCTTATCAAAAACATTATTCCTTTTATTTGTATAAATCTTTCTTCACAAATCCTCTCAATAAGGCACTGACAGTCATTCTAGCATCAAATTCACATTGACCATCCGTCCAAATATCATTACGTCAATGTCAAAGATCAGACTTCAATCAAGTCTCCAATATGTGACAGAGTCGTGTGACACACAAAATGTCCACTGAACTCCACAGCCCGATATCATTAGGAATCATTAAAATCAATTCACGTGTACTATAGACAACTTTTTTTGAGTCACGACTGCTCTTAATGATGCACTATTTTTAAATAAATCGTGTTAGCTACGCTAAGAATCTATCGCGAGGCCTCCCGTGCTGGTCTGCCCTTTTATATAGGTACGTGGTTACTTGGATTGAATTTATTTCTGTTGTTGGCATTTTTATATAGTTGTCTTTGATAATTTTGTAGAAGATATTTGGGTTGAATTGTGTTTCGCGGTATCATTTCTCGGTTTTTGTACGATGCAGTATTATTTTCAAAATAATAATAAAACCATTCTATTATTGTCCCACTGCCGGGTAAAGGCCTCTTCTCATACAGAGAAGGCATGAGCATTGATAATCATCCATTTCAGACTTACATTAATTATCAGTCTAGCTTTCCTCAATATGGTTTCTTCCAGCCAGGTATGGCCAAAATAAACTTCAGTTCATCATGATTTGAAAAAGCCAAATTGGTACTGGCTCGTTATTGAAACCGTAAGCCCAAGTATGACAGGGGCTGCGGGTTGTTCGAAAGAGACACCGCGCCCCCGGAACGCAAAGGGCACATGAAGGAACATAGATGGTTTTTAGTCAGTAAAAGTCTGACACTCCCTCCCGCCCCGCCCAGGACGGGGGGGGTCATTTGATGATTTTACCATCTTTAAAAAAAAAAAAAAAAAAAAAAGTATGACAGGCGGACGCCTTAACCATCACAATACTTGAAATTCTCTTGTTCCAAAACGAATTTATACCTAATTAATTTTCATTTGTTAATAACGTATTTTAATAACATCGCATTAATAACCCAAGTCAAATGCAGCAACTATGAAGACATTAATTAGACTATCACTGTTATTGCAACTGTCATTTAACTTGCCGCCTACTTAAAGGTGAACAATATTACAATTGAATTTATATCATTAAGCTCTTCTCTCATTTCGAAAACCAACTCTACTTCTCCGATTTTAAGTCCTGAATTATTTGTTGGATAAGAAACATTTAGGTCGTTATGGTATTGTTCGCAAAGAACCGTAGCATAGCAGGGTGATCCGAAGTGCGGTGCCCATGTAGGGCCGTCGCGCGCTCAGCGCGTGGCAACGAAACTTCTTCAAACTTTTTAAAAGGTTAATTGCACGCGAAAAACTGACTGCACCACTGTTGGAATCCCACTGTGTAAGGCCACCACCAAGGTTTTCTGTATACCCATGAATATTGATAGGAGCCAAAATTGTTTAGATTTTGATGTTTTTCCTTCGAAATCTGGTTAGTCTGTGGGTGTTCACATTTTTTGGTGTGATGTGTTTATTGGTGTAAAAAGTGGAGTCGAGTCGTTGGCAGTTTTATTTTCTACCGGATCGCTATTGTTCTGTGCGGTAATTGAATTATATCTGTTTCTGGAAAAGATTTACGTTGGGAAGCTTCGGTTTTTATTGGCTTTAAAAGCTTGAGTACTTCTTCGTAATCGTAATGAGACGGTGGTACTGGCTTGTCACTTGTCATTCGCATTCTATGAATAATTTGGGATATAAGGTCATGAGATCAAACCTACCTAAGTGCGTTTAACTTAAAGTTACATTACTTGCGGAGTTTGAGTGCTCAGTTGAGAGAGTTAACGTGAATACTGAAGCAGTGACCCGTATTGTATAGGTACAATGCTCTGCGCTTGGAAAAATTGTCTGATCTTCACTTCTGGAGGTTTATATCTTGGTAGACATAATTCGTATTATTTTGTCAACGGAAATTAAAATAATAAAGAATTGATAGATCTTGTTACAATAGTTTAATTAGCATATTTTATTATGGAATGTATGTAATTGTACAATAATGTAATAAGTTTTTTTAAAAGAGTATGTATGGAGTTTCTTGCCCGTTCTTCTCCATACGAAACTACCTTTTGGAATGGGCAACTAGATTCATTAGTTTTAATTTTTCTGACGTTCAAATGTGCCTTTTAATGGTCTAATTGAAATCAATGATTTGATTTGATTGGTTACTGTAGCTTCGATGGTCACTGTGAATTGTGACTAAACTCAAAATCTCAAAAACTATTTGACCTATGAAACTGAAAGGCAGGTATGTAGATTATAGGTAGGCGTCGTCAGCTAAGATTTGCATGCGGACAGGACAAAATTAAAGAGCTCATTGAGCTCCCGAAGTCAGGCGATAATATGTACAGGTAAGCAAACTACTTTCAATGGTTTCCAATTGTATCTATGTGATTTCGGAAAGTGAACTTGCGGGTAAGAGGTAGTAGAAAGAGATAAGTGCTAGTAAGAGACATTAGTAGTAGAAATGTTGGTAATATGCTAATTTTGTTTAAAATAACAAACGTTGCCCCACTGGGAGTTTCTCCGGTATCGTGGGTGCGTTTGCAGAAACATTGAAACTTACTTTGTTTTGTGCTTTCTATTGTTAATTAAATTATTCTCCAATTGAGTATTTAATTCAAAAAATCAATTTCAATTGAGTTTTTGAACTGCCCCGTTGGTCTCGTGGTCGCAAGTGCGACTGCTGTGCAAGGGGTCCCGGGTTCGATTCCCAGGTCGAGCAAAAAGTGTTATTGGGTTTTTCTACGAAATTCTCAGTAGCAGCTCGGAGTTTGGATTTGTGCCCGGTTAATGGCAATAGGCTCGCCCCCTATTACATGGGACCTAAATATACCGGCGAACTGTGGGTGTACATTGGTACACCTCTGCCTAACCCTTCGGGGAATACAGGCGTGATGGTATATTTATATTTTATATTTATGAGTATTTAATATAAAAATATAATTGTTGACACGTGCTGATTGTAACTACCTTCCTACTACCTTCAACAAACACCCAACCAATAAATCAATACAAATGTAACGAACGACATGTAGTTATTTACAATTTACTGAAACAGTTCCTGATTTTTTTACCGTCATCTGATATCATTTCCATAAGCCAGGAGAGCACAATTAAGCTCTGCTAACAAGTGGTCAATCAATGAGTTTTTTATTCAACGATGACCATGTTTGCTTAACACCAGGAAGGTTTGTTGTGAACATAGGTCTTTAGATATGTAGCGTCAATTTATTGATGGTATAAAAATATTATGTTAGGCGTTATTCATACTTGTGTTTGTAATATTAAAAATAAGAGGATAAAATGGTTTCAATAGTAAACTGAGTACACAATATTTTGGTAGGATCGATTTCAAGCAATAGATGTCTGTGTAATTTCGTTTGAATGTTTGTAAACACACCCAGGTTACAGGAGTTCTTAAAGAGAAGGAATAATTGCGAAAAAAAAGTTGTGAGATTTTATTATTGCATTGTAGGCATGACATTAAGCCAGGTGGATTAAGTTCATTTTTCATTCAATTAAAGGTTTCAAATGTACTCAAACTCACCAATATTAAAAAATGTTTTAACTTTGTTTAGTTTATTTTTTAAATCAAGTGCAGGCTTCCTATACACCTAATGACGGCGGCATCAGCGGATGGCGTTGTCGTAGCTGAATTCCGGGCCAAACAAAAAAAAAACGATAATATATTATTCATTATTTACATTTACCATCGATACGCTAAAAAGAAGCTTGATACATAAAACAAATCAAATAAAGGCCGATTGACAATTAAAGACCTACGTTTTGATTTAAATCCGGACAAAAAAAAGAATAGTATATCGAATACCTATTCCTAAAAGCAACTACATTTACATCTCCAACCCCCAACCACTACCACACCAAATAATACCTACAAAATCTGCACCACCTAAATTATAATGTAGTCTACAACACGTATAGTGTAGCCCAGCCTTCGAATTGCATAATTAAATCAGTGTTAGGCCGGTGCACACTATCGAACCTTGTTAGTTAGCGTCGTCTCTAGGAGCATAATATAATATGTCTGTTCTTGTCGCCACTTGGCAGGTGTTAGATTGATTGCGATTTGAATTGTTAAGGCTTTATTGTTTGTTATTTGCCTTTTGTGTAGAACTAGCTTTTGACGGCGACTTCGTTTGCGTTAATGTTGGTTGTTGTGGACGCGTATGTCGTTTCAAACTTACCCAGTATCAAATTTTAACAAAATCGGTTCAGTGGTTTCTTTGTGTAAGCGTAACAGACAGACAGACAGAGTTCCTTTCGTATTTATAATATTAGTATAGAAGTATGGATTTACTATTAGGACTCGCGTCAGAATGCTAATAAAGATGATCTCTTCTAGATAGTTGAGCCAAATGGTGCTAAACGTCGCGACATGTTCGTAAGTAGACGCTTTCAATTGGGGCTGGTTATCTCTTAACTGTACTGGCTTTTTTAATAGTTTTATAATGCTGTTCACCCACATTGTTTTTACACATAGAAGCTACAATAATAACGTAACCAAGATTTTAGACCCCACGAACTAACGGACAGTGGACCAAAAACCAATAAATAAATAGCGTAAATATAATATATATTTTTATTTAATTTCTGGAGAGAAGTGTCATTGAAGGCATTTATGTTAATTATTTCCGCTGATTTTTAATGATTTACTGGTAATTCCTGCAGCGAAATTCGCCTGATATCAATTACAGTTAATTTTAATTGGAATTCCTTTTTGCATTTCACATTTTGTAATGTGCACCAAATTGAATAATACCATTTCAATAAAATGAAGCTCTTTGCTTTCGATATCATTTTAATTGCAATTAATTGACAGTAGTAATTAATAGGTCAGATCTGCAATAAAATTCAGTCCGGGCTTTGATTGTTGCGAAAAAAGAATCAACCAATAATTCTCCTGTTTTGAAATGGTCATAGTGATCATCCTATTATTTATACTACTATTTTAACGAGATGTCTGAGCGATTGACTGCTATGCTAAGTGTCGCGGGTTCGATTCCCACAAACAAATATTTCTATGGCCTACAGATAGTTATTCAGGGTCTAGCTGTTTGTGTATTTGTAAACGCAATCAAGATACAAGAGATATTCCTATTGTGGAGAAGGTTTACAAAAAAAAGACAGATTTTACAATTATAATGCTTTTATTACCACTCATTTGATACTTTGCTTTTTTTCCACACCATCACGCCTGTATTACCCTAAGGGTTAGACAGAGGTGTACCAATGTACACCCACAGTTCGCCGGTATGTTTAGGTACCATGTAACATAGGGCGACCCTTTTCCTTTTTCTTATTTTTTCTTTAATTTTGCCCACACGCTAGGAACTACTGCTATCTAGGATGCTAGGGATACTACCATCTTCTTTCCAAAATAGCTCTTTAATCACTCAACAACAACATACCCCCTGTTTTTAAACGAAAAATGAATGTTGACAAATTGTCAATGACGCGGAAGCTGTTGTGATTGGTCGACTGCGTTATCGACAAGCAATCACAGCAGATTACACGCGATTGACAATTTGTTATTTAAAATTTATAGCTGCGTTTATTATTTATTTGTATGTTCATCAATACACATACCTACCTACGATACATTCAAAATGATCCGAACATAAAATCCGGAACCGTATATTATCATAATAATTGATCATCGACTAAAATATTTAAAAAAAAATACAAGTAGGTACCTACTCGTATCCAAGTAGTAATAGCCTTTTTTTTGTAGCTAAAACAAATTGTAATTTTTAGAATTATGCCTCGTGAGTGTAGTGGTCCTAAGCGCGACTGCTACGATTCCCAGGCCGAGCAAAGTGTTATTGGGTTTTTCTATGAAATTCTCAGTAGCAGTTCTAAGTTAGGATTTGTGCCCGGTTAATGGCAATAGGCTAGCCCCCTATTAAATTGGACTTAAAACATACCGGCGAACTGTGGGTGTAGCTACATTGGTTACACCTCTGCTTAACTCCCGAGGAATACAGGCGTGATGATAGTATGATAGTAGAATGCCCTTTTTCAGCGAAACGAAATCATTTGAAGTCGCCTATCTGTGCGAGCCACTATATCAGTAATTCTAAGCAATAAATTTATTCTTTCTGCCACCGCAGGGTGCCTCCACACTGTGCTTATAATCGCCACCATTGAATTGTAGATAAACACTAATGACTAGAAAATGTTTGTTTTTATAATTTTTACCCGGTGTGAAGTGAGACAAAGGAACGCTTAGGATCGCTAGAATATTTTAGTAAAGAATTTTCATCATAATTTAACTGCCTTGTTAGCCTAGTGGTTCAAAGCGCGACTGCTACGCTAGAGGTCTTGGGTTCGATTCCCAGGTCGAGCAAAGTGTTTTTCTATAAAATTCTCAGTAGCAGCTCAGAACGGTGCTTTCACAGGCAGTGCTATTCGAAAAAAATAGACGACAATATTATTCATTATGAGTAATTTTAAGAGGAAATTAATCATACCTAGATCCTGTTGCTTCTTCAGGATAAGAGTACCTACAGGCTTTTTTTTAATCATGGGAAATCATCAAATGACTTTCCCAGCCTTGGGCGGGGCGGGAGGGAGTGTCAGACTTTTACTGGCTAAAACTCATCTATGTTCCTTCACGTGCCCTTTGCGTTCCGGGGGCGCGGTATCTCTGTCGAACAACCCGCAGCCCCGGCAGACCTACAGACTAAACTATTGATTCATGAATTTTCCATTTTCTACCAACCATCCATTAGTACCATCTCCTTCTTTATCACAGCATCTGCATCTCCCCCAAACAAAACATAATCATGGACTCTTAAAATTCCAAATGAACACATTCCCGCACGTGCCTCATCTGCTCTTGCGATACGTTTCGCGTGCTGCGCCGGCGCATAAACCTGACGAGCGCACGTCAGCGCACCAGTATCTGAACTGTATATCTATGTTCGAGGTGCACCGGCTTATTCTGGAGGGACGGTGTTTGGTTTGGAAGTTGATTTCGTGCTTGAAATGGTGGGTTGTTTTTCTGGAGATATGATGGAAATTAAAACTGGATCAATGTTTGGTTTATTTACTGTAGTTAAAATTTAATATTATAACTTTTATCATCATCATCATCATCATATCAGTTATCAGCCGTAGGACGTAGGCTTGATTTCCAAAAGGACCGGTTCGAAGCGGCCTTCAACTAACACATATAACATACTACACACTAATATAACATTATGAGAATAATTTGCAAAAGAGAAAACATCTGAAATCACTGTTTTAGGCTATGCTTATCATTGTTATCTTTGTGGTAAATTTAAGGGTCGGCAAAGATTTTGTTTCTTTATTGTAATTTGCCTATCTCTAATAAATTACTAGAGATAGGCCTGCTTGATTTATGATGAGTTAAACTAGGTTTTGGCACAATACATGTTTAATACCATATACATACATAACGTAACATACCATCAGGCCTACATTCCCCGAAGGGTTAGGCAGAGGTGTACCAATGTACACCTACAGTTCACCGGTATGTTTCATACTATATACCTAATATAATGTTTAATACGATACATAAGTTTCAGTACTCCTCGTATACTTATATTTTTGTTCTTGCATTTCCTCTCATTTATTACGTACTCCACTTATTCCTTCGTTCTCCGGAATACGTCCATCATGATTGGTGAACAAATATTTCAGCTGGGACATACTTGTGCCGCAACCGAAACAATTTGTTCTCGTTTTTAGTTCCCGAACCGAATCGTTTGCAGAACTTATAAATTATACACTTTTTATTAACGCACTGAAGGCCGATTCCCTTATTTAAAATCGTTCAAAATCTATTCGAAATCTCATCTCAGCGACCATCAATGTTAAATAATTGTCAAAAACATAATTTAGAGACATTTTTGACGGATTGATAGTAAGATTAAAATGCGACCGACAAATTACTGTATTGTATTTGTATTTATTGTAAAAACATGAGTATACATCAAATACTTTGTGCAAGGTCTTAAAATAACAGGTGGATCTGCATGTTTTGCCATATAATATTGGCGTACAAAACAAGATATTTTAGGTTTAGAATAAACCATCATAAAATACTGTTGTGTCATTGGACTCACCGTTTTAAAGGACGAATTTTTTGAACATTCTATACTAATATAATAAACCTAAAGAGATTTTTTATTTGTTTGTTTGTTGCGCTTATCTCTGTCAGTCGGAGTGAAAAAAAGGTTTGTATATGATAGTGAGATTCATAAGGAATAATATAGGCTATATAACATCACACTACGACCCACGGGAGCGAGGCAATAACCAAATATGTAACTTAACGCTGGCAGGACCTAGTCTAATATAACCAAATTGGTTCAACTGATTTCATACAAATTGTATTATCATTAGGGTAAGAAACGTGACCTTTTGACCGCTACAGCACACAACGCTTACTGAACGCGACACATTCCAAGAAAATTGTCTTCGAAGGAAATCTAGTTTATATTTTATTCTATACTGTACATTTTATTCCAGTTCTTGGAATGAAATTCAGCGCTTCTGATATCCTCGGAGTAATACAGAGATTTGAAATTGCAAATTCTGTTTTGGTTAGAGGTTCATCTGAATTTATTTTGTCTTGTGAACTTTTTATTATTTTTTTTCTTTTTGTTTTGGGATGAGAAACAAACCGACGACGGTACACCTGGGGGGCAGTTTAAGTAACTTTTAGGAACGATCGCAATCTTACAGAAATTTACACACATTTTTGTAGTAGGTAGTAGAGCTCTTTATGAAGGGGCTCGTCTGGGGAAATACTACCATCATACCTATTTTTGCCGCAAAGCAGCGTTGCTGTGTTCCGGTTTAAAGGTTATGGGTGCAACGCATTTGCAAGGCAGGCTCTAGTATTGCGGATGTCTCTAGTTACTGGTAACCACATGACATCAGGTGGGCAATCGGCTTGTTTGCCATCTAATGGCCTTAGAAAGAAACAACATTTTTTGACATTTATTATCGCCGAGATGAGATTAATTCTTTTTAAATTAGTATATATAGAATTTGCCTTGTGGTACCGCCGCCTACAGACATAATATGCAAAACTGAAGACAAAGCTGAAACCACTCAAGTTTCTATTACATCACCAGCATCTATGAAAGTTAATGTAATTAAAGACACTTGTCGCGTAAACGTGTCACGGGAATGCTTATCTATCATCATCTGCTTAGCCTATCCCCAACTACGTTGGGGTCGGCTCCCAGTCTAACCGTATGCAGTTGATAATACTAGAAAGGGAATCCTTCTTGTCGGCAGAAATTGCAGTAGTGGTAATATCTATTGCCCTAGACGACCTCCTCCGAATAGTTCTACCACTTAAATCGGTGCTTTTCAGTCTTTTAGAACACGCGACCCCTTTACAAGTTAAAAATTCTGGCGACTCTTGGCCATAAAGCCTATCCTTCTCAATGAAATTGTGTTTTTATTGTAATGAAGAACCATGCCTTTTTCCTTTCGGTTTGCGACCCCCTCTAAGTGTAGCGAATCACAGATTGAAAACCACTGACAAATCAGAAAATGAGTGTTTTGAACTCCAGCACATCCTTGATGGGCTGCGCAGACGCACGCGACAGCCCTCGCCCTGGCATCCCCGTACGATGCGTACGCACTCGTAGCGTAGATTTTTTGTTGCGCGCGCGACTCGACTCGAATATAAAGCCGATGCGAACTTCCCCCGCCTTTTAAGGCCAGGCCCTTAGTCCGGATTCCATTGGGGGACGTGTCCGCGCAATAAAAAGATTTATATTTATTTATCGGATAAATAAGAGGACGATCGGGCCGCGCGTTCCTTGGAAGTGTTTAAATTAGTATTTCTTCCGTGCCGCGTGCTATGCCACGTAAATTGGGCAGTTCTTTTGGTGGCCTGTTTAGCGTAGTGTTTACCACTTCACGTGGTGACAATGAAAGTGGCGGTAATGGTCTAGTTAGAACGATTTGCCTTGTGGTGCTCGTGATTGGGAGATTATTCTAAGGGTTTAAGTAGTTGGCGTAGTGGCATTTTATGCGTAGGTACCTCTACTGCTAGTTTGAAAGTAGTTAACTAGTAAAAAAGTATGAATTGGATAACCATCTAACCATTTTTTCAAACTGCCTCGTTAGCCTTGTAATCCTAAGCGCGACTGCTACACTAGAGGTCTTGGGTTCGATTCCCAGGTCGAGCAAAGTGTTATTGAATTTTTGTATGAAATTCTCAGTAGCAGCTTGGAGTTAGGATTTGTGCCCGGTTAATGGCAATAGGGTCGCTCCCTATTACATGGGACCTAAACATACCGGCGAACTGTAGGTGAACATTGGTAGGTCTGCCTAACCCTTTTGGGAATACAGGCGTGATGGTATGTCTATGTTTTCAAAATGGGAGCCTGTCTGACGACGTCATAGCAAACTATATTAGAAAAATTGTACATCCATATTGAAGATTGATTATTAAATCAATTCGAAATGTTACGAATGCCGCGATCCATATTCCTTCTAACCAAGACCACATGCATACACAAAGTTTTTTACATAAAAATCAATAATTAAATTCACGAGAAAATTAATTGATTAAATTAATTTGTAGTAGTTTACTTCTGATTAAAGTCAGCACCCTATTTGGACACTCCATATTTCTTACACTTGGCTCAAGTAATTATAAAAACTTACATCTTATAATTTTCAATATTCCACATCAGTTTATAGATACCTAGATCATACTAACTGGTACAGATAAAAATCGATATACTGAAGAAACGATTATCGATTATTATTACACGCTAGTTCTTCATAATTTAATATCGATTATAGGATTATAGACGTATCCACGTTCTATGTATAGAAATACGTAGCTCTGACATACCACTGTTTTATAGTACGGCTATCCTAGTAGGGAGGGGGTGGAATAGTTGAGGATATCGATAGAATTTAAAATAGGTATATCGTTTTATCGAAAACCATATTAATAAGACAGTTTAAAACATAGTAACGGTACTGTGTCTAAGATAGACAGATCCTCCTGAATTTTTTTGTATGGCCTACAGATAGTTGTTCCGGGTCTGGCTGTTTGTGTCATCATCATCATCATCTGCCTAGCCTTTTCCCAACTATGTTAGGGTCGGCTTCCAGTCGAACCGGCTGTTTGTGTATATGAGTTTATATTTTTTGTAAACACACCCACGGTATGTACAGAAGAAAATCCATATGTAAGGCAATATTAACCGAGGACACGGTGGAGCATACTTTGGCGGTGTGCCCTGCTTGGGCTGAGCACCGCCGAGTCCTCGAGGCGGCCATCGGCGGCGGCGCCCTCTCGCGTCCGGCACTGGTTCAGGCCATGGTCCGGAGCGAGGGGGAATGGGAAGCAGTCGCCTCCTTCTGCGAAGCTGTAATGCTAGAGAAGAAGGCGGCGGGACGGGAGAGAGAAAGGAGGGTCCCCCGTCCCAGCGGCCGCCGCGGTAGACGATCCGGGCGTCGGGAGCCACGAGACGACTCCCGGCCACCGTAGACGCGGGTCTGTGGACGGTGAGCAATGGGTAGCTCACCGTCCGTACGTTCACTAGCGACAGACCGTGTCGACGGCGCGTCCGTGTTCCACGCGCGCCTCAAAGAGATGTCAGCAAATTGGATGGGGCCACTGAGGGCCGATGCCTGCCGGGGCTGCGGGTTGTTCGAAAGAGATACCGCGCCCCCGGAACGCAAAGGGCACATGAAGGAACATAGACGGGTTTTAGTCAGTAAAAGTCTGACACTCCCTCCCGCCCCGCCCAGGGCGGGGGAAGTTATTTGATGATTTCCCGTCTATAAAAAAAAAAAAGGCAATATTAAAAAAAAGCTGTAGGTACCTAAATATTTTTATTGAGTTATTAAAAGAAAAATCATGAATTCAATTGAAATGCTTATTGTGTTCTGTCAACATATCACAGCAGCTTATACGCTTCCATAATTCGTCATACAATTTTTTCATTCGCTAAGCCAAAGGTATATTAGCTTTTAAAAAATATAGGTGTTTCTATCATGTATCCAGACAATTTTTTAAATCGTACGTCAACCGTGACACTATCTCATCCCTACGCATCCAAGAAAAACGTCCAAGCGGCTCGTAGCGTATAGTTCCCAGCCACTGTTCCGGGTTTTATTCCCCGTAGCACGTGGGAAAATCGTGTCTATAAATCAACGCCTATATTTTTTACTCGAACCTCCTTTAAAATCATCCAGTGGACACGCAGAGTTATTAGTTGTTGACGTTTTTTTTTCGGTTGCGATCGCCGAACCGGTTGCGGTCGCTCGATACGCGATAGTATTAATTATTGGTACTTTCTTGGTATGTATTGTTTGTTGTCTGGTCCCAGCATTGTATAGAAATTCCTTGTTAATTAGGACTATTTTGTGAAGGCCGATTCTTGTAATTAAGAACGTTCTAATTCGAGTCGCAATCTTATGTTAGCGATGATTAATGTCAAAGGCATTTTTGATAGATTGAGATTGAGAATAAAATGTGAATACGAGATTTCTTTTAAGGGTCTTTTGCTTTTAATCTCACTAAAAGTATAAATCAACATCTGAAAAATCAGGTGTTGATTTATACTTCTAGGTTAATAGGGTAATAGGTAACGTAAAAACGTTACCTATTAATTTATCAGCTGAAAATAGTTTCCTCTTTAGATACTTTTTTTTTTAATTGTATACAGTGTACCGTGTTCTCAGCATGTATTGTTGCAAATTATACGTTCGCAAATCAACATTATGGCAGTAAAGATAAAGATAAAACATGATAAAGCTCGCTAGGAAAAACTTTATCAAACTATTAAAAAAAACTCAATCTCAAAAGTTGTTAAATTATTATTTTTTACGTAAAAAACGACTCGTATCTTATTTGTTAATGAAATAAAATTCACCCATCGTTAAAATACTTAACTGGATTTTAACTAGCTGTTTTCCGTTCAATGTAATACAAAAAAAATACATATAACCGCTATCGTTATTTAAATATTATAAGCGCATAATAAGCTCTGTTATTTCACGACAAAGATAAAGAAATGTTTAAAAAAAACATCCCCAAAATGCAGTTATTTCAACAACGTAACACAATAAATGCCGTTATTTTTCTAATGCCATAATAAATAGAATAATTATATAAAAAAGAGATATGCCTATTTAAAGTGTATAAAGTGTTATACTAACACATTTTATGTCCATTAAAAACACACATTAAATCAAGTGAATACAATTTAATTACTTATACATTCTAAACTTTTTTATCCTGATTTACATTAAAGTGACGTCACGAAGCTCACATCCTTTGTCTCAAAATGTAAACAAACCCGATGACGTCACACGTTGTGTATGTCCATCTATCGAATAAACGTGACTGACCATAGAGTTCCCAGACACCAGAGGTTACGGCGACATTTTTTTTTAATTACAACTTCTATTTGACATTTGACAGATGACGTTTAGTGTCAGTGTGATTGATTTTTCTTCCTTTGAGCTTGCAATTTACAACCTTATTTTTGAAAGTGTAGGGTTCAAATTTGTCTGTTTTGGTGTGTAGGCAATTGTAGGTATGATCCATTTTTGAACATGAATGCATTGTAATTTGATACTATTTTGGAAATGGTTCGTTTAAAGAATGGTTGTCGTTTGCATAGATTGTGTCGGTGAGTGCAGTGACAGTACAGACCCGTTCGAAGACATGGAGATTTACTTCCCAATATCACCATGACTTGTTGTTATCTACGACTTTTTCTGAGTGAATTTCTAAAAAAAGCTTTAAGCTTTAAATAAATATATATTACATGATTAACGCAAAAAAGTAACCTAATTTATTTATGGTTAACCGGTTTTTGGGTTTAAAACCGGGGAGTATCGGATTTCCATCTCACAAAAACCATCCTGGTGGTCATCATTGGCACCTTAGGAGTGTTTCTTTCATAAAGGGCGCAAGTTAAGGCACATCCCCGAGGAAGTGTACTTAACCTACCCATCTGTCAAAATCAACCATTGACGTGTACGTATTATACTTTTTCAAAGTTTTAATCTAAACAAAAAGCAATAGCAGTTTTAATTCTCAGTAGCAGCTCGGAGTTAGGATTTGTGCCAGGTTAATGGCAATAGGCTCGCTCCCTATTCCATGGGACCTAAACATAGGGAGGGTCGGTAAACTGTGGGAGTACATTAGTACACCTCTGCCTAACCTTTCGGGGAATACAGGCGTGATGGTATGTTATGTGCCATTAAAATTTTTAAAGTTTAAATTCTAAACAAAAGTTGAATTGTTTCTCACTAAAGATTGGCATTTCTGAAGCAACTAAGTTCCTTGCAATACTAAAGTTACTTGCCGTTCTGCATATTCCTTGCGATGAGAAAGTCTGGAGACATGTTGTGCTTGCACAAAAAGTTAGTTGTGAGCTGAAAACAATTAATAAGCCGTGGGACTTGGAATTATGCTTCGTGTCAAAACCTTTCGCGTGCCATTTAGGATGGAGCCATAGGAACAGCGAGTTAATGCTTCCTTTACCTACAGGTGAAGGAAGCATCACCTACAGGCTTAACACATTACAAAATCAAAACTACAATAATAAAAATGCGTACTAAAATGATTTCGGTAAAAATACCTACATAATTTTGTTATCTGCATGAGACAATGCCTTTGCCCAAATGTAGACAGAACGACAGTAAGGTAGTAGGCTGGTATTATTATTATTTACATTTGTTCTGTTAGGTAATTACCTGCTTCGAAACAAAGCATTTAAGTACATCGGGACACAAAAGATCGAAGTACATATTTCTCCGCTTTTTTACCACGACATATGTAAATATGTATAAGTTCCGGATAGAGTTTAGCATATTTAAGTAAAAAAAAAAACAATTAATTCAGAAAAAATGTTAGAATGCAATTTGTACCCACCATACGTTTAGCTCACTAGTCAATTACCAGTTAATACTTCTGTAATTCCAAATAACTTTTTTTTTCACCACCGACATTTTCATTCTGCTTGACCAATCAAACATTCCCGTCATTCCTGCCCGCTGCCCTCGTGGCCCGGCTGTTAATGTTTACTCAGGGGCTGGGCTGCCCACCCCCCTCATCTATATGCTAATGCTGCAATAACCGCTGCAGCCACGATGACGCCTCACCAACTATTTACAACCTATATCCAAGAGATAAAATCGATACCGATTTTTTAACATGTCCAATGTTAAGGTATGTTGTTGGCGTTGAAATATTTAATACTAGGTATATCCCGCGGCTTCATTTGCGTTCACTTACGTCTTTGGTTGTTGCTCCCATAAGTTGTAGCGTGGTTTTGTATAAGTACCCTACATTATTTGTCATGAATCTGGCTGTCATGAACTAGACAGTCCAGTATTAAAATTGACTAGGCTTTCTAGTATTTGTATTACCTAGTAAAAGTCAGAAATACCCTTAAATAGGTAGGCTATATAAGGATTTTCACACTGGCTTTTTAGCTGCTGTAAGTGTTCCAAAAATATTCGCTTCCTACTAAAGGCTAAATTCCAAAGAAGCGAACCTCTCTAGCTTCAACATGTACGAGCTAAACATTCTTGATAAGTATAACCTTAAAAGCCTTTAGAATATTTCATAGGCAACACTAAGCACCACTTACTTACGTACATATTACAGTAGCCGGGCTAGTTCCTATTTTATCTGTGGCAGTAGCCCCTTTTGCTACTAGCGCCACGCCTCTATGAAAATTAAATAATCAGAGCGGACGGCCCGCGTACTAAGTTAGTGATATTAAAACGTAATGTTTACTAGTGATTGCGTGCGGTTTCGTACGCATTATTAAGAACATTGTATGGGCAGTTTGGAATGTGTTGTTAAATGAATTAACACCGCCTAATGGAGTTTGGTTGAGAATCGTAACCGCTGAGATATAGTCCTGTAATTGCTGATAAATGCAGGGGGTTGAGTTCCATTTGATTACTAAGCCATGGCCGAAATCTCAAATACGACTCAATTTTAAGTTGCCGCCTAAATTTTCATTGCACTGGTCACCTATCGTTTCGTTTCAGAATTTGGCTGTAATTGTGACCTAAATTATGAAGGGTCATAATTACTTTTCATTTTAGAAAGTAGTGATCGTATGTGCTAGGTTAAAACATTGCATGCAGCTACATACCCAGGTGACAACACAGACATATATGACGACACAGTAGGCGCAGCGGTTGGTGAGCTGCTTGTCGCGGGTTTGATTCACGCACGAGACTAATATTTATATGGCCAACAGATCTGTTTGTTTGTCTATATATTTTTGTAAACGCACAACACAGGAGAATTGTGAGAGCAACGTGTCTATAAAAAACCTTGATATAAGTAGGTTTTCATCCTTACTTACACAGATACATACATACATCCTTATTGACTATTCCATAGCTCAAGACTCCAAGAGATGTACACAAAGATGCAGCTCATCGGATAATGCGATCCATTAAAACAACACGCTGCGGCTGGACCGATGTTGATTTACATCAGCGCGTACGCCGACGATATTGCAACGATACCGCTTTAATTGTGCACTGCGGGTATTTATTGAATGAGATGGTTTATATAGGTTATCTTTTAGATGCAGATTTAATTAGTTCAGAAGCTGGCTTTGAAAGAATGGGAATCATGCAGCTGGTTGGTTAGTTAACTCTCATAGTCTTCTTTTCATGTGGCTGTCCAGTACAACCTCGGTATGGTCTAGTTAAATAGAGAACTACTTAACGTTGAACTGGATTAGAATAAAGGTATATCTATACTTACTAATATTATAAAGAAGAATGCGCTAATCTCAGGAACTACTGGTCCGATTTGAAAAAATCCTTTGGCGTTATGTAGCTCAATCAAGGAATATTATGGGTTATGTAACAACACGTTACCGCACACGACACGAAAGAAGTAACAGAACGTGGATAAACCCACAGGGCATAGCCAGTTCTTCTCTTCTTTTACTTTATCGTGTGGTCGTTTAGACCTAACTGCGGTTTAAACGACCCCACACACCCTTGTGTTAGAATTTCTAAACCGCCTCAAGGGCCTCTGACATGGTTACCGATGTCAGTGATGTCCAAGATAAACTAAGAAAGTAAATATGAATTAGAAAAAGTCACATTGGTACTTGTCCGTGCCCGGTTGCGAGCCCACAACCTCGTGCATGAGAGGCGGGCGCCTTACCCACTGAACCATCAAGACTCTAAGCCATAGCCAGTTAGAAATAAAAGATTGTGTTTTTTTAAGATGCGTGCAACAGGGAGCCGTAATTATGTAGTATTTAAAAGAAGACAGGCAAATAAGAACGCCTAATGATTACTGATTAAAAGCCTTATTTTCGAAGTCAACATTTCACATCAAGCTCTTCGCGTCAATGATTTAGCATTAGAAGCCGCGGGCCGCCGGCCTATCACGACCGTTCCTATCTGACGCCCGGCAGACACGAGCGAGATCCAGACTCATATTTAAATGTACGGGACAAGCATGAGATTGCAGCACGGATGGTGTTCCGTACAATATGCTTCTGAAGAGGTTTTATGAAGTACTAGAACTATAAGATTTAAATTATTAATCATTATCCATTTAGCCTTTTCCCAACTTTGTTGGGGTCGGCTACCAGTCTAACAGCAGCTGCATAGCAAGTACACAAGTATTCAGCTGCAGTAGCAGCTGAATACTTGTGTTTTACATGAAACGACTGCCTAGCTGACCTCCACAACCCAGTTACTGGGCAACACGATACCTCTTGTTAAGAAGTAAAGAGGTGGATTATAAGATTTAAATTTTATTTATACATATTAGCTATATGCACTGCAGTGTCACCCGCGTTCTGTTACATCTTTGGTTGTAGCTTGGCTCCCGTTGGTCGTAGCGTGATGTTCTATACGTATAAGCCTTCCTCTTGAATCATTCTATAAATTGATGAAACCGCATTAAAATCCGTGGCGTAGTTAAAAAGATTTAAGCGTACAGACCGCGGAAGCGACTATGTTTTATACTACGTAGATAAGATTTCAGTTCCCAAAGCTCAAGTCTTTATACATGATGTACAAAAAAACCTTGTAAAAGCGAAAAAAAAAAATTGAAATGGCAATTCGACGAGTAAATTCTGTATCATTTGAAAAAAAAAACAGTTTTCAAACCACAAGTTTCAAAAAGTAACTCCGCCAGAATATTTCTGCTACGGTCTATTCTTAATTGGGTCTTTACTTTCTATAACTTTGCCAAGTTTTAACTTGCCATCTAGAACTTTCTTATTAGTTAGAGACAGTTCGATATTCACCCAGCATTTACAAGTTTTGAGTTCGCTTACGGAACTCTAAAAGCAATTTGTTTACACTATCTCGCGAAAATTATTTATGAGCTAAAGCAATCAGATCTAGGAAATAAAACATGGCCTATACTACGTATCATCAAGAAAAGTTTTTTAAGTAAACCCGCACAATTAGTACAAATTAAACCTTATTTTCAATTTTCGTTGTGTTTCTAGCAATGTGTACTATCATCATCATATCAGCCGCAGGACGTCCACTGCTGGACATAGGCCTCCCCCATAGATTTTCCAAAAGGACCTGTTGGACGCGGCCTGCATCCAGAGTCTTTCTGAGTCTTAATTTGCACTTTGATTGACGAGAAAATAGTCATCAAAAATGCTATTCTGTAAACAATTCCCTTGTGGAGTGAGCTTTAGAGATTGACAGTTTACCTTATCTAAATCGAAGGAAATTAATTATTTACAGAATACCACTGCACGACCTCAACATTACTTCACTTAATCCAAAGGAAATTCAGAAAGAATCATCAAAATCGGTTCATAAACGACAAAGTTATCCGCGAACAAACATAATATAATAAAAAATCCCTATCTCAAAAACTACTGAACCGATTTTGATGAAACATGCAGTATTCCCTAAGTTGAACAATACCTAGTACAACAAAAAGAATTACTTAAATCGGACTTGTAGTTACGGAGATATGCGAACACAAACATAAAAACATACATACATACACACACTGTTGAAATTTGGCACATTTGTTCAGACGCTGATATAGACTAACATATACGAAAACTAGGCAGTTCTGGCAATATTACATACATACGGGTCGAATTGATAACCTCTTTTTTTGAAGTCGGTTAAAAATAGACCGGCTGTTCTTAACCAAGTACCTACACTATTTTTTCTCATTGACATCTAACTCAAATAATTTAAAAGTTAAACCCACACTATTGACACCATTCAAAGTACTACCCATTACAATACAAAAACAACCCAAAAATGTACCAAAACAGCTGTTAAAAGAACAAGATTAATTATTTCTCAGTTCCAAGTGGTCCCGTTACGTTTTGTCTTAGCGGGCGGTGACACACGTGACCGTTTTCTTAACGCTGTGACCCTTCGCCGTGTGTGGTCCAATCGTTGATCTTACGCTTCCTAGTATTGATTGGTGATTGGTGGCGTTTATTGTGCAGCACATGAGAAACGACTAGTGTGGATGTACAGTAACGGACATATGTTTCAGTGGAATTTCTAGTAGGTAGTCTTCAACATTTTCAGGAGTTGTTTTCATTGGTTAAGTCAAAATTACGCATAGCTAATACTTGTGTCAGGGGGGCAATCCTACTGACGTTTAGAACGATTTTATTAGTTTCATTTTATGACATTGATTTTTTGAGATTTTTACTCATTGAGGATATTTTTTACCGACTAAAAAAGGGAGGCGGTTCTTAATTCGAATGTCTGTTTTTCTTTTGTTATTTATTAGTAGAATTGGCCTTCAGGTATCCAAGAACGGTTCTATTACGATCCCTAATTTGTTCAAAATTCACGAACCTTTACATCTATAGGATTAATATCTTCAAGATTATCTTTGGATCTCAGTAGATTTCAAAGATCTACTCTAGACGAGAACAACAACAAATTGATGACCGTAACGTCTGCGATGGTGTTCGTACGGAGATCGCGAGACGCCCGCGGGTTGCGCCGGCGCAGCTCCCACGTGCCGCGATGTAATACTGTAGGTTACTGGCAGAAAAATACTACGTTATTGTAATTTTCTGCCAGACTTAACATCGGAACCAATCTACAGCTGCTCCAGCTTTAGATTTTATACATGGATGATTTTTCTTTAAAAAACTTTATAATATCTTTATATTAACGTTCATTTAAATAAGTTATCTATGCTAATGTGTCATAAATAGGCTTCAGTTTATTATTTAACAAAATTGTGAACTGTAGTGGAATTCCCGCGAGGGTAGTTGTGTGCAGAAGCTAGTAGATATATGTATAAAGCAATTGTTGATTTACGATATTGCATTTAGGATTGTAGAATGAGCAATCGTCTGTGCATTAAAAATATGTTTAGACTAGCAGCAGTCTGCTAGTCCTCGGCAAACATAATCTGTCGAAATGGGGCATTGTAGACCCGGCTGGCACCCAGTGTTATGGCGGAGCTCCTGACCAGACAATGTCTCATTTGCTAGAGTGTCCCAATTGTCCGTTCACCTACACCGTTGACGGTTTGAAGAGAGCCTCTGAGACGGCAATAAACGTGGCCACCTATTGGGCCCAAGTAGTATAAATTGCTACAAATGTATCATCGATAGAAAAGAAGAAGAAGCAGCAGTCTAATGTTTTCGTTATTTTCGACATCCCAGTAACGTACCACACGACATTCAAGTGTGAACTGTTTATCCGCAGCCTGCTCTATCGCTCAACCATTTCATTGGTGCGGTCGTGTCTGACACAGAGTTCTACAACACTCTATCATTACGCCTTATATCCGACAAATTGAAAGTATTCGCAGAAGTATTGTGTGTCAAAAAGGTGCTAGCAGGATTGTGGCTGAAGACTAAGGGTCCGCTGTCTGACGGTCCGTCGGTTACAGGGCTGTATCTTTTGAACCGTAATTGGTAGATTTTGGGAAATTTTAGGGAGTGTATAACTATTCAATAAAACTATTATACGGTGGTACAGAACCCATCGTGTTCGAGTCTAACTCATGCTTGGCCGGTTCTTATTTCGATTTGTGTATTTACACGAAATTACATGAATGGCCTATCTCCTAATATCGTAGTTTATATTTATTTTGGAACTTTTTTAGGTCTTATAAGCAAAGCTGCCTCAATGCAGTAAGCATCTACAAAAAAGCGTCTAAAAATGTGGTATGTATGTACTGAAAAATTGATTTAATTAGAGATTTTATATACGAAGCTCCTATCAAGATAAATCAAGATTTAACTATGCCATGTAAAGAAAGATAGATTAAGGTATGTTTCTGTCCTGCTAAGATTTCGGAATTTGATCTAAGAGTCACCACAGCCCTGGAACGCAAAGATCATTAACAGGAACACAGATGGGTTTTAGTCAGTAAGAGTCTGACACTCTTCTGCTCCGCCCAGAGCAGAAGTTACTTGATGCTTTACGACCATTAGGAAAAAACCTTATGTTACTGTACTTGAAGGCTAATCTACAATTTTTTTTTTTCTATCCAAATGCCCATGCACACGATGCGTCCACCGTCAGCATCGGGCGTCGCCCGCGGCGGACACGACACGCCGATCTGATCGCCTCCGCCCGTCATTTGCGTTAGACGGTGTTTGCACCATCGATTTGAATTCGTCACGTTCGAACGCAATATCGACGCGGTGCAAATTTTCGAGGCGGTGCCCGAAACGTTTCGGTGTGAAGTCTGTGTGAACTGTGTGTTGGGGCTTTTATGTTTATACAGTGGGTTTTTTTTATTCGGATCTAAAGTGTGATTCTGATGATTCGGATATCTGTCTCGGTCTTTGGAAAGCATGTGAAGCCGTCGGTCCTAGCTGTCATTCATTCGTAAGTTCGGAAGTCTAACAACCAGGCTTACCAAGGGTATCGTGCTGCCCAGTAGCTAGGTTGTTGTGGTTAGATAGGTAGTAGCTCTATGTAAAACGTTGCTATTAGGCTGTATGGTTAGACCAGTAGCCGACCTCAACAGTTTGGAAAAGGGCTACGCTACATGATGATATTCAGATATCTGTCATTAAACCAATTTTCTTATTAACACATCTCAAACTTAAATAGAGTACTACCAAGTTTTAAGTCTTCTTTCTTCGGTTTTAGGAACTTTCATTCACTGCCCCTTGTTTACTAAGATCTTACATACAATATCTATATCCTTAGCTACAATAATTAAACCAAAACAACCAGCAGTGCTTCGTCATTCGTATTACTACAACGATAAAGTTGGGCCAACTAAGACTTGAAGTAGGTAAGCTTTGAGGAGCCAGCTGCATCATGTATTACAATATATTAAGGACATTCATACCATCACGCCTGTATTCTCCGAAGGGTTAGGCAGACATGTACTAATGTATATAATATTTTAGGTCCCATGTAATGGGGGGCGAGCCTATTGCCATTAACTGGGCACAAATCCTAACTCCGAGCTGCTACTGGGAATTTCTTAGAAAAACTCAATGACACTTTGATAAAAAACAACATATAGTTTGTTTGGATACACTAAGAAAGTAGGTGCATACAGTATCTATGTATATTAATCATAAGTAGCTACTAGGTATCCATTTATAGAAATTTGTGGTCTAGATACGAATTTAATTAAGCAGTAGCAGCTCAAATACAGTATGAAAATTTTGTCACAAAATTAGATGCAATATTCTAAGATAAAGGTTACCGATGACCCAAATTCTATCTGAACAAATTTAATCTACAATGTAACTGTGCTTGGCAATTATTATGTAAATGGTTTCTTGTAATACATAAAGGACAATCTTTTATAATTTAATAGGCCGATATCTCTGTGTTTTCTTTAAACTCGTAGACTAATTATCGGCACAGTTGGCGCAGTGGCTGACCGCTTCTGCGCTGCGTGACGCGGATTCGATTTCCACACGGAACAAATTTTTTTATGTTCTATAGATAGTTTTTCCGGATCTGGCTTTTTGTGAATGTGAGTTTATATGTTTGTAAACGCACCCATGATACAGGAGAAATTAACAGAGAGGGGCAACGATATCTTCAATGGCCAAAGTTTGTATGCGATTTTAAATTTTATTGTTTTTACAAGATAATTTCTGGAAGTACAGGTTTGATTATAAAAATTCTTTCACTAATAGAAAGCTACACTACTGCCGAGTTCCATAATCTATATTTTACTATAGTATACTGGACTTCCACGCGTTAAACGGACTTCTAGAAGCTAGTAATTAATATTCGACGAGCTGAAATCATTCCCTTTTCTTTCATATCATTCTTCACACAATCCGTCCATCTTTTCTTGGCCTCCCTTTCGCTCTCCATCCGTCCACATGTATTTTATTCTACGAACACAAATATTTTCCTAAAAATACTTCCGGCATAGTTCCACTCACCCTGTATGTAGCAGTGGGCGTGATGCTTGTATCGCACTGGATGCACAAATATCGCTCCGATGTACCAGTGAGTAGTATTCCGCTATTATTACAACTCAAAATAATGATGTACCACTACATACTAGATTGTTTTACAACGTAGAAACAAAATAACATGGCCCGCCATGAAATACACAGATCATTTTACATGTGTAATTCTCCAGACCGATTCTGGCCACGGCGGCTAAACTTAATGCAGACTAGCCACGTACGCAGGAGATATTATAGTGCACAAGTGTGTGCGCAAACACAGGTGCACTCCCTCTTCCCTAACTCTCAGTCCGATGGGACGGCAATCCGACAAGACCGGAGAGGGATAATGTTCGCTTTTTGAAGATGGTTTTTATTACGGTAAAGTATAGTTGTTTAACTTATCGTGCCTATCGACTTCCTTTTTATGATAATTTTCCCTTTGCTACTGCAAAGTAGGCAACCAGAATAATAGTGTAAAGTAAAACAACCACCCATTGTTTAAATAATAATATCCTTAATTACTGGAATAACTGTTTTCTCTAAGAAATTAGTGCTAATCCTTAAACAATGGGACATCTCAAAGCCAATTCTACTAATTAGAAACTTTCAAAATCTAGTCTCAATCTGTCAAAAGTTCCTTCAGTTTTACTAAATTTTACAACATTGATTATCACTGCAATGAGATTGCTTTCTTTCTAAAAACTTAGTAGAATTGGTTCTCTGTCATTGTATCCTCCATGCCCTGATAACTACACGTTTCGGGAATCGATGGACACTTCTGATGTTGTCAAACTTGTGGCTAAGTTCTGGACCGACGCATAGACTGCCATCTACTGGCCAGAAGAAGATGAAACCATAAAGCGTAGCCTCTCATTCCCCACGGAAATGTCGGCACCATCCACACAGCATAGACCACACGGAAATACCCCGGTGTGGTCTACAAACATCCTACATACACAATACTCCCAACATCCGCAGTAATGGCAAAAGATCGGCAAATCTCGATGGTGTGGCGATAAGGAGACAACAATGACCAACGGGCACCATTAGCAACCATTACGTAACGCATATTAAGTGCGCTTTCATCTCGCCGCCTATTGTGCACTGTGACCGTCGCGACTTCCGTGTGCCTTGTACGAAACCGCCGCGTGGGGGGACGGGGTAAGTCGGGGATCGGGAATATTGAGATGGAGAAAAGAAGTAGTAAGTTAAAAAGGTGAATTAACAAAAAATCTGATTCCGTGTCAAATTACTTACATTTTTATAACTTAGCCTTGCTTAGCCTTTTACCAACTATGTTGGGGTCGGATTTTAGTCTAACTGGATGCACCTGAATACCAGTTTTTAACATGGAGCTACTGCCTACGTGAGTTAAAACTTTTGCAACTAAACTATACAAAAAAATCTATTGATGCACAACTTTATGACAAATTCGTGCATACAATTTATCTAAAACAGTTATGTATTTCATAAGCCAACTAGCTAAATACGGCCACCGTTAGCTGAGGCACAATCTGAAAAAAAAAAGTTTATACTTATATTTAACATTAAATGGAAAAATTTTAAGTCAACCCATCCACTACTTTCCGCGTTTTGGGGACACAAATAAATGGAGCCGAATTTTGGTATCTAAAGACAGGTACGTTACTAAATAAAATTATCAAAGTGCATAAACACAGCATCTAACTCAACCGTAATCAAAAAACCTCAATAAAAAACAAAAACACCTCAGCAACTTTTAACCCTAACGTGCCATAAAATAAAACAAAATGCAGACCCGAAATAAAATAACCATATAAACGAAATAACGATCGGAAAAGGCAATAACATTGAAGAAGTGAACATTTACTTTTATGCCAATCTCTGGAGTTCGGAGTTCGGGGGAAAGCTGGGACCAGCGGGGCGGAAGGGCGTAAAGTTATATCGAGGGGTGAAAGGCTATTTGTTTTAAGCGACATTTTGGGCGATATTGAGTTATATACATATTCGGAATCAGCGAATTTTTCTGCGTCGAATGAGCCCGGTTTCGTACAATTCTGAGCACTTTTATGGCGCTTAAAACAATGCAATTTTAGTGCATGATTCTCAAACTTGATGTATGATCCGACATCAAATTTGCCATATTTTTTTAGTATTTCATTTAAGCTGTACACATAAACAGAGAATCGGGGCATAAGCCGTTATTCTCGTCCTAAAATTTCAGTTCGATGGCAGATAAATCGTTTTTCGATATGGCTAACTTTAGATGAAAAATCCCTTCATACATTTTGCTTACGACTACTTACACTATGCAATGTCGCTTCAACCAATTTGCCGTCAGCCAAATTCATTAAGACATATCGGTTCAACCCTTTTCGCTGCAACTGTTTTGCACTCTGTTTGGAGCTTCAAACAATATTTCTGTTCTCAAAACTGGGTTCCTTAGTCGCTTGAACAGTTTATCAGTATTCACATTTTATAAATACGTCACTTAAGATAAATCTAATACCTAGTGATTAGATTAAAATCATTTTTTCCTGTATCATAATAATAAATAGTTTGTCTTTTAAACCATCCAATTTTAATACGACAATAACAATCTATGTAATTTAAAACAAATAAAAGTTGACATAGTTTTCGTAAACCGTGGCAGTATTAGTACTGTCCCGCCCCGCGCAGGCGCATCAGTCAGTCGTGATAATGTGGAGGAGAGAGACAGGACGCGTTTTGTTGTACTTAGTTTGGGATAAAACCGAATAGAATAAACTTTTTTTTTTTTTAGAGATGGGAAATCATCAAATGACCCCCCCCCCCCCGTCCTGGGCGGGGCGGGAGGGAGTGTCAGACTTTTACTGACTAAAAACCATCTATGTTCCTTCGTGTGCCCTTTGCGTTCCGTGGGCGCGGTATCTCTTTCGAACAACCCGCAGCCCCGGCAGGAATTTGGCCCTTAGTGGCCCCTTCCAGTGGCTGACACCTCTGTGCGCGGAACATTAACGCGCCGTCGACACGGTCTGTCGTTAGTTAATAACGTACGGACGGTGAGCTACCCATTGCTCACCGCTCACAGACCGTGTCTACGGTATCCACCTGCGGGAGGCGCAATGGTGCCGTTATTGGCAAACCATTGCGCCGGCGGATGCGGCATCAGCGGCGGCTGCGGCGGTGGCGGCGGTGGCGGCAGTGCGGGGCCTTCCCCCGGCCCTGGCGGGTACGGCGCAGGCCTTGCCCCCAGCCCGGTGATCGGCCGGCTTGTTAGCCCCGCGCACATACATGCGTCGCAGTGCGGCGGGGCATCACAAGCCGCGGCGTTGTGACCGGGCTGACCGCAGCGGAAACATAGGGCGCTGCGGTCCACCTCCGAGGCGCACCGACATGCCACGTGCTTCCCCACGTGGCAACGGTAGCACCTCAGGGGCCTGGGCTCGAGCAGTCTAACCTGCGCCGATACCCAGCCCACCAGTAAACGCCTCGCCCCAACGATGGCTTTAGCCGCCGCCACTGGGCAGCTGACCATGATGGTCTGCATACCCGTGCGTTCCGGGCGGATGGTGCCTGCCCTCACCTCCTCGGCAAGGCATCCAACCGTCTTGGCGACGGCGGCTACCACCTCCTCCGTGGTGACGGAGTCGTCCAGACCCAGGATGCGCAGGTCTGCGCATCTGACGGGCCTGGACACTCGGGCCACGTCCGCATCCAGGGACGCTCTGAGCCTCTCTGCTAGAGCGTCTGCAGACGGGCCGCTGGTGGCACCGGGGACCTCCAACATCGTGGCCCCCGTTGCCGTCACGATGCCTTTCAGGACGGAAAACCGTGTCTGGAAGGCCGCCAGCTCCAGCTGAACCAGGTTAAGCACCTGGTAATCCACTGGCTCGGGCTGGGTTCCCTGGCTCCCCGCCTTGGGCGCCTGGCGGGAGCCGGTCCCGAGGAGCTCAGCCAGGTCGGAGTCTCCTATTCTCCTCTGTGAGGAGCTCCATTGTGGCTGACAGACGAGCCACCTCCGCCTGAAGCTGCGGGACCTGGCCCGCAAACCTGGCCTCCGCAGCCGCCGCAATAGTGGCCGAAGCCTCCTCCATGGCCCGAGACTTCGAGCCCTTCATCTTTTTTCGGGCTACGCTCGCGACCGCCTCCTTAACCGCCTCCATGAACCTGGACTTACGCTCCTCAGAGCTGCCAGGTGCACCTGCCTCGTTGCGTGATGTGTCCGGCTGGACCACATCGTCGCCACCAGTCTCGTTCAGGGACTGCCCTTCAGCGACAAGCGTCGCTGGTCTCCTCCGGGCAGTCACCCTCCCTGGGCCTCGCTCCTGGACCCCACCGCGACTGCTGGTGGGGATCTTGCAAGCCGAGGCAAACTCGCCTTCGGAGGACGCCTAGTCCTCCGGTCTGGGCCGCTTCCGGAAGAACTTCCCGGGCGGCCCAACCATCTTGCGGTGGGAGCTCCCTGAGCTACCCACGCTCACCACGCTAGGGGCCGAGTCGGACTCCGACCCGGCATCCCCCTTCCCTCCTTCTATGTCTTTTGGTTTCATTGTAAGGTCCATTTTGATTTCCACGAGTAAAAACTATATCCAACCAACCAACCAAGAAACAAGTGGTACGCACTAGCGACTGATGTTCCATAGGAACGCCCGTCAGCCATACATCCCGTCACGGTGCGCCGCCGCTTGGGATTCGGGGTGACTTTTCATAGAGGTTTTCTACCTCGCAGTCCGGGCGGTTAAGCCAAGACCCTCGGTGCCAATCGAAGCCGCGAGACATGATCCACGACACTCCGATATGGGGTTACGATGTACGACGGTGACAGAGAAGAACCACCCTCCTTTCTGTCTGCTCGGTGGCAGGGTGAGTGCACGCCGAGCCCGTCCTCACTCCTCCGCTGTGCCCTCTGCTGATCAGAGGGACACGCGGAGAAACGCCCTCGGTCTGAATCGGACCCCGCCCGTCAGAATATTGGCCACGAGCAGTGACATTCCCCAAAGAATAGGAATCTCTTCCCATTCCTCAGGGAAGATCACTACCCGTGCCCGGAGTGCACCGGCCAGCTAGCTGCCGTTCCCTCAAGACGTGTCCGAAGGGACAAGCAGCCGACGACGGTACGCGTGGAAGTTTTCTGACCAGCACCCCAATAGAATAAATTTGTAAGTATAATTACTTTAATATTATCATATTGTGTCTATAAATGAATAAATTAATTTGATTTGGATTTGGTAATAATGCTTACATTTATATCCATAATTTATGTTTTCTTTTTCGGCCATATCTCTATTTTGTAATAAGTAAATATTTTCCTTTCTTTTCAAAAACAAATCATTAAGTACTTGTTTGATTTACTGTGCTGTAATTTTTTTATATAACGAAACTTACGATCTCATTAAGACTGAGTGTTAATTAAGTTAAAGATGCGTAATAAATAAAAAAAATCTAATTAACAGAACTTTTATTTTATTCCTGACATAGTAATTATTCGCCCATATCAATACTACAAACTCTTAACTTACTATAAATCTGTCATTATTATCTTGTTTCAACAACCAAGTTATATAAACTCCTTTCGAAACCTGAGACATCAAACAACTCATTAAGAATGTTCATCGTTGCTTAAGCCAACTTGCCTGTATCGTTAACAAAACCCAAATGGTAGTTAAACAAAATAGCCTATTCCTATTATTATTGAGTAACGTCGATTCAATCATTTCGCCTTCTCCTGCATTGGTACTGTAAAGTCACTTAAACCATTTTGCCTGCTGCTGATTAGTGACAAAGTTGGAAGTTGAATCATTTTTCTTTACTCTAAAAATAAGGCGATACAGATCATTTTGTATTAAGCGACATTTATCTTGGAACTTATAACTGTTTTTTTCTTAAAAAATATACCAAAACATAAAGGGATTTTTTTGCAATAAAGATTTGCGATCCCCATTAAAGTGAGTGCAGTAGTTTTTTCATGACGATTTTTTTTCCAAATTTTGAATCTTTAAATGGCTCTCCTGTAAAGTTGGTGAAATGTCGCTTAAAACAAATAGCCTTTCACCCCTCGATATGCAGTAAAAACGTCGGCCCACCAACTGAGGATTAAGGCAATTTGGTCAATTACCAATGGGAAATAAAAGTAGGTGTTTACAGGCGGTTAAATTAGTCTTACTCTGTAGAGTATGCCCAAGGCTTGGCAGCTTACGATCCTCGTGAATTCTGTATATTTCCACATTGCGAAGAATGATTTTAGACACGCTTGTATTCCCCGAAGGGTTAGGCAGAGGTGTATCACAGTGCATCCAGAGTTCGCCGGTATGTTTAGGTTCCATGTAATAGGGGGTGAGCCTATTGCCATTAACCGGGCACAAGTCCTAACTCCGAGCTGCTACTAAGAATTTCATGGAAAAACCCAATAACACTTTGCTCGACCTGGGTATCGAACTGAAGACAGGTGTAGCAGTCGCGCTTAGGACCACTAGGCTATCGAGGCTACTCGAGAGAGAAAGTGTGATTTTAGAAAATAAAAATGTGAGAAAGTGCTAATATGCCATGATGTTTTTGATGAATGAAGTTTTACATTTTCGTGATATTTGAGGTTAGCTTGTGTTCAGCACTGGACGTCACACGAGAAATTTACCTTTAAATACGAATCTAGTAACTCTTACGGGCATTTTTAGTATTTACTTTAAGTAGCAGTTCATTTATGTAAATTGAGATTGTGCGTTGTGAGACTGACTCTCTTTGCAATTGTAATCTTTTAACTGCTTCGTTGGTCTATCGGTCGCAAGCGCGACTGCTGAGTAAGGGGTCCCGGGTTCGATTCCCAGGTCGGGCAAAAAGTGTTACTGGGTTTTTCCTGCGAACGTGGCTAGTCTGCATTAAGATAATTAGCCGCCGTGGCCTGAATCGGTCTGGAGAATTACATTTACATTACATTTCAAATACATTACGGCGAATTTTACCTAATGTTAATAACTGGCATTTAACTGTTTTTTTTGTCTGCCTTTTCTGCCCCACTCCTGGGCATAGGCCTCGCTCTACTCCTCCATCCTTCACGTTTCCGTGCCTCATCACTACAGTTTTGGAAGCAATTATAAATTAAATTTTTGACAGTTTATCCAAACATCCATGTTCTACAGTTTTTAGATTTATACTAGGTATAACGGTGAAATTTACCCTTGATGATGATATTTAGACAAAACGAGTATGTAAGGATCGTAGCAGGTGGCGTTCTTTGGTTTTTGCCTACCCCCATAGGAAAAAGGCGTGAGTTTATGTATGTATGATGATATTTCATTGACCTATTCTACACTTATAACAAACTTTTTACACAAATATAAATAAAACATAAAAATCCACAATTTAAAATAAATGTTTCCAATTTCACCAAGCTCATCAATTAAGCGGGTGTATTCAGCCCTATCGTTCGGCCCAACGAGGTGTTGAAACAGGCGCAAATACAAAACAAACAACCATCCATTGCTCGTTGTTCGCCCCACAAAAGAGTTCCCATTGTAACGGCGCCAACAAACGCATCAATGGACTGTAGCACTTCAAAAACAACGCTCCTTTTTATCGCTGTTTCCATCGTTTTGTAAATTTTTAATGATTTGTGGGAATTGTAGAGGTTTTACAGCAAAGTAATGATTTTTATTTATTTGTTGAGAATGATTTTATGTATAAGACAATGATACGGTTTTTTTTTGTTTCGTTATGCTTCTTGGAGATCATTAGTAAGTACATGAAAGGATTAAATAATTAGTAACAAGCATATCACTAGTAGTAAAAAACAGTATTGTATCGAGTTTCAAGAAATCGATTGATGATATTTTATGATTAAATTCTCCTTTTTCCTCTCTTTTTTTAAGGATTCTGTAACCACAGGGTATCAAGCGAAACTCTGTTACTAATGGTGGGTCCACACGACACAGACTTAATACAGACTTCTATAGAATTTTGTCTGTACAGACATCAGTACCGACAAATGTCGGTGTATCAGAAAAGTCGGATACATGTCTGTACGATTGTTGGAGCAAAACTCATGATTATTGAATTACTTAATTTATTCATTAAAATCGAAGTCTGAACTGATGAAAAGACTGCACAGACATTTGGTAAATCAAATTTTTACTCAGACTTTATAGTCTGTGCAAATGTCTGTACAAACAAAAGTCTGTGTCGTGTGCACCCACCATAAGAGTCCGTTTTTCTGTTTGTCCGTCCGCCCGTGTGTCTTTGGGTTGCATCTTTTAAACCTTAAAGGAAGACACTTTAAATTTTTCACAGAGTGTGTACGATGGCCGCTAAAAACTACATAAAAATTAAATAAAAGTAAAAACGAAAGGGGGTACTTATACAAGTAACGTGTTTCTTTCATCTTTAATGTTAAAGCTACTATTAATTAGTAGGTACTGTAGTACTACTAAAACTTTTGTGTACTTCTTAATTTCACACTGCCCCGTTGGTCTCGTGGTAGCAAGTGCGACTGCTGTGCAAGGGGTCCCGGGTTCGATTCCCAAGTCGAGCAAAAAGTGTTATTGGGTTTTTCTATGAAATTCACAGTAGCAGCTCGGAGTTTGGATTTGTGCCCGGTTAATGGCAATAGGCTCGCCCCCTATTACATAGGACCTAAATATACCGGCAAACTGTGGGTGTACATTGGTACACCTCTGCTTAACCCTTCGGGGAGTACAGGCGTGATGTTATTTTCGAGTTTTCGGCAGTTTTTTTTCTAAATAAATTTTATTAATTCCCGAAAAATCATAAATCCACACATACCCCACTTCGCCTCTCACCGCACGCTCCCGTTCTGTTACAATTTCAATCCTAAATAGGTTCTTGCTTGTTATTATGTTATTAACATTAGAAATTACGACATCTCATTGTACTGTAATCGGTGGAGCTTGCCTTTGTATCAGCTACACGGCATGTTACCTCACTTGATTCACATTATAACTATGCTAATTTAGAAATAGGGTACTTTGGTTTCATGTTTGTAAAGACATAGGTACTTCTTAATTTTTATCACTTATTTATTCTGACCAGTTGGGTTGCAACTGGGCACTGGTAAGTACCAATGTGAATTTTCTATTACATATGTACTTTCTAAGTTTATCTTGGATATGACTAAAATTGGTGAAGGAAAACTTCGTGAAGGAATCTGGACTTATAATTAATATATCATCATCATCATCATCTCAGCCATAGGACGTCCACTGCTGAACATAGGCCTCCCCTTTAGATGTCCACATATAGCGGTCGGAAGCGACCTGCATCCAGCGTCTTCCGTCTTCTTATACCTATGTCTGAAATCGTCAAAAATCATTCTGTGGTTTTTAACTACCCCCATGGAAAAGGGCGCGAGTTTGTGCACGTATGTATGTACATGTACATAATTATATTATGTCTGAAATCACCAATCCGCCTTGAGCAAGCGTGGTGATCAATGCTCGTGCCGTTCTCTGTATAAGAGGCCTTTATCTTGCAGTGTGACAATAATGGACTGGTATTAGGTACCTATATGCCATTTATTAATTTCTAATCCATATTAAATACATTTATAAATATGAAAACCTTTAAAAATATAAAAAAATAGTAGCCCGCCGGCATCGGGAACAGAATCCAAGCTACCGGTGGTCAGGAATTTTCTAACAATACGTTACAATACGTACAATACGTACGTATTTTCAATACGTTTTATATTATTATATTAATTCTTCCTGCAATCAGGGAACGTCAACCTTTCACATGTCTCCTTGATAACTCCCCAAATTCGAACATCACAATGAAAATAAACGCGAAAGATATTTTCCTATATTATTTTCCTTCCAAAAAAAATGGGAAGTACACATATAAAAATATAATCTAAAAAGGGACAACGGATGACAGTGACAGCTTATGTGAAGGAAGCCCGTGTCACTGGAAGTAACACGAAAAGTTTTTCACCCCTGCTGAGGGCAAAACTGACAGATAAATAATAAACAACGTGTTTTTTTATCTGTTGTTTCGTTAGACGCGGGTCACGTTGAGAGTAGTTCAATCTCTTAATGGATATATTTAGTATTAGCTGTGTCCGCGACTTTTTCCGCGTGGTTTACGTTAAGTTACATCTTTAGTTACTGCTCCGCTCCCGTAAGTCGTAGAGTTTTGATATATTGCCTTAGTACCTATTACTTATTTTTTCTAATCCAACTGGTAGTTCCGAAGATTAGCTCGTTTAAACAAACAGAAAAGCGAAGTCTGTAACATACCATCACGCCTGTAATCTCTGAAGGGTCAGGCACAGATGCACCAATGTACAACTACAGTCTGTAATAAGTCTGAAATGGCCCTCCGCCGTCCGCCTTAAAGATCAAGTAAGCAAGCGTCATGATGATCAATGCTTATACCTTCTCTGTATGAGAAGAGGCCTTTGCCCCGCAAAAAAAATATTACATTATTTTTGGCCAGATAGTATGTATACAAATTGATTCTACGCATTATCGAAGTTATAATATTCTTGAACTTATCTTGGCTATATTTATGACAAGCTCGCAATAGTACAACTTTTAAAAAGATAGTTCAATAAAAAAAATACATTCAACAAATAAAAGACAAAATAAAAACTTGCAACTCAACGAAATCTCCATTAAAAAAAAACCGAAACCCAAGTAATTGGCACCTCAGCTTGTTTAAAATTCAGGTGTGTCCCGTCAGCCGTTATCTGCGTCGGCCGGGATCGAACCCGCGTACAATGGACAGGCGTCAACACCTCTGCGACAGACACGCTTGGACGGTTTGCTCCTATTTGTCTTTTAGTTACGCTTTATGTACTTTATATACTCATCTGTGTGTTTCTGTGAAGGAATGGACTTAGATACACATCATGGATCGCTAAATTCATTTAACGCTAAACTTATTCGGAACATCATTGAATCCTTTCCAAATTGTATGTGGACGGACCTGATTAAGACCGCAGGGAGGCTCTGGATGCAGGCTGCTTCTAACCGGACTGTCTTTGAAATTTATGGGGGAGGCCTATGTCCAGCAGTGGGCGTCTTGCCGCTAATATGATGACAATGAAATTGTATGAAGTTGACAGAGACAGAATAAGCGCCAAATATGTTTAGTGATGCAAGTCCTTAGAATTAAGACATGTTAAAATGTAAAGTAACAAAATCCATGAAGGGCCAACATACATTTAATCAGTGCTTTGCCGGACCGCCAAAATTGACGACGCCACCCTCCGAAACGCAAACATTTTTTTCATTTTCCCCTTGTCTCGCCACTATTCGCTCGGTTAAAACTTATTTTCTTTCAGCTTACACAAAAAATAAACTCGTGCAATGATAAGAAAAGAATAATTATCTTCTTCATATTTTATCACAAGCCGTATTGAATCGGGTAATAATTAAGACCTTATATTTCTCCAAACTGCAACACTCGCTTAAGAAAACCAACAGCAAAACCCCTCATATGTAATCACATCACAAAATCCCTGTTCATTTCCCTAACCCACCACGACCCAAGGTCCTGTAAAGCACAAATCCCCAGCTCGTTATTCAGATCAATATCAGCGCTACAGTTCCCCGACACAAACCGGACACAAACTGGACACAAACCGGACACCGTGTAAGTTTAAGCTCAAGTTTGCACCTACGGAACCAACTCTCAATGCTACAAATTAGACTAGCTGACTTAGTTAGTGTTCTCGGATGTACATTTCGTAGTCTAATCAGATTATTTGTCGTCAAGTGTACTGTGTGGGAAGTTAAATGTGTTACAATTAGTTTGGCTGGTTGTGTTGTGTTTGCGTGACACTAATACTACATTTGGGAGCAATGAATCCGGGTCAGTAACTACTCTTACTATCTTAAAATTAAGGATGGAAATATTAATTATCGCATACCTAGTTAAACAATGGAGCTCCTTTTGCCAAATTGACCTAACGCGTGTCAAAATGTCTCCTTTTGAAAGTAATTGTAATGTTTTTGGATATTATCTAACGCTTCTTTTTCTTTTCGAGTCGATGATTATCTTATAAATTTTAGGCCCAGTAACGCTAATTAATTCAAAATCGATCCTGTGCATAAGCTTAAGACGTACCTACATTGAACTATTTATGTACTTACTTTTCACATATTAAATTACTTTGACGTAATTAATGTAATCCTACAGACAGACACACAGATCGAAGCTCAACAATTTCAAAGCTGTATACTTAACACTACTACAAAAAAACAAAAAACCGCTTTGTAAAAAAGCCTAGACTCCCAATATTTCCTCCATCTTACCCCATCCTCTATCTCCTAATACCAAGCGAAAACAAATACCAATAACTTCACCCGTGTCTGCCCGCCGTACAGCAGAGCGTATGAAAATAACATATACATGCACTTTACCAATTGTGCCTCGGCGGCAACATTAGCGCGATTGACATGAACACGGCCCTTGTTACTGCACTATCGAGATGCGTATCAAACGCCTTTGGGCTACTGTTTTCGTATCTGCGTTAAGGATTTAAAGTTTTTGTGGAAGAGGCTGTTTTTAAATTGATTTTGGTTAGGGGAGTTATAGGAACAATATATGAGTTTGACATTTGATTCAGAAAGACCGGTTATTGTTTGGGGAAGAATTGTCTAACAGTGCAAGAAAAAAAGAAAAAATACATAATCAACGGTTGACTGTTGAGTTAATGTATTTTAAAATACTGTCGAATAAATGGGCAGAAAGACATCCATATCCTTCTAATGAATTATGATATTGGGGAAATTAATATGTATGGCTAGGAAAGCAAAGCAATAAGCCAACTCTGCATTATTAATAAGTGTTTTGTAAAGTGACTAAGGTGTAAAGTCAAGAGGAAAATTGTATGAGTGAATCGAAGAAAAGAAAAAGAAGAGGAAAATCACCAATGGCGCTTTGTCCATTACGCTATAGTAAAATAACAAATAAAATAATCACCAACCACGCTCTGCATATTGGAATGCAGTTTGCTGGTACTATTACCTTTCTTACCGGAATTATGTCACTTGTAGAGATTCCCACGTTTGTAGCTTGACTGGTGTCTTCTACTTCATTAATGCTCTGTTTTCGGTATATTATTGCTCTGTCTTTGGGACTCACCACCCGCCACAATATTTCTTACCACAGCAGTTCCCGAAAACCAGCATCAACATTGTTTTCTTCCCAAACACATTCAACACCCGTTTTCAACCAAAAAACAATCAATCACTTACCCAGCCCCTTCCAGCTTCCCAACATCTCTGCGTCCTCTCTTCGGGTGTAAATGGGTGCATATTAAGCGACCATTCAAAATCAACCAGACGCATTCCGGCCGGTATAATAGGAATTCTTCACTATACACATGTTTGTTAGGTTGTATGTGTGTACGACATTTGTATGGGGTCCTTGAATAATGATTTACAATGTATTCGGTGGAAATAACGCGAAGCTTTTCGTTGTTATCCAAGATTTTTATCGATACAGTCCTGTTTGTGGTATGAAAATCTGGTTTGGGGTTTTTTTTTGGGAAAAAAGTTGGTGTATTGGTATTGGTGCGTTAATTGGTTTATTGTAGGGCTAGGAACAGACTAGCATTTGCTCTATGTAAAGTGTTGTACAGGTGACAACTTTTGATATTTTGCTTCATAGGATAGATTAATAAATAATTCAACATAATAGCTGTAAACCTTTTGTAACAACATTTAAACACATGGTATGCTAATAAAATAATATACCATCACGCGTGTATTCCCCGAAGGGTTAGGCAGAGGTGCACCAATGTACACCCACAGTTCGCCGGTATATTTAGGTCCCATGTAGGTAATAGGGGGCCAGCCTATTGCCATTAACCGGGCACAAATCCAAACTCTGAGCTGCTACTGAGAATAAAATGCAAAAAAATAAATATGAATAATTTTACTGAAATTATTACCGGTAAAAAAAACTAACCGAAATAATGTCATCCTTAGGTAGATTATTATGATATATTAGCCCGTTTTATGCTACTGCTGGGTAAAGGCCTTCCTCCATTCTTTTCATAGACCGCGACTTTGCGCTACGTCTTGCCAATTCTTAAGGAAGCCGATCAAATTGGGATGGGAGGGATCAAATTGTCCCTCCATCTCCTTCGTAGTCTACCGCATCCTTATAAAATTTGTAGAACATTTTCTTGGTATTAAAGCAAAAGATTTTACCGAAACTAATATAGGTAGGCACCGAGGACTTATTTTTGATAGCTTAAATTGAGAGTAAGTTCACTCCCAAAATTCACAGAAAATAAAAATAATTACGGTACTCGAATTATCAGAAATGAACCTCGAATCATTCCATTCATCTTTCGCATAATAAACATTTTATCATACAACTTTTCCAATAATTATCTTGAAGACTATAAATTACGTATTTAAAGTGACATAAAAATCATAGTGTGGTACAAATTCATCTTATTACGAGCTGAGCATCTGTATCGTATCGTTCGATCGACGGTATATCGAACACGATCGATTGCGATACGATCGACCGATTGTGTCAGTACGGTGCGCTCTTGTTTCGACTGTTTTGTATTTGGGATTACTTAATCTGTTAATTTTTATTGAATATTTTTTACAAAAAAATGATAATCTGTCTATTACAATTCAATTATTTATTCAAGCAAGTCTAAAGTGTTAGTAACAAAACCCCAATCCAGATATTCTATCCTAATATTATTTAGAGGTAATCTCTGGAAGTACTGCACCTGTAGCCATGTAACAAACGATAAACGCAAACGCTGAGTAGGCTTTAATAGATCTTCAACTTTATGTGCTTGGTATTAAGTAGAAGATCTAATGAAGATTGCATAGCGTTTTCGTTCTTTCCAGTCGCTAACGCTTAGAAATCTTTCATAGTTTTTAACTTAAGGCTCTGGGGTATAAAATTTAAAATCTATTGGTACTTATCGAGCGTTTACGATTATCGCTTGCGACTTGGCTAGAGGGCCTGGTCCGATTACATAAATCATATTCTATCTTCATAGATAGCTCCACTAATCCCGATTATCATAGGACATATTTCACGGTATACTAGACTTCCACGCACACAAAGTCAGAGGCAGCAGTTTGTGAAATATAAAACTTTATTGTGACGGTTACTCTTCATGTAGTTAATGGTTTTAGGCCTGGGTGTAGATTAATTTTCTCAGAACTCGACGTGAGAATTTCTGGAAACCTTACCAAAAATATATTGTTAGCAGCAACATATAATACCTTCTTAGAATTCATCCAACGATACACGGATAAACAGCTGCTTTGAAAAACATCGCGTGTCTCAATGGACTCTTACGACTTGCGTAAACGCAACACACTGGCTCTGTTTTTCTTTCATTCACAGTTGAACTTAATTTAGTGTGACGTCTCATCGGCTTCTGAAAAAACCCATAGTTGGGTATTTTTACTTGTACGGGAACCGTCGAAGTGACGTAAATCTCTGCACGAATGTTTAAAAAATACAGATTAAGTTTTATTTTTGTACCTGGTATTACTTGTCCGTGTATAAAAAAAAACTATGGCTAGAAAAAAGCTATGTTTAATGGTATACTTGATCCGGACGAAGTTACGGGCAAAAGCTAAAATGTTGAAGCGGAAGCAGGAGAAAGTTGCAGATTTAAACTTTTATCATAATATATGTACAACTAGCTGGCAATGTTTGTTTCTGCTAATCATTGGTGCTTCACTATCACACCTAACATCACGAAAACAACATAAGTACAAGAGCACACACATAGGTACCTAATTGCTACCACATCTATTGCAAACATTCGCCTCATTCAATAAACAAAACAAATGAAACGAGTAACATCCGACGCACTGTTTTTCCTATTCCTAATATTTACGCCTATACATTGTAACAATTCCAAAAATCGCTAAATTACATACCTATTACGTCACAGTGACGTAAGTTCAGTATCAAAATATTTACACCATGACGCCTATATTCCCCGAAGGGTTAGGCAGAGGTGTACTAATGTACACCGACAGTTCGCCGGTATATTTAGGTCTCATGTAATAGGGGGCGAGTCTATTGCCATTAACCGGTCACAAATCCAAACTCCGAGCTGCTACTGAGAATTTCATAGAAAAAAAAATAACACTTTTTGCTTGACCTGGGATTCGAACCCAAGACCTCTAGCGTAGCAGTCGCGCTTAGGACAACTAGGCCAACTAGGCAGTAAAAAAAATTGTTACGTTACTCAAATGAGAAGTCACGTGACGGGAACATACCATGTATCTCTTGCGTATACGCACCTGTGCATTCAATACGGCGGTAAATATTTTTGTGAGTACAGTTATATATTTGTGGTGATTTATGATTTTTCCCGCTTATGGACAGGATAAATACCTACCTACTTATTTTTTTAAAAATTGGTTGGATTTAATTTTTTTTGTGTTTTCATGTTCTAGTCTGTAGTTCCTAATTGATTTGGTGGAAAAGTAGAATTTAAGGATTTACTACAGGTTCATATTTAAAAGGGTATAGGTACCTATAAATAGTTAGGGTCAGTTCACACCGAGACGCGACGCGACGCTACGCGCACCTTTAAATAGAGCTACTCAACATACAACTTTATTTACTACATGAAAAGATGCACATTTTATTGTGACAATTTCATTGTAAGAAGGTGCGTCGTTTACTGAATTCAAACAATTAAATGTGTATCTCTTCATGTGAACTGACTCTTATGCCTTATGCTTTTGTTTTCCAGGTCGAGCAAAGTGTTATTGGGTTTTTCTATGAAATTCTCAGTAGCAGCTCGGAGTTAGGATTTGTGCCCGGTTAATGGCTCGCCCCCTATTACATGAGACCTAAACATACCGGTAAACTGTGGATGTAATGATACACCTCTGTCTAACCCTTTAAGGAATACAGGCGTGTTGGTATGATGGTATCATTATGTCTTTTAAGAGCTTTAGCAGCGATTGTTCAGAAAGTCCAACTCATGCGCTGTATCATTTCAAGAATACAAACATAATTCATTAGTTTAATTACCAACGCATCGCTTTTACTCTTAATTATAATTACATTGAACTGTAATTACGTGATACAGATCTCATTCGTACACAAAAACTTAATCTTTATAACTCATGACTGGAAATTGGTGATTTATATTAATTTGGGTACAATAATCTGATCTTGTCAGTAATTTCTTAGAACAAAAGAGATCTGAAAAAATACCTATTTTTACTAATTAACACATTCACTGCAGGGCCAAAAACGTTAAAGGTCAAACCTCCACTAATGTTAAAAAATCAGTCAAAATCTCATTTCAGGAACAATTAATGTGAAAAACGCGAGTAAATTAGAAACATTTGTGAACGAGTGAGACTTTACATTAGATTGCGATCGTTCCTTGAAATACAACCATATCAATCATATAAAACAATATCATATAATACAACCAATCCATTGGATTTTGGTTTAGTTTTATATGAAAAGCACAGGTAGTTACAGCACAGTTATAAATATGCGAAATGGGTAATTTCAATAAAAAAACCGAGCAAATTTATTAACAAAATAAATAAAAATAAAAAAACAATATAAGAAAATACTCCAATACCTATAATTTCTATAAACTAGTCTCCATTTTATAACTTAACATCACAAACTCTAAGTAAACAACAAAGTAATAGTTAATTTACAGTTAGCACAATAATGAGGTAACTGTAGCATTGTGACGTCACAAGCTGGTAAACAAACTGTAGCGTCCAAAAACGGCGCAGGCGCACCGACCGATTGTAACAGCGGACACTTAATGCCACCCTGCTGTACCGTGCGCAGAATAGTGTAGAATCATAGGAAATACCTTTTTAAAGATTAAGATTTGATTTTAAAACTCGAATCAATAAAATAATTAAGAAATCGTTTACATACAGGTGACCTCTTAAAATTAAAACACTAGCCTCTAATTATACCGTGTCGACGGCGCGTTCGTGTTCCACGCGCGCCTCAAAGAGATGTCAGCAAACTTGGATGGGGCCACTGAGGGCCGATGCCTGCCGGGGCTGCGGGTTGTTCGAAAGTGATACCGCGCCCCCGGAACGCAAAGGGCACATGAAGGAACTTAGACGGGTTTTAGTCAGTAAAAGTCTGACACTCCCTCCCGCCCCGCCCAGGGCGGGGGAAGTTATTTAATGATTTCCCGTCTATAAAAAAAAAAAAAAAAGTCTCTAATTATGCAGGGTAATAGTCTTTTCTCATACAGAGAAGGCACGAGAATTGATCACCACAATCGCTCAAGGTGAATTGGCAATTTCATACATAGGTCCGGGTTTCCTCTCAATGTTTTTTCCTTCACCGATGTCTAAGATAAAAAAATAAATTAGATCAAAAGTATATATGAATTTAAAACAATAACATTGATGATGATGAACATTGCTATAACTTGCCTCACCCTTGCCAGCAAGCGGACGTTTAACCACTGGGCGTATTACAACTACAGCATTCTATCAAAAGCCAGAATGATATTACCTTTAATTTAATTTACAATACCTACATCATTACACCTTTACAGTACTAGTTTAGTAACAGAGACAATCAAGATCTTGCCTTAAGACTACGTGGTAAAAGAGTAAAGCAACCCTAATCGATATCTTTAAACAATGTTAACAAAACAAAACCTACAATACAAGACACTTGAAAAAAAAACTCCTACGGACAATAAATAAATCTCCTTTTTTTCTGACTGTACTTACTTACTAGCCAACTTATCAGATGCACAGAAGAAAGCCGAATGCGTTAAACGGTAGTTAGTTAACCACAATTATTATTATTTAGTGCGTCGGCGAATAAAGGCAACGCCCACGCGCGCTAGTCGCGGTAGTGTTGTGTGGATACGCCTTTATTAATAGACTCTACGATAGGTTTTTGGTTACTGATCCGTTCCGTGGCTCATAGCGCGATGTTATATTATCCTATAATATGTTATTCTGATGTATAAGCTACGGAATGCCTCGCAGAGCCATTATTTTGCGGCCAAATTATTTTAAAACTGTGATATCTCCTAAGATATTCATTGAAATTAAATGATGTAAAGGGTAATTTCATTCAAAATTTAACACTTGTGATGAATAACGTATTTATGTTGATAAGGATTAATACTATTTCCTTAAAAACACCTTTGCAAATAATGCATTATTTTAAATCAATTTTTCTGGCCATAAAAATGGCTATAGTGAGTCAACCTTAAAAGTTAGGCATTTACTACCGCGGACTTTTTTTTAGTATATTTTGAGAGGAACAATTCTCTCATACATTAATTTTGCGTAACTTTAACCGTTCACGCAGCGCACGCAACGAAAGCCCACAAAAAGAATATTTTTTCCCGTTTTTGCCACATTTTTCATTGCTGCTCCGCTTCAATTGGTCGTAGCGTGATGTTATATAGCCTATAGCACTCACGAATAATGTAGCTTTCTACCAGTGAAACAATTTTTAAAATTGGTTCATTACTTCCGGAGATTACCCCCTACATACAAACTTACAAACAATAATAGATAAATAGAAGGTATGTTGGGATCCGATAATTATTTCTGTAAAATACCTAATCTGTACTAGTACAATAAAGCTGAAGACCTGTGTTGTTTATTTCTTTGTTTGCTTAAACGCGATAATCTCTGAAACTCAAATGTTAGAGTAGACAGGCTTCTTCTGGGTAAGCTCACTCCATCGTCGACTTTGTTTGCGTTACCTTTCACCTAGACTAGAGGTAAGAGCAATCACAGCTCAAATAAAAAATCTTCCAGTTGGATTGAAGAGATGTGCGTGAATGAATTTCTCAGTAGCAGCTCAGCTTAGAACTTGGTGGTGTGAAACCTCAGATAGCACGTTCTGCACCTGATCTAAAAAACTAATATTCACTGTTGGTTGCTGGTTGCCGGTTGCCGGTTGCTTATGCCAGCACCCAAAGTAACAAAATCATCTATTCAGTTAGTTTTCTAATCGATATAAACAATACTTACCGCCGCATCCCTACTATTCCAACTTCAACAGTAACGATACTATCAGCGCCCGCGCAACCGTCCCTGGAAATCATCCTATGTAGGTATTTATTAACAATTGTGCTGCTTTGATGCGCACGATACCAACTAATTACTGGCGTGATTTATCTGTGTGACGTCATAAAGCCTTATTGTGTGTGTTGTTACGTCTATGTGTGTGTAAGGTAACAATAGGCAGTAGTTGTGGTTGTTGTGTGTTGTTCGAATTTTTGATGAGTGTACATGACTGGACGGAAGTGAATAGGTTTTTTTAAGTTGCATTTTTGTTTTATAGGAGGATACTGTTACTTATTTTTTTTATAGCCAATAACACTTTCTGATCGCCGAAAAACTCGAGTTCTTCATTAAAATAAACCCTGAAAGCCAATTCTACTCATTAAAAAAACGTTTAAAATCTAGTGGCAATCTCACCTCGGTGACAATTTATGTATGTCACAAAATGTAGGTAAATTGGAGGCACTTTTGAGAGATTTAAGACTAAGGTTAGAATGCGATCGTTCCTAAAAGCTAGTAGAATGGCACGTCCTGATATGAACATAAATTAAGAGGAAACAGAACTCTCTCCATGTTCTAATGGGATCCACCGAAATGATTTTAAGTGAGATAAGATAATGAGATATCCCACACTCCCCGGTCTTGCCCTCAAAGACAAGGCGCCTTTTGAAGGTATCCCCCCGAAAACAAAAAAGGTACCTACCACCGTACTTTAAAATTGCAAAAAGAAACTTAAATTATTTCAAAAGCCAGACACGGTATTTAGGCCAGACCACTTAGGTACAAAACTTTTTCACTATTTCACTGTTGTTAGTACCATCTACCTTAAAACTCCTTAAAATAGATATTCTGAAAGCCTCAAACACACTTTCCTTCAGTTAAACACCCATACCACTTAAGCTCTCGTCTGACACGAGATATAACGCGGTAACTAGCACCGCTCAGACGTTTTTACACGCTCGCTCTAAAACGCTGTAAGTGCAGAGTTTCAGTAGCACCTGTGGCGGATTTAGAGTGTGCCTTATTACGTGACAAGTTAAATATAAAGGCGAGTGTTGAGCGTCGGAAGATTTTTAGACTTGTGACTTTGGAGCTGTGTCTAGACTAGCAATGTCTAGGTATTTTTTAATTTATTTCAACTTTCGATCAAAGACTGTACCTTAATTTATTGAATTCACGGCATTTCTTGAGAATTCCTTGATAGAGGATTAATCAAAACCCCTTCCAAGGAATGTATTTAAACGAGGGAAATTAAAGAGCTGTACTGCTTGCTTCATACTGGTCGGACAATATTAAAAACTAGACAATTGACACTAGACAATTGACACTAGACACGAAAAGAAGAAAAAGAATAAGGAATGTATCGAATTACATTGTATTATTAAGTAGGGATTCGAAAGAAAATGCAAACAGTTGAAGTCACGGGTTAGAGCTAGTACATAATAAGCATAAAGCGAAAGCAACTTCGTTCCAACCGAGTTTGACACGCCACCTCTTATTTTACGTTATGTGTGCAAAAGATATTTCGGTAAACGGCATACAATTTGTCAGGTAAACATTTTCTCGCGATCAATAACGTGATAAGGAGCTGTGACTTTCTTTTATTCGGGAACCGGACACCCGGACAGCCGGACAGCTAATTCAGTAATCAATATGCAGATTAAACTGCTCAACAATAATAGCGCTTCGGCAGGTACTTGTGATATGATAAATGTCTGTTTTGCAATCGAAGTTATGACATACTTTTAGGTGAATTGCACAATATTCACTTGAACAACTTTTCGTGTTACCTAATAAAACTGAAGAGTGTAAAGGAGGCCATGTGCGAATAATTTGTCAATCAAATGAGGGTTTTAACTCGTGTGCCTTAGAATATATTTTCAACGTCAAGTTAAATAAGGTGACGACTTGCGGGCGGCACTAGCTGCTAACAGTAGGATTTTTGAAGGCGACTTTGGCCGGGCTGTTGCCGAACCGAAGCAGACTTGATAGCGGTGACCATTAGGGTTATGATAAATGATCTTTAAAACAAATCTGTCAAGCCAAGTGCAAACGACGAGAATCTTGACTCGTCAAAGATCCCGAATCATCATCATCATATCAGCCGCAAGACGTCCACTGTTGGACATAGGCCTCCTCCATAGATTTCTTAATTTTAATTCGATCTCACAGAGGAACTCCGAGCATAACCCTCTCCATAGCTCGTCTCTCACAGATCCCGAATGTAACAAATATACTCTTGCTAAGATCACAATTCTTCTTCGTAGGACGAGCCAGCATCATCAGGCGACAGCGGAGACGAGAGCGGCAGTGAACCGGAATCGCCCAGTGAGAAGCTGCTGCAGGTCCACAAGCAAGATTGGACGTGCGATAGTAATGAGCGAGATGTTAAACAAAGGTAAGACTTAAGGACAAAACCGTAAAGCTGAAATTCCGTTTACTCACTTTTTGTCCTGCTTTGAGTGGTATACCGCTGGAAGGGAAGGATCTGTGCAAGGGCAATGCTAGATATTTTTTTTTTTTAATAAACCGTTTATAGGCACTTTTGACTTGTCAGAGGGTCAAAAAGTTTATGCTAGTTGCTCGTTCCAAACAGTAGGTTTGTTGGGACAAAGGCGATCTGAGCATTCTCTTAAAACCAAATATAATTAGGTTACATCATTCATGTTACTTTCTTTTGCCAGTTCTGATTGAAGCCAAAACAATTTCTTAAATTTTAATAACCTTTCTGGCTGTCAAAGACCTCTTATCAAAACCCAGAAAGAATTACCCTCACTTTCTTTTTGCCATTGTTTATTTCATTGCGTTTACTGAGCAGGTTTCCCCGAAACGTTTCACCCGAACTGTTTTTGTCTATCTGAAGCAATGTCATAAAACTTTTATTTCCACTTCCACAATAATTAAAGCTAGCTAAAATAAACATACTCATAATCTGAACCACAATAATAAAATTTCAGAGAATCCCACAACGAACCACTAGCCTCAACATCATCCACTACCCAAGAAGCGGACAGCAGCAAGCCATGCCCCTCCCTGCCCAAACTCCTGCCGAAGATCGAGATGCCAGGAGGAGCCATGCTGTATCATTCAGGAGTTCTGGCTGGACTTGATGGCATCGGTAGCAACCTTGGACTGGGGAATCTTGCCATGGGATATCCGCATGGGTTTATATTGGGACTTGCTAATCAGGGACAAGAAGGTGGTGAGTATAAGTTTCAACTTGATAATACTTACATAGAACAGGGTGATGTAGGGTAGACAGGAGTAAAAACGGATGAAAATTTAAAAAGGATTTTAACGTTGAAATAATATAGTTTGTTACCAATAAGGACTTTCATATCTTTATTTATGTTTGTTCTTCGTTTTGTTCATATTTTTGGAGGAGATTAGAATTTTTAGTACTTTAGGATTTTACTAAACAGAATGGTGGCACGAAAAAAAAAATTTTAGTTTATGTTAGTTTTTATAAATGAGCATGTTTACAGTATCTACGTCATATATTTTAATTAACACGTTTTTTTAAAATGGTAGTATGATCATGACGTGACTGAATTGTTTACGTCATATTGCAATTGCCAGTCTGTTTCATTTTTAATACAAAAATACAATAGTCTTTTAATATTTTATCACCTATAGCATCATCATCGAACCAGCCTCAGTTCATCACCATACCGCTATCGATGGCCATGGCGGCGGCAGCAGGGGGGCCCTCGGCCACCGTCACCAACGGCTGCGGGGCCAGCGCCTCTAGCGACGACAGCAGCGAACTACAAGACTTGAGCACCGGTAGGAAGTGACGCGGAAACCACGGTAAGTAAGGCTTTGGTCACACTGTCCGGATCTACTCGATCAATAAAAAAAAGGAACAAAAACTAAATGGAATCAAAAAGATTTTCCGCATTACCATCAATCAGAAATGTGTCAAAAGGATTGGCGGTGCAATGCTAATGGCAATTCATTTGGTCAAGGTAAAAGCCCAGCCCTTAGGTCACAGGAAGTGTTAATCAATACTACTATGTTTACGCTCGTACAAAAAAAAAAGATTTATATTTTTTTTTTTTTTATATTTTTATAATTATTGTTTTGTGTAATACCTACAAAATATACAAATAAATGTTCTTGCAGACGCATAATTCAACGTCTGCAAGTATGATAGTGTATAGTTAATTCTCTATACAAAAGAATATATATTTTTTAATTATCAAAAAATTATAAAAAGTATATACGATAGGTTTTTGTATGTAATTATTGTTTTAAAGATACAATGTTATCAAGTAAAACATTTCTATTTGTTTCAGAATCAGCGCGCAATAGCTGGAGTTCGTTTTGTATCAATAAAACCTTATGATAATAATTAAAAATGTTTAAAAAATTATGTACCAAAGTTAATATTTGGAATTCTAGTAATAACAAGCTATCTAGATTTGTTGATAGGTAGGTAGACATAATCAAAAAATATATCACATTGTATTTTCATACATATACGTCGTTAATATTGTTCCTTCATAAGGCCTTGTTCAGATTGTAAGCGAGTAGCGATTTTATTCATATTTTATGACAGCACTACTATACATTTTTAATTATAATTTGTTACAAAAAAAAAACATGTTATTAAAATTAACAGAATATATTGCAAACACAAAGAACAAATTAATATAAAAAGCCAATCCGAATTGACGTAAACATATCAATAAACTAGTCACCTCAGTTCCAATTTTTTCTATGCCACTTCCTAAATTAGTCATATGACTATGAACTTTAAACACGAGTCTCACGGTAACTTTTCATTTAAATGGGAAAAGCTTGAAAACCCAACTGAATTCGCGACACGAACTCTGCAGAACAATTTTGTAAGTGCCTCACCTTTATTTACAACGTTATTTTTCGTTCCTGCTATCTTATTTAGTTAACGAGTTCTGCAAAACAAGTTTACTTAACTTGATGAGGTTGCTGTCATATGGAATAGTACTGTTTACTCCATATTTCGACGCTCGTTTGCTTTTTAACTTGGTCTGTTTATGTAAAATAAAATGGTGATGGTTAAAAAAACTCATACACAGCCTTGCAATGCATGCCTTTGCCAATTATAAAGTCACTTGAAATTTTGTAATAAAATAAAATGTTTATTAAAAGTGACTATTGAAAAATTCAAAAATGTGTATCGTATTAAAAAAAAACCTTAATTTATTATATTTAAGTATGTAGATATTAATATTGTTTGTAAAAAAATAACAAAACACGTATGCGTATTTTTGTACCAAACATTAATACTTCTTGTAAACTGAAGTTTAAGTAACATACACACTCGTTTAAAACGCATTTTGAATATGTATAATGTGAGTTCTACCGTATTTTAGTTTTATTTTCATTTTTGTAGCACTTTGTTTAATTTTTAGTTTTTAATTAAATTTAAACGGAAGCGGGTACATTTAATAAATCATTGTGATGTGTTTTAGGTGAAAACGCAAAAAAATAACGGAATTATGCAACAATATGCAATATTAACCTTTCGCTTTTATTATATTGGTATATCAATAGGTTGTAGATATTATGTATATTAAGTGCTTAAGTATATCCAATCTAAATGCTACTATCACGAAAATCTATCAAAATCTGTAAGCAATAAAAAATATTAGTTAAGTATAATTTACCCGCTCCCGCTACCTCTTAAGCGCCCGCTGTTAGTGGGACCGCGGCCCTATCGTCGTCACTATCATTGAAGCATTTATTATTATTTTGTTTATCTTACAGTAATTTAGTTTTTGTTGTCAGATAGATCACAGGCAAACGTAATTTTGAAATACTTTTCCTAGTTTATTTTTTAAATAAAATTAATATCTGTTCACGTTGCGAACTTAATTAAGGTTCTAAGATTGTAAATGCAAGAATACACGGGCATACTTCCGAGACTGCCAAAAATTGTCGTAAAGCAATTAGTATTATACATGAACACAGTATTATACACAAGCTAGTCAACTTTACTTGCTCGTGTGTTCTTGCATAATTAAATAATTATGTAAAAAAATATGGTGGTATTTTCAGGTTTAATTTTTAGACTCCCTCAGACCTTAACAATTGGTAAATTGTAGTCGTAATGCTACTTTTACTAGTCCTGTCTGAACTCAGCTTTACAGGAAAAACCAACAAACCATTTTTTTTTTATTGTACTGGTCCTAAATTTACTTTCTACAAGATAGGTGTACCTAACCTAGGTATAACTTTCCTATTGGTCGTGTGAGGTCCTCAGTTCAATTCCTAGGTCGAGCAAAGTGATTATTGGGTTTGATCACAAGGAATTTAGCAGTAGCAGCCCAGAGTTTGGGAGTTGCTGCACCCCCGTGTCTCGGATAATCATCGGCCGGATCCGAAAGCTGAGGAAAAGTGCATCTATATTTGCGCACACGATCGTGCACTATAAAATCTTCTGCGTACTTTTATAGCATCCATAGAGATTGTTATACCTACCTACTATTATCATACTACTACTAATAATTACCTAATTGTAGTACGTGTACCCATGCCTGTGATCTATAATTTCTGTACATCGATCAAGTCAATAACAATGGTGTAACTGATTTTTTTCTTATTGTTAATAAATGTTCCTTTCGTTTCGATTTTTTGTAATAAAAGTAATTAAAAATTGTTGTGTGTTTTAGTAATCATTTTTTTACTCCCAATAAGGACTTAATATTAGACATACTTAGGTATGTTTTACCTCAAGAAGTTTAAAATTTAAAAATCTTCGATCAGATTAAATTTGGTTTATTTTTTGTACGCAAGAGAGTAATCTAAAAAAAAAAAAAAAAAAAAAAAAAAAAAAAAAAAAAAAAAATTATAGTAATAAATAAAATATAAATATACACCATCACGCCTGTATTCCCCGAAGGGTTAAGCAGAGGTGTACCAATGTTCGCCGGTATATTTAGGTCCCATGTAATAATAATAATAATCTCATAATTTTATATAATATTGGAAGTAGTAGGTACTGGTTTTAGATAGGTACCAAAAATTCTTTCACTGGTGGTAATCTACACTATTGCCGAGGGTCATCGGCAATGTTTTTGGTATACCTACTTGACTTTTGCATGAACCTATACTAGAAAGGTTTAGGTAGTTAACTAAAGGTAAACAAAACAAACCACGTAACTCATGGACGCTAAACCTTTTACTTACTTCAAATTTTAAAATCGTATTATTTAAAGTTGTATAATAATAGGCTCTAGTATAAATCAGAATCTGAGGAACTATCTGCCACGTTAATAATAAAACGTTTAGTGCTAATTTCAATCATTTTATCTAATTTAAACATTTTCTGTTCTTGTTTTATTACATGACCCTCGCAATTTTCAAAGGCGCGTGGTTAATCGACTAAACGTAATACCTGCAATTTTAGTTGTCATACTACATCACGGGCGTACTCTTCAATTTAGCGACGTTATCTAATTCATCGTATCTTCTAAAAGGTTTTGGGAACCTGTCTTTTTAGGTTCTTTACAATAGACAGATTACAAAATATTATACTATTTTATAAAAGTAACAAAAAAGTGCTGTTCAAATAATGACATCTATGAAGAGTAGTTTACGAATAAATGATAAAGTTTAACATACATTAATAAAACAGGAAAGTATCGTATAAATCGAAATTAGAATTGATTTTGTTGTAACGTATTTTTAAACAAGGAAGTGTCAACTATAAAAAACCTTTTCAATGATTTGTTTACCTTTAGTTAACTACCTAAACCTTTCTAGTATAGTGCGATATATTGCCAGTTAGACATCAGATACAACATTATAAAATCTATTACTTATTTTAATTTGTCTATGACAATTTACGTGAGAAGTTAATTTACAAACAGAAGAAATATTTATTAGAAAACCTAATTACTTATCTACCTAAGTAACAATTGAATTCAACCGTAAAAAAAAATAATCCGCCATGACATCGATTCAAAATCTTTATCGATTCAAACAATACAATAAAGTTGAATCACAATTAACAAGCAGATCACAAAAACGGATAATCATAGTCAATCCACCATGTTGATAAAAACTTGAACACAAAATATAATAGCCAATCTACTAGCAAAAACTCCAAACCTATTAAAAAACTTACTTTAACCAATTTTAAAAGACCTCTGAAAATGTACTGGAATTTCAAAACTCTTTGACAATTTTCGCACTCACAGACCAAGCAATATTGGTGATGATATTTGGCATAGTTATATACCATCAGCAATTATTGTTCGGTATTTAATAACATATCAAGTGAATGCTGATTGGCTGGCTGACAGCCAATCGGCTCGTCCAATTCGTAATGAATATGCTGTTCGATACTATGAAATAGTGGAGACGCGAAAAAAGTATAAACGCCTATTTTATTATGTATTTTATTGTTGGCAACCCGTTCTTAAGATGTCAGTCGCACGGTAGAAAAAGGTTGTTTTGTTAATATTTTTCTAGGCATTCGTTAATGTCGTGAATTAATAATTTTAATGGCACTACTTGTACTGTCTTTAACAGTTTTTGTATGCAATCTTAGATTTATTAAATTCGAATTAATATTAATTGTTTTATCATTGGCACGAATTAATATTAATTGTTTTATCATTGGCATTCTGGTTGGTACTCAAGTATTTGTTATGTTATAAAAGGTTATGCCATAGGAATTACATCGGTATCGTGGGTGCCTTTTACAAACATATAAACTCATATACACAAACAGCCAAACCCGGAACAACTACTTGGTAGGTTTTACAAATATGTTACATACAGGAATAGAACTCGAAACGCGCAGTGTAGCAGCCAATCACTCACCCACTGCGCTATACTCACATTTTCTGATAGAGTATTATGGTTACTATGCTTCTAATTATTACATAAGATTTCTGGTACACTCTATACGGCCTATACAATATGATAAAAAAAACGTGTGATATTTCATCCTTGCTAAATATAAGTATTCCAGAATTCACATTTACTCATGTTTTAGCTATCAACACCACTCAATCCATACTAACATTATCAAGATAAAGACTAAAAACTTAATATCAACGCGTCTCCACGCCACTTGTGTCCGCATTTGACAAGTTCCCAACATGGCGAACATTACATATTCAAGTACAGAGCATGGCGGGCCACCGCCAACATGTGTGCACTTGTTAATCACCGTACGACCAATGAACTGAGCTGTTTACTTCACTCAACTAATCAAATGTTACTCTGTCACTAATTGTAGAAGTCAATATGTTTGATTAATGGTACAGCGTTTCTATTATTGAGAAGATGATGACCCATTTCAATATAACGTTACTGAAAAGACTAGGCGAAAATGTTATTGTGTTTTTCCATTAGGAGTTGTTCAGTAGCAGCCCAGAGTTTGGAAGTTGGTGGTGTGACACCCCCGTGCCTCTAAAGTACGTAAAGCCGTTGGTTCCGGCTGTCATTCGATTTTTTTTGTAAGTCGTTATGGAAAGTCAGATGCCAGGAAGTCTGAAAACCAATCTAACCAAGAGGTATCGTGTTGCCTAGTTACTGGGTTATGGAGGTCACATAGGCAGTCGCTCCATGTAGAACATTGGTATTCAGCTGCATCCGGATAGGCAGATGATGATAATTATGACTAAAACACTGAGAATAGTGTAATTGCTTTCACTTACTTTTTCTGCACTCGAATTCATCCGCATGATAGTAACATAGCATTATCATACAACATCATTGGCACTTGACGATGTTTTGAAATAAGAGATTGATCTATGAAAGTAACAGATGTTTTTTTTTTTGTAATCGGTTAACTAATCGGACCTGTACTTACAAACAAACTTTAACTACATATTTATTATATCCCGCGGTCTGTCACTCTGTAATATTAGATCTTTTAACGTTCCGTAGTTTCGTTTCTTTTATCGTAGTTTATCTGTAATATTAGAACGGTTTTCATCAATAAATAGAGTGATTCAAAAGGAAGATTAAACGTATACAACATCACGCTACGACCAACGGCAGCGAAGCAGTAACCAAAGACGTAACAGAACGCAGGGTATATAACTAAGTAAATAATAAAACAAACCCAATTACAACAGTTTTCACTAATTACTATAAAACTCTCAACTCAAACACTTAGTATTTCTTTTTCCTTAGCAAATTATTCCACTAACTGACAAAATAAATTGCAAATAGTACACAAAGAATAGCAAATAAACGTCGTGTTCAGTTAAGCACTAATTGAAAACGTCGAAGGGACCATTGTCATTAGTTACTTGTACGCTAGACTTTAGAGTCGGTATTTTTAAATGGGCAAACGGTTCTAGGGAAATATGTACAGCGGAACAAGGCTTCCACGTTCCTCTGAGAAAGGACAATAAAAAACGTTTCAGCTGCTGGAGTACTTACAAAGTCGGGTGGAAGGAGTATTGAAAAAGGGGTGAATCCACCCACCGGTGGAGAGAAATTAGCTATTGGAAAGATGGGAAATTTGTTGAAAACGAGAATAGTTGTAATCCAGTGGTTAATTTTTTTTTTATAGCGCTTAACAATTGTGGGGCAGCGCCAATGGTGTCCTGGCGATGATCGCGGATCGGATGGACTGTCCATAAATACGGCACTGTTGTAATAGGCATGTTGCCGTCAACAGGGCCGGTTAGATGTTTAGTCTTTTATTTATAGTTTTATTCTTTGTTTTTGTTTTATATTGTGTTTTTATATTTTTGTGTACTCCACATATGAGCTAAGGTTGCTTGAAATAAATGTTTTTTTTTAATTACTAACGAGTCCAGCAAACTGTTGGTGTGGTACATCTCTGCCTAACCCTTCAGCAATACATTCCTTATGGTATATATGTACTAGAGTATGCCCGCGACTTCGTTCGCGTGAATGCTTCTTTTCCTAAATAAGAATAGTAAGTTACTCCTTAAACAATCGGTCCAGCTGTTTCAGAGTTTAGACGGAACAAACAGACAGATTACCAAAAATGTTAAGTTTTCTTTTTTTTGTAAATAGGGAGCGTGAAAACAATAATGTATTTCTTTTGTAAAAAGCTGGTATTTTGTCATAACTTCAATTTGTTTTTTTTGAGATAGCAGTCATTTTTAATGGTGGAACGGTAGCTGTTGTACTTTCGTCGATCTTCCAAAACGGAGCCAGCAAGAATCGAGTCGTACATACACCTGCCCCCCTAGCCAAGTCACAAACGATAATCGTAAACGCTTGGTAGGTACCAATAGATTTTCAACTTAATACCCAAGTGCCTTAAGTTGAAAATCTATTAAAGATTTCTAAGCGTTAGCGACTGGAACGAACGAAAACGCTATGCAATCTTCATTAGATCTTCAACTTAAAACCAAGCACATAAAGTTGAAGATCTATTAAAGCCTACTCAGCGTTTGCGTTTATCGTTTGTGACTTGGCTAGGGGGGCTGACAAACACAAACCAGGATTTCAGCCCGTCTCATCCACATTCAAGTCAAATATAACCAATCTAGCAACAAGCCATCAACATACAAGTATCCCGATGGAAACCTGTGTAAGTATCGCATTACTAATGCATTACCGGCGACTGTTCCCTCACACGGCTATCAGCTATCAACGGCCCGTCACTCTAGTTTGCAAACCTAATTCCTGTATGTAATACATATAAATAAGTGTTACGGCAGTTGGAAATTGTATTAGGTTGTAATTGGTCAAGTGGCCGTTTAGTTTGTGGGGTTTATTTAGATGTATGTAGTTGGTTTGTAAGATGATGGAGCGAGTAATGAGCGGTCATCAATATAAGCAATTTAAAATAAATGTCACATCTTTCCCAACTCTCTCTTTTTCTTTCTTAGTCTTTTCTGTGTAAGAAGAGACCATAGCCCTGCAGTGGGACAATAATATGATGGTAATTTTATTTTTTTGTTATGTTTTATAACATTTAAAAGAAATATGAACCCCTAGAGGTGTATCTAGGCTAGAGGGTGTGTTCTTAAAGATAAGCAACACCATGATAGTTACTCAGAACCTTATTTAAATCTTTCCTCCAACTACTAACAATTACTGATCATCAGTCTCTGTCCAAAGTCTCGGATTCTTTAGTATTTTCCTTCACGAGTGTTCAAGACTATCCTAAAAGTACCTAGTGTCATGAGAGTAAACGCATAGGTACAGACAGTGTCATTAACTAGTTATCTCCTTATAGTTTTTCATTTATTATTTCAGGCAGCAAGGGTCCAAAGAAAAAATACACATAAATATAAACAATCTAAAAGTAAACTAGAAAAAATAACTAGTAATTATTACAAACAAAGAAACGTCAATAATCCCAGCACATTGTCAAGACGTCTAACGCAAGGATATCAGCTTCAACTAACAGCAAGGCTTGTTGAAATTAAAATATTTTTCCTATACGCGGCCATCTTGCAACTATTAGTTCCTACAAGTCTTTGTTGACGGAAAATTATTATAAACCTATGTGCCCAATACGGAGATTTCTTATTTTTTTCTATAATTTAATAGCTTTATAATAAAGGTATGTTATTTGCATCTTAGGTTTTTAAATAATAAAGTCTGTTTAAGCCTACTGTAAGACTTACTGTTTTGCGTAAAAATCCTTACTAATATTATAAATGCGAAAGTAACTCTGTCTGTCTGTCTGTCTCTTCTTCACGCCTAAACCACTGAACCGATTTCAATGAAATTTGCTACAGATATAGTCTGGGACCCGAGAAAGGACATAGGATAGTTTTCATCCCGGGAATCTCCCGGGAACGGGAACTATTAACCACGCGGACGAAGTCGCGGGCAAAAGCTAGTAGGTTTATATTTTCACAACCAACAACATATTTGACCCAAGGGAGACCGACGTGAAAAATCTCAAATGAGGAAATTAAAAAAAAAAACACAACAATTTTTTCATTACGTTACTCTACACTACTTGAATATCTCCATCCTCGTGTAAAATTATATTATTTAATTATATGCTTCATACACAAAACCAGCACGAGTATTTACCACCGCGCTTGCTGTAGGCGGATCGGTGATTTCAGACTTTTCTAATTAATAACTCCCAAGTTTCCTCACAACGTTTTCCTTCACTAACATCAGTGATGTCCAAGATTTCAAAAATTATTAGAAGATATGAAAGGTCACATTGGTAGATGTCAAGTTTCGAACCCACAACCTCGTGTATGAGAGCCCGCCACTCATTAGCCACTGGGTTCTCACCCCATATTATGTTGTAGGCAATTTTCTCATGCGAAGACAGGCTTCCATGAAGTAAATAAGTAGATTTACAGCCCAACTTGATCGTACGGTGGACGTAAAGAGGTATATTCCATCTTTACGATTTTGTTTGTCGCCCACTAACGCAATTACGTTACCCTATAGAGATAGGCGAAAATATTATCTATGTAGGGGCTTTATAAGAGAAATACTGATAGGTTTATAGGTATTGCAACCTTTTTTTTTAAGACGGGAAGTCCTCAAATAACTTCCCCCGCCCTGGGCGGGGTGGGAGGGAGTGTCAGACTTTTACTGACTAAAACCCGTCTATGTTCCTTCATATGCCCTTTGCGTTCCGGGGGCAGGTATTGCAACCTGCTCCTGGCTTTGCTTTGCAGTGTTTTAAAAAAAAAGTATAATAGCTTAAAGCTGAGTCTTAATTTAATGGTCAAGAAAAATATATTACGATTGATCTCCGCATAAATAATAACTACAAATTAATGCCTATTAAGAGGTTTTTATGCGGGATGGAAGGGAGATCGTAACGAAATCCTTCATCACGGATTTAGTAAAAGATTACAAACCCGACTGCGATAAAAAAGGCAGTTATTAAAAAAAACTGTTGTTCCATACATAACTACAACAAAATGTACGGAATAGCTCGTGCTTTAACATAACCGATTTCAAATGCTGGAGTGTCTAAAATTATTAATTAAATCTAAGGTAAATAAATCCGTTATAAAAAAAAACAGCAGAATCCCTATTTACCTAATTCAAACTTGGAAACCCGTGGGTTGCGCTATCACAAGATACCACAGACAATACCCGCCCGCTTATCGTGGATTACCCACCGCAACTCATCATACCACATAAAACATTTATCTTTTATAAAAAAAGAGGGAAAAATATTTTTCCTCAGCCCGAAACCGCCCGAAATAACAGCCTACATAATATAATGAAAATTTTCCTCTTAACAACAAACAAAAAAACTCAATTCAATGTTGCCAACACATGAATATTTGCTAATGCTCATTATTCTAATAAATGTAACCCGTAATTGGGAACCGTACGTCATTTTTGGTTAGGGTGACCATAATAAAATACAAACGAGCGTTGGATTTGCATTGTTTGAAGAGTAAACAGATTTTCATGCAAATGTAATGATGAATGAAAATCTGTAGGTATTTGAAGTGTCAGCCATTTATAATTTAATTAACAAATTAGCATTTTTAGGATGTCAGTCTGTACGGAAATAAATATTTATTTTACCTACATTTGTAAGTGTTCTAGACGATGTTGAATTTAGATAGATAGCTACACATACCATCACTCCTGTATTCCCCGAATGGTTAGGCAGACGTGTATATACACCCACTGTTCGCCGATATGTTTAGGTCCCATGTAATATTGCCCTTATCTGGGCATAGATCTGCCGATCACAGATCTGCTACTGAGAATTCACAGAAAAACCCAAGTTAGGAAGTCATTAAGTAAACGGTTTAAGTCCCTAAATAACACCTCACTTTACTCTGAAAGATTCATAAATAAGCAAACATAACATTTGTAGGCCCAGCATGAGCTCACTGACGTTGAAGAACCTATTCCATTTGAGTCGATTTTCGAATTGAAAATACGAGTATCTTAAAGCATTTTTGGTTTAATTTTATACGACAAGCAGAATTATTATCACCCATTGCTTTAACTAAATAAATGTTAAAAATCGATAAAATTAACGTTATATTTACTCAGCGTTCTTGTGCCTTCTGTGTTTTGTTTTAAAAACGAAAATAAGTACAAATAAGTAAATTATATCATTATTATTTCTGTCTCTATAAATATTTTTCTTTATAGATGATGAATATAACTTAATTATAACTTTATTTTGGTACACCTCTGCCTATCCTTTCGAGGAATACAGGCGTGATGGTATTTTTTTTAAAGTAGGTATTTGTTAATTCAACGTAGAAAATATATAAAAAGAAACTATTTTAGTGCAAAAAATACCAACAACTTCAAGAATAATGGTCACAATACCAACCAATCGCTATGGCCGAGCACGCGCCCGCCTAAATCGGCCGTCCGGTCTCAATATGGCGGGCCATCGGCGTTCAACTCACGCGCACCGCCGCCTGAAGGACGGTTTTCACGTGGAAATATCATTGTTTGTAGCGTTGTATGTGTATAATGTGTTTGTACGTGTGTGTGTGAGGAGAACAAAGAATATAGGTGTTTGTTGCATTAAGATTTTAATGAGGAAATTTTTAAGACGTAATTTGAAAGAATTTTTTAGTAATTTTTATTACTGTACATCTTGACCTCTTTACAGGTTTCCTTGCAAGTGAAAATCTCTTTGTTTTTAGGCAATTTAGGCGTAATATGGCTCAGATTATATTGCAACTTTTGAAAAGCTAAAATCTAGTTTATGTTTTTTTACGTATCGATAATCCAAAAAATGTTGGTGTTGAAGCTTTTTTTTATATGGCAACACAGACATATTACGTCAATTAACGTCACTTGGTGAGATATTTAAAATGCAACTCATTCTAAATTTGAAATTATAATTTTTACTTTCTTTGTCGGTTTTCTACACCAAGAATAATTGGCCATTAATAATTAAAGACCACCATGGAAATAGCATGTACCATATAGGTAGGACAAAAGACCCCACATCCCGGCAAGTAGGTAATTAGTGTTGCAAGTTAAAAAAGGATCAATAATTAATACGTTAATTAAATAACATTCAAAAAACAGACTTCATACAGGAAGCAACACCTGACACATATTTTTACACCGCGACATAAAACCTTAATTATAATTCCGCAACTATGCGACTTTTTTTCAGAGGCTGAAAAATGAGTGCCTTTGCCGCACACACCCGGCTTTTGAGCACAAAGTAAACTTTAATTATGCGACATGTTCCGTTTTTTGTGTCAGCCATTTTGTGTTCGCGTACGGTTTTGAATTTAGAATTTTATAAAATAATCTTTTGATAGTAGTTTTAGAAAATCCGTTAGATGCGTTACCCGCCAGTGGCGATGCCTAAAAGGAGTTATTTTTGTTTGTTTGTTTATAACAGCTAATCTCTAGAAATCCTAGTCAGATTACAAAACTTCTTTCCCGAAGAGAAAGCTACACTATTGCCGAATATCATACGATATGTTTAATAGTTTAATTGACTTCGACGAAATCGCGGGAAAAAAGCTCACTTCACTTGACGTTTATGTTTAGTATTTATTGTATGAATTTAAATATGTATTTTCTATGGGCCTTGATATCTAATTTTAATAAATAAATAAATAGCGGTTAGTCTGAAATACGGAGTATGAAATCGCGAAATATTAGTTTCTTATTAAAAGCTGCAGACAGGAAATGTTATAAAAGATGATGACAATTTGTTTGTAATCAGCACAAACAAGGAAACTTTACCGCACGTTAGCGTACGTGATGTACTCTTATAATAGTCGGGAAACACGGGAAAAACACAATGTCTCATTGGTATTTTGACATGTTGATCACAAAGTAGCTTATGATAGACCACCAAACAACTTGTGAACTTCTGTTGTTCCAAGTCGGGCTGTTTACGACACTGGAGAAATTTCTAGTGTATGGCAACGTCTTTTGAGAATGGAAAAATGACAATTTGAGATTGCGTTTATAGGCAATGTCTTTAAATTACAACTCAATGAAAAGGGATCGCGGACATATTATAGGCGGTAAGTCATACGCCCTATAAAAGTGATTGTTTTAAAAAATATCCTGTAAAACAATCCTCCATCTATTTTCAGCGTTCGTATAATTTTCAAGTATTTATTCGCCAATCCTGGTGATCAATGCTCATACCTTCTCTTTACAAGAAGAAGCCGTTGCCCTGTAGTGGGACAAAAATAGGCCACTACTATCATTTTACGAAAGTATACTTTCCCGCTAGTGAGTGATAGTAGATACTACAGTATGTTTTAGATAAACGACAGATTGTAAACATGAGTACAGGATAGCTATTTCTAGTATGTTGACGAGACTGTGTGCACTCAGCAGTTATGACGCTGGTACCGCTAACTAATGCTACGTTTAAATGCTATCTATCTAAGTGCGTATTACGTGTAGCGATTTTTATTACTGGCTAAGACGGGGCAGGAGAGAGGCTTTATTAGGTAGATGGAAAGTGGAGTACATCTGTGTATTTGAAAAAAAGGTTTTCTTCTGTAAACATTTTGTCTTCGTAGCAAGGCTACATAGAAATGAGGTAATACTTGTCCTTCAATCTAGGCAAATAGCAGATATTAAAAATCATATGTATTTATTTATTTGTAGGTATCACTGTGTATGTGTTTAGCATAGATGATCTTGAATTAAAGTCTCTGTCCACCATAAATAACCTTGAAAACAAATAGCAATAGCAACTGTCAATCACCAAAGGCTATAAAACGTAATAGAACATCTTCCTTAATAAGGCCAGTACAGGACTGATGGCAAAAAAGTCGAAAATTATGAGATGGGACGATCGTGTTACGAGTGCGGGCAAAAAGTGCGGCCGGCAGACACGCATCTTACGAGAGCCGGGGAGCGAGTTGTAGGGAGCTCGGCTTTTAGAGGAGACGGGGTTACGACGCATCGGAGACGAGTCGTCGGGATTTGCGTTCCATTTTCAAAAGTCTATAAAGAAAGATGGCGTATTTTGGTCGAGATGGAACTGAATTATTTGAAATTAGTTTGTAGTTAGTTGTGGAAAATATATGTTTATGCTAAATAAGGCTTTAAGAAAACCGCATTCAAATTGGTTAATCCTTTTAAGAGCTACGGTGTTACAGACATGCATACACACAGATACGTCAAACTTATAACACCCTTCTTTTTGAGTCGGAGGTTAAAAATGTAGAACCAAAAATACTACAAGTTTTTTAAAATAAATACGGTTAATTATTGTTTGTTTCTAATTATATGAGAAGCCGTATCGTGAGTGTAAAGAGAGTTTATCAATTGTCGATAAGTAGCAGGTATAGAGGGCGTAGCTCTGTCTCCCGTCGACATCGAACGTTACACACGGAGCGATGTTTGGGAAATACTGAAAATTCCTTTCGAATTGTTTCCATTTCTACGTCGATATGGAAGCAATTTAGCAAGCTTATACACATACGAATCTTTATTTACTTCTAGAATATAATCCAATAATATATTTCAAATGTTTTATAGAAGGAAATTATAAATTTAGATCGCTAATGTCAAAATAACGTAACAAATATAAAAACGGTTAACAAAATAACATCTAAAGCTGTCAATTTCAAATTCAGAACAAAATCCAGGACGAAAAGTATTAAACGAAAAATGCCCCCGTGTGCGCCCTACCACGCACGTAGCTTATGATATTCAGCGTACGCGCACGGCACAAAAAGCGGACGCAGCCATTTTAGTGGCGCGCGCGCACAACGCGGTTATTACGGGAAATCTTATGTTAATTACAATTATGTACTCCCAGCCCAGCGTCACATACGATACTGGGCAAAAACTCCGATCCTATACAATTTTAATGCGCTCACTGGAATTTACGGGAGATTCCACGTGGAGATGCGAAAAAACCATGTGTTGTGGTGCGTGTGCGTCGAATTTTGATTCGTGGTTGTTTCTAGCGATGCGCGCAGTTGTACCGGGTTTCAGGTCTATGGGGTATGTAGATAAGGGAGTAATTAGTGTAGGGGGGGGGGGGATCACCTGACCCGATGTTTGTTTGTCTGTAGTTAAATTTGATACACTTCCCGGTTTCTGATTGGGCTAAAATTTTGCATACATGTTTTAAAGTAAGGAGGTTCTTGGGCATGTTTCTATCAAGGGGCAACTAAATTTAATTATTTTTTCTCTTGTTATTTTCATTGATTTGACTTGACTTTGACTCTGACTTTGACTTTCGACCTAGACTTTATCATTTTACGTTTATATTTTTTTTTCCTATTTTTTCGTCGCTGTCTGGTGGTCGTTTTATGACTGAGTAATTAATGTTTAGTAGTTATTTAATTGTAGATATTTGTATGCAGACACACTTAACAAATCCATTTGAAGCTAGGTTAATTAGACATTACATATTCTTTGAATTAATTTCATCGCTTAGACTAGTCGTTAGACGAAACAGAATATTAATTATGAAGAAAAAAATGGTCGCGCTAATAAAAAGCTCATTACAATATTTTATTATCTACAATTCCTTCTCGAACTTTGCATCTTTGCTAAACCAGTTGCTCTAAGGGGGTGGGGACACCATCCCACCTGCCCTATTACTGTCTCATCCCACACGATTTGTCCTCACAGTAAATATTTATCTTATGTACTATGTAAAAATTATCCTAGCTTGAATAGTGGCACAAAAACTCTGCATTCCCGCATGTTGTATCGATGCTATCATTAACTGCAGTGAACAACATGCTTTACTTTTATTTTATTAACTAGCTTGTACCTGCGACTTCACCCACGTGAATTTCAGTTATCGCGGAGGAAATACTTCAATTTAAAATTCAATCACAATTCAAAAGACACGTGGCGCCATCTATTATCATAAGAACGTTATCGTCGTTTTCCACGGGAACAGTACATTTTTTCAGGATGAAAGGTAACCTATATCCGCTTCTGTACACCTGACAACGTAATATGCAAAATTTCAGGATGATCGGTTCAGTAGTTTGGGCGTGAAAAGGTTACAAACAAACAAACTTACTTTCGCATTTATAATATTAGTTTTATTAATGTTCTATTCTATTAATCGGTTCGAAATTCTTTGGAAGCCAGCGAAATATGAATTGAAATATTTTGTTGATTAAATAGGAATTGGGTTAAGAAAAAGGTAACAGCTGCTGCTTTGCACTCTGGTGATGGTTTAATTAAATAAGGCTATGTATTGAGATCCTAGAGTGATCAGACTTACGTCATTTACCATGGCTCACGTTATGGCCCCACGGAAAAAGTCTAGCAATTATATGTTCTTAAATCTATTATTAAGCTAGTTACAAATTCATGAATAATTATAAAATTACAAGGTATGCACAACCGGTCCTTTTAGAAATCTATGGGGGAGGCCTATGTCCAGCAGTAAACGTCTTACGGGTGATATGATGATGATGATGATGAAGGTATGTACAATTTGTAGTAAAGAAAGAAGAACTTCAAAAAGTATATAATATCCTGTACAGCAAATGTAAAACGTGTACATAAGAGAGTAGGTAAGGTGTCTTTTACGAGTATACATGCTGTGTGATTCTATAAGATATCGTTCTAAACTTCGAATCTGAATCCGCTGTGACTTTCTTGATTGGCATTCTAAAAACTCGGTTGATAATTCGAATTTACACTAGCGCCACTCTTGCGAGCGTGTCAGCGAGTTGAACTAAAGATAAAGTATGAGATCACGTAAGAAGTGGCATTCTATACGGCAATTCCACCGTCACTTCGACGCTCACTTGGCACTTCAAAGTGTCAAATAAATCAATGTCATTTTGAACCTTAAGCGAAGTGATAGCGACTTGAGATTCACATCTCAAGTCGCTATCACTTCGCTTAAAATTCAGACATGAACTCACGTTCATGTCTGAATTTTACAGAATCGACGTGCTGAAGGACAATTCTAATAACTTTTAGGAACGTTCGCATTCTAAATATTTCAGTCTCAATCTATCAAAAATGTTTCATTTTATCTACATTTTTGACTAGATTCTGACATGAAAAGGCGCCTAGAATTTGAACGTTTTTAATTACGGGTATAGGCGGCTTCAGGTATTTGAAAACGAGCCGGGTAGGTATTGAAACTAGCAAGTATGCATACCTATCCTTCAATTTTTTTTTTTCTTCTATAATGACGTTCAAATGTGTGGAGGAGCTCGTGGCTAAATAATTACAGCCGCATAGACCGATCTTCCGGGTTAAGCCACGCTTGCCGAGGTTGGTCTGTGGATGGGTGACCATTTACCATAGCGAGTTTCCTCCGTGCCTCGGAAAGCACGTAAAGCCGTTGGTCCCGGCTGTCATTTGTAGATCTTTGACAGTCGTTACTGTTAGTCAGAAGCCAGAAAGTCTGACAACCAGTCTTACCAAGAGTATCGTATTACCCATTACTGGGTTGTGGAGGTCTGATAGGCAGTCGCTCCATGTAAAATACTGATATTCAGCTGCATACGGTTCGACTGGAAGCCGACCCCAACATAGTTGGGAAAAGCCTAGGCAGATGATGAATGACGTTCAAAAGTGCCTTTTAATTGCCTTATCAATACAGATTATTTTACTTTGACTTTCATGATGACATATTCCCTCTATCTATACTCAAAATTTTAGCCAAGCTAAATGACTTACGTCTAGCGACTATGGTATCTTGGACCAATAGTTTTTTTTAATAAAATCCAATTAATAATACATTTTAACTTATTTTCTAGGTAGCCTAATACCAGGTACTTCTACAACCGATACATTTCACACATAGGTATTTACTTCATTCAGAATTTACCGTGAAATTGCTTTTTGTTTTGCGCGAAATGACAATTTAACATATATTTAAGGTGGTGTACCCTTTATGGGTAGGCAGCGGTTGACACCAAGGTGCTGTTCTTTGAAGTAAGGTGTCAAAGTTAAAGGGAAAAGTGAGTTTTAATTGTTATATTTGTATTAAAAAGCAGTTACTTCTTAATCATTAACACGTCCAAATTTGTAACTGTTGTCGGTTAGGACATACTTACTTTCTTCTTGTAAATTATGTATTTCTTTTTTTTATTGTTAATTCGTAAAGCTGGACTTTTTCCATTAAAAGGTCGTCTGTCGTAACTGATAATATGGCAGGCCTGCCCCTGTCAGTTTTTATTTATCTATACAAATTATTTAAAAAGTGGGGGACGTTGTTTGTTTTTTAGTTTGAACGCGCTAATCTCCAGAAATACTGTTCCAAATCTGTAAAATGATTTTGCTTGTAGGAACCTACGTTATCTTAGAGCGTTTTAGGCTTAATTTTTTTCTAAAGTGAAGCTTCTCCTTATCATCTCATCAAAATCTTTGCGACCGTTTTGGAGATTACCCGTAGCAAACAAATAGATATAAGATTTAAAAAGTTGTGTTTCGGTGTAAGAACCGTGTAAACACTTAATAGCATTTAGTAATAAGCTGTTATTTTGACATTACAAACAGACATTTGAATATCATTTCTTTGTCATAGGTACTCGTAGAAGATAGTTTGGTTTTTTTTTGTTTTTTGTAAAACTTTGCCCCACTCTATGATTTTCGCCTGTATCGTCGTGGGTAACAAACATAGAAAACTCACATACACAAACAGCCAGACCAAACCTCTATCTGTAAACCATACAAAAATTTCTTCAGTGTGGGAAACCCGCAGCTGTCAATAGCTCAGCCGTGCCATCAAATGTTGTGATCTTCCTGCCAAGTATCTGTGTCACACCGCCACCGTGTCTGCCTCTCCTCGTGTCCCGACATCCGACCAGCTGCCGGTCCGATTAGCAGGCGCCGCACACGGCCCGGGCCTCCCCGTATGGCCAACGGGGCGATCAGCTTAGTTTACTTTCGTCGTCTGCGTCCGCCGGATGCGGACCGTTCGACGCACGCGCATGGGTGACGCTAGTTTGATGATTTTTTCGTTGGGGACTGGTTCATTCATATTTTTTTTAAATATTTATTTGTTGTTTTTATTTAAAATACACTCCCGTGGGTAACCAACGCTAAGTCAGATTAGTAAGTTTAGCTTCTGTCCAAGACTTCCTCCGTGTAGAAGTCACTTATACCAGAAAACATAGTGCTTAATACTCGGCAATAGAGTTGCTATTTGTCTATGAAAGAATATTTGTAATCGAGCCAGAGAATACCTTTACTTTAGAAACAATCATACTTTACCTCATTACAATACCTAAAAAAATATATTTCGTCGCAAATGTTAGAGTACTTTGAATACATACTTTGATAGCGATAAGATCGCATTACTTTGGATTTTTTATATTGTTGATTATTGGACACTTACTTCAAATCTATTACCGCATGTAGGTAGCATTATCAACCAAAGCCTCCTGAAAATGCTCAACCAAATCATATGAAGGAACGACAGTAGTTTGAAAATTGTCTTGTATCTTTCCCGTTCAAACAGCGTTGAATCTTTGATTAAAACAAAAGAAGGATAGAAAAATACGTATTAAATAAGAAATTAATAAGTTCCCCAAATAAAAAATAGTCCAAATAGAACGGACCCTTGACAGCGCGTGCTCAAATCAAGATGGCGATATTGTTATGCAATTGGCGCGAAAGTAACTGTCAACTGCCTTCCTGTGGCACCGGATATTGAAATAAATAAGTTTTAGTGCCATTATAGTGCCAATCACGTGTACCTACGTGCGCATGAATATATGATTGACATTGAAAATTTATATCGCTTAGAATTTGGTATGAAAGTACTATTAAGTGGTAGGTAATTGATTTTTAAGTGGACTTTTTCTTTGTTGATTAGTGTACTCATAACTACTTTAGGTTAACTATGCTTATGACTTCAAAATAATCGGCGAAGGTTTTAGAACTGTAGAGGAACTTTAATGGATGTTACTTTAAAATAGATTTAGAAATAATATAGAGGTCAGTCCGTTGACGACGGTCTGTCAAGAAGTGAACAATCTAGAATAAATCAAATAGAATTAAAATATATAATAATACCTACTCTATATCATATACTCTATACAAAAATACACGAAAGTTATTAAAGATGATGAACGTGTTTAAATGAGGAGCGATAGATCCCTCCATCGGTACAGTCCCACTGGACAATATTAAGAGATCAAAGTAAAAAACACCCAAAGAGACAAGTTTCTTGAATGGGGACCCCGTATAGTTCTTAACTTATTTTTTTTATATTAGTTATTTGTTGCTATAACACTTACAGTAATACACACTCTATGAAAATTTAAACTGTCTACCTTTGTGGGTGTCTACGGTTTAAAAGATACAGCTCTGTGACAGACGGACGGACAGACAGACAGCGGAGACTTAGTAGTAGGGTTCCGTATGACACCCTTTGGGAACGGCATCCTACAAACTAACCGGTAGCTATGGATGTGAACTCATGCATTTCCCTTTGCCCTTTTGTTTTACTTCTTCATAGCAATACAATGTAAACTCTATTCGACGAAAACTCTGAGAACAATTATTTTCCAGTTAAAAAAAAAATTCCATTCAAAGTGAATGATTTACATATCATGTTAACTGTGTCATGGAAACTTGACAACTTATATGGCTCTTCTATTACCAGGTAATTTAAAGAAAAATGTGCAAAGAAGTTTTAAATGGCGATATTTATTTTTCAGAACTAGAATGCTTTGCTTGTGTAACAAAAATTGGTCGGTCTTCTATGAAGACGTATATAGAGGTCCTATGCGCGACTGCTACGGTAGAGGTCTTGAGGTCGATTCCCAGGTCCAACAAAGTGTTTTTGGGTTTATCTATGAAATTCTCAGCGGGAGCTCAGAGTTAGGATATTGCCCGGTTATTAGCAATAAGCTCGCGCCTTATTACATTGGAAGTTAAACATACCGGCGCAGCGGGCTGTTGGTATTAGTACACTTCTGTCTAACCCTTCATGGAATACTGTCGTGATGGTGTGTATGTAGGTTATTTAAATAGATTCAGTAGGTAATCTATAATTATGTGACACGGTCACCTACCGTCGGCGCCGGATATTATCATCATTAGGCCTACTACCAATAACTATTTCAAGCAATCAAATAGTACTGATATCAAATCAATTCAATAAAACATAGATTGATGAATTGATTTTACTAATAAAAGTCGGACTTCCCCAAACCCTATTGACGCAATTAATTTTCAGGAAAGTGCGTGTATCTCTTTTAACCTATAACGTTTAAAAAGTGTTGATTTTCGTTACAAGTATATTTTTAAATCTTGATTTTTTTATTGTTTATTAATTATACGACATTTTTCCAAATTTAATTCGAAGCTAATGTGATTTTCCTAACAAACTGAAGAAATTCTTTTTTTCAGATTATCGTAAACACCTTTGTTAATTTTCAATAAGTAATTGTTTTTTTAATACATAACAAAAAAAAATATCATCAACTATTAAAATTTTATCATTAGCACATTTGACATTATGATAGACTAAATTCCCAAAATTGACACTTCAAAAGAGCGTAAATCAGTTTGGTATTGAAACTAGTCACAACTTGGTGTAAACTGAATTTGTCAACAAATAAAGTTATCAGTCGTAAAGTGTGACCAAATGTCAAATCTTCAAGGTGACATAAATATACATAACAAGCTATTGGAGCTTTAGCTTTGGCCAATTAGAACATTAGAATATGGAATTTATTTTTTTAAGTGAACTAGAATATACTTAATTAATCTGTAACTTGCAAGAGGCCTCCTTGCACAAGTCACTAAATACAATAGCATCTCGTATTGCAGATGTCTATAGGCAGAGGTGACCACTTAACATCAGTGGAGCCGAAGGATTGTTCACCATCAAACAATGCTTAAAAAAACATGTCAGGCCAAACGAATTGAAAATATCGTTATATTTCTGTTTATCGTTTAAAGTTGATAGAGACAGAATGATGATTAAAATATGTTAGAGTACAAGTCTAAAACCTTTTCCTACTAATCTAACTGACCTATTACATTATCTGTTAACTTGACACTTAATTCTAAATCTGGCAACACTACAACAGAATCTATAATAATATTATAAAGCTGAAAAGTTTGTTTGTTTGGATACGCAAATCTCAGGAACTACTGGTCCGATTTGGAAAACTCTTTTTTCGTTATATAGCCTGTTTATTAAGGAAGATTAAAGGCTATATAATTTCACGCTATTACCCACGGGAGCTGAGCAGTAACCGAAAACTTAACTTAAAGCAGGTGACATAGAAACATAGTCCACATTCAGTCCTTCCTTCTATTAATAGGTACTACTACTTATAGGTACTTCCACAAACAGACAACAAAAACAAACAAACTTTCTCATAGGAACATTTGGACAAGCCCATATCTACCACACTTAGCGCTCACCATAAAAATCTAAAGACAAAAAACGTGTTTGCACCAGAGTTCAGTTCAGTTCATTCATAATATTACGTAACAAAACCTTCCATCGGCGGCCGCAGACCAAAAGGAACCAACAGCGCTAAAAAGAGCATCTTTAGCGATCACTTTAGGTCCCTTCCTTACCGAGATGGATGGCTAAATAAGTTGCGCTAGTGTTGTGAACGTTCGACTTTTACGATCGTGTTTTGTTCTGTTCTGTAGCGGGATTATTGTACGAATTTTTCACATAGTTCTTTTTTTTTTTCATAGGATGGGCGTGCAATAAAATTTCTGATAGCATTTAAAAAATGCGTTGCTTTTCGCAAACGTTATGAGATTTTTAAAAGCAATTTGCTTTTTGCGAACGCATCTGGAATATGAAAAAAAAACGTTAACGTAGTTTCAAACTGCCTACTCACGTAGTGGATGCTCGAAGGTAGGGGTAATCGCTAAAGAAACGCTGGCTAGATGAATAAGAGACGTTTATAGGAGATTAGTCAGAAAAAGCAACATATAGGGAATACTATGGGGTAGACCGTTATAAAAGTGGAATAAGAAAAGATACCTACTATTCGATGCCACATAAAAAGCTTCAATTCCATGTACGAGCAGGCAGTTCTTCAACTGATGGAGAACGATTATTTGATATGAACTAATAAATCATCGCTTAGGCAAGAAACGAGAGATATGTTGTAAACTTAGTCCACACAGCTGAGCAAAAAGAGAGATTCCAAAGTTGTCATTTCTACAATCAAAATTGCCACACACACGCACTCGAACCACCCGCAGCCCATCGCCCATCACTAGTCGTTACTCAGTAACTGGAGTAAGTCAGCAACTTCGTCCCTTGGTTATGGATTGGATCCAAAATTATGGTTCGTTACTAGTATGGAAATGCACGTGGTGTCTCCCGGGCCGTCTGTTCTCACATTGTCTGATGACTAGGAACAGTTGGAACTGATTCATTATGGAGTGCGAAATTAAAAGTGCTTCCCTTAATAGTGTTGTGTGTTTGGAGATGTTACTTGTCGCTTTTGGGTCGAACTTCCTTTGGTTGTGCGGTTTTTATGGTGATCTGGATTGGCACTTTCGATTGTTGTAGTAGTATTAGCTATGTTGGGTTGTTGTAGTGTACATTTTTGTGTTGTGACACATTTTGATCGTACTTTTTTTTTAGGCATGGTATGGCAAACAATCTGGCGGCCCACCTATTGTTAAGTAGTCACTGCTACCTATAGACATCTGCAATACAAGAGGCCTTGCTAAGTTGCCATCTCAGGAACAAAGTTGAAATGTCTCATGTGCCTGTAATTACACCGGAACTTAGCAACGCTGCTTTGCTGTGTAGAGATGGCCTATGGGTTTGCAACCGGGCACAGGCAAGTATCAATGTGACTTTTTCTATTTCATATGAGTACTTTCCAAGTTTATCTTGGACATCGTTCACATCGGTGAAGGAAAAGATCGTAAGGAAATCTGCCTGACTTATGAAGCGGTTAGGTGGGTAGATAATTTAGATAGGAGACGTCAGTTAAGAACAGATTTGACTTTAAATTCCACGCGGACGTACTCGCGGGCAAAAGTTAGTATACATAATTTATATAGACATTTACATGTAGTAAATACCTTACTGTTGCTAATAAATTGACATTGATATTGTTATTCCTAAGAATTCTAATCAGAATGCTAACAACAAAAAAAAATCTTAATGTAAAGCCGAAGAGATTTTTTTGTTCGTTTGTTTAAATGCGCTTATCGCTGAAACTACTAGTCGGGTGAAAAAATATATTTTGTGTATTATAGCCAGTTTTATAAGGAATATTAGGAGCTATAAAACATCACGCTACGGCACACGAGAGTGGAGCAGTAATCAAAGACTTAACGTAACGGGGGTAAAAAAAAAACTACACGGGCAAAATCGCAGACAGAAGTTAGTTACAATATTATATTGTTTGTAAATGTGATTGTCATCGTAATACAAATTCTAAGAAGCCTCCCCTAACGTCTATATTCTATTACTTTAATAAAATGGAGGAATAAGTGTATTATGGAACCAATATTGTATTTTGCAATGGGAAAATAAAAGGTACTATTATAAGAAAGAGGTTACATCCATAGATTTAGCTATTTATAAGGTCTGGCCAAATGGACATTTTATTTACTTTCAGAGGAAGCTCATAGGGCATCAAAAGCCTCGTCCGCATTGCTGTAAATATGGCAAGTGCCCAAAAGGCTGGCAACATAGCCATATTGTATGGCAATGCTATAAAAAAGTGTGATAATGGAAAGAACATGTAATTTTAGCGTAGCGCATAGCGTCGGTGAAGGAAAACATCCTAAGGAAACCTAGACTTATACAGGATAAGTTTTTAACCAGTGCGTAAATTTTTTTTGGTAGTTCAGTGTCAGTAATAGAACACATTTCCGTGTTTAGTTAAAAAAAAAATTAAAAAAAATTTCATCCTTATCCAAGTTTGAAATAAGCAAAACATGGACATAATCTATTCGCCATACTATCAACGAAAGCTCGCGGCCGCCGCCCGGGCGCCTGGCTGGTGTGAGGGGGTGGGGAATGCGCTAGCGCCGAGTGACAATAAAATATGGTTTTTAAGTTAACATGTTTCGTAAGCGATAACTTTTTTTTTTGTACTAAGACATATCAAAATAAAATATACGTGTTTAATAAAACGTGTTGAAGTTTATTATGGCAAAATTTACGCACTGGTTAAAATTTTTTCCTGTATAATTAATAAATTACCGTGAGGTGCTCAATGCTTCTGACATCTCTGTATAAGAATAGGCATTTTCCCTGCTGTATTACAAAAATAGGCTGGTATTATGTTATATGTTATACTGTTACTGTTACTACTAACTCTTTAAGGTACTTCACTAACAAAATGGACTTTATTGTTATACGAAATGAATAAATAAATTTAAAAAATATATTATTTACTAGCTTACGCCCGCGACTTCGTCCGCGTGAAAGTTAATTTTTATATTATTCCACGGGAACCGTAGTTTTTCCGGGATAAAAAGAATCCTATGTGTTATTCCAGACTACAATCTATCTTAGTGCCAAAATTCATCCAGATCCGTTCAGCCGTTTACGCGTGAAAGAGTAACAAACATCTGTCTATCCACCCATCTATCCATTCTCACAAACTTTCGCATGTATAATATTAGTAGGATTTTTCATAACCACCATCATTATTGACTTTAGAAAAACAAATACGTAAATACATTGCAATACAAAACGGAACAATAAGCAAAAACGTCACATTGCCCACTTTTCCCTAACCTACAACTTCTGCGGGTAGATAGCAACTTTCATTTGTTTCCTTTCTCGGAACATGATAGTTTTAATAAGGAGTTTCTATGAATATTACAATTAATTTGCTGACTAATACATTGGTTTTTTCATAGAATTGTTAATTATACTTAGTAGACAGCGCTGCGTGATTCATAAATATCTGATAGTTGACTTTCCCGCATGGCATTATTCGTATAATGTCGAAGTCAAATCATTTATTTCAATTAAATCATGGCATATTTGAACGTCAAAAGTGTTATTGGGTTTTTTCCATTAGGAATTTCTCAGTAAGGAGTAACAGTAAGGAGCTCCGGAAAGCACGTAAAGCCGTTGTTCCTGCTCCTAATCTCTACCCAGTTGTGTCTGATTGCCGTTCCATCGGACTATGAGAGTTAGGGACAGCGCACCTGTGTTTGGAGGTTACGTTAATATATACATACGGAATGACAGGTTTTTTTAACCTAAACGTAAGTATCATGCTACATATTGTTACGTTTGTAGTGAAGAGTGTGTTATTAAAGTGCATTTGATATTATCATTACCGAAGAACATCGCATGTGCCGTGTCCATTCAGACGCGAATCAATACGGTGACGAACCATTCATGTTAACTTTACTGTTTTACTGGGAAATGTAACGATACGTACAATGTATGGTTGGTATTTTATGGCCACGTGAACAACTTTCCGACATTCCAATTTCCAATCTATACTAAGTTTTTGTTTATGAGTTTTTCGTGTCTATCTAGATTTTTATACCCACTCGGGTAATTTTAGGTACCCACATAACAATATAATATGCCTGTTTTCCTCAAAAAATGCAAAATGGCGTATGTTCAGCGACAAAAGTCAATTAACAATGTTACTTTTACATATCATTTAATTATACACGAAATAACACAATACACTGCTATTCAGAATTTTAATACCTAAGAGAACATTTTATCTTAATTTTAAATCCATTTCGTATTGCCTTTGATATTGTGCTCAATATTACACATAAATACATTTTCACATATAATCATTTTGCATAAGCTTCCGTAAAGGACCACATAATTGTTCATGCAATATCTTTACCCGGACACCGAACCCACATACAGCAGTTACACTAAGTAACATCATAGCAAGTTGAAACAACACACACAAATCATCACGCTTGTATTCCCCAAAGGGTTAAGGTCCCATGTAATAGGGGGCGAGCTGTTACCGAGCTTACACTTTGCTCAACCTGGGAATCGAATCCAAGACCTCTAGCTCAGCAGTCGCGCTTAACACCACTAACGCTAACGAGGCAGTTAAAACAAGTTTTAACCGTCAAAAACTAACCAAACATCCTTGGTATTACATAACTATGTTAAAACTTCTGTCCAGTTAACGCGTGGTCACCAATTCGCGTCACCAAAAACGTCATATTGTATTTGAGTACACAATTTGTGGTACCTTGTAGTACCATACAAGGGGTGGTACCTTTTTGAGTAGTACCACTAATTTCACTTACAATAATTATGTCTAGGTTTGGTGTTTGTTTGTTTGCAGTGTGGTTGACATGGAGCATTTTAGTTATATGTTTGAATAGGTATGTCTGTGTTATGTATTTCACTAGCTTTTGCCCGCGGCTTCGCTCGCGTTAAGAAGTATTATTATTAATTAGGTACAGTTTTTGCGGCTTTACTTTTATTTAGCGTGTGTAAAAAATTATACATTTATATCCTCCATCATCCCTTATTTTACCTCCATCGGGGTTGAAATTATCAAAATCCTATTTAAGCGGACGTCTTCATCATAGTAGCTCCAATCTTATATAATTTCAGTACAATCAGTTGAAAATCTAAGAAGATTTATACAAACTTTCATACCCTATTTTAGCCCCTTAGGGGTAGAATTTATCAAATCCTTTTTAGGAAATGCCTACGTCATAGTAGCTTTATGCATGCAAAGTCTCAGCCCGATCGGTTTAAAATTGACAAAGTTTCATACAAACTTTCATCCCCTATTTTATCCCCTTGGGGGTAGAATTGATCAAAATCCTTTCTTAGCGGATGCCTACGTCATAACATCTACCTGCATGCCAAATTTCAGCCCGATCCGTCCAGTGGTTTGGGCTGTGCGTTGATATGATTACTATGTCAGTCAGTCTGTCACCTTTGAGTTATATATATTTAGATTTGTGTGAGTAGGTAGTGTATAGGTTCTGGCGAGTTTAGCCAGGCGTCCGGATATATCCGGTTATAGTAATAGGCTTTTGGGTATGTGTGTCATGGAAAATTAGTCGGTGTCCAGCTTTCCCGGCTTCTGTTAGACTTTTTACGTTTAATTTATTAGAAGTTAAGACGATTTTACGATGACGTATTAAAATAAATCGCATTGCCGCTGACTGAAAATGTTTACAAACAAAAGACTGACGGTATTGAAATGCTCGATAGCAATGCTAAGCTTTTGGCTGAAGTAAATGCTTTAGTTTAGGTATCATTTTCATTATTATTTTATGGTATCTTATTTTATATACTTCTACGTCACTTTATGCTCGACCCGGGGATCGAACCCAAGACCTCTAGCGTAGCAGTCGCGCTTAGGACCACTAGGCCAACGAGGCAGTTATTATTTCAAGGCTCTTATTTTAAGGCTGTATAAATTGTACATTATACAGCCGTATAATGTACAATTATCGAATATCTCGACAAGTTATATGGATGTTGTGTACCTCACGCGTGAGAGCCAGAATGCAAGCATACGTTTACATAAATAAAATATAACAAATATTAGATCGGGAAAGTCAGGTGGTTCAAATGTATTCTTGTGAACTACCTAACCTAATATTTCATCATCATCATCGTCATATTAGTCGCAGGACGTCCACTGCTGGATATAATATTAAACAAGACGAAAAATCTACAAAAGATATACCTACTCAAAAAGTTTTAATAATTGGTGAAACTTGCAAAAAGAAAAAAAGCCGTTATTCTGACCTCATCTTGGTGTCAAAATCCAATATCAGTCGAAAACCGTTATTCACCAATCTAATTTTCCTAAAAAAGCGGTTTTCTCCTGCCATGCGACTTAGAAAACAATCGTAAATTACCGAAAAAGGGTATCTGCCACCATTGTTGGAAGCCCAATCAGTAAATGACTACATAGTAATACTGTTTTGGTTATTTTAACGGGTTCTATAAGAAAGTTAGTGAGGTAGATTGCACTGTTGTCGGCTTGCAAATATTTGATTAGGTAATTTATTTTATTTACGGTAGAAATTATTGAAAATCTAAGTTTCTTTTGTAAAGGGCGTAAAATTGAGTAAATGTATACAAGACTAATCTTTATGTGCTGGCTTATTTTATTTGTAGGTGGTAAATAGTAGGTAATGGACGTCCGATCTGACGAAAAATAATTACTAACCGTCTCTTATGGTAATTATCATCCTGTAATTTAACGGCTCTCTCGGAACGAAGCTATTGTCAAGGAGCTCAATAATTCTGTAAATATTGAGTTCAACAAAAAAACAAAACCACTCTATTATTATCCTATTACAGAAAAAAGGTCTCTTCTCATACAAAGAAGACACGAGTATTGTTTTTTTTTTAAGAATGGAAAATCAACAAAAGGCTTCTTCAGCTCTGGGCGGAATGGTAGAGAGTTTCAGACTCTTACTGACCAGTTCGTGTTCCTCCAAAATGCTCTTTGCGTTCTATTGGCGCGGTGACTCTTTCGAACAAATTCAGCAAACCAGGAAGAAAATTACCCTACCAACGATAAATTCTCTTACATTATAACATTCGAAGTTCTGCTTACATTGTAAGTACGCCTTACAAACTTTCAGTTGATGACGTCACGCCTCTGAAATAGCAATAGAATGCCAAATAAAGGCTATTTGGACTTATGATTATTATAATACTCTCGTTACTTTTGGTAGCGAGCCATAACTGAAGTATATTTTTGTTATCTATGAAATGAGCATCTATTTTCTCGTAATAGTAGAAAGAGGGATGGTGTATACGTAATGATACAGTGTTCCTTGGTCTTGGCAAAGAATAAATGATGACACTAGGTCAGCCCTGGGCAGTTAGCCCCGCTATTAACTTGGCTGTAAATAAATATGTTATCTGTAATAATATTATAAAGCTGAAAAGTTTCTCCATGACTACTGGTCTGATTCTGATAACTCTTTCGTTAATAAGAAGCACGTCTCTGAGTGCTAGTGATTACTATAAAAAAATCCGTGATTCACGTGGATAAAGTTGCGTGCAAAGCTAGTTTACAATAACATGCCCATTATCATTTACATTTTATTAACATGAGCTCTTCTTATAAAGCTTGTGATGAAACGAAAGAAGAATAAATGACGGTTTACGATAAAATTAACTTCTAGATATTTAAACTTATGGTCTCAATAAAATAAAGAATTATTATCTGACTAGTAGGTAACACGGAAGTCAAGCAAATAAGTCTCTTTTACATAAAAATCAATATTCAATTTCCTTTAAAACCTGAATTTCTAAGGCAGAAGACTCTCCCGCATAAAGCCACAAACAAAATTTTAAAAGCAGATAATTCGTGACTTCACCCTATTATTGTCGCCGATTCACCGTTTTACATTAGTATTAATAGGCCGTTGACCTCTCGTTTATGCCCACAATCGGGCACTTTACCCCAATCTCTTCCTTTTTCGAAAACGCGTGGTACGCTGTTTGCGAATCCGATTTAGCGAATCGAATAACCGAGTTTGGATTGGAATCGATTAGATCGGATTGAATACACTATCGGCTTGCGTTATCCTAGTTCTAGTTTTTTGAATCCTTTTTGTGAAGTATTTTTTTAATAACTCTGTTCAATTATCGGGGAAAAAAATAGTTTTTTCTATAGTAACAAACTATGGTCTAACTCTAAACTAATACTATCAAGAGGTCCTGTTTGTAACAGGTATTTTTATTTAATTTTGGTAAAGTTTCTTGGAATCACTAGGAATTTCTCCTGTATCGTGGGTGCGTTTACAACCATAAACTCTCATACACAAACAACCAGACTCGGAACAACTACTGTACGCCAAACAAATATTTGTTCCGTGCAAGAATCGAAGCGGCGACACGCAGCGCAGCAGCCTATCGCTTAGACACTGTGCCAATCCATTCATCCATCCTCACAAACTTTCGCATTTATAATATTTATTTAAATCACGCATCAAGGTCCATAGACAATACATATTTTAGTACATACAATAACTTAAAACCCTTTCTGTGCTGACAACAAAAATGTGCGTTTTTTGACGCACATGCGCGTCGCCCGCACTTAAAGGAGAAAAAAAAACAGGGAGGGTATAGGAGGGTTAAAAATACTATACATAAACAATATAATAACTTAATTATAAACTACTTCACACGTATAGTCGGCGTCGTATGTCGCGCGGTGTCGGGTATCCGGCCTCGGAATCGCCGGAACACTACACCTTTCGGCCAAAATTCCAAAATTCATATTAAGTAGGATTAGTGGGGAGTAGGATAGGACTAGCTTCTTTCTTTCTAATTAGTAGGATTTGATTTACACGCGAAAGAAGTCACGGGCAGAAGCTAGTTCGTTTTAATAGTGTGGAAACACCAACTTCAGTCCACAACAAGTAACAACACTGGTCAATTATGATAAATTACTTTGAACTTTCTTAATAAATTACTAGGTATCATTATCGATTGCTACAGTTGAATGGACCCTATAGTACGAAATAAACGTTCCTAAGGTAGGTCCCTACTTCTATAATACCTGTCTAGGTGTCGGAAAAACCTAAATTATAGTACTTAGATACTGTAAATGTGATAAGGTCAAGACAGTTCAGCTAGTTTATCGGCCGAAGCTATTGTACCTAGGCTGAATAACCTGAAATGTTGATGAGCTTTCAGTAACCCGTCATATATTTGTAAACATTTCTAAACCGATCGAAACTTTATGCCTTTATTCAAGCTTCTGGGTTGTATTTTCTTCATTAAGTTCATTACGACTAGACATAGAGATACCATCACGCCTGTATTCCCCGAAGGGTTAGGCAGAGGTGTACCAATGTACACCCACAGTTCGCCGGTATGTTTAGGTAATAGGGGGCAAGCCTATTGCCATTAACCGAGCACAAATCCTAACTCAGAGCTGCTACTGATAATGTCATAGAAAAACCCAATAATACTTTTTGTTCGACCTGGGAATCGAATCGAAAACCTCTAGTGTAGCAGTCGCGCATAGGACCACTAGGCTAACGAGGCAGTTAAGTTTTGCCAAATTTAAATACCTAAAATCTGAAATAAGTTTATCTTTATACGATTTTGTTATCATAACTAGGCACACTAAACTAAACTGTATTTCTACTAAAAATCTCTGCGTACCAATTAGCGTAATCTTGCTTAACATTGATACAAGTAACGCCATCTATTGGCATTGTGAAGTCATGAAACTCAATAAATCGATGGTTGGGCAAACGGTATTCAATGATGCAAACAAAGGTACTAAGGTAGGTATAAAGTTCTTATTGCTTTCAATAGATGGCAGTGTACTCGCGACACAGACGGGTAGTACCTACTTGAGCTTTTCTTTGTAAAATTAATAATATTAAAAGAGTATAATTGTCCCACTGTAAAGGCCTCTTCTTAAACAGAGAAGGCACGAGCATTGATCACCACGCTTGCTCAAGGCGGATTGGCGATTACAGGCTTATTAATTATATTTAAGTCGAGCTTTCCTCAAGAACATACATGTGAAATTAAAAAGTCACATTGATACTTACCCGGTGTCGAACTTGCAATCTCATGCATAAGAGGCGGGCGTTTTAACTACTACGTGAACATAACACGAACTGTGTATAAATAATATTTATTTATATCTACTATGGCTTAGTTTATGTTACCTATGAACTATAAATCTGTTAGAAACCAACATTCATATGGCAAAGCGTCGACCAGTAACATTTTTCAAACAACAAATAACAATTTCTATGCACCACGTTATATTCATGTTAGCCATTTGACGTCCGTTCCGGTTCGAACTGGGTCAAATCTAGAAAAATCTGGATAAAACCCGATTGAATTCCACTAAAAGTGAGGTATATTGGATAAACTGTATAGGTACCATTTGTAATCGAAGTATAAAGGATTATAGTGTTACGTTTTTTAAACGCTTTTAGAGGAAGGTTTTATATTTTGAAAGGCGTTCAAATAAAAGGTAAAATAGTCTTAAATATTCGAAATCGAATGAATCGAAAGTTATAATGCTTTTTTTAGTAACTTGGGCCCGTAGGTACCTACCTAAGATTGACGTGATTCGTTAATCGTGGCATCAGTGATGTTTTTAATATCCTCTTAGGCTCAGGAGTGATAGTTTTGGCACTGTAACACACGGAGTCTAGACAGGACCACCGCACTCAGTTTCAGAGCTAAATACTTTTTCGGAAAAGAGGACAATATATAACATTACAAACTTTCCAACAACTAAGTATAAAGTTTTAAATATTTCTCAATGTGAATCTGCAATTCTGTACACAAAGGCGTGAGTATATCTCCTGCCTTTTTCCCACGGGGTGTAGGCAGAAATCACAGAACGCCACCTGTTACGATCCTTACACACTCCTTTCATCTCGTGCACGTTCATACAAGCATGCTGGTTACGAGTACAGCGCACACGACCGTTCTGAAGACTCTCATCAATAATTCTGAAATTTACCACATAAAATCACAACCTGCTTCGCTGCAGCCGGTTAAAAAAACACTCAACTTAAATCGCGACACACCCACGAGACCTGAAAACTATATAATTATTAAAATCGATTGGAAATTATCGACATGCATACCGCGACCGACATATTTTGATCCTTCGCCACACCATTATTCGGTTTCCGATAGATTTGTTTTTCGAGCTTCAGGGCTCACCGTCATTGGTCGATAGGATAATTTGAGGCCACGCGGGGGGTGGGTGTGGGTTGTCTATGCATTATGTAGGGGCAATCAATGGTAGGTGTTGGTGATTGTTCACCCCGATGAGTGACGAGTCTTCTGTGGTGGCGTGGAGACGATGTTGATGCTACAATTATTTTTTGATTTGAGAAAGAAATACTCAATACTCAATACTCTATATCTTTATTGCTTTTTTTCCATATGTATTCTTAGGTGGTAAATATGTATATAATTGAGATCATTATGGACCCTGTAGGGCACAGCACCATAGGGTTAGATCGTGTACTAGCGCCTGTGCCTACCAGTACTAAATAGCGTGCTGGTACATGTTGCTCATAAAAACGAATAGGCGGTCATTTGTTAACTCTTGATTACTTGTTTTATGTACTTATTTGGCAATTTGTACCATTTGTCATAACTTATAAGTTTATTAACATTATTTTTATAGTTGGCTGTTTTAATCAAACGTTTGCAAAAACTTTTTTAACTGCAATAATTTGCCAACAATATTTCATCAGGCGCACATTTCGACACATCCAATTTTATGGACAGTCTCTAGGGAAATACAAAGCAAATAATTTTGTCTCTTGTTCGTAATAAGCATCAAAAATGCAACGTTTTAATTCATTAATATTTAACGTTTCGAGTTCCCACCGCAAATAACATCGGCCTAATTAATATTTTATTCAGAGAAATTAAGTTTGCAACGGAAAGTAGGTAGATTTCTTTAAATATTGATTTGTCATTGTTCATATATTATTTATCATTTGAATAAAATGAAATGTTTTATTCGACACAACGGTGGTTTCATAAATAAATATTTCCTTTTTAATCAGTATTCATTTTGAATTTTTCAACAACTTATTTCATGTTTCGGTAAAAATATTGGTAGCATACTGAATTTTCCGTTTCGCATTAATCTGGCCGATCGCAAACACCAATCAGTTGATTTTGCAGATCTTTAATAAAATGTGTTTTTTTTTTAATGTAGAGTTATTAATAAATAGGGAAAAAAACTTAAGTGTAGTCTAAAACTTAAGTGTAGTCTTAAACCAGTACTTGTTTTTATTACTTTTTAAATTATTTATTTATTTATTGCGTTATCGTATTTTAAACATATCGACTCTACAGCTTTCTATATCTAAAACGTAAAAGGGGTTCGACGCGAGCGGCAGTGGCGATGGTAATTTCTATGTAAGCATTGTTACAGTCCTGAAACTGAGTCACAATACACTGTTTGATACTTGACACACATAGCGTGGGCTCGTTACTGTGATTTGTTTGCGTATTTGCTCAGCTTTGATTGGTTAACTTTCTTGTTTGTTTAGGTTTAATTGGCTTAATTAACAGACGCGGTTTTGGGATTACAAATACGAAATAATGTTTTAGATTATGTGAGTAAAAGGATAAAGTAATGAAATAAAATCATGGTTAAAATATAGACTTGTTATACTTTGTAATAATATTGCAGAATACAAAACAAGTTACATAGTGGAAATTCTTAAAAAAAAATAGTTTTCTCAAATTGAATAAAAAAAAAGTATTTTCTAAACTCTAAAGTATCAAAACGTTTTCGTCGTAGTATCTAACTACGTATGTTGGAAAAAGTGTAGTAGTGAGAATAAAATTTGTATTAATCGTGTGTGATAGTAGAGTCGACGATGCGGTCGCGGCCGCACGGGTCGCCCGTTCTAGTCCCTGCTGATGTACACCGAAATTAGGTTATTAATTAAGATTATGTTCGTTGTTATTCAAAGTGTAGTTAAAATAGAAAAGTGATAGATATAATACGACTGTAATTTAGTGTAATAAAGTTCGATTTCTATTGGACCTTGATTAAAGTGGGACTAAAAAATAAGTATCTATTTAAAGTGAGTATTTACTTAAGTCCTTCGTACTGTGATCAGAGTTCCAGACGTGTGTGGAGGCTCCAAGCGACTCCTGATTGAAAAGAAGTCTTTGAGGGTTTTTCTGATATATTTTATGACGTTATAACTACATGAGCCCGACTAGAGAGGGAGAGACAATTGCTCCAACTAAAAAAAGAACCTATCGCCTATTATTTTAATTTGAATCCGTTCTAGAACACACCTAAATATTTGAATAAAGCCTACAAAACTTTTCGGCCAATTGCATTGGCATACAACCTTCACAGTACTGGCTGATAAAACAAGTTCATTCCTAATAATTCTAGTCTTTCCCAAGTGGCTTCCATATTCAAAATGTAGGTAGGTACGTAGTTTCTAATCTGGAAAGCTTTTAGACTATTTCAAACTGTATTACCCTGTCATTTCCTTTGGGACGTGCAAAGTGGGGACGACCAACTAAATATTTCAGGAGTTTTTCTTTATAAAGTGTCAAGCTGTGGCGTATTAGAAGCCTCTGTGGCTCAGTCTGATAAAAAGTATATAAAAATATTCTTTTGTTAAAATGCAATGCTGTGTATTTAAGTCAATCTATCGACTACTTTCCAAGTTTTGAATGGTACTCTGCATTTTATTTCTGCTTTTTTCCCTAAAAATCCGCCAACAACTTAGCGATGTCCTGGAAAATGAGTTGAATATGTAATTATAACTATTAAAAGTATAGAATTAAATATCTACTTACAATTACTTATCAATAAATACGGTCAAAAACTATGGACAGGTTTTCAAAAGTCAACCAAATATTGTTCAATAGTTGGTTCTAACTTCATTGCTCAATTCAAAAAGCGAACACCATTCAAATTCAAACCGATAAAAATGGAACACAAGTGGCACAGATTAAGTTAAAAATTCTGTTCGTTTTTTAAACGCCAACGTAACGAGGCCATACAGCCATTTATGCCTCGAGGCAACAACCCAGCGGGATATAATCAGGAAATATTGCCGGCAATCCATCGCATTTCCTCTATCCCAGTCGCGATCGGGGTAAATAGCAACACCGGAGCAACGGTGTTACCAGATTGAAAAATTGCTAAGCATCCGTTGAACGTCGGCCATATTGATTTATTCTGTTTTTTTTTCACTTAACCGGTTCAGTTGAGATTAATGTATTTTTTTTCACTTTATGGGGTTACCGGACTTCCGGTAATACCTCGTTGAATTTGCTTGGTTTAAAATAACATGACACCCTTTTTCAGGCGTGTATCTCATTTAACTGCCCCGTTGGTCTCGTGGTCGCAAGTGCGACTGCTGTGCAAGGGCTCCCGGGTTCGATTCCCAGGTCGAGCAAAAAGTGTTATTGGGTTTTTCTATGAAATTCTCAGTAGCAGCTCGGAGTTTTGATTTGTGCCCGGTAATTGGCAATGGGCCAAATACTGATATTCAGCTGCATCCGGTTCGACTGGAAGCCGACCCCAACATAGTTGGGAAAAGGCTAGGCAGATTTGAATTGGCAATGGGCTCGCCCCGACCTAAATATACCGGCGAACTGTGGGTGTACATTGGTACACCTCTGCCTAACCCTTCGGGGAATACAGGCGTGATGGTATCTCATTTCAGGGTCGGCCCTTGAGAGTTTATTTGAAGTTTTAGTATTGGTAGCGAAAGTGATTCTGAATTCGGAAAATGAGAGTTCCTTTTTGTCGACCTTCATTTGTTTTTTCAACCGTTTTTTCCTGTTTGTAACCATCATTTGGAGAATTTATGTTTGTTGTGGTTTCTGCCTGTGGCTTGGGTAGACTACCGATATTAGCTGAAATTATAAATTATTCCATGGGAACACAAAGTCAGTTTAAAACCTATTTTAAGTATTAAGCTAGATCAAAATCAGTGTGAGCCAAGTTTCAACTAATTTCGTCATCAAATAATCTTTGCAATTATCATATTGGAATATTCTTTCAGACATCAAATAATCATTTTCGACGTATGTGAACCACTAACACGCGTCTGCGCCAGTTATTACTGCTTATACTACTTCGGTGGGAATTCAAAACCAGCTGAACCAAAGCCGTCAACTTCCAAAATAAAAGTTATTTTTTATTTTATAGTTTGTTGGCCTCGTGGTCCTAAGCGCGGCAGCTAGGCTAGAGGTCTTGGGTTCGATTTCCAGGTCGAGCAAAAAGTGTGATTGGGTTTTTCTATGAAATTCTCAGGAGTAGCTCGGAGTTTGGATTACATTGATACACCTCTGCCTAACCCTTCGGGGAACACAGGCGTGATGGTATGTATGTGTATTGTTTTTAAAGGCCGTTTTTCTTTTTATAAACGGTTTTTTAATTAACACAAACTGCGCGACTTTTAGCATTCGCCTTTAAACATAGATCCGATCATCATCTGCCTAGCCTTTTCCCAACTATGTCGGGGTCGGCTTCCAGTCGAACCGGATGCAGCTGAATATCAGTATTTTACATGGAGCGACTGCCTATCAGACCTCCACAACCTAGTAATGGGTAATACGATACTCTTGGTAAGACTGGTTGTCAGACTTTCTGGCTTCTGACTAACAGTAACGACTGTCAAAGATCTAAAAATGACACCCGGGACCAACGGCTTTACGTGCTTTCCGAGGCACGGAGGAAACTCGCTATGGTAAATGGTCACCCATCCACAGACCAACCTCGGCAAGCGTGGCTTAACCCGGAAGATCGGTCTATGCGGCTGTAATTATTTAGCCACGAGCTCCTCAAACCTTTAAACATAGATCCGATATACACACATTAATAATTGAATGCCTACTTAGCATAGACAGAACCATTACGCGACCTTTAATGGTTCAATAAATCAATAGAAATCACCTACGGGCAGTTTCCAATGTCAATTGATACCTAGGTAATTGTGGGAAAGCAGGTGGCAGACGAGGCTTGCTATCCCTGATGTATTGCGAAAGGTTATGACGTGTGTTTCTGGCAATTTGATTAGTGGGTTTAAAGGTATGACGTGGTTTTGTGACTGTTTGATTGGTGCAGAGACTAAGCAGTCCATGTCTGGGATGGTAGCAATTTTTGGGAGCGGAAGAAACTAAAGGAGAATGGGCAATGAAGTTTGGGATTTGCCTCTTTGCCTAATAGACTTATGTTATACAAATTGATATACAAAATATGAAATACACGCTCAGCGATTTAAAAATGAGCGTACTAACTGAGAATGTGCATTCATTTAATTTAGTAAAAGCGTTATACACATCTATATCTATTGACTGAAAGAGAATGCCTGAAGCATTAAGTCTGCCTTTGTACGTTTTGTTACATAAAGTTTAATTAAATACAATATGAAGAGGAGGTTTTTTTTGTTTGTTTTTTATAACGCGTCAACTCGTCGGAATAGAAAAATTCTTATTGTAAAGGGCAGCCAGATTTATAAGGAATACTAAAGGCTATAATATCATGCTACGATAAACGGGAGCGGAGCAGTAACCAAATATAGGCGCAGGCAGAACCTAGTCTTATAATAAAGTTGAATCTTAATTACTAACATATTTTTTGCCAATTGGTACTCAATGATCAACAATCAAGAGAAGTATTCATATCAAGAAAAAGTACAAATTGAAGAATACCGGGCCATATGATTGAATATTGAATCAACTCAAAGTCGAACCAGTTAACAAAGGTATAATACCTAATTATTTACCAGACAAATAGTACTATTATGCTGTGTACCAAATTATTTTACTTCGATTTATTTCGTAAATGTTTATTTGTTATAGAAAACACAGCTAATGCCTATCGGTCACAAACCTGTAATGGTTCATCAATCATTTATTCATCAAATTGTTATTGGTTGAGGTTGGTCCAATTGAAGTAAAATAAACAAAGAATTTGAATAATCCCTTTTTTCGTTTGGAGTTGAAAAATAACTTTAGCTTTTAAAATCGGTCAATAATTTTCGGAGAAATCGGTGAATATACGTAAAGAAAAAGATACATGCAGTATTATAACATACGAGTAGAATCTCCTCGTTTTTTCGAAGTCGGTTAAAAATTCCAATTCCTAGTTATAATTGGGTAGGTAATTAACAACATTTAGGTACCAATAATGCAAACACAAATACTTTTCGACTTTACGACGGGCCTGTTGGTCTAGTGGTTATAGTGGCCCTGACTGCTAAGCCGGAGGTCGTGGGTTCGATTCCCACCCAGGACAAACTTTGTGTGATGAGCATGATTGTTTGTTCTGTGTCTGGATGTGATTTATCTATAATATGTATGTATTTATAAATTATATAAGTATGTATATCAGTTGTCTGGTTACCATAACACAAGCTCTGCTTAGCTTGGGATCAGATAGCCGTGTGTGAGTTGTCCCAGGATATTTATTTTATTTATATTTATTTATTATTTATTTTAAAAAAACATTTCATTTTATCACCAGAAACCCGATAATTATTAAATTAAATTATAACAATTTTTTTTTTGCTTTGAAATCAACAAATAGTTGTCAGTTGCGTTGACAAATAAGTGACGTCACCGGTTGCTATTGAGAGCCAAAATCAAGAGGGTAGTCGCGTTTTGACAGCTCATTAAAAATATGTCAATTGATTGTAGGTGTTTACAGACTACCAAATTGTTATCTCAATGGTGGCGCTAGGTATCGGGTAGTAGGCCTTATGGAAAATAAGCGAGAAAACATTTTTTTTTTTATATAAATTTTTTTGGAGAACTAGTTGCCTCCTGCAATTTCGTCCGCGCCAAAGTTAATATATTATCGGGGACCGTACATTTTTCCAGGATAAAAAGTAGTCTACGTGCTATTCTAGACTATAATCTATCTGTATGCCAAATTGCATCCAGATCCGCACAGCCGTTTTGGCGTGGTTGAGTAACAAAAACGCATCCATTCTCACAATTTTTTGCATTTATAATATTAGTAGGATAGTAGGACAATGTAATAACATACATATTCACTTTTTTTTAATGCGTCCCGTTTTTTTAGTACATTAGTAATTTCTCCTGTATGCGTGTGGTGTATTTACAGACATATAAACTCACATACACAAACAACCAAACCCGGATCAACTACCAGTAGGTAACACAAATATTGATTCCTTGGCAGAATCAAACCCGCGACACGCACCGCATCAGACAATAGCTCAGCCGACAGAGATTAAAAATAATTAGAATATTTCATGACCAATTAATTCCTCCTAAGTACAATTTTGAACCAGCCCATTTTCCTCCGTATTCAGTATTCATTGTACAATAATATCAATCAAGAAGATTACATTGACTCAGTCACAATCGCAGCTGGGAGTAGCTTCAATCCGAAAACAAACGGTTTACGAGCAACTAATGAGAGCGCATTTAATTCCAACCTTCAAATCGGATTAGTGTTTCGACCTCAACCATTGTACAGAGAGATGGAAAAGAACCACTTCATGTTTTTTTTAGTTTTATTTTATCATTGGTTTGTCTTTAAGCCATGTCCATTTATTAATTTGCTCTTTGGACCATCACGCCTGTATTCCCCGAAGGGTTAGGCGGAGGTGTACCAATGTACACCCACAGTTCGCCGGTATATTTAGGTCCCATGTAATAGGGGGCGAGTCTATTGCCATTAACCGGGCACAAATCCAAACTCCGAGCTTTTTTTTTTGGGAAATCATTAAATGACCCCCCCTCCCCCCCCCGGCCTGGGCGGAACTCCGAGCTGCTACTGAGAATTTCATACAAAAAACCCAATACCACTTTTCATTGGAGTCTTATAGCTCTGTCCATTTCACTTTGCACTTTTCGCTTTATTTTTATTTAATCTCTTAAAATTGGAGTGATAATTATGGTGATGGTAAAGAATAGTACCAATGTTTTGTTAGGTTTCATAACATTCCTTTTAGTATAATTTATTAAACTTTATACAGAATAATATCATTATTATTTAATATTTACAACATAAAATTAGTTAAAAAAAACCTTAATAATGGAAAAAAACTAAACTAAAACTATAAGACATCAAAAAATCCTTTGATTCGCCGTCAACCAGAAAAGTGTTCAAAAGACTGGCAGCATTGCCACGTTGGAGGGCAATGCTTAACCTCTGGCCAAGGTAAAAGCCAGCCTTTGGGTCGGCCCGAGGGTTTTCACCCCAAACGGCTGGAAAATATAGTTACCAAGAGTGGTAATTGTATTAACGTGGTAACACTGCCATGCCTTTAGGCACCAACAACGTTGCGATCGAGTTTTTTGACCGCATGTACTTCCTCTTATTAGAAGTTTATAAATTGACCTTAGCCTGACCTAAACCTGGTCTAGCAACTCTGGGATCCCAGCTTAAATCCAGGGACAAACCGAGAGACAACCGAGTTCAATGAAAACAAAATAAATAGTTTTGTTTTCACATATTAGCTTTTAAAACCCTCCGGAAGCTACGGCGACTACGAGACCGTAGCACCAGCTACGCCGTAGCACTTTTAGCTACACAACTTAGTAACATACATACAATCACGCCTAAGGGTTAGGCAGAGGTGTACCAATGTACACCCACAGTTCGCCGGTATGTTTTTAGGTCCCAAGAAATAGGGGGCGAGCCTATTGCCATTAACCGGGCACAAATCTAAACTCCGAGCTGCTACTGAGAATTTCATAGAAAAACCCAATAACACTTTTCGCTCGACCTGGGAATCGAACCCAAGACCTCTAGCGTAGCAGTCGCGTTTATGACCACTAGGCCAACGAGGCAGTTACAACAACTGCCGCAACTGCTGCAGGTACAACTTACTAAACCTTTTGTAAATCCTTATTGGTGTCTCAACCATATCTTATAAGTAGCCAGCCCTTTTAAATGATAAATGACCACCTTTTACCAAGGCAGACATTGTGGCGTTGATCAAAAACCCCTTTGAAAGGCGAGGGGGGAGGGGGGGCAGAATCTAATTTGATTACTGTGCTAGGTTAATGGAATCGATTTAAATGGCAATGAGGTTATTAGGTGGCCTTTGGCTAACAATTATTTTGTGTGTGGAAATGTCGGGTCGTTGGACGGGGCTGTAGAGTTTGACAGGATGTCGAATAGTGAATGTGGGGTAGACAGGCCTCTTTCGGGGTAGACAGAATAGTTGTTATTTCTTTGTGTTATCGACAAATACGTCTGGAAAGTTCATTACTTAAGCCCTATGTATAATTTATGGGTAAACCTATATAAAAGCCAACTCCTGTAATTAAAAACGTTAAAAATTTTAGTCAACTGCTTCATTAGCTTAGTGATGCAAAGCGCTACTGCTACGCTAGAGTTCTTGGGTTCGATCCCCAGGTCGATTCAGTGTTATTGGGTTTTTTATGAAATTCTTAGTAGCAGCACGGATTTAGGATTTGTGTCCGGTTAATAGCAATAAGCTCGCCCCCTGTTACATGGGACCGAAACATACCGTCGAACTGCGGGTTTAAACTGGTACACCTCTGCCGAACCCTTCGGGGAATACAGGCGTGATGGTATGTTACAACATACATGTTAAAATTTAGTTGCAATCTCATTTCAGCGGCAACCAATGTCAACAACATGTCAAAAACGTATGTAAATTAGAAGTGTTTTTGACAGATTGAAAAGAAAACGTTTTTAAAATTATGAAAACTGTTTCTCTGTAGATCGATCCTTATTTATTAAAAATAATTCAACTACAAAGTTAAAACTAAATAATAATTAAATTACAAACTAAGTATGTACAGTTAATATAAAAAGTAAGGTCATAGGGCATCAAAAAACTCATCCGCATCGCTGTCAATGGGACATGTGCCCAGAAGGCTGGCAGCATTGCCACGTTGTATGGCAATGCTGATTCTTTGGCCAAAGAATAGGCCAGCCCTCTGGTCACGTGAAGAATGAAGATCGATCCTGACCGACAATAAATCCATTGCCTGACTGCAATCTCAGATTGGTCACTGATTACAGGCATACACAAAAACATTTTTAAATAGCTATCATTAGTCAGAATTATTGATTACCACCGCAGGTATATTATAGTATTGTTTTATGTGATTTCGAACCTATAGCTATATACCTACTAGCTAAATTACCCCCATAAGGTATAATTTGATATAATATAATATACTTTACAGCCTAAACAATAAAGCACAAAATGGGTTGCGGGTCCTCGAGCACAGCTGTTCCAGTGGCCGAGGAGAATGGCAACGGTGCGGTGAAGACGTCCAACGGAGCTGGAGTAAAGGGTCACCATGATGATGACCCTGATGACCTGCCGACAGTGGTGCTGCCAGACACGCCTGTCATACCTAAACCATGTAAGTCCACGTCTGCAGTGCTATTCTGTAATCTCATCTCAATCTCATTTGTGGAGTTTGTGGGTTTGATCGTTCTGGCAGAACTATGCTCAATTATGGTAAAAAAAAAAACTGGGCTCTTTTTAATAAAACTGAAAATATGTTGGAAAATAGCAAATACTAGTAGTAATAACAGCACTCTCCTAAATTAAATATATCATAGTGATCTTCAGCTATGAGTGGAGGTGAATACCTACCTTTTAAGTTTTCATGGTACCCTACCTACAATTTACAAGACATCGCTTAATCTGATATTATCTATAGAGTAAGAAAAAGATCCATAAACAACTTATTTTGAAACGTTTATCAAAGCTAAATGTTTTGTTTTTTCATAAAGACACCTTGTTTTGTTTACTTAATCACACACTTTTTTTTTCCCTGCAGTAGCCTTTGAGATCCCTGTGGAAGAGTTCGACGGCACCAAGCGCGCCTCCACCCCGCCCCCCCACCTGCAGAGGCTGCTGCAGCCGGTGCAGCCTGACATCAGCCTGCCCGACATAGAGGAGAAACTGGCTGAGGCGGAACAGAGAAGGATGTCTGTAAGTACATACTAAAAGCATACCGTAAAAGTGGTTTACTGAGAGTAGGCTACCGAATCGATTTCAGCTATTTATAAAAATGTTTTTTTTCGTTTGTGTTAGTCGCTCAGATTACTATTGTGACTCTCGGATACTTTTGTAAATAAACCTTTATTTACAAAAAGTAATCAGGTTCAAGGTTCTTTTAAATTTATTTTGTGTTGAACGATAGATTTTATTTAAAACGCCTTGACATAAGTTTAACTTTCGTTTGATTCAGTTCCATTTCTATTCAGATTCCAATCTAGTCACATCTTACACAAAGTAGTTTTTTTATGGAGAAGAATAGGAAACTCCAAACTCAATGTTTTAAAATGTTTACTACATGAGGGTAATAATAAACACGTTACAGATACTGCAGGCGAGAGCTGCGTCTGCGCAGAAGAGGGCGCAGAAGATTGTAAAGAACATACAAGAAATGGACAGGCTTGACTCAGAACACGTGAGTACCTGTATAGGACTTTATTACTATCAGAAAAGAGATACTTTTAGAACGACTCCTGTTCTGATTAAAATTTTTATATTTATCAATCACGTCAGAACATATTTAAGATACTTTTTATCATGGTAGATTGGAAAATGTTCCCGTGGGATAATTCTACGAAATTATTTTTGTATTTTTACTCGCAACGTGCGAAAAGTCTCGAGCAAAGCCTAGTCTTCTATTATTAAGTAGAACTTTTGTGAAGGTGAATGGATGGATGTTTTGTTATTCTATCGCGCTTAAACGACTGAACGAAATTAGCTATTTGGCACACGTATAGAAATTGATTTAGCTTAAGGTGAATGCTCCGACCAGCCCGCGAAATTTAAATTTTCTTACGTTTTTTGCAATTTGCAAGTCAGGATTAGGTTTAATGTTGATTAAAGTATGATTCGCGGGCGTAAGAAGTATGTATTTTCAAAATTATAACCATTAAAATCAGTAAAATGACTTCATAAGTCAACCTTCATTCACCTTAACACAAATTATATTTTTTATCCCGTGTTCGTAGCTGAGGCACACATATACTGACATATTGATCCAGTTTAACACATAGCATATTTTTTATTCCGTTTTTGTGTTGCCTTGGAATAAACTACTCTAACTAGGACTTTGGCCTTATTATGAAATCTATGCTAAAGCTAGTAATCCTATAAATTTGAATAAACACCTGTCTAACCTGTTTTTTTCATTAGTTTCAAAAACAAATCTTTCGTTATAGCAAGCATAATTATCTACTGTCAATTAAACTAATATATGATCTTTTCAGGAACATACGGAACCTATGAAACACGTGACAAACACGCTCACAATTCCCCCGGAGCCGGGCGTGTGTGAAGACAAGAATATTTGATAGAATACTCACTAAGTCATAAGTAGGGATCGGATACTCCGATGCATATTTACTTAAAGCTCATTTTGCGTTAGTAAAGTATGGATATGGCTTCTAGAGATTAACGTTGTAAAGAAAAACAATACCAGCCATTTCAGTTTCTTATCATAAATAAAAATATGCATAATTATGTTAACTTTTAGGTTACTGATTTTTTTATATTCATATAAATAACTTACATTTTTATCATATTTAATAATGCTATGTATTAAACTATTTTTTTTTCAAATCGCCTTATTGTTTTGGTCCAAAATCTATTCCATACTAAGGCCAACACCTAAAGTTTGGGTAAATATGCAGTCGAGTATCCGATACCTGGTCATAAGTCAACGATTACTGTGTTTTACGAATTGCAAGCACAATATGATAAGCTAACACATGACAGTTATATCCTACTAATTATATTAAAGAAAGTTCTTGAGACGTTTTACATTATCGTAATTATATTTTTTTATAAACTGTAGATAGGCCTAAGTAACATTTACGCAAAATTTCAGCTCAATCGAAACATCGGGATGTGGCTCAGAATTAACTTGTAAATTTGAATAGCTACAGATACCAGGACAGGTGAAAGAAAAAAAGCTTGTAAAATAAGAAAAAAAAACGAAAAGGCCAATTCTATTTCTGAGTTATCAAGTCTCTTCGTAAAACATAGATGTCGCTACTAAATACACACTTTTCTACATCAATTTGCATAAAAGCTCTCAACACTTCAAGCTAAGAGAGAGCTATCATGCAATTTGCATTGTAGAAATGTTTTCGGCAAATATCTTTCTTTGCCCATTTTCAACATCTATTTAATCAGACAATTTATTTGGTGTTATACATAAATTATTATAATATAGTATACGACTGTTTGTATGTTAGATAGATATATATAAATTAGATGCTTAGTGAATTTTGTAAGAGCTATATGGTATATTTACTTATCTATATTTATGTATTGTATATACTCGTAAAATCTCACTCATTCTCTCTATGGTTAAATACAAAATTTCGAAAACTATTACACCTATACACCTGAAATTTTGCTGGTAGGTAGTTTTTAGATAAAAAATGGTAGCTAATTTGGATTTTGTGATAGAGCAGAATTAAAGGTGTCTTTGATTTCTACACCAGCGAAGTCACGGGCAAAAGCTAGTTTTGTATAACTTCATCGTTTGATTTATGTATCGATTGAGAGAAATGAAAGTTTAGATAATAATATAAGTCTTTCAAATTATTTTTTGTAATAGGTTAAGTAACGATTTTCTCTAATAGCAAACGTTTATTGTATTTTCTCATCATCATGATCCATGTACATAATAAAATTAAAAATTAAGATCAACAAAATTTCAATTAAATGTTTCAGAATGTGATGATCTCTGTGATAACTGCCTCGTTGGCCTAGTGGTCCTAAGCGCGACTGCTACCCTAGAGGTCTTGGGTTCGATTCCCAGGTCGAGCAAAAAGTGTTATTGGGTTTTTCTATGAAATTCTCAGTAACAACTCGGAGTTTGGATTTGTGCCCGGTAAATGGCAATAGGCTCGCCCCATAATACATGGGACCTAAATATACCGGCGAACTGTGGGTGTACATTTGTACACCTCTGCCTAACCCTTCGGGGAATACAGGCGTGATGGTATAAATAATTAAATGATGAGAGATCATTTATTTACTCATTCTGAAAGATTTAAATGAAACTTACGGTTCAAAACTGAAAATAGCAATAACGCTAGAATAGGTAATATTCAAAAGTAATAAAGAATATTCACGAACATTTCAGCTATAACTAGAAACGTAACGATCTCATATTTTATACGAGCAATTTCATCCCAATAGCCTTTAAAATGTGCATAAAAATCTCCTAGAAGCGTAATTTTGTTCGCGGAGTGCTCCTGTAAGGGTTGTCACTCAACTAACGATAAATAATGTCATTAGTCTTGTGTTATTGTATTTCAATACTTCTGATTCAGTTAGTTTGTATTGTAATAAAAATATGTTGGTATAAGTATTCTTTGTTTTGCTTGGCTTTTCACTAAGATTTTCTCCTGTGTAGTGGGTGCGTTTACAAACATATAAACTCACATACACAATCAGCCATACCCGGAACAACTATTTAAGAAAATACAAATTGAACATATTTAGTCATTTTCTGTAATTAATTTAATACTATGTAATATGTAACTATTTATTTTCCCAAATAAAAAAAATAGCATTGCTTCGTGCGGGAATCGAGTCTCGCAACGTGGCGCAGCAGCCAAGAGTCGCAGTCGCTCAGCCGTCAGCTCAGGCGGCATCAGTCGACGCGACGGTCGGACGGTTGTCTCATCTTCGGACATTTCTGGGAAACCTTCAGTGACACATGTTTATCGATTAAGCAAATTATCAATAACAATAGGATATTTTGGTGATTTCGAATAGAGGTGGAGCTATGTAATGGCTGAGCATGTGATGGACAAACATCTTTATTTATTATTTATTTAATCATTTTCAACAAATAGTACAAAGGCGGACTTACTTACAGATACACAGAGGTCTTATTTACAGGAGATCTTTACTTTACAGGAGATATGCAGGTTTATAATATTTATGTTATTATAAAAGGTTTTGTTATAAAAAGCAAGCTAAATAATGTACATTCGTGTAATATTATGTTAACATTCACGTGATACTTTGTGATTATCAATTAAAAACTTTTTTTATTATTTTGTTGTTTTATTATCATTGGTTTAAGACGATACAACATTTAATAACTAAATAAAAAAATTGTGAAACGAAAATTGATAAAATTAAAAAGCAAAAATATAAAAAGCTATTTGGCTCGTTTTTAAGGTTCCGTATCTCGAAAGGAAAAAAACGGAACCCTTATAGGATCACTTTGTTGGCCGTCCATCCGTCCGTCCGTTCACAATTATATGTAGTAAAACGAACCGGGTCTAACAATTAGTAACACTAAAGACATTTATGTTTATACGTACAAAAAGATAAACTTATAATCATCGTTTCCGACTTGACCTTCTTTCCACTAAACATTTCAACCCCAAACCTAGCGCAATGAATTATAAATTCAACCCTCACGTGAAAACAATTTACCCACACATGCATATTTCCGGACAAAGCACTTACATACACTTTATTACGCGCACGTTTTTGCTGCAAATAGGGGTGAAATTGATTGGTATTCCTCCCTTAGATACGTTTTAGTGAACTTTGTGGTCAATGGTTCTGGTTTACGGGGTGATGATTATTATAGGTAATCCGAAAGGGAATGAGGTTGGAAATAAATACACACTGAATTATTCTTTCGTTTTTTTTCTTACTCCTCCGCTAATCTTTGCTGATTAATTTCGTTGCGGGATCCAAACAGTTGAATCGTTTCTCCGGGACTCGTCGAGCTTCATTGCCTCGGCGCTTTTCTTGTGGTCGCCACTGTTGATTCTGGTTTATAGAAGTTGCAGTGGTTTGGGAACAGTGTGGCGGGCTTGTCCAAAAAAAATATTTTATAAGTCATTTTTTTTTTATGGGACATGCCCGCCACACTGTTCCCAAACCACTGCAACTCCTGTTTTATTTTATTTTATAAGTCAGTGTGAAACCTACTTTAGTGAGATAAATCTCTTAGTTACCGCATATGACGGGCGGGTGAGGTTGCAGCCACAGAATAAAGAATTAACCAGAATACGCACCACTACAATCTTTAATTTGCAACCGATTCAATTTTTTATATGTTCTCTCTTGTAAATGACTTTCAAAAGTCCCTTTTAATGATCTAATTAAAATCAATAACTTTGAATTTTGACTTTAAAATCTAAGGCGCACTCGTAGTATAACTTGAAAACATCAATTTACCATTTTTGGGGAAAATATTTAGGTAATGTTTTTCTGTTACACTTAGAATTTTTCTATATTTTCGTTAGGGCATAGATTACGATTAACAAAAAACAACTAGGTGTGTATTAGATACGGTTAAAAAAAATACAACACAGCTTTGTGATAGTCCGACACACATACGGACACATATCAATGGTTAACCTTTTCACCTTTTCAATATAAACCCTAAAATCAGACTGCTTTACCTATAAGAAAGGTTGAACCAACATCAAACTACATTTTTCACAAGAACTTTCTGACATTTTTTGTGGCTTAGTTTGCGCCTTCTGAATACCTCTATATTCCGAGGCAACTGCATGAAGTAATTAGTTGACAGGGAGTGCTGCCATCCCTTGGTGTTGCTGTACCGAGTTGATTGCTTCACTGCCCTCGTGAGAGTTATGTGGCGATGACTTGAGAAGGGTTTATCTTATTCTCGGGTGCAGACTAGACCTGTGGGTGGTAGATGCTGTTTTACCTTTGGGAAAAGTTGACGATGGTAGTGGGGGTAAATACGCCTTTTACTATTGCCACCTCTTCGGTCGAAAAAGACTAGTAGTATTTGATTTATTAAAAAAAATACTTTTGTGTATCCCCGTAGGATAATACTGCCCTGCTTATTGCAAACGCAGTACTTGCAAAATGGCGGTTTCGAGATCTTTTTAGTAAAAGTAACATTTAGGTGCAAGTACTGCGTTTCATGTTAGTTAAAAAACACGTTTATTATAAGAAAAAACTTTTAAATATATTTTTTACGTATAGAACATATCCTTAGGATGCCATTTTTGCAAAAAAGTGAAATTCTCAAAAATGTCGATTACTGCAAGTACAATTAGTAGGGCAGAATACCCTTCAGGATAAATATTATTATCTTGAGTGAGTAAGTGCAGACAGCGTCATCAATTGGTTACCCCTCTTGCATTAAAATTCGTTCTAAAAGAGAGACTATGACGCTGTCTGTATCTAATAGTGGCGAGTACTTTATACAACTCGATTCCTATTGGCTTGCTATCAACAACTACTCTACCTCGATAGGAAAACGGCAACGTCAGTATATGTACCCTCTAAAAATAACTAAAATTCTAATATAAAAATATTATAAAACCCAGCGTTCGATATTGTTTCGATTTGGTTTAGAGTTAAGTTAATAAAAATAAAAGGACACTGATTTACTGTAACTGATGTATCCGTTGTAAATGAACAAATAAATAAATTGCTCCTACTACAACATTTACTACAATCCTTTACTGTATAAGGAGAATACGTTTGTAAATAAATAATTAGTTCTACAAGCCCGGATGACCATGTAAACGAGTTAACTACATACGTAGTAACGGTGATCCCAATGTTTCCCAGTACTCTTGTAAATAAACGATCTAGAGATCAAACTGCTGAGGAATTTGCCAAAGAGAATTATTTGTCTTGTACTACTTGTACAGGACAAATACTTTTTTGTTGACTATTTGCATATCAGGAGAGTAGGTAACTCCTCTATTTTTTTTAAAGGTTCGTATTCTAATCTCAGTTTTAATCTGTCAAAGATATCTTTAACATTAATTGACGCTAAGATGAGATTGCGACTTTGTTTTGAACGTGTGAAATTGTGTTGCATGCGATTTTGGGGTTTTTCAAGCTCGATATTCGATAATAAAAAAAACAATAACATAGCAGAATAACGTAGCGACTACTAGCGAATAGCCCCGGCGGGGTAACACGTGACCACAAATCCGACATATAGGGTAGATTTTTCAAAACCATGTCTGGGAAATTACGAACACAACAAAAATACGTTCAAATCGGTCGAGGCTTGCCTTGCTTCTCAAGTTTCCCGCTTAGCAACAACAATTTAGCCTCTCAACATTCACTCCTCAATACCTAAAGGTCCAACGACCTCCACTAATCCTCCCATAGCAACTAATCGCCAGAAATACTGATCACATGCACGATCACGCCTGACAATCCCCACCTGCTGGAGTTCCCACAGATAAAATCCATTTGATCAAGTCCCATTTTGAAAGCATTTTTATTTGCGTTTCCTTAGTAATCATGCGAAATGGGGCGATAAAGAATCGTTCTCGCTGAACGTGGTTCCGTACTGAATTAATAGTTAACGTGGCACGATCCTGCTCGGAAATGAGATGTATTTGGTACTGCAGTATTGTTGGATGATCGTTGAATATATTATTTATCGCATGTTGTGTAAACAAAGGCGTTGCTTGCGAGGTTATATTGTTTTTTTGTTTTCTGATTTGTTGAAATTGAGAATCAATTGATCCGAGGACAGCTTAGAAAGAGGTGATGACCTATATTGTTTATTGTGTTTTCTGATTTGTTGAAATTAATAACAAATTGTTCTAAGGAAAAAGGTGGCAAGATGACACGGACATTGGTCCTAAGTGGCGCGGTGAAACAGTTCTATTGCCCAATAGTGAGACAGTGTAGGATAGAAAAAACAAAAGAATCAATGCGGTTGTACAGAGTGTAATAAGACACATGAAATACTCGATAACTATGCATAGTGCCCATCAAATCGAGTAACATTAGGCAAACATTATTGCTGGGAGTCGACTTTTACTTTTGGTGTAAAAATCACTGTTTATGATAACGTAAATATTGTGCTTTTGGGTGTATGCAACAATGCAGAATTCGTCGGGGAATTCAAAGTTTAGTTATGTTTCATAAAAAAAAGTAGTAAAAAGTTGAAACTTTGACGAACAAAACCTCCGTAACTAGAAGCTTTTCTGGGTCCACATGAAAAAAATATCACAATGACGGTAGAAACATGTATGATTATTTTGACTTCGCTGAAGTGTCTTTTCAGCCAGTCAGTTTATTACACTATATCATTCTAATTTTCTCATGCAAATGGCTCTTTTACCCTGAGAATAAAGTCCTTATCTAAACCTAAAACTAAAACCTGCACAAACGCTATATGCTATGATGCACTTCACCTAATGTTAACGCACCACTGTGCATGAAACGTGAAGCTGCCCACTGTGTGGCTACGTGAGCCGCGCGGTAGCGGGGGACGGGGGCCGTGTGGCCGCGTCGCATTCGCCGCGCCGACGAGCAGTCTGCTCGGGTCACTCATGTTAAACGTCTGCGTACGCGCATCGCGTCACCTAACCATTTTTATATTGTTGTAAAACTATAATTATTAAACAATTATTAAAGTAGCAGACTCGCCTATTATTGAATTTGAGTGACCCAAAATAACCCATACAATTTTTGGCGACCGTCTAAGATAAATAATTGTCGAACCTACAAACAAAAAACCTTCAACGACCGAAACTTCAAGAACGTTCGAGATCAAGAAAAGAAAACCAAGGGAAGCAGGAGCCGGACACGGGTATCGAGGACGAGATTGGCGCGTATGCTGTTCTTCAGTCACCCACGGGGCCTTCGGACTACGCAAGCTGCAACATTTCAACGCCTGCCTGCACCAGAGGTCTAGCCCGAGGGAAGTAAGCCCGTTTCCTATTATTCCTATCTACCTATTCCACGTGCTTCTATTTGTGAGAATAGCCTAGTTGGTTTCGCTCGAACTAGTTCGGTCTAGATACCTAATTTTTGCCACACGTGGTGGGCGAGTCTATTTTGCTACACGTACCTAGCGGGCGGGTAACTAGCTCATTTTGCCGCACGTGGTGGGCGAGTCTATTTTGCTACACGTACCTAGCGGGCGGGTTAGCTCATTTTGCCGCACGTGGTGGGCGAGTCTATTTTGCTACACGTACCTAGCGGGCGGGTTAGCTCATTTTGCCGCACGTGGTGGGCGAGTCTATTTTGCTAGGTGCTAATTTTGTGTGTGCTTGTGCTATTGGCGCGCCTGTTGCGTCTACCTCTTTTGTTGGTGGAGGTCTATATAGCCTATTTAATTGCCTAAATGCCTAAAGCATTCGATCTAAGCATTATAACCTAAGTTGCACTTTGTACATAGCACGTGTACCTACGCCATAACGCAAATTCTTCTTACTGGGAGTTTAAGCTTTAGCTCATAGGTATACTTGATACCTAAATAAATCCTAGTTAAGTACATTCTCAATAGTGCAACTTCTAAGTGATAGTTATTTCACCAAAGCTTGCCGACTATTCCAGGTGAGGTGAGTGTGCATGGCATGAGCTGAGCTTCGCTGGTCTGCTAGCTACCTGCCTGTTGTTCGAGTTGCAGTGCAGGCGCCTGGTGAGTGCTGCATACTTCGTGCTGTCACAGCTTCTGGTAACCGTGAGTTAGCGGTTTTGAGTTAATTACTTACTTATTGCATAGTGAATTTGTACCCAAATCATTGTTGCCTACATAAAGCTAGAAAGATTATAGATTTAACTACTTAAAAATAAATATATTAGAATGGATAGTGCGTTAAATAAACAAGAAATGAGTGAAGTTGAACAACAAGAATTTAAAGGGTTATTAAGAAAGCGTAGTGCTATTAAAGGTCAACTAACTAAATTTAAAGATTATTTAAATCAAACTTCAAAGTGTAGTCCGCTCAGTAGCTTGCAAGCCAAAGAAATTACATTAAAAATAGATAAATTTCAAGCTTTACTGAACAGTTTTGATATGTTACAAAATGATATTGAATTGAATTGTCTAGATTTGGATGAGCAATTAATAGAAAGAGAGTTAATTGAGAATCAGTTCTTTTCATGTATATCATTGGCTCAAGAGTTAAATGAATCGGTCAATGTGTCTAAAACTGAACAACATAGGTCTGGAGGCTCGGACTGCGGTTCAAATAATAATAGTCATTGTACTCATAATAACTATAATTCAGTAAAGTTGCCAACTATTAAATTGCCTTCATTCGACGGCAACTACTTAAAATGGTTAGAGTATAGGGATACTTTTGATTCTTTGATAAATTCTAACGATGCAATCCCAAATATAAACAAGTTTCACTACCTAAGGTCATCCTTAGAAGGAGGAGCTTTAGTAGTAATAAAATCTATAGAGTTTACATCAAGCAATTACAAAGTAGCTTGGGATTTAATATGTCAAAGGTATAATAATAAAAATTTGCTTATAAATAATCATTTAAAAGCGCTTTTCAGTATTGAATCGCTAACAAGAGAATCTTACAAGGCATTGAGATATGTCATTGATTTAGTATCAAAAAATTTAAGAGCATTGAATACTTTAGGGCAACCTACAAATGAATGGGATGCTTTAATAATATATATGGTGTCAACAAAACTTGATGTTACCACTAGTACAAAATGGGAAGAACATAAGAATAGATTATCAGAATTACCTACATTAGATCAATTTAACGAATTCTTGCGGAACAGGGCAGACGTGCTAGAAACCACACAAAATCATAACACAAGTAAGAATGATCATGGTAAGCCACATGGCGGTTCAAAGGAACAAAGGTATTCTACTAAGTCTTTTGTGAGTTCTACGAGTAACAATTCTTCAAAAAATTCCTGTGATGTTTGTAAGGAAAATCATCCTTTGTTTATGTGTGCCAAGTTTAGGGATATGTCACCCGAAGTTAGGTTAGATACAGCTTTAAAGCTGAAAGTATGTCTTAACTGTCTGCGTAGTGGACACACAGCCAAAAAATGCTTTCTTAAAGGGTGTTGTAAGCTTTGCAATGGAAAGCATAATAGCTTAGTGCATAAAGACATTAAAGTGGAATGTAGTAATGTTAGTTCCAATCTAAATACAAATAATAATAATGACTTACCTCCAAGTACATCACCTGTAACTCTGTCTGCTATCTCTGCGGGACAGGTCCTATTGTGTACAGCAGTTGTACAAATTGTTAATCCTGTAAATAATTCTACGTACCTTGCACGAGCTCTCTTGGACACTGGAAGTCAATCTTCTTTTATTACTGAAAAACTTAAAGCAAAGATAGGAATACCAACTCAATGTACAGAACCAATAAGAATATCTGGCATCAATAATGTAAGGTGTGACATTAAAGAGCGTTGTAGCTTAAAATTGTCCTCACGTTTTGACACTTCATTTAATTTACAAGTTATGTGCCTAGTAGTACCTCAAATTACAGGTACATTACCTACACTAAATATTAATGTTTTAGGCCTAGGACTGCCTGCTGATTTGGATCTTGCAGACCCTGGGTTTCATTGTCCCTCCGACATAGATATTTTGTTGGGGGCAGACGTTTTCTGGGACATTGTAGGTACCCAACAAATAAGATTAGGTAAACACCAACCTGTATTGCAACATTCAAAACTAGGGTGGTTAGTGTCAGGCCCTATAGGGAATGGACACTCTAAGTTAATCCGTACTAAAAATGCTCACTCTAGTATTAATGTATTAAATTGTAATATTGTACAGGATGATATTCAAGAATTATTATAAAGATTTTGGGAGGTTGATGAACTGCCTTCAAACAAAATAACTTACACTCTTGAAGAACAAGCTTGTGAGAACAGTTTTATAGAAAATACAATTCGTTTACCAAGTGGAAGATTTAGTGTTAAAATGCCACTCAAGGATTCACCTCAAAGGGCACTAGGTGACTCTTATAATATTGCCAAAAGGCGTTTTTTTTGTTTAGAAAGTAAGTTAGATAAGAATCCAAATATTAAAAAACAATATTGTGATTTTATTAAAGAATATTCGGATCTTGGTCATTTGGAAGAAATTGAGCGTCCAAGGTTTGGTAATTATTTGCCTCATCATGCAGTACTAAGAGAAAAAAGTGAAACCACTAAACTTAGAGTAGTTTTTGATGCTTCAGTGAAAACATCCTCTGGAAAATCACTAAATGATATCCAAATGATAGGTCCAGTTGTGCAAAATGATTTATTTAATATTATGTTACGCTTTCGCACTCATAAATTCGTACTAACAGGTGACATTGAGAAAATGTTCAGACAAATTTCAATTGTGAAATCACAACGTCATTTACAACTAATTTTGTGGAGGGAAAATTCATCTCTGCCACTCAAGGTCTTGCAATTAAACACTGTGACCTATGGTACAGCGTCTGCGCCGTTTTTGAGCACTAGGTGTCTCCTTCAGTTAGCAGAGCAATGTACTGATCAGCACATTGCTAATATAATTAAGAATGACTTTTATTATGATGATTTAAGCACTGGAGCATCTACTAAAGAAGAACTGATGCATATTTATAAGACTGTGACACAAACATTAGGCTCAGCACATTTTCCATTACGCAAAATACGCACAAATTGTCCTCAAATATTTACAGATGAACCTATGTTAAATGATACATTAGACCTTACCAAGCAGTCATGTGTTCTAGGTCTTAATTGGTCCCCTAAAATGGACACATTTATATTTCCAATAAATATTGAACAAACTTTAAAAATAACTAAGAGAATAATAATCTCAATGACTTGTAAAATTTTTGATCCTTTAGGTATTTTATGTGCTTGCATTATTACTGCAAAAATAATTTTGCAACGTTTATGGAGTGCTAAGATAGACTGGGACGAACCAGTACCTAACGATATAAAAGATTCTTGGATAACATTTGTGAAAAATCTATCATGCTTATCTAGTATACAATTAGAAAGAAATGTTATATGTGATTTGCCTATAACAATAGCACTTCACTGTTTTGTTGATGCTTCTCAAAATGCATACAGTGCCTGTGTATATTTGCGCACAACCGACGTTAATAATAAAGTTACTGTTAAATTACTATGTGCCAAGGCTCGGGTAGCTCCCTTAAAACCAACAACTATACCACGTTTGGAGTTGTGTGGTGCTTTGCTAGGGGCCAGATTGTGTGCAAAGGTCTTACAGTCACTACGTTGTCACATTACTACTAAAACAATTTGGACTGATTCAACTGTAGTACTTGGTTGGCTTAATATTCAATATAAACAACTAAAGCCTTTTGTTCGCAACAGGGTAAATGAAATAAATGAAATTACATCTGACTATTCATGGCGACATGTGCCTACAGATTGTAATCCTGCTGACATGGCCTCGAGAGGTATAACTCCACAACATTTACAGTCCTCATCCCTGTGGTGGGAGGGACCTTCCTTTCTTAGAAGGGAACCAAGTGAATGGCCACAACAAGGTGTTCCAAATATAGAACTACCAGAATTAAAAGTTCTAAATATTAGTTTAGAAACTAATTTTATTGATTTTTCTAAATATTCAAGTTTTACTAAATTCAAAAGAATTATAGCCTATGTCCATAGGTTTATTAACAATTTTATTTGCACATACAGCAAGGATAAAACTTATAAAAGGTTATCAGGTAGTCTTAGCACTGATGAGCTTAATAATTCATTGAAAACATTAATAAAATTTTCTCAATTGCAATCATTTTCTAGTGAAATAGATACAGTCAAAAGAGGCAAAGAGCTCCATAATAAGTCTAAAATATTACCACTTAACCCATTTCTAGATTCAGATGGTATACTCAGGGTGGGTGGTCGTATACAAAATCCTAATTATAATTTTGATAAAAGGCACCCAATATTACTCAATTCCAAACATAGTTTTACCAAATTACTAATGAGATATGAGCATATACGTTTATTCCATGCCGGACCACAATTACTTTTATCATCCATTAGGGAGGAATATTGGCCGATAGGTGGCAGGAACTTGGCTCGTAGTATATTAAGAAACTGTGTTGTGTGTATACGTTTCAGAGGTAAAACGGTACAGCCTATAATGGGTAACCTTCCAAATGTTAGAACGAGTCCCAGTTTCCCCTTTTATACATGTGGAACAGATTTTGCTGGTCCATTCATGATAGCAAGTAAAAAAGGCCGAGGTAATCGTGTAACTAAATGTTATCTTTGTTTATTTGTTTGTCTTACAACTAAAGCTGTCCACTTAGAGCTTGTAAGTGACCTCACTACTGAAGCGTTTCTAATGTGCTTACGACGATTTGTATCAAGAAGAGGTAAACCTTGCGAAATTTATTCAGACAATGGCAAAACATTTGTAGGGGCAAACAATGAATTGGGTCGAGTTCTTAAATCTAGTCGCGAGGCTGTGATAGAGTATGGCAGCACTGAAGGCATTCGATTTAAATTCAGCCCTGCATATTCACCTCATTTTGGGGGTATCTGGGAAGCTGGGGTAAAGTCCTCCAAACACCACTTAAAAAGAATAGCTGGCAACGCTGCCTTAACATTTGAGGAACTTTCAACGTTGTTCACACAAATAGAGGCTATTCTAAACTCACGACCCTTATCTCCTCTCTCATCAGACCCATCAGATATCCTACCCCTTACTCCAGGGCACTTCCTTATTGGGCGGCCACTTACATCAGTGCCGTCCCTGACCATTGATAAAATGAGACCCAACAGATACGAGAGGATAGAGCAACTGCGGCAGCAATTTTGGGAGAGATGGCGTCGAGAATACCTGGCCGAACTGCAGCAGAGAAATAAGTGGCGGAAACCGCAATATGAACCCAAAGTAGGCGATTTGATAATACTTAAGGAAGATCATCTACCTCCATTATGTTGGCGTCTAGGCCGCATAACAACCCTATATCCGGGACGAGACGGTGTCAGCAGAGTCGCTGATGTCTACACATCGAGAGGAACAGTGAAGAGAGCAGTCCATAAGTTCTGCATTATACCCGATGAAGATAAGGACTGCAAGAAAGACTAGATAGCTGAGCTATCAAGGTGTGGGAGGCTGTTAACGCACCACTGTGCATGAAACGTGAAGCTGCCCACTGTGTGGCTACGTGAGCCGCGCGGTAGCGGGGGACGGGGGCCGTGTGGCCGCGTCGCATTCGCCGCGCCGACGAGCAGTCTGCTCGGGTCACTCATGTTAAACGTCTGCGTACGCGCATCGCGTCACCTAACCATTTTTATATTGTTGTAAAACTATAATTATTAAACAATTATTAAAGTAGCAGACTCGCCTATTATTGAATTTGAGTGACCCAAAATAACCCATACACCTAATAATCCCATAAGCAGCTCATAAGAGCCAGCTAATTGTATCATGTGTCCGTTAATGCGGCACTGGAGCTAAACTAATAGCCATGATCCGCCGACGGGACGCTAACGATCTCATCATAACGTTATGGGACGAACTCGTCCCACTCACTTTATCATTTTATGGAAGTAAATGGGACGTTCATTTTAGGTAACAGAATTAGTAGCCGCGTCGCCTAAGGTTAGAATGGCGAAAATTATATTAGTGGGGCTTTTTTCTTCTTTTTGTTTTAAATTATGGGATGAGGCTGTCTGCCCTTGTCAGATAAATCGATGACCGATTTTTTGTCGGAGAAAATAGAATATTTAAATTCTGATATACCACCGCATTCGACCTACAAAGTCGGTCACACGAAACTATGGATCTGTTGAACGGTCCGATAATTGGACCTACAAAAAATCGGACTCGGAGGCTCTTAGGAATAAAAAGTATTGATTGTGACTGAGGTACCGGTTCTAGCTTCTGTTTGTATATAGGGCTCCAACGGTGGTTAATCTGACATTTACGCGAACAAAAGTTAATCTATACTAATACTAATAATCTACTTCTATACTTTATAATTACAATAATATAACTTACTATAAAGCAGAAAGATTTGGATTTTTGTATGTAACGAATAAATTTAAAAACTTCTCGATTGATTTCAAAAACTTTTTTGCCTTCAAAAAGCTTCTTTATCACTGAGTAACATAGGCTATATAACATTATGCTACGACATACGGGAGCGGAGCAGTAACCAATGACGTAACTTAACGCGGGTGAAATAAGCCACGCGGACTAAGCCGAGGGTAGTTTGCTAGTACTATTATAAAAAGTTTTTTTTTTGTTTGTAACGAATAGGCTCTGCAACTAATGCACCGATTTTAAAAAAATTTTCATCAATAGATAGCTACATTATTCCTGAGTAACATAGGCTATAAAACATCACGCTTCTACCCACGGGAGCGGAGCATTAACCAATGACTTACTTATGGCGGGTGAAGTAAGTCACGCGGACGAAGTCGCGAGCAGTATAAAAAGATAGAGAAATTTATAAAAAAGTTTTTTTTTGTTTGTTTGTAACGAATGGGCTCTGAAACTACTAGACTAATTTTTATGGCTATGTTATTCCTAAGTAACATGGTCTGTGAACGGTGAGCAATGGGTAGCTCACCGTCCGTACGTTAATTAACGACAGACCGTGTCGACGGCGCGTTTGTGTTCCACGCGCGCCTCAAAGAGATGTTAGTGAATTATTCGGAGTGGCCAGTCTGGGCTGATGACTGTTGGGGCTGCGGGTTGTTCGAAAGAGATATTGCGCCCCGGATTGAAAAGGGCACAAGTAGGAACATGGATGGGTTTTAGTCAGTAAAAATCTGTCATTTGATGATATCACACCGGTAAAAAAAAATACTGTATAACGTCACGCTACGACAAACCGGAGCGGAGCATTAACCAAAGACGTAACTTATGGCGGGTAAAATAAGCCACGGGTAAAAATAAGCAACGTAAGTCGCGGACAGTACGCTCGTCCGTACTAATATTATAAATGCGAAAGTAACTCTGTCTGTCTGTCTGTCTCTTCTTCACGCCTAAACCACTGAACCGATTTCAATGTTTGGTACAGATTTCTGGTCTGGGACCTTTCTCGGGTCTGGGACCCAGAACCGAGAAAGGACATAGGATAGTTTTCATCCCGGAAATCCCCCGGGAACGGGAACTATTAATCCACGCGGACGAAGTCGCGGGCAAAAGCTAGTAGATAATAAAATAACCCAACCTGCCACACCCTGCTTCGATTGCGCTAACCGTGAAAAGGGGTCCTGTGATTACTGGCTCTACTCTAATTAAAACTTTCCGGAGCCATCTTAATTTATTTTGGAAAGGAAAAATAATGTTGGGTTTAATTATAATATCCGCTTCCTAAAATACCTTATATTCAACGAAGCGGAGAGGAACTAATTAGAATGGGACACCATATTAATCTGTTCAACCGTTTTTTTTTTGTCTGAATGGAAAATCTTTTGGTAATTAAAAACACACCCACACAGACCATAACGCGTGTATTCCCCGAAGGGTTAGGCGGAGGTATATCAATGTACACCCACAGTTTGCCGGTATGTTAGGTCCCGTGTAATAGGGGGCAAGCCCATTGGCATTAACCGGGCACAAATCTAAACTCCGAGCTGCTACTGAGAATCTCATAGAAAAATTCAATAACACTGCTCGACCTGGAAATCGAAACCAAGACCCTAGAGGTCTTGCAGTCGCCCTTAAGACCACTAGGTTAACAAGGTAGTTTTTTACTTAAATGGAAAATCTTTTCATAATTAAAAACGTGTCTAAATTGTGTTTACCAAAATCACGAGAACAACTTTGTATTTCGAATGCCGCAGAACTTTCAAAGTAAACGGAAAAGAAAAATAAAAAACAAATGAAGGTTTTCCTTCACACTTTTGCGTGAGAAAAGAAAAAAAAACAAAACAAAAAACAGTAGCAGCCAGAATCATTTGTGTAAACAAAGGAAGAAGGAACAACTGCGCAAAAAGCGAATGTTTTCAAGCAAATCTGGTTGGCTCCGGTCACAACCGGTTATAACTAGAATTTACTGGATATTGCATTATTTTGGTGGAACTACTCGTTTGTAAGGTTATCCGGGCGAGATGATGGAGTTCATTTAGTGGAAGGATTTGATTGCTGTCATTTAATCCTGTTTCCAGATTTGAAATTGTGAAGGCAGAAATGTGTTTGTGTGTGGGTGTTTCTCTGTTATATGAATTGAATTATGTAGCTTGCGGATTTGCCATGTTGGGGTATATTGTTACTGAATTATAAAGTAGAAGGTTTTACTATTTTAGTGTCCTATAGTGTAACTCCTTTGTAGTTTTTGTGTTTTTATTAAGGTCTTTGTATAGGCCGTCATTCCGATTTCTCGCTGTACACTTCAGTGCATCATCATAACTTCATAATATACGAATCAATTATTAGGTACTTTATCTGTTTATATTAAAAATCTATTCTCTACACAGTAAAAAGCAAAGTCGTTTGGCAAAGTCGCCGTCTGTCCCTTTGTACGCTTAGATCTGTTAAACTACGCAACGTATTTGATTGCGATGATAGATACGAGTGATTCAAAAGAAAGGTTTGTACATATACATCACCCTACGACCAACGGAAGCGGAGCAGTAACCAAAGTCGTAATTGGACGCGGGTGACACCGCGGGGCATATATACGTAGTTTACTTAAAACTCACATAATCCTCAATAACGTAATTAAGTATAACAGAATACTTCCCTAGTACTAAAACATTTTATAAACTAACCCGTTTATTTTTACATTCACCATTTTAATCCAGTTAGCTTCTTCATTTTAAAATTCAGAATAACATGACTTTGTAAAAATCAAAATACCGTAAAACACTAAACAACGCAGCGCGGCACAAAATATTTTCCGAACCGTTAGCGTAAACAAAACGAATGCAGTTTGAAATTCGAACGGAATCCAGTTACGTACGGTTATGACTGGTTATAACCGAATATATCCGGATATTTGAATGCCAATGTTAGTGTTAATCTTGTTAGCGGTGCGTGGAGAGTTTAAATTATAATTTATTGTTGGATAGTTGCAATTTGTCACGGAAACTCTGATTTATATCAATGTATTTGACCATTTATTTTGGTTAACTTTTGAATTAAAATGTTTAGAATAGAATAGAATAGAATAGAATAGAATAGAATGGAACATTCATTTATTTGCTCAGATTGTAGTACTGGCTGTTTGTGTTTGTAAACGCACCCACGTTACAGAAGAAATACCTAGTGTGGGGGCAATGTTTTAAAAGAAAAACAAAAGATCTTCGTATGACAGCCTCAATCTAATGAAAAGGACAATGATTCTATTTAAATATGAAAAATCCGTTTCTATGTAATTCATTGTCAACAATCATTCCATTCTCCGAGAAACCACGCTCAAAGTATCCTGTAATAAGTAGAATAGACTACCGAGGTTATTAAACAAAGAAGTCATATGTAAATGAATGAATTCATACGGCCAATATGAAAATTAATTGTTCTTTAATTATCTAATTGTAGTTAGTTCAGTGGCACACTGAATATTTCGTGAACTTAGAATAACTTTTACGCTTGGCCGGTCAATGATCGCGTTTTCCAACTGCATGTGTTTTTTACACTGTGTCGCGTCGTGTAATAGCGGTATTTTATTGTAGTGTCTATTACATAGGTTTATTAGAGTTCTCATTTATATAGTGTATTGGTTTAGGGGACTTGTACGAGAGTAAATGTTACTGAAATCAAAGCCAAAGTAATTATTTCAGTTAATCAGGCACTTTTTAGGATTCTGTACCCAAAAGGGTAAAACGGGACCCTAATACTAAGACTTCGCTGTCCGTCTGTCAGTCTGCCTGTCTGTCTGTCTGTCCGTCTGTCACCAAGCTGTATCTCATTAACCGTGATAGTTAGACAGTTCATATTTTCCCAGATTATGTATTTCTGTTGCCGCTATAACAACAAAAACCAGAATAACATAAATATTTAGGGGGGCTCCCATACAACAAACGTGACTTTTTTGCCGTTTTTATAGATTATTACGGAACCCTTCGTGCGCGAGTCCGACTCGCATTTGACCGTACAGTAATAGGGTCCCGTTTTACCCTTTTGGATACGGAATCCTAAAAAGGTGACGGCTTGCTGGCGGCGCGCTGTGATCAACTATACCTTTTCGAAGCGAGTTCCACCGTTTCGATACCGTGTTGGGGCGCTGCTGCTTCAGTGAGTAATGACCACAACACGTCAAATAATTCTCTTGTAATTTTCAACCATTATTTACGATGACGGTGATATGAAGAACTACAAAAATTTGCAGCAGGTGTGAACATAAAATTGCGTGATTTATTAGCTCGCATCCTTCAAGTAAACACGGTAATGTTTTAATTGTTTTTAAGCAAATATTTGAGGCACGCGTTATTAGGTGCTCAGAGGCAATTGCCGAAGGAAATAATAAAGTAAAGTGGAATCGGTTTGTGTTATGATATGCAAAGTGTTCTAGCGTTTTGCGCACGCGATGTTTTGTTTGGGATCCGAATAGATTTCCATGATTTACTTACGTAGATAATTCGTGCAGCTTCTTTGTTATTTTGTTGATTGAAAACTAACACATACCAACATGCCTGTATTTAGTTTGGTTCAGCACGGGTACCCTGGGTGGTCAGACCTGCCGAAGACCCCATTATAACTACAAACGTGAAAATAACTCAACAAAAGCTCCTTAACACCATAAATTAACAAATATAGTTGAAAGTTCTGTGCAAGATATAAATCCGCGCATAACTTTCAACTCTATCCTTATTGAATTTTAGTTCATTATCTATTAATAAATGAAAACTGCTCAAGCATATTTGCTGTTCTGTTAACATTGATCCTCAGTAGCCATAAACTTGCAATATCAGCCGTGAATGCTCGTTAACAGGCATCCAACCAGTTTCTGGATAACCCGCACTGGCAAGCGGCCAGAAAACTGTTCCTTGAATATAGCGAGAGTTACATAAACTTAGAACATTATAACCGAATGCAGTACAGTTGTGTGAATGGTATACTTTGTTATTCTGTTATTGGCAATTTTCCTTAATTCTGTCAAAAGGACAGATGGTCTATATAGGATGTAACCTTTGGTTAACACACAAACATCCAGACCCGGAGGAGCTACCAGTCAATCATACACATAATTGTTCCGTGCGGGAATCGAACCTACGACACGCAGCACAGAAGTCAATCGCTCTCAATCTCTGCGCCGAACGTGTCGTCAAATATAACATAGGAACTAGTCAATGATATTCGTTGTTAAGAGCAAAAGCAAAATTCATGAGAGCTGAAACTGCTTTTGCTTTTTGCATGTAATAGGCTCGCCCCCTATTACATGGGACTGAAAACACTGGCGAACTGTGGGAGTCCATTGGTATATCTCTGCCTAACCCTTCGGGGAATACTCTCGTGATGGTATGTGTTATGAAACTGCTTTTTTCTTTTGTATGAATTAAATTAAAAATTAAATTAAAAAAACCCCCAACACAAAAACCTAAGTTCCCTTTAAAAAGTAAAAAAATAACAAAAAAAATACGTCACGTTGGGGGACCGCTCGGGACGATCGTATCCTAAATGCAACAACATCGGTCCCCCAACGTGACGTATTTTTTTTGTTATTTTTTTACTTTTTAAAGGGAACTTAGGTTTTTGTGTTGGGGGTTTTTTTAATTTTTAATTTAATTTTTTATTTTATACTTTTTATAGGTACCTACTTATTATAATGTCGATTTTGTTAAGTTTGAGACCCCACTCGAGTATATTTACAGACATTCGGTTTTTCTTCCCTACTTTCACCCCCACAACTTTTAAACGGCTCAACCGATTTTCATCAAACATGTCTAAGAACACTCGCACATATGTCACCTTTAATACAAAAAAAACTAAATTGAAATCGCTTCATCCGTTCGGCAGCTATGATGCCACAGACAGACAGACAGACAGACAGACAGACAGACAGACCGACAGACAGACAGACAGACACGTCAAACTTATAACACCCCTCTTTTTGCGTCGGGGGTTAAAAAAGGCAGGAGATCACGTACGGTTGTACTCTTAAATCCAATTGCATTGCGCCAAGACACTTACCCCCGGTCCTGGAACGAAAAAGTAATACAACAAATTAACTGCTGTGATTGAAAATCTGAATTATTAACAACCAATCATAGCAGCTTATACACACATTACAATTTGTCACCTTAAATTTTTGTTCGGAAAACCAGGTGTAAAGCTAAAAAGCGTAACACATCTAAATTTCCAAGTGTTTTCTACTTTTCAAACCAAAACAACACCGGCAGAAATTGTAGTGACGATAAGAACTCTCCAGGAAAAACTGTTACACGAGTACCTCTATAACTACTTAACCTTTAAGTAACGATCTAAATGTCAAAGTGATGAATCGGTCGCCCTTTGTGGCGAATGCTTCGATTTCCCCAGCAGAACTAATATTTGTATTGCCCCCAGGTATTTGCTTGGTCCGGGTGTTAGTTTAGTGCAGGCCGTGTGTGTAAGTAATGCCGCCTACGACGTATGGTGTCCTGGTACCTCGATGTGTGGATAGTTGGTTTTGCCCAAAGGTCTGAAGATTTTAACCATCATTTAATCCTTTTCCAGTAGGCTACCTCCATGTTTATATTGTTGTTTGTTGTTGTTGTTATTGTTGTTGTTGGCTGATAATTTCAAGGAAATTCTGTTCTTTTTTTCTTTGTACTGCCTGGTTGGCCTAGTGGTCCTAAGCACGATTGCTACGCTAGAGGTCCTGGGTTCGATTCCCAGGTCGAGCAAAAAGTGTTATTGGGTTTTTCTATGAAATTCTCAGTAGCAGCTCGGAGTTTAGATTTGTGCCCGGTTAATGGCAGTAATATACCGGCGAACTGTGGGTGTACATTGGTACACCTCTGCGGAAATACGGGCGTGATGGTTCTGTTCTTTTTATTTAATTAATCTGATAGATGGTAATATTTGTACGAATAGTGACAAACACAATCATAAATATAAGATAGTAGTTAGTACTTATAAACTTCAGGTTGACAGTTATACGAGTAGTCACGACTTCACGAGACATTTAAAATATGTTACAGTTTTTAAATGTCTAGCAAGTAGCTATTGTTTTTTCATGAAATAACAATTGCTACTTGAAACTTTAGAAAAAAAAAATCGCACCATCGTTAAATGTTATTTTAACATATTTATGCTCGTGATGGTATCTACAATAACATAATATTTTATAAAGTACTTTTAGAAACCCTTCTGTAAAGGTATAGTTTTCAGACACATCAAAATGTTTTTTTACGGTTACCCCACACTGGAAATTTCTTCTGTAACGTGGGTGCGTTTACACACATATAAAACAAAGTTACATAAATAAACAACCAGAACCTAAACAAATAACTGTAGGCCATACAAATATTTGTTCCGTGCGCGAATCGAACTCGTGACACACAGCGCAGCAGCCACTGCGTCAACCGTGTCGTCATTTATTCTCCATGACAAAATGAGACCTCCTTCCAATTTTGAAAAATGATAATTGACAGTTAGGGTCAAGAAGTTCTGCCGGGGCTGCGGGTTGTTCGAAAGAGATACCGCGCCCCCGGAACGCAAAGGGCACATGAAGGAACATAGACGGGTTTTAGTCAGTAAAAGTCTGACACTCCCTCCCGCCCCGCCCAGGGCGGGGGAAGTTATTTGATGATTTCCGGTCTTTAAAAAAAAAAGGGTCAAGAAGTGTGATTCTTGCACAAAAACACTTTACTACATTATATCTACCCAAACTCGACTGCCTCGTTAGCCTAGTGGTCCTAAGCGCGACTGCTACTCTAGAGGTCTTGGGTTCGATTCCCAGGTTGAGCAAAGTGTTATTGGATTTTTCTATAAAATTCTCAGCAGCATCTCGGGGTTAGAATTTGCGACCGGTTAATGGCAATTGGCTCGACCCCTATTACATACTGGTGAACTATGGGTGTACATTGGTACACCTCTGCCTAATTCTTCAGGGAATACAGGCGTGATGGTATGTTATGCTACGAGAATTGACAGTTAGGGTGAAGAAGGGTGACTCTTGTACGAAAACACTTCACTTAACCATATCTAGCCCAGATTTACATATTCAAAACCGAACTATTTCCATAACTATTCACCTCTACCCTACATAAGTAAGCAGACCCCATCAATGAACCCGACAAACAATCGAAAACCCTTTCAATAAGGATAAAGAGTAATGATAATAACGGCTTGTGTTTAAACACCGCCCAAAAAAGTAACTATTTTACTACCAAAAAAATTCTAAAGTTTTACCAAAATGGATAAATGTTCACCAAATAACGTTTAATAAAATATTATGAAATAAATCAATTTTTTCGTATTATTGTGCCTAGGCTTAGAGGTTTAAAAATATTTTTGGTGACCATCTAAATTATACCCGATAATAACTGTTCTGAAGGCCTAGTGTTTAAGGCGCCCGCCTTCATGCACGAGGCTGTGGGTTGGCAACCGGGCACGGGCAAGTACCAATGTGACTTTTTCAATGCCATATGTACTTTCTAAGTTTATCTTGGACATCACAGATATCGGTGAAGGAAAACATCGCGGGGCAACCTGACTTACAATTTTAACCATCATGCCTGTATTCCCCGAAGGATTAGGCAGCGGTGTACCAATGCACACCCACAGTTCGCCGGTATGTTTTTAGGTCCCATGTAACGGCAAGCCTATTGCCATTAACCGGGCACAAATCCAAACTCCGAGCTGCTACTGAGAATTTCATAGAAAAACCCAATAACACTTTTTGCTCGACCTGGGAACCGAACCCAGGACCTCTAGCGTAGCAGTCGTGCCTAGGACCACTAGGCTAACGAGGCAGTTCATAAGAAGCAAGAAGAAAAAGAAAAGTTCGAGGCATTTAATAAGTCTGAAATCGCCAAACCGCCTTGAGCGTGGTGATCAATGCTCGTTCCTTCTTTGAATGAGAAGAGCCCTTTGCCTTGTACTAGTGGGACAATACTAGGCTGGTATTATTAAAGGATAATGAATTCATCGTTCCCAATCAGGCAAGGATACCTAATGCTAATGTGTGATGAAACGCAGCGAGTGCGTGCAAAGACAAGCGGCATCCGGCTGTAATTCAGTGGCTAGCGGATACCAACATACTAGTATAAAAACGGCCCCTACTTCATTAAACAGTACACTTCGTCTGAAATAACCAACCAAGATGAACACCTTCATAGCTGTAAGTTTCTTTTGTTTAAATATCGTGAGTGACTTCGTATTTTTCTCATTGTGAGGATAACTGATTAATTTTGGACTTATCTGCTCTTTACGTGTCGCAAAACAAACTCCAGAAAATTTAGATTACGACTCCATATCATATGTAGTCTAAATTCCTGATAAATAACCGATGGAAAGAATTAGGGATCGTATAGAAAATGTGATTAAGATCATAATGTCAGATCCTCCAAGGATGACATTTTTCTTCAGTTAATAAAATGGCAGCAGTTCCAAACAAAAGTGCAATACCTGACCGGTCAAAATGTATAGAAGAGGAGATTTTTTTAAAATTTATATTTGATTAGTGTTAATACTTGTCCATTTGACTATGTAAATGGACTACATACATCAAGTCAGTTGGTCAAGTATAAAGTACACTAGAAATATGCTGTCAACCTAGTTTCGTGCTTGATGAACCGAATATGAAGTGACTTGCATTGAATTTCAATTCATTGCACATAAAAACGGGTTTAATAATTTTGTTTCAGTGCGAGTTTAAGTTCGGAATTGTATGCTTGAATTCTAGAATCTACGATCGCGATCTTATCTCAGTCTCGAAAATGTTGATATTGATTTTCGACGAAATGAGATTGCGACTGGATTTCAAACGTTTTTGATTAGTTGAATTGGTCTTCCAGTTCAAATAGAGGAACTTCCTCCCTCGTACGCTTAAGTTATGCAATGCGCTCCCTGCTAAGGTTTTCCCAAGAGACTACAGCATGGGGTTCTTCAAGAAAAGAGTTTTGAGGTTTTTACGGGGGCAGCGCACGAGTGATGCCTCTGGTGTTCCAAGTGTCCATAGGCAGCGGTGACCGCTTAACAGCAGGCGGGCCGTTAGCATGATTGCCACCTTCAGTAGTATAAAAAAAAAAATACTTGCAATATGAATAGAACTAATACCTATCGTTCTTGCTTTCAGCTGGCTTGCCTTTTGGCGGTCGCTCAAGGCAGCGCCATTGGCGGATATGGCGGCGGATACGGTAAGAAAACTGTTTCTTTCTGTCATTTTCTTTTCACAACCCTTTTTGTGTTTCTTTTTGTCTACGCTTTATTTGCTCTTTCTTCATTATCTTTCGTTTGCATTTACTGTAGGATGTGCTTCTTTTAGTAACATGAACGTGGAGATTTTGATAGTCTCCAATGGAAAGTTGCTGACTACTAAACTCTACCAAAAGATTTTCTTTTTTTGTTTTGTGTGCTCCAAAACGTGTACTCCAACATACAAAATAAAAGGAACACTAATCAGCTATACATAAAATTCATATTCCAATATATTTTCCAGGACTGGGATACGGCTATGGTGGACATGGTGGATACGCGAGTGCTATCGTGGCTCCTGCTGCGATCTCTACCGCGAACCTCGTGAAAGCCGCTCCGATCCCTATCATTAGGACCGCTGCTGTCGCTCCCATTATTACCGCCCCCGTCCTCCGTACCGTCAGCGTAGCCGCTCCCGTCAGCTACGGTCTTGGCAGCTACGGACTTGGCGGCTACGGTCTTGGCGGCTACGGCCTTGGCGGCTACGGTCTTGGTGGCTACGGACTTGGCGGCTACGGCAAAGGCTACGGTCTCGGCTGGGCCGGCAGCGGACTCGGCTGGGGCAGCGGCGTCGGCAGTTGGGGCGGTTGGGGCGCCGGTCTTGGCAAACACTACGGCTAAGCCAGACTTCTTGACTAGACGAAGTTGTAGTCCCTTTTACAAAATTAAGTCTTCTTTGATTGGCTTTGCACAGTAATAAAGCATTCACTCTTAAAAGTTTCGTTGTTTCATTGGTCCTTTATAAGGTTTCTCAGTTTTTCCAAAAAAATCAGAAACATTGAAAACGGCTGGACGGATCAGGATGAAATTAGGCACTGAAATAGATTGTAGTCAAGAATAGCACATAGAATTTTTATTCCGGATAAAAGTACGGTTCCCGTGGGATACCGCATAACGTACCGAATTTGACACGGACGAAGGCGCAGGCTGAAGCTAGTAGGTACCTATTCTATAAACCAATCAATATTAATTGCAAAACATGAAGATGAAACGTGCCGGCAGTAAATAGAGCACACAAATAATAGTCAGTTATCTCCGAGTGCTCGACGAATGGGCAATCCGTTTGCTCATTAATTAGTGCAAGTGAACAACCCCGCACTCGGTGTCTTGTGCTCTGGAACAATGTTATTATATCATGACTTGGAGAAATTCGCTTTTGTAGACTACACGAGAACTAAGTATTTGGTATACATGCTTTAATTTTAATGTTCATCTCTCTAATAGACTGTTTTGACATTATTTTTATTGTGTGCGTTATTTTTTTGAGCTTATGGCTTACCTAAGATGGTGATGTAAAAGAATTAAAAGTTGGTAAAAGCAAGGAAAAGTAAGCAAGCAAAGCAAGGCTGTCTATCTAGCTAATAGCTTGTTCGTCTGTACATATACTAGATGATCTATTAATCATCAATCCTTTAGTTATGGGATTTTTCCTGCAATTGACCTACTATCTCCCGGTATCCCTTCTTTTCGCATAATGTTTTTTGTCCTAATATACTTCGGCATAACGATTTTGGCACAATTTGTTTTGGCATAATAATACTTTGGCATACTTTTTTTAGGCATACATTTTATGTTGGCATAATCATGTTAAAGACTAATTTGTTTTGGCATAAATTTGATTCGCATAACAATAGTAGGCCTAATGACTATTAGCATAACGTTAGTAGGCCTAAAGACTTTTAGCATAACGTTAGTAGGCCTAATGGCTATTAGCATAATAATATTTAGGCATAAAAAATGTTAAAAAATTAATATGCTGTGCAACAAAAGTTAGTCACAGAACCGAATTGCTGCAAAACCGACTTCACGTAGTCTTGTTTGTCCTACCCCTAGAGTGTTATTTAAAATCGCGTAGGCGCGTAGGGGCGAGGCGGCCCGCGGGCTGAGGAGCAGGCGGCTGCGAGCGAGCCGCCGCGGCTGAGGCTGGCCGGCGAAGCCGGCCAACAAGCCGAAGCAGCGGTGGTGAGCGAAAGCCGTCTGCGACGATTAGCACGCGTGGGGCCGCCGGAGGGCCGCAGCGCCGGAGCCGTCACAGAAACCCTGCCTGCTGCATGCTGCTTGCTTGCTTGCTTGCATGCTTGCTTGCATGTTGCATGCTTGCTTGCATGTTGCATGCTTGCTTGCATGCTGCGTGCTTGCTTGCATGCTGCGTGCTTGCTTGCATGCTGCATGCTTGCTTGCCTGCTGCATGCTTGCTTGCATGCTGCATGCTTGTCTGCAAGCATAAAAATTGTATAAACGTGTATAGTGTCTAATATTCTAGGTGTTAATAATTATTTCACTATAATACCTATAAAAATATGTTTTAATATTTTTGAGGCGGCCCTTGAGGCGGTTTAGAAACTCTGACACTAGGGTGTTTGGGGTCGTTAGACCTTACTGCCCACACGATAAGAAGAAGAAGAATATTTTTATGCGTTATTTATGCTTAACTTTTATGCTTTAGGATATTATGCTTAAAAAAGTTATGCTTTAGAACTTTATGCTTAAAAAAGTTATGCTTTAGAACTTTATGCTTAATAAGTTTATGCTTTAAAATATTATGCCTAATCATTATTATGGTTACAGACATTATGCTTAAAAAAATTATGCATGAGCTGTTATGCGTAATTACATTATGCGAAAAAATAATTATGCCAAACAACATTATGCTAAGTTACATTAGGTCTTAAAATTTTATGCAAATGGATAGGGAACCCTATCTCCCATGTTGGTGCTTAAGCGATAAGGCGAATGTTCATGGTGTATGCTTTCCTGGAAGTAACCTTTTTTTTCTGGGGAAACCATGAGCATACCCTACTCTGGGATGAACGGAGGGCTTTGTCGGTCTCTTACCGACTAAAACCCCACAGTTCCTCCTGCTACCTTGAGTCGTCTGGTATTCGCTTGATGCATAATCCGCATCCCAAACTATATCTATCTATATAATATTAAACTAAAGGCCTGCTTTACCACCTCTGAATACGCACTATTCACCCGACATATTCAAAAATGGATCAAAATTTGTACAAAATGATTTACGAAGTAATTTAATCGGAACTTTTTCGAAGTGTGCTGAAATAGGCTCATACAATCAAACTGAACACCTCTCCTCAATCAACAGCTGTCAATGTCATCATTAATGTCACCACTGACGCTCTCAAACGCGATTTAATAAAAAATCCCGGAAAAAAATATTCTTAATGAATTTTACATTAAGGTTATCAATCTAGGAATCAAGTCTGCTTCGCTCTGACGTGATTTGTCCCGTTGGTCTTGTGTGCTAAGTACAAGGTTCGAAATTAGATTCCTAGGTCCGACGAAATGTTATTGGTTTTTTTTTCATTAGAGATTACTTAGTGTTTTCTATTGGCTCAGCGCCTGATCTCTTCCCGGTCATGTCAAATTGCCGTCCCATCGGACTATAAAAGTGAGGGAAGAGGGAATGCACATGCACCTGTAGAGGCGCACACACTTGTGCACTATACTATCTCCACAGTGGCTAGTCTCAATTGAGATAAGCTACTGTGATCGACATTTTATATCTACGTAGTATAAAACAAAGTCAGTTCCCGCCGTCTGTACCAATCTATCTTATATTTTAAACTATGCAACTAAGAATGCGGCTTTCATCAATACATAGAGTGTTTCAAGAAGAAGGTTTATAAATATAGAACATAACGCTACAACCAACGGGAGCGGAGCAGTAACCAAAGACGGGATATATAGCTAGTTTCGTATAAAGCTTTTCTTGTAATGGGTTTAGCCCGCTACACTATTCCAAACCACTGCAACTCCTGAAAACCAGAAACAATAGTAGTAGTTTTAGTTTGAGACCGACAGAAAAGCGCCGAGGAAGCTAATGAAGCTCGACGAGTCCCGGAGAAACGATACGACTGTCTTGGATCCCGCAACAAAATTAATCAAAATAGATTAGCGGAGGAGTAACAAAAAAATATAATTTCCACTTAAATGTATAAAGCTTGCATTTACCAGTCACGGATTTTTCAATCTACAAAGAGAAATAAAAACAATATCTCTAATACAAAATGGAGAAACAATCCCCCAATACGTACCGACAGTGTTCGCATTGAGTAAGAACAAGTACGTCCGCTAGTCGCGACTCAGTCGCAAATGGAATTATAGACGTCTGAGTGTCGGCGGTGCAGGACTTTGTGGGGTGCAAGTAGTGGGCAGACGGCAGAGTAGGCAGAAAAGTGTGATCTAAGTTAACGAAAATAAAAATATATAAATTGAAGAGTCTAATTTTAATGTCTAAAAAAACGGTAATTTAAAAAACTAAAAAACCCGACTGCTATTCTTTAAAAATCCCTAAAACAAGATAAATTGTAGCAGTCGGGACCCATTCTAGAAATGGAGAATTAGTGAATTGATAGCACATACCTATATTACATTGCAGATGGTCCCGAATGGGTCCCGACTGCTACAATTTATCTTGTTTTAGGGATTTTTAAAGAATAGCAGTCGGGTTTTTTAGTTTTTTAAATTACCGTTTTTTATTTTTTATTTTTTTTTGTGTTTTAAAAAAGAAATTAATATACCCAGCATCACTCTTACATTAAATACGAATCTACCGACACCTCTCAAGCTAAAATCCATCGAGCCGTTCAGCCTGCAGAGCGAGCCAAACATTTGAATTTGGCGCCAAAAATCCGCCATTTTGTTTTTGTTTTTTTTATATACCCAGTGTCACTCTCACAGTAAATACGAATCTAACGACACCTCTCAAGCTAAAATCCATCGAGCCGTTCAGCCTGCAGAGCGTGCCAAACAATTATACATACATACATACATACATACATACATACATACATACAAACATACCCTCGAAAAACATAACCCTCCTTCTGTCGCAGTCGGGTAATAAAATCTTTTTACTAAATGCATTTGAATGTTTACACGGTACATATAGGTACCCAAAAATGGTATGTCTGTTTGTTACGACTGTATCTGTTTGATACGCCTGTATGTTGCGGCTTCGAAGTGGCTGGACCGATTTTAACTAGACTTTCTCTAGCAAATAGCTAATAGCAACAGTACAAAGATGTTTAAGTTTAGTCATACCACATTTAAAACTTACTTTCATAAAAAAAACGTCAAATTAAATTAAAACTTTGATCTCTAATATCTCCGGAACCAAAAGATTTCTTGGTAGGCCTAGAACAAAAAAAATGATCCTAATGACGGGAAACACATATAACTTTTTAGCTTCATTAAGTGACTTTTCACAACTATCCCTTTTGGCAGGACCGTAGCTAACAAAAAAGTGTCCTATCTACCCCACCTGTTCTTAGAACAGTCCATTACGCCTTCACGAATAGGAACCCAAGAGACCCTCCGGCGGCGTTAATTGAAAAAGCAATTAAAACCACCCCCCGCCCCTCCTTCACCCCCCGGCACTCCCAAACATCAGCAACTATCCGCCAGATATTCGCCAATCATATTCACTCACTTTAAAATGAGATTCCACAACTTTACCTGCAGATTGTCTTCAAGGATTTTAATTATTTTAATTGACTTTTGATTTTCGAATTGTGGAATTGAAAGTTGACGACACGGCTGGCGCGGTGGCTGAGCGATTGGCTGTGGGTTCGATTCCCGCACGGAACAAATATTTATATGACCTACAGATAATCGTTCCGGGTCTGGTTTGTGTATGTGAATTTATATGTTTGTAAACGCACCCACAATACAAAAGAAATTACTAGTATGTACACGAAGATTAATACCATTGGTGCAATACATGGAGTTCAGTGTTATTCAACTATATAATACTACAATGATAAAGTTATAGGTACATACGTACTAGATTTATTTCAGCACTGTGACCCCAATAAAAAAAATTAATAATAATTAGAAAAATATATGTAGTTAAGAAGGTAAGTTGAACTTGCTGGATACAATGCTGGGCCTTTTTCAGATATTGAGACTCAGATGAATGTACCTTACCTTACTATCTTTATATAATTATGTTCACAGCATTTCAGCTTTTCAGGGGCCATAACTTATGGCCTTTAAATGTTGAAACTCAAAAACGGCCTATTCTCAAAATGTCTGCCATAAAATAACGCAGAATAACATTATCATCACCAGTATTCAATTTGTTATTCCACCAACTAAAATTTATTTTTAGTGCTTATGATTAAATTCGGTAACAATTTCATCGGTACAATTAATTTGTTACCGAGTAAAAGCTCCATGTATTTTCAAATGTTAATAGGTTTAACACTGTAATAGTTATAATCTTCGCAAATAATAGTCCAACAGGTAAGCCGGCACAAATACACATTATTTATTGTTTGACAAATATCAACAAATTAACATCATGAATACAGCGTTTGCCCCGCGGATTCGCTTGTATAAAAATGTCTAATTACTTACGAGGTTTTGCCCGCGACTAAGAAAACGAGAAAGTTAAATTCAAATCCGCTAACTAAGATGTGCTATGCGTTGTACTCCAGCGTACCTTATTTGTTTTATCCAGGGAAAATTCATCGACGTACGCGGTACAACTTACTAAAGTTCTATTGCAATTGGATGAATAGCTTAGAAACGCTTAAAGGTCAAACATACAAAGAAACATTTAGTTTCATCCATAGACATTAGATTACATACACTTTACATCTACCTACCTAAACATAGGCAATAATCAATAATACCAAAAACCATTTAAAATCTCAAAACAATAAGTATTGAAAATTGAAAGCCAAACTTCCTGGATCGCTAGCAATCAGTTTCCAAGTTTAAGGTGCGCGCCCCAGTCGTCAGTGACAAATTGCAGCAGATTGCGATCGACACTCGCTAGGTAAGTTAATTACAGCCACGGTTGCCTGCCGGGGCTGCGGGTTGTTCGAAAGAGATACCGCGCCCCCGGAACGCAAAGGGCACATGAAGGAACATAGACGGGTTTTAGTCAGTAAAAGTCTGACACTCCCTCCCGCCCCGCCCAGGGCGGGGGAAGTTATTTGATGATTTCCCGTCTATAAAAAAAAAAAAAAAAAAAAAAAAAAAAAAAAAAAAAAAGCCACGGTTAGGCGCGCCAGATAACCGGAGATCGGCAAGATCTCCGCGATAAAGGAAAATAATATTTCAAATCATTTTGCTCTAATAACTCTTGTCATCTAAATTATACATGATTTAAACAAGTTTATTAAAAAGGATTTTGTTAGTAGCTTAGTTTAAATTGTTTTTTTGTTGGTAGTAAAATTCATTTTAATAAATTGGAACAGTGAAGTAACTATGTACAATATTTTATATACACAAAAATTAAATGAAAAACCTAAAACGAAATGGCATTAAAATAGTTCCACGGCATCGCTGTCAACTGGAAATGAAACCAAGAGACTTGCTGTGTCGGATGGCAACGCTTAGCCTCTAGCCATGATAAAAGCCAGCCCCTGCATCACGGGCAATACCAACTATCGTCATGTATTGTAGATAAAACATTGAAACTAAAAGTTCCGTTATTCAGGATTTGTGGTACCACTTTGCGAAAACTTTGACTTTTATTTTTAAACTAGTTTCTGCTGTTCTCATCCTATTAACGAACGAATTTTCACGATTATGGCAGTCATCATCTGCCTAGCCTTTTTCCCAACTATGTTGGGGTCGGCGTCCAGTCGATCCGGATGCAGCTGAATATCAGTATTTTACATGGAGCGACTGCCTATCAGACCTCCACAACCCAGTAATGGGTAATACGATACTCTTGGTAAGACTGGTTGTCAGACTTTCGGGCTTCTGACTAACAGTAACGACTGTCAAAGATCTACAAATGACAGCCGGGACCAATGGCTTTAAGTGCTTTCCGAGGCACGGAGGAAACTCGCTATAGTAAATGGTCACCCATCCACAGGCCAACCTCGGCAAGCGTGGCTTAACCCGGAAGATCGGTATATGCGGCTGTAATTATTTAGCCACGAGCTCCTCCCGATTTCAAGATTATGCCAGTAATGGTAGAAAATCAAACTATTCAACTTCACAATATTAATATAGATTCGATTAGTCAACACTAAAACTTAGATATTTTCAGTTGATCCTTACCTATAATGTTTACAGTCAGTGTTTTCGGTTTGGCAGCCTTAGTAGGTACCTGGGTAGTGTTCGCGAATTTGTCGCAACTAACTCAGTAGTTTCATAACTCCGACAACGTAGTTAGTTGCATACGTGACAAAACAAGCCCTTTATATTAAAGGTAACTACTTTGACTATCTTGTTAATAAGTTTTAGTTAATAAATTGCAGTAAAAAAAAATTTGCCGAAAATTACTTTTCTAATTAAAAATCGAAGTAATCTCAAAGGATCTGTTTTAGGTTTTAGATTGAAGAGTAGTCTTAGATACAAGTTCACGTAAATTAGGTGTTGCTGTTGTATATAGCCGCATATAACACACTCATAAAACTCAATATACCTAACTGAACTAACAGACTGACCTATATATACTCGTAAGTAGACACTTCCTTAGCCTATCAACAAATTGACCGTACATTTTATTATAATATTTTTACATCTTTTTGTACAATTTTCATCATTATCATTATGAAATCAGCCAAACCACGTCCACTGCTGGACATAGGCCTTGCCTAAAGATAGCCACAATACCCGGTCCTACGCTACACATATGCAGCGATTTGCCGTTGTAATTTTTTTTCCGAAATCATTCATAAAAAAGGCTTAAAAACAACCATAAAACGTTGAATATATATATTTTTTTTTTTTTTTTTAATTGGGACAAGCCCGCCACACTGTTCCCAAACCACTGCAACTTCTGTAAGCCAGAATCAACAGTGGCGACCACAAGAAAAGCGCCGAGGCAATGAAGCTCGACGAGTCCCAGAGAAGCGATTCAACTGTCTTGGATCCCGCAACGAAATTAATCAGAAAAGATTAGCGGAGGAGTAAGAAAAAATATAATTTCCACTTCCCTCCAAACAAGCAGGAGACAGAACAGAATTAGGCCAATAGGCACAAAGGGATTATTTACAACTGGGAGAAGCCCAGATTGCCAAGCACCACGGATTGCAATTATCATTAACTTAATGGGTCCTAATGTGAACTGTTACATTTGATTCCAGTAATAGGTATGGCAAAAACGCTTGAACGCACGGAAATTAGTTCTAGTTTCTACAAGGTCCGCGTAATAAACAACACCGGATATAGCCTGTACACTATCTAACATAATATTTCGCTCATTCTGCCAAAGAATACACTCCCATAAGATGTGATGAGCAGATTGTTCATATTCACAGTCAGATGTAGAACATTGACACAAAGGAGAGGCAACAAGCTTAAAAGAAAATAATTTACTCTTAAAGTTGCCATGACCTGTGAGAAATTGGGCAACACAGTGGTCCACCTCCAGCCATGTTCTGGCCAGCCGTTCGCGAACTGAAGGAAAGAACTGATGGAGGTGCCGGCCCTTGATGGAATTATCCCACCTACATTGCCATTCAGATAAAAGTTCCTCCCATACATCAGTCTGCGGTTTAAATAATCTAGAGATCTTAGCACGGTCACGTTGAGTTAGAAAGTTTGCGTCCATGGTCTCTCGCGCGGAATAGTACATTGCAGCACGTCGCTGCACCTCGAGATCGACTGGAAGTACACCTGCAAGTACTGGTAGTGCTTCAGTACTAACGGTCCTATACGCTTTGCATAAAAATATTAAAGCTAACCGTTGGCTTTGAAGCAATTTACGTCGTACCGCCCCTATGGTGGCCCTATCGGCCCAAACAGGTGCACCGTAGCACATACAACCTAGGTAGGTAGCTGCATAAATAGTTTTCAGAGTTAAGAAAGACAGACCCCAAGTAGCTTTAGAAATTCTCGTTAGGGCATAAAAATTCTTTTTAGCTTTTTCTCCGACTATGTTAATGTGGTCAATAAAAGAAAAGTTCTTTTCTAAGACCATACCAAGGTAGCATACGGATTGTTTTCGTTTGACGGGAACGTTATTAAATTTAATACTAGGCCAAGATTTAAGATCACCTTTTAACATAAGTTGATACGTTTTTTGCGGTGCAAAGGTTAAACGGTTCCGATCGCCCCACTGTGATATTAAACGTAGGCATGTGTCAGCTAAATTCTCAAGTCCAGCCCGAGTACTCGACTGAATGAGCAGAAGGCCGTCGTCCGCGTAACCGGTTAAAGAACAGCCGCATGGTAGCGGAATTGCAAGAAAATCGTCAAAACCTAAATTCCATAGATAAGGACCGAGAACCGAACCTTGAGGACATCCCATGGTTAATGACTTCGATGCGGAATAGTGTCCTAGTTTGAGCTTCGCGGAGCCATTGAGAAAGTAAGAGGAAACAAGAGAATAGATGTTTTTATAGCAACCACGGGTTTTTATTTTAAGTAGTAGCATAGGCCACCATGCGTTATCAAAAGCCCCAGAAATATCGAGGAAGATCCCAAGTACATATTTATGTTCGGATGAGGTAACAGTTTCCCTTACAGAAAGTACCGCGTCGACGGTAGATTTACCTATTGTGAAACCGAATTGATTGCTGTGAAATTTCGGCCCGTCTGGCAGCAAGCGTGGAACGATAAGGCGCTCAAGCAGTTTCCCCAAAGATGGTAGTAGGGTTATGGGTCGATACGACTTTGGATCGTCCGGGGGCTTGTCGCCGCTCTTTGGAATTATTCGTATAAAGCCACGTCGCCAAATTTTAGGAAAAACGCCGTCCGCAATGCATCGGTTATACACTGTTAAAATTGCGTCACTCGCGGTTTTACACGCCTCTATAATCATTTTATTAGATATTTTATCTTCACCCGATGACTTATTGAGTGGTAGCCTCTTCACCACATTTAAGAACTCGTCAGTGGATGGTAAATCTGACACTGGTGCTTCAGGTGGCACAGCAGCCCACGCCCTGATCTGCTGGTGGTAATCGCTGTCGTTTACCGCTGAATCATCGGGTATAAGAGTATTGAGAAGTACTTCCGTTGTTTCTTCGATACCGGTAGTATGTTTATTATTTACTTTTATGTTTTCGATATATGCTAGATCGACCAATCTATTAGCCTTAAACTCGTGATACAAGGGAGACCATGGACCTTCTTTATCTAATTTTTCTACAATTTTACGCATTAAACGTTGAATATATTTCAAAGTACCATCAAAACCTAAAGAAAATACTTGGCTTAAAAATATAATTCGAGCATTTCAAAAAAATATAAGAAGCGTTACGCCCCGAATGGCGGGAAGTGGGCGTACAATCGAGCCGAGAGCCCATGACGGTAAACGTGAAACCCGGAGGACGATAATTGTGGTTCGCACCTTACTCACTCATATTTTTTTCCTCTTTTAAACACATTGTGATTTAAACACCTCTCCGCCGTTTGTTTTTATAACCAACTTCTGTGTTTTACAAGAAGATTGTTTTGCGCTTGACAAGGAAAAAAATTACGTTGATTTAATTTACACAAACGACGATGAAAATTGATGCATTTGATAGTTTATGTCTATGTATAGATATAGATATATAAAATATAATAGTAAAAAAGTATTAAATAATAAGTACAATAGATAACGTTTTAAATTAAACTTAAAACCAACGGTCAAGCGGTGACAAACAGGTATGACTCATACAGTGGCGTGATCGCGTCATAGTGGTTTGCTACCGCTTATAAAAGCCCCTGCCCCGTCCGATCTGGCCATTCTCGGTTCAGACATCGGACGGTGCGGAGCTCTCTCTAATTCTGTGTACAAGTGTGGATATTGTGAAATAAAAGATAAGTATAATTATTACTTTATAAGAGTAATTATTGTTGTAATGTTATTATGATGATTGGTGTGTTTTAAATACAAGTCATAATAACTTCTATATTGATTATGGTTGTGTTATATACATCATTACTATAGCTAAAGTTGTTATATACTTTTTATGAAATGGATAAGTATAATTATTGCTTTATAAGAGTAATTATTGTTGTAATGTTATTATGATGATTGGTGTGTTTTAAATACAACTCATAATAACTTCTATATTGATTATGGTTGTGTTATATACATCATTACTATAGCTAAAGTTGTTATATACTTTTTATGAAATGGATGGGTATAATGTAATTATAATGTAATGTAATTGCAATATAATGTAATGCTTTTAAAAGAGTATGTATGGAGTTTCTTGCCCGTTCTTCTCCATACGAGACTACCTTTTGGAATGGGCAACTAGATTCAATAGTGTAAAGTGACTTTACTACAAAACAAATATAATGCTATTATAAATTGAACTATATATTGTTTATATTTTCCCCTTAATACCTAATAATTAACGAATACTAAAATATTTCTATATATTAGTTACATATCTATATATATACGAAATATCTAACACATTCGTCAACGCATTCTCGGCTAAGGAACGACTTTTCACGATTCCAGAAAGTACCAACGGAACCCTATTACTAAGCTGTCTGCCTATCTATCAGCAAACTGTATCTCACGAACCGTAATAGGTAGACAGTTGAAATTTTCACTGTGTGTATTTCCCATACAGAGAAGGCACAAGCATTGATCACGACGCTTGCTCAAAGGACTTTGCTCTGCAGTGGGACAATAGCAGGCTGATTGGATTAGAGGTGTATTTCTCGAATGATTTTTATTTTTTTTATTTTTAATGATGTATTTTATGAATCGATTTTTTCTTTATCTTATTTTTATTTGCTGTTATAGCGTTGTCGCTATAACAGCGAAATTGGCGAAAATATCGCGTAACTAACATACAAAAAAAAACATACAGAATTGAGATCCGCCTTTTTTTGAAGCCGGTTAAAAATGAACGGTGGTCACCATACAAAAAACAAGTTTTGTTTTGTTTGTGGTGTTAAATAATGTAGGCATATGGAACCATTCTGGTTTTTATTTATAGTATTTAACAGACTAGGCTCGAAAAACACTTACCTCTTTTTTACCGTCAACCATCAAGTACAAACGATAACAAAAGAGCAACATTATCCGCGAATACCCGACTACCCGATGTGAACAGCCACGTAAATAGAAGGTGTTTAAAAATAAAACATGGAGGCACTCCAGTACGCCCAACATATGGCAACGTAAAAGACTTACAGAGGCTGTTCCAAAGGGAAATAATGTTTTCCATCATAGGCAGACGGGCTACTTTTGTGCCACATTAAGGCGATCAATAGTTGCTGGTTTTGTACAGGAATAGTTTGAGAATAAGATCATAGTCTTCATATTTGTAAGCTCATTATATTTCACGTGCTATTTAATTGAATATTTTCATTTTTTTCGACAGCACTGCAAATTAGTGATTTTATAAATTAATTTCAAATGAACATTTTATATCTCCTTTTAGCATAAGTATAAAATTAATTTGATAGAGTGTATAGATAGGTACGATAGGTACAAATTATGGCGAAATAAATAAAAATATTTACACTTACAACTAAGTACCGAATACATCAGAATACTTTTCTTAGTATATTAACACATTTTTTTAGGTACCCCTAATCTACCTAAAAATAATTGCTCGTCTACATCGTACGATTTCTTAATATCCTGCCATTCTCATATGAAATACTTTTCAAACTTTCGACTCCAATTTCAAAAAGTCAGAAGCAGGTGATCGGAGGAGGCTGTGACGTCATCAATGGATTACCACCTTTAAAAGAAAAAATTGTCAGATGTGAGTGAGAAACTCCAACTTCTTGAGAAAGTCGCGAGGTAAGTAAATTACTTTTGTTTTAGATATATTGATTTACCCTCATCTGTAACTCATATGCTCACCTCGTAGGTATGCATATTTTTTTAAACGGTTTTCATTTTATTATATTCACGGGGAATGTACATTTATACCATCACGCCTGCATTCCCCGAAGGGTTAGGCAGAGGTGTACCAATGTACACCCACAGTTCGCCGGTATATTTAGGTCCCATGAACAATGACCGAATGAACATGACGATGGAATGTACATTTATCCGTGATGAAAAGTATCCCATGTTTTATTCCACAGAAGAATCTATCGCAGTACCAAATTTCATCCAGATCCGTTCAGCCGTTTAAGCGTAAAAGAGTAACAATCATCTATCTATCTATCCATCCATCTATTTTCACAAACTATCGTATTTATATCATTAGTAGGATAGTAGTAAGTAGGATTTAAAAAGAATAACATACCATCACGCCTGTATTTCCCGAATGGTTAGGCAGAGGTGTACCAATGCACACCTCAATTCGCCGGTATGTTTAGGTCCCATGTAATAGGGGGTGAGCCTATTGCCATTAACCAGGCACGAATCCTAACTCCGAGCTGCTACTGAGGTTTCATAGAAAAACCCAATAACGCTTTTCTCGACCTGGGAATCGAACCCAAGACACTTAGCGCAGCAGTCGCGCATTAAAAAAATAAATTAATGATTCAAAAAGTATCTAAAATTTATTGAAAAACGAATTGAAAAATACAATAGTGACTGCCCCATTAAAATGTGAAAAGCCACAGTTTAAACAAATGCAATAGGTAAAGGTCACAATCCATACAGCCTTTATGTCAACAATGTAACAGCACAATTTGCGAATATCATCGAAAATCAAACACGAAGCGACACGTGTTCCTCATGGCAATAACGAGTATTCCCACACACTGTTTATTTTATTATCATTTTCTATTTTAACATAATAATATCGCCTACTCGACGTATTTGTGGGACGGTACGATATTATTTTAATTATATTGTAACCAAGATTTTGTAAAACAAAATTGAAGGAAAAGAGTGTCCATGGAGTTTCTTGCTCGTTCTTCTCCATAGAGGTCTACGCTTTGGAACGAGCAACTAGCTTCAACTTTAAACTGTAACTTCTTGACAATACAAAAGTGCCTCTAAATGAAATAAATGCTTTGACTTTGACTTTAATTTTTGTCCCGATCTGCGAACAGGCTTAATAAAATTGGGACAATGTACAGTCGAACAAGGAGTTTGGTGTACAGGAAAAAATATAACATACCAGCTCTCCTGTTTTCCCCGAAGGGTAAGGCAAAGGTGTACTAATGTACACCCATAGTTTGCCGGTATGCTTAGGTCCCATGTAATAGGGGCGAGCCTATTGCCATTAACTGGGCACAAATCCTCACTCGGTCGTGCTACTGAGAATTTCATAAAAAAAAAACAATAACATTTTGCTCGACCTGGGAATCGAACCCAAAACCTCTTGCGTAGCAGTCGCGCAGGTAAAATTATAATTATTTTAATCGTGTACGGGATTTAAAATAACAGTCTTGCTATGAGTGACTAGCTTTTTCCCGCGGGTTTGTCTGCGCTAACCGTAAGGGTTAAAACAAAGTCCTGAATTATATTATTATAATAATATAATTATATTATATTACACAGGAACACAAAATCAGGATAAAAATTGAAATTCCCAGTGTTAAGTTAGATAAATATCTATTTGTGTGCCTTTCATCTAATTCTGTTCAACTATTTAAATGTGAAACAGTTACAAATATCCATCCATCGTCATAAACTTCCGCATTTACGTATATAGTAGTATTATAAACTTGACTACTCCCTACATTGTTTAATATTAGTTTCACGCAAGTAAGTTGCCTGTATACCAATCTCTTAGTTTGTCAGTACATAACTTCTGGTAGTATTTTTATTTCTCTCGAGGGAAATAAACATTGAATTTTGGTTGCTTTATGTAGGTTCAAAGATTTTGTACTGCTTTATACTTTTTATGTGACGATAATTTAAAGAACAATATTAATATTTTTATTTTCATAGCAAAAAAAAAAATACCATCACGCCTGTATTCCCCGAAGGGTTAGGCAGCGGTACACCAATTTTAGGTACACCCACAGTTCGCCGGTATAAATTAGGTCCCATGTAATAGGGGGCGAGCCTATTGCCATTAACCGGGCACAAATCCAAACTCCGAGCTGCTACTGAGAAATTTCTAATGGAAAAACCCAATAACACTTTTTTGCCCGACCTGGGGATCGAACCCGGGACCCCTTGCTCAGCAGTCGCGCTTGCGACCACGAGACCAACGGGGCAGTTTTTATAGCACTTCTAGCAATTACTCCTACTTTCTAGACTATTTATTTTGATACTTAATGAAGCCAAATATTACACGTTCTGGACCAGAAAAACCCATAGTTGAAGTTCCATTTTCTTTTTTACGACAGCAATCTTTGTATCTTCTTACTAAAATTATTTGCGTGCGTTATCCAGAAACAAAGCCGTTCATTGTGGCTATCTTAAGAGTAGACCTATGTTTGATAATGATGATGACCAGAAACTAAGTTGAAATGTCTCATATATGTGCCTGCTAACTGAAACACAGCAACGATGCTTTGCGCCAAAAATAGGTATCATGGCAGTACTTCCTGCGACAGGCCTCTTCAAAAATACCCCTACCTTATCATACTTACCAATCATCCAAAACAAAATCTATTTACTTACTCACTTAATGACTAAACTCCCACATTCGCATACCATTCCGCTCCAAAGAAAGTTCCCCTTTACTGCCGATGTAGGTATGTAGGTGCCTAAGTTCCCCACGTAAGGAACCCAACTTCGAGCCGTAAATATCCCAGCTCCATAGATTTATGAGCGCACACACCTCTGGAGACCTATTTAGAGTTCGGAGAAAATTAGTTTTTAAAAAAATGTAGCTTTTGTTATTTTGGACGAAGGGATCGAAAATTGCGTAAGAGGAAAAGTGTGTTTTTTTGGGAAACTTTTAAGGATATGTTTCAATAACCCCCGGATAAATGCCGGTTATCTGGTAGATAACTTTATACAGATTTCTTTTTTGAGCTTGGATAGAGGATTTATTGGTTTTCGTATTGGCTTTGGTAAGTCGGGAAAAGCTATTTTCAAGTGAAAAAATCGATAGTAACTTTTAAAAAAAAATTACAAATATTTTCAAATTGATATATTTTCAGAAAACATAGTAATGTTGGCGCTCTTTGGGGAATTGCTCTTTGGAGTATTCGCTCTGTAAATAGAGTTTCGATCGTTGTGCTCGTAACTTTTTTGACAAAGTAATGTCAAGATTATTGTAATTAGAAACACTTCATTTTGGCTGTAAACAAATCGACTTTTTTTTAAACGTTATTTTTGTACTAAGCAATCTACACAATACATCGCTCCAGTTTTTTGGCACATAAAAATATGGAAATTAAAACAGCGTATGGTGAAAAAAAATTTTTTTTTTGTTTTTAGCCTTACGCTACTCTAGTTCTTAACCCACGTAGTAGTAGTAGTAGTAAGTATCAAAACTTTAAGGAAATATATCAAACCTTAAAGTATCAAAACTTAAAGAAAAATCCCATCATTGTCATATTTAACGCATTTCTGAAAACAAACCTTAAAAAAAGCAAAACTTTCTACTCTTTAAACTTTTTATAAAGCCGATCTTAGTCTTATGTATCAAGAAAGTAAGTACATAACGAACACCTATTAAGTTTCAACAGCCGAAGCACGAGATACGAGCAATCTTGATATTATTCCCGGGCGATCGCATCCGCGGACCGATTCGATCCAATAACGCTACGATTAAATTTTCATGCTTAATGTAATTTAGAGGAAGGATCTGAACACATAGGTACGTTTATATTATAACTGGGATACATCATACTTTGATTTAACGAGGTTGTGTCTCTGATTACACAATTATTTGTGACGAGAGTCACGCCTGTCTTCAGCGAAGGGTTAGGCAGAGGTGTACTAATGTGCACCCACAGTTCGCTGAAATGGTGATCCCATGTTAAAGGGGGCGAGCCTATTGCCATTAACCGGGCACAAATCCTAACTCCAAGCTGCTACTGAGAATTTCATAAAAATACCTAATAACACTTTTCTCTACCTGGGAATTGAACCTCTAGCGTAGCAGTCCCGCTTAGGACCACGCTAACGAGGCAGTCAAGGATACATAATTTATGTACATTGATTTAACGAGGTTGTGTGTCAGATTACACAATTATTTGTGACGAGTATCTTCTATTACAAAAGCGGGGTTAGACATCATTAAATAATAATTCAAAGAAGTAACTTCTCAAAAAATACATGATAATGATGATGATGTGAACCGACCGATTTCGGCCAAGGCGATTGTTTCAGATCCATTGTAGTTATCGTTCGTGTACTACTCGTAGCATGTGGCTTAAGTGACCAGTCTTTTATGAAGATCCTCGTACAACATTCATCATGCCTGTATTCCCCGAAGGGTTAGGCAGAGGTGCACCAATGGACATCCACAGTTCGCCGGTATGTTTTTAAGGTCTCATGTAATAGGGGGCGAGCCTCTTGCTATTAACTGGGCACCGGTAAACTGTGGGTACCTTTTATACATTGGTACACCTCTGCCAAACCTTTCGAGAAATACAGGCTTGATGATATGTGTTAGTTTTCAATCTTAAATAACAAAGAAGCAGCACGAATTATCTACGTAAGTAAATGATGTATGTTAAGCCTTTTTCTAGTACCTATCCAGTATTATTTAATAGCTAGGAAGCCACTGTTAGGGATATTCGCTACTTAATTCCAATCGACGTGAAGCTTTTGTGCAGTGCGTCTATCCTAACCAATTACTGTACCGTTAGTCAGTAAAGTCTAATGGAATAGACTAGTGCAGGGATGGCGAACCAATGGCAAAATAATTCGGGCGCGCCAATACAATATGTCTACGAGTCATCATCATCTGCCTAGCCTTTTCCGAACTATGTTGGTTCGGCTTCCAGTCGAACCGGATGCAGCTGAATATCAGTATTTTACATGGAGCGACTGCCTATCAGACCTCCACAACCCAGTAATGGGTAATATGATACTCTTGGTAAGACTGGTTGTCAGACTTTCGGGCTTCTGACTAACAGTAACGACTGTCAAAGATCTACAAATGACAACCTGTCAAAGATCTACAAGGGACCAACGGCTTTACGTGCTTTCCGAGGCACGGAGGAAATATGTCTACGAGTGTGAGCGTTAGCGGGTCACTGGCCCTGTACGAGAAATAAAAACTGCCAGAATTTGGTGTAATCGCGAGGTAGGTGCGCAGGGGCGACAGACGTGCGTCCTGCTGCGGTTCATTAGTGCGACTGAACTCGTTCGAGCGCCGCCGGCGCTGCGAGCGCGAGGCGCGGCGTGCGGGGAGTGCGGGGGCGCGTGTCTCTGCGCCGGCACACCTACCCAGCTATGTGTTTATTATATATATATTACTTTTCTTATTAATGTTGTTATTAATACATATTTTAGTTTTTAAGTTTCAGGTGCGGAGGAGCGTGAGGCGAGCATCACATCGGCAACATCCTCCACCCCAGTGTCGATCGCGACACTCATCGTCGAGCTGGGAAAAAGGATGTGTAACATATGTACCTACCTATATCTACACATGTGAGTCATCACTAAGCTCAAGCAAGGCTACTTTGGTGCTCGGTCGCTTCGTCACACCTGTCGCGGTTCTAATATCTACAACCCGTACCCTTCCGTCGTTACCCGGATAAGTGCGTTCGACTATGCCCTTGGGCCAACAGTTGCGAGCCGACGTCGGGTCCACAACTACAACAAGATCGCCTACCTTTAGCTGTTGACCTTCGCGGGTCCATTTAGAGCGGGGAATAAGTACTGGTAGGACCTCCTTCATCCATCTGCTCCAAAACATGTCCGTGAGACGCTGAGCGGTACGCCAATGCCGCTTCAAATAAAACTCGTCATTACTAAATACCCCAGGAATAGGTAGGTTTGAGGAACCGCCTAGTAAAAAATGATTCGGAGTCAGGGCTTCTTGACTTTTAGGATCCACGGAGACGTGGGTTAGCGGACGGCTATTTACTATGTTCTCCACCTCCGCGAGAAGGGTGGTTAAGACTTCTTCACGCGGGGCTCGCTCCTTGAGTACTACTTTAAGGGCCGTTTTTACTGTTCGGATCAGCCGTTCCCACGCCCCACCCATGTGTGGGCTGGCAGGGCTGATAAACTTCCACTCCACCCCGTGGACCAATGCCTCCTCTTCAACTCGAGCCGTATGGAGCTCTCGTAATGACTTACGAAGCTCAGCATCGGCACCTCGAAGGTTAGTCCCGTTATCCGATATAATAGAAGTCGGCCATCCGCGGCGAGAGGCCATACGGCGCAGGGCCATGATTAGGGAGTCCGCTGACAGTGTAGCCACTAATTCAATGTGTATGGCCCGCACTGTCAGACAAGTAAACAAGACTCCGTACCTCTTAGGCCTCTGTTTGCCTCTACCTACGGTGACTTCTATGGGTCCGAATAAATCGACTCCAGTCATTGTGAATGGGCGCCTATGATGAGTCAGACGCTGGACCGGTAAATCACCAAGTCGCGGGGGCTTCGGGGCCGCTTTTCTAATACGACACACTAAACATTGCGAAGATACCCTACGTACGGTCGGTCTCAAATTGATAATCCAGTATAACTGCCGCAGTTCGTTTACAACTAGCTCGTTGAAGCCGTGAGCGGCGCGCTCGTGCATGTACTTCACGATAAGGCGAGCCGTATGGTGCCTACCATCAAGTATGATCGGCGTTTTCACGTGATCGGCGACCTGCGTCGCGGCGTTGATCCTACCTTCGACACGTAAAAGTCCGTCGCCGTCAACGAACGGCGTAAGCGTGCGTAAACGACTGTCTCGATTAATCTCGTCATTATTCTTTAGCAAATCAATTTCTCGCGAAAATGATTGTAATTGAGAATGACGCAGCAATAACAACTCAGCTTGCTTTAATAAATCTAAATTAATGCATTGAGTCTTACTTTTCCTACATCTAGCGATAAATAACAACACGGTAGCAGCACAACGACGCAGCCGCATCCAGGAGGAGAACCTAGTCGGCTCCGGGACGGGTAAGTCACAAGACGTGTCGCTGTGAGTATCGAGAACGGTAAGTATTTCCTCTTGCGTATTATTATTTAAAGTATTTTGTAATATTTCAGGTTGGCGCGGCCACTGCTCCTGGTTCCGGTACAAGAAAGGAGGTCCAGTAAACCAGGGAGAGTCGCTACGTAAGTCATAGTCATTTATTTTAGTTGCTAAATCCGCTAGATTCAAATCCGTAGGGACATAGTTCCATTCACTTATTTTAGTTAGCTCATCTATCTCTCCTAGTCTATTAGCTATAAAAGTTTTATAATTTCGGTGCTCATTTCTAATCCAATGCAAAACAACTGTGGAATCAGTCCAATAGAACGTAGCAACCGGTTTTATTCTATGTTCATTTCTAATTGTTTCAGCTAGTCGCGAAGCTAAGAGCGCACCCTGTAGTTCGAGCCGTGGAATAGTAACGGACTTCAAAGGCGCGACTCGACTTTTGCAAGCAATAAACGATACGTGAATCTGCTTGTTGTTATCTACGCGTCTCCAGTATCCTACGGCGGCGAATGCGCACGGCGAGGCATCGCAAAATAAATGCAACTGTAGCGTTGTCTCACTCGCACACGCGGCGCACGCCATAGCGCGTGACTCACTCACTCGAAAATACCATCTAGGAATGCGTATACCGGATATTGATTTTAATTGTTCTAACCAATTCTTAAATTTAATAAATAATTTGTCACTAATTTGTTCGTCCCATTTAATTCCTAACTTCCAAACTTCCTGCATTATAATTTTAGATTTAATTGTAAATGGGCTTAGAAATCCGTGCAAATCAAAGATAGACATAATAATGCTCAATAGTTCACGCTTTGATGGCCTTTTAACGTATGATAAAATATCGACCGGTATACGTTTTAAAGATAGGTCAAAGGCAAATGTATCACTATCCGGGAACCATAATAAACCTAACGTTCGCTCCGACTGGCCCTCAACATTAAATCTAACCGCCTTATCACTAATTGCGTCATTTGGTACGACGTCCAGTACATGGTTATAATTACTTAGCCAGTTTCGCATCTTAAAACCGCCGCTCTGATTTATGAATGAAATCTCATTGATAAGTTTTATAGCGGTACATGTGTCGCTAACACTGTCTATGTAATCATCCATGTATTGGTTCATTCTTATCGCGGCGACCGCTTCGGGCATTGTTTCTATAAAAGGTTCCGTATTTTTTATTTGATTTACGTATTGAGCTATAAAAGGAGAACAATTAGCGCCAAAAATTAGTGACGTCATTGCGTATTTTTTAACTTGACCATCTCGGGGTGGCGCAGCTCCCCCGAGAGCCTCGTCGGAGCCTGCAGGTGGTTCCTTACGGGGTAAGAAGCCGTCTTGCCATAAAAAACGCAATGCGTGCGTATCATCGGCGCGTATCTTAATACGTAAAAACATATCTTGGATATCCCCAATTATACCTACGGGATTTTCTCTAAAGCGTAACATTATACCTAGTAACGATTGTAGGAGGTCGGGTCCTTGCAAAAGAAAATCATTTAATGAGCAATTATTAGACTTAGCCGCTGCATCAAACACCAAGCGTAATTTTCTTTTGTTCGGGTTATCGACCCCGAAATGAGGTAAGTACCATACGCGCTTTTTAGTTCCCGCGCTATCGTTATCTATAGTTGCGAGCTCCCTAGCATAGTCATTGATAAACAGGTGTTGCACTCTTTCGTCATAACGGATTGCATAATCACTATTAGCTAGTAGCTTCTTTTGTACTAATTTTAAACGTCTTAACGCGTTAGGATAAGAGTCGGGCATGCACTGGTCATCTGACTTCCAGGGTAAACCTACGTACCAGTGTCCCTCGCGAAGTTCAGCAGTCTGATCTAAAATAGATACTGCTCGCACGTCATCTGGGCTGCGACGAGGACGCGTACTGACTCCAATTGAGTCTAAAAGGAAGGACTTGCGCACTTCCTCGTGCAGCTCGTCCAGATGGCGAGCGGATACACAACAGGGCTTAACATCAGACTCGTGTGATTTATCCGGGGCACGAGCAGAAGGGCAACAGGGTTCGATGGCGGGAGTAGGTCCCGTGATACTGTTATCAACTACGCACAAATGAAATAAATGTTCAACAGGTTCACAGCAAATATTATCGGTAAAACAACAGTCGCGAGCAAAACGAGAGTTAGAATAATGTGTGACGTCACTCACCGAGCTCCCATGTACACACCAACCTAGTGCTGTCTGTGTGACGTACGGCTCACGCTCCTCGCTACGATAACAACTGATGGGTGCGATAAGATGATGGTTATCTTGCCCTATTAACAATGACGGCTTTATATTGCAGTTACATAAATTATTTTTATAATCAAAATTTTTATCTAAACCGTATTTACTTAAATCTATTGTCGGTTTCACTTGAACGGGTAAATTTAACGCATTTATTTTACGCGCACGAACACTATATTTTTTGCCGGCACTATTAGACACTTTGATATTTATTATTTGCGTATCACACGTTATCTCACTGTTATCCCACGCGCTGCGGACGCGAATACGCTCTGGATTTCCGGTGAGACCTAGCTCGTCAGCCAGGTCGGAGGCGATCAGGGTCACGGTGGCTCCGTCGTCCAGAAGAGCGTGTGCGTGGAGCGCTCCGGCGGGTCCATGAACAGTGAGCGGCACCAGTTTCAAGAGCACTCGAGAGCTCTGAGACGCCACAGCGTGGTTCACGGTCTCGCTGGTCTGTGCTTCCGTGTTTTCATCATGGACCTTCTCGCTCTTTTTGTCTTCGGTCTTGACCCAGTGAAGAAGTCGGTGATGGGGCTGATTGCAGCCCTCAATGTCGCAGTTAGGGGCGGAGCACTCGGAGTTTTGATGACGAGGTGCGAGACACTTGTAACACAAGTTAGCTGTGCGGGCATACCTCCATCGGTCCTTCCTCATAGCACGCTTGAAGCGCTGACACAAGGGTAATCTATGACCCGCCTTGCGACAAAACTTGCATTCTGCATCGGCCTCGCTTGAGTTTGTTGATAAGAGGACATTGTGGCTGCTCGGCTTATGCTCGCGGTGGTCAATGTTCTTTCGTACATTCTGTGTGTAAATATGACTCACACCTGATCGTGCGATTTTATGCGCTTCTGAATAAAGAAAATCGCTAAGTAACTCTAGTCTCGGCGTATCAATTTCACTGCACTGTCTCTTATCATAGTAGTCAGTCCATTTTGATAATAAAACTGCAGGTAATTTACCTACAATAATAGAAAACAACTCGGGACCTCGCAGGCAGTCATTCTGGTTTAAGGCTTTTGCGGCTGTTACACAGTTTTTTATTTTAATAGCAAATGGTATTAGGTCATGTTGGAATGCGTGCAATGCTAAGGGTTGTATGCGGCGGAGCTGTGACGTAATCTTAGCTATAATATTCTCAGGCATGCCAAAGCGCAACTCGAGCGTGTCCATGATGGTGTCAGGCGTTGTACCTCCGATAAGAAGAGCGGTAACAGCTTCTTTAGCATCCCCTTTAAGACATTTGCGTAAGCGCCATACATTCTCTGCGTCACTATATTTACAAAGCCGGGTACTTTCTAAGTATGCCTCTTTGAACTGCAGCCATTCCATCGGGTCACCGGAATAAAGCGGTAAGTCTTTAGATGTAGCTAACCTAGTCAGTAGCTGTTTATTATGCAGTGCAGAAGATTCGGCCAAAGCATTTTTCAGTGCATAACTTAATTTATTTAGGTCGCTTTGTTCGGCCTTATCATGCGTGCAAGCCTGTGTGAGTGCAGCAGATTTAGCGGTGTTATTAAGCCAATTGGTTACCTTTTGATTTGTATTACTTATTATTGATGAAGCTCGTGACTTTATTGATTCCAGATCGGCGACGTCGGCGGCGAGTTGCTTGTTGATTAGGTCCGCCGTGACGTTGGCCTTCACCTGGGCCGCCTCGGCCTGGGCCTGGGCGGCGGCTGCCTGCGCCTCGGCTTGAGCTGCGGCGGCTTGGGCTTTCGCCTCGGCTGCCTCAATTTGTAGCCGCGCCTTCGCGGCCTCGGCTTCCATCTCCAGATGGCGGCGTCGAGCGGCGGAGGACGACGTCTTTACAGACACTGGGCCACCACTTTTATACACTTTCACCTGAATTTGCTCACTTTTGAACGAGGGAGCTGGCATTAGGTCCGATTCAACACCACAGTCCGTTATAACGCCACGTGGTTTACGCGGTTTGCGCGGCGTGTGCGGAACGTGGGCCATTTTGATCGGTTACAATAGTTCGTACAGGTAATGATCCGGCTCGAAAGACCACTTTGTGAGCGTTAGCGGGTCACTGGCCCTGTACGAGAAATAAAAACTGCCAGAATTTGGTGTAATCGCGAGGTAGGTGCGCAGGGGCGACAGACGTGCGTCCTGCTGCGGTTCATTAGTGCGACTGAACTCGTTCGAGCGCCGCCGGCGCTGCGAGCGCGAGGCGCGGCGTGCGGGGAGTGCGGGGGCGCGTGTCTCTGCGCCGGCACACCTACCCAGCTATGTGTTTATTATATATATATTACTTTTCTTATTAATGTTGTTATTAATACATATTTTAGTTTTTAAGTTTCAGGTGCGGAGGAGCGTGAGGCGAGCATCACATCGGCAACAACGAGTATACTATGTATTTGATCGAAACCAATTTGTAACAGCAGAATTCACACTAACCTTATTGAAATAACAAGTTGATACAACGTTGATGCAAACAAATATTTAATAGCATCTATTTTTTGTTTTCCATTAAATGGCTAGGTCAAGATTTTTTTGATGGCACGTCATAGTCATGTTATTTATTTTTTATACAAAAAATGGTACGTTAACTGATAAAGGTTCGCCATCCCTGGATTCTAGGTTACCTGGTACAGTCTGTAACGAAATAGGGACGGACAGACTGTCAAACCAAATTAAACTTTATGTCAGTTGAATAACATTTTTATCCTATTGGCAGATTACGTGTACTATGTTTAAAATGAAATTTCACCCCTTGGGTTTAGGGTTTTTTTTTTTGGTGTTTTGTGAACTTAAAAGTCTGTTGGCACTATATTTTTAATACTAACTAAAACTATTGATAAAAGCCCCCAAACAACTTTTAGATAAAAAAAAAAAAACTAAAACTAAGTATGGGTTGGCTTCCAGTCTAACCAGATGCAGCTGAATACCAGTGTCTTATATGAAGCGACTGCTTTCGTGACCACTGAGGCACGGGGTTATCACACCAGCAACTTCCAAACTCCGGGCTGCTACTAAGAAATATCTATGGAAAAACCCATTAACACTTTTTCCCGACTTGGGAATCGAACCCAGGACCCCACGCTCATGAGTCGCGCTTGCGACCACGAGGTTAACAGGGCAGTTTTCATACTGACTGTAGGTACGTCTGTCGGTCAGGTCTATTGGATAAACTTAATCTGTGCAATCCAATCTGTTTGATGGCTCTGCTAACTGATGACTAATTACTTTTTCATCTGTATTTCCAGGAGGCTGTGCAGGTCAATTTAAATGAACTTAAATGACTTTAGTTTAATTAAATGAAGATTGCAGGTTACATTTGTGCATACGTATTAAAAAAATAGTAGTTAGGAATACGAACATAAATAAAAAAAAACATTAAAAAAGGAATATAAATTAAATTTAGAATTTAATGGGTAACATTTAATATATTTTGTTATTTTAATTTTAAATTATTAAAAAAAACTAAAAAAGAAAAAAACAAAACACACATTACAAAATAACAAACACAACATTTTTTTTAGTTAAATTTTTATTGTCTTTGGTTATACAAAAACATTGATTAATTTTTAAAATAACTTACAAAAAACCACATTTATTTATTTCTTTATTAATAAATACATCGTGAATGACTAAACTTGTACATTGATAATAATAAATCCTAAATTATTAAATTGCAATGTTTTTGATTTCGTTCGTCACTCACACAAAAACTCTGGCAAATGTCAGTCATCTCATACAGAAAGACGAAGAGTATTTGGTCGGGTTTTAAAAACAATACGTCTTAAAGACAAAATAACACTTAAATGACTAAAAACTTATTATTGCACATAAAACAAAATTGAACGAGCCAGTTAACTTTGAAATTGAAGCATTACAAATATTAATTAAACTATACAAATAATAATTTGGTTCGAGTGCGGAATATTTGAACAGAGTCGACTCGTCGGTGTTCGGCGTGTTACACGCTTATTAAACTTAGTAATTATTGTCATCTAACTCCATACTACAAATTGGAAACTTGTTAATTTGTTTGGTTAAAATAAGGTGTCAATAATTACGTTGAAACATTGACGAGTAAAATATCAAATACCAGAAGCTAACACTTTTGTTGATTAAAATGTAATTCTCCAGGCGGATTCCGGCCACGGCGGCTAATCTTAATGCAGACTAGCCTAATATTATAGTGCACAAGTGTGTGCGCAAACACAGGTGCACTCCCTCTTCCCTAACTCTCATAACTCGATGGGACGGCAATCCGATACAACCGGAGAGAGATCAGGCGCAGGACCAACGGCTTTACGCTTAACCTGGGAATCGAACCCGGGACCGCTTGCTCAGCAGTTGCGCTTGCGCCTACGAGACCAACGGGGCAGTTGATTAAAATACGATGTGTAAAAAGACATTTCACATAGACTTTAACTACGCGTACTGCTTATCAAGCTAAGTAACATTATAGTAAAAAGTTTGGTGGGAAATGACTTTTATTTTAGTGTAAAAATCACTGTTTATGGTAGCACTTAGTTTATGGGTGCATTCAACAGTACAAGGGTCATGGAGGTTTTAAAACGTCAGTAACAACATTAAAAAGTTTGGAACTCAGATCTACAAGATTAACCAGAAGATTCTCAGGTATTTTATACTTTATACAACAAAAAAAAACATTTTAACAATGATGGTAAATAAAACACGTAACTGTTGGCTACATTAAGTGGCTCTATACACCCGTTATTGCAACACAAATACTTTAAACTCCAATATAACGTTACATTTTCATTCCAAACTCAAAAACTTTAAATTGAATCACGATTGCTTTAATCAAGTAGATAACAGAAATAATGGATCGACATTTTCCGCGCTAAAAGCACTTACAAGTTCCAAGTTTGATGAGGCTCCTGTAGATGCGATCCTATCGAACCTCCGGATTATATTGGTTCCAGGAATAAAAGGTAGGTAAGAGCCGATCGCACAAGTTGTAAGTTTTACTAACACGTCTGTCGATACTTGAGATCTAGGTAAGCTTAGCACAGCTTCTTTGTTACTGAGACGCACGGTAAGGGGGCTAGCAAAGTTCGAAGCAAAGTTTGACGAGGTAACACCGTGGGTCTTCCTTTGATATTTTTTGTTGGCACAGGATTTAAGCAGGGCTGCATACTTTGCTGTAGTTAACTTGACGCCGTTTTTCTGCTAAGTCCGTCGTCTTTGTAGACCTATGGCGACAAGTAAGCTGTGTGAGTTTGAGCCAACATTGAACCATCTTAAAACATTGCCGGCTCAAAAGATTTTGTGATACTCATTTTTTTTTCAAACAAGATGTTAAAATTCAATCCAAACCCGCAATAAAATAAAAGTACTTGCTAACATGGCTGCCATTTTAAAGCTCTGGCTCATTCAAAATTAAAACAATTACAAACATGGGAAACTAAAAATAAGTCGACCAGCAACCGGGTAAGAAATAAAATATTCCCATTTTTTTCATAAAAATTTGAATGTTTTAATACCGTTATTAAATCTTAATTAATGCAAAATCCCATCGAGTTTCCATCATACTTATTTGCTGAGTTTATTTTCCATTATTTTTTTATTATTTTACAACACTACAAATATTACATGACAATATTTTAATTAAATATTTCAGTTCGTTTTATTCCCTTGTCATTATTTTAATGATTTTACAAAATCGACATCTAAAAATGTTTTATAATAAACACCGGATTCGTTAAAATATTTATAGATACTTACCTCAAATATTTTAGACGAATTTAAACATTTATAATTATTAGTTTGGAATAAATTAAGACATAAAAATGATGAGATTTTAATTTTGAGTAAATAAATCCAGTTAAACTAATATTTTTTTCAATAAAACTGTTTAAATGTTTTTAATAATAATATGGGAATTCATATTTTAGTCAAATGGCAGTATTGTAGTTAGATATTGTATTGCAAACAAATAACTTTGGTAAAAATATTAACTTTCATTAATATTTATCTATTTTATTTTAATACCAACAAATATAATTTCATAATCACTTAATTAATATGTATTTATTTAGTAACAAATTAACACTCCGTCCCCAAAATATTTGAGTTACCTAGCGCTTATATTACAAAAAACATGATGAATATTTAGATAAATACGATTTACATGACATTCATTAAATAAATTAATCATAAAATAACGTTCTCATATATATTTTCTCCATAGACGTTATGATTCTGGGAAAATAGCAAACGTACGTTACTGTATATTAAAACTATTAATTTTACTAGCTATGTGTATTAATCATTGGGTTGCGCAAACTTATACGCAACGTAATAAAACCGCTACTTGTCTGTTACTACACACGTTTTTTAGCATTTTAGCACATTTTGAGCTCACATCTTAGTACTGTAAAACACTGACGCTATGGCACATATTTATGTTATGTACTAACTTAATTTAAGGTCACGTTTGATTCCACATTTATATATTTTATGACATGCATATATCTGTAATATAAAATAGGCAAAAATTTAGAATCTGATAATTTACTATCTATCAAGGTTCATCGTTAACGTACCATCTTAATATTTATATTTTATTTATACTTATAAGTATGACAGGGTGATAATAGTACAACAAATTTTAAATTAGTGTTAATCGCAAAACAAGGTTGTAAAACTATTATGATTCGAGCTAAGTATCAAAATTATTAACATCGAGATGTAGTACTTAACTATCTAGTAATATACAAGAAGTCTTTAAGACTCTCCTATGATAGCTGAATATGCAATAATTTAAAAACATCATGCAGCAAAATAAACACTACTATTAAAATGTAGAGCGACATCATACAAATAAAAATGCACTTTACAAAACAACTGTTAGGAAACGTTTTTCTTTAACACTGATTTTTTAACTAACTATAACATTTTATTTAAATTATTTTATAGAAAAAGAAAACAAAAAAAAAATCGTAAAAAAAAGAAATGACACACATTGTTACTTTTTTTGCTATCCATACTTTCAGTATAATGTCGCTCCATAAAGGGAATGTTTAGAAAATGACATCAAGATAAAGGAGTGATGTGGTGGAATGTTATGGACTATCAGGAATTCTGGAGTCTAGCTTTGTACTGTCAACTATTATAATATACACAGGGGATTTAAAACAAAAACGTGCAATATTAAAATTATTTTTTACGATGACAGTTAAGTACTGCCGACAAATAACGATTTTGCAATTCGATTTTTTTTTACAATACTTTTTGAATTAGCAGATTTTATTTTTAATATTGCACGTTTTTCGGAATTTTATTATGTTAACTACTAGATTACCTACAAAACAATTCGGACTAGAAATCTAAGTTAGGGACATCCACAAAAAAATAAGATTTAACTAATTTTACTGTGCGCATTGACAATACGTTTAGGAATTAGAATTACTACCTACCAAGTGATTACAAATACAATTTATTTAACCGGTAAAAAAACAGGTAACAATTGTCAGTTTTTGGTTTTGTTTTAAAATCATTCAAACAATTCAAACATTTTACTTTTTTTAATTCTAATTAAACTTACCATTCAATTCTGACTATTACACAATTTTTACTGGAAATGTAAAAAAAAACTTAATTTTTACTATACCTGCCTGCCAGCCAGCCAGCCTGCCTGCCAGCCTGGTTGTTTTTAGCTGTAGGTCTTCCAGATTAATTAAATAAATAAATAAATACTATAAACTTATTTTTTAATAAAAAAATTACCATCTTTATTGAATTGAATTTAAGTAGTATTTATTGAATAAGTAAAATAATGTTTCGCTCAAGTAAATGTGGTCAGTGGATATCATTCTGTTGCAATTGTATTTGTAAATAGTCTTGTCAGGTATAATGGCAGAATTACGCATTCTAATGTACTGTTTTGTAAATTAATAGAATAAATCAACGTCTAAACAACGCTATTGCTAGTGTAAAATATTTCAAGATATTTAGACTACATGATTTTTTTGTTAGCCTTTTCTGACCCATTCCTAGGCAAAGGTCTCTCTCCACTCCTTTCATTCTTCACGTTTCGTTCCTCCTTTCTATAGTTTTGGAGAAGTCCTCTCTCCTTGGTGGCCAGGTGCGACCCTGACTCACAGTCTCAGTGACTTCATGAATATGAAAAACTTTTAGTCTTTTACAATGAGATCAAACTAACCAACCGTGTATCGTGTTGCCCAGTAACTGGGTTGTGGAGGTCAGATAGGCAGTCGCTCCATGTAATACACTGGTATCCAGCTGCATCCGGTGAGACTGGAAGCCGACCCCAATATAGTTGGGAAAAGGCTAAGCAGATGATGATGACAACGAGAGCATACTCTGAAATAGTGACAGAAAAATGTAATCTGTTTCATACATTTTGATTGATTTAACAAAAAGGGTGGCGCAGTGGCTGAGCAATTGGCTGCTAAATTGAGTGTCGTAGACTCAATTCCTGCACGGATCTATATGTATGCCTACAGGTAGTTGTTCCAGGTCTGTTAGTATTTTTATGATTGTAACAAAGGAGAATAGAATAGAATAAAGATTTTTTGTATAAATTTGCAGTTAAATTATTTTGCTTCCAAGGTAATGTTTTTCATATTCATGACATCCCAGAACCTCTTAAAATATTAAACACTATTATTTGTTTTGTAAAAATGTGCAACGATGAGAAACATTTTATCCACTGTGCAGCACAGTGTGCACGAAGGAAGTTAATGAAATTTTAATTTGTTTTCATATTGGTTGGAATTATTTGTAAAACGGTTCACTTACTGTGTGTCCTTTTTTGGAAAAAATATAATAAAAACTATACATTTTTATTACATTTTATCCATACTGAATAAATCCATTTTTTGTTGTATCCAATCTGTAAAACATCATATTTGACACTCATTTTAAAAATATGAATATTTTTTATTTAACTCATTATTCTTATTATTGGCACATATTTGGCAACTGCATTTTAGTTTTATTAATATCAAAGTTAATCTGTTTATAAGAAAAATGCGTAATTCTCCTAAATTTTGTATAAAATTTGGTTTTATTCAAATCTAGGACTTAAATGTAAATTGCGTTGATATATAATAGATTTTCTATTTCTACACATACATATAATTAATAATTAGGTTAATAAAACCTCATTCGCAACAAAGGAACGTTGTACAACACTCATAGATCTGATGTATATATTACATAACCTTATGTATTTACTTACACACACATTAATTGTATAATACATATATATTCCTATTTATAATAATACTGCCGATACAAATGTCATAGACTTAATATATCGAATGTCGTATTTACATTTACATTTTATATATTTTAAAATCCATACATATATTATTTAGAATTCAATGAATATATCCCATTTTATCTACGTTGACACATATTTAAATATATTATAGTTAAACGTTGTCGGGTAAGTTTAGCGATGAATTAAAATTGGATTATCATTTTAGCTCACTATTCGTTCTCACAACGTTATCACAATAGTGATAGTAATTACGACATTAAAAGGAATAATAGATTCCGTAATATCCATAAAATTTTCGTAGAAGAGTGAGATAAAACAATACGGTAGTAAAGGGTCACGTAATGATAAAGATCGTTGTATGAATATTAAGAGTACATCGAGATATGATCATACCTCGCGTTGAACTTCAATGAAATCACAGAGTACTCACGACAAAGAGAAACAAATCCTAACAAGTTTTTAAAATGGTCACCTTTGAAATCTTAAAATTATCATATATATAAACATTTAGTATTCTCACAAGAAATAGATTTGAGTATTGCTCAGAATTTTCTATAATTATAAAACTTACTTAAATTAAATACTTTGACGAAACACACAGTTAATATATTGAAAAAAGGCTCAGGACTCTCTCTTAAATAATGTTCGAGACACATTGATGCACAAGTTGATACATTCTAACTTACAAGTGCTACGAGTCACGCAATGTAACTCTATTACATCTAAAACAAACACATGGAACATTTTGAAGCAATGACGTTAGCGTTAGAAGCTAAAACCGAGAAGGAATGTGCATAGCAACAACCTTTTTGTAAAAGCGAAGAAAAAATTTAAAAGGCCCACAAAAACTTTTCATTAGACAAAAATTTCAAAGATTTGAAGCACTCGACGAAAAAGTAAAATGAAAATTAAATAAGTAACCTTCAAAAGATTGCAAACTAAATTATTCTTGATCTAAATTCGTCGATTTTAATCCTAAAAGCTCAAACCTTATCCAGAACACTGTAGAGAAATATTTGACTAGAGTTACACCTTCAAAGCGAGCCGATACGAAAATACGAGATCCAACGCTCCCGTGTTACATTTTACCTCACTAGTTTCGCAAAGTTTATACAGCGTTGTTCGAATTCGCATTTCAAAAGTGACGGTTCTAATCCAATTTTAGGAAAAGCGTTTATTCGAATCTTGAAATTCGAATTTACGATATCTACAGTCCAAAAAAGAAATAGGTTTACATGCAGCACCGAAACTTCTTTTACTTTCAAAAGAATAGACCATTAAATCTTTGACATTATTTGTACCTATTCGACCATTCTCCGAAAAAGTGTCCTTCGCGTAATTACCGTACCCATTTTTATTTTTCACCGATTTCACTTAAAATCATTAAAACATGAAACACATCAAAGAACGAATTCAATAAATTAATGAAGCATTTAACGCCTCATTAATTTGTTTTTATGCATTTAAGTCAAATCGGCGAAAAATAAAAATGGGTACGGTAATTAGACGAAATTTCTAGAGACATCGCTTACTCCGAGAATGGCCGTATTATGTTTAAAAAGTCACACCTATACACCAAGCACGTTCGTTGAGTGTACAAACGTAACAAAAGAAACACGTTTTCTTGCATTTTCGTATCGGTCCTCGGACTAGATTTTTTGACGATCTACCAGTTTTTAATATAGCTATATTTCAGCTCTGTTGCTCTAACACTAATCACTCTTAATATACTCTTGGCATTTAATCTTTGCTCTTAAGTTTTGATTTAAAATTAAATAATTCTTCTTCTTATAACAGGAGAAGAGTCGGTTGTTTTTTGTGGCGTGTACTTCTTTGTGAGTTACTAAATAAATTAAACTGTAGCAAACACCAATAACATAGGTAATTATAACTTTCAAAGTTTTTAATAAGTAAACCATTTTTGTTTATATCGGACAAAAAAGAAATTATAAAGTCATTATTTTTTATTTTATTTAATCTTGTTAGTATGTCACAAGAATTTATAAAAGGTTTTCTTATTTCAAAACACCGGTCAATTTTTTTCTCCAAAGCATGTTTCGCACATCACAAAAAACGTCCGAAAACCAAAAATATTATTATTTAACCAACAAAATAAAAATCAAAACGAATGTATCTAATTCTACAAACAATATACTATGTATGGACGGGACGGTCAACTCACTAATCGAAATCAAAATTCACAACTAATCGTTTCAATGGACAAAAAATAAACTCGACTTTCACACACTAAATATATGGATGATACCACGTTTTATTTAGCAGTCCATTTTAGTTCACTTTTTAAGAAGGATATTTCAAATTAGGTACATTTTTTGTGCCAATGCTGGCATTTGAATTATTTGGCACATTTCATCATACATTTTCCATCATAATAAGATTTAGGATTTGTCCAAATCTATTACCATATCGAATCAAGTCGTCTATACTTCAATTACCAGCATTGCTTCACATGAAACAACAAAACAAAACGGTCACCAAAATTGGGCAATTTACATTTTGGCACCGTCGCAAGACATAATCATTCAATCAACCGAAGCTCATCACAATTCAATTGTACACACCTCTCGTCATCGCTTCTCTATTCCTATTGTGCCACTTGCACGTCAGAATCCTCACATACGTTCTTCTGAAGGTTGCGTTACAGAGAGCGTAGCACACCGGGTTTATCGTGGAGTTTATATAACAAAGAGCATAGAAGAAGGACCACAACTCGTCAGGGATGCACTTAGTGCACGCTGTGAGAGGCTTCAACAACACCAGAATGTTGTAAGGCGTCCAAGTGATTATGAAAGATAGAAGGATGGCCGACAACGTTTTTGCCGCTTTTGTCTCCTGCTTTTTCTCTTGTGTCTTTTTCTTTGGCTTCGGTTGTTTCGCAAGCCCCTTGCCTGCCAACTGTTTTGGAATTATCTTAGCGTTCAGAGGGATTCTAACATCCTGTATGTGAGACGTTCTTCTGGTCAACGCTTGATGTCCTGCGGGATGGAGGTTCAGCTCAGAGTCCCCTCTGGTCGGTCGGAAGTGTGGTCTGGCGTTAGAGGGCGGAGACTCCTCTGTGATCATCTTGATCGTTGGTCTTTCGGTGTCTGCGTCTGGTAGTTTGATTAGGATTGTGTATACAGAGTCTGCGGATGCAGATTTAGGTGCTGGTGAGGTAGTAGCGTTGATTCTGGTATTGGGAGGAAGAGAGCGACTGTCGCGAGCCGCCGGCATGTTTGACGGAGGCTCATAGGACCGACGGAGGGGAGAGGTACCTCCATCTACCACTGAGCTGCTAGAACCACCGCCGCGGGATGCGTAAGGATCCCTTATGACGTTTAGTGACGTGCATCTGAGAAAGACAATACATGCATGAATATACACAGCACATGGAAATATAAATTTTAAAATCTCGAGTCACTGCAACTTGATTCTTAAAATAAAGGCATTACAAATCAAATCTGAAATCTCTATTCATTCAAAAATCCTTTGCTCATATGGGACAAGCGCCTTCATACTGCAACCCGGAGTTAGTTATTTATTTAGTTACATTAAATCAAGTGTCCTTTATGTAACCCGTCATGCGTCGTGAGTTATAAGCAGTGCCCTCAGTGCCTCGGAGACCACCTTTGTATCGTTATCAGAACCGACAGTTCCTGATGACAGGCGTTGTATGAAGTACATATTTACGTACAGTCAGCAAAAGAGATAAGTAACCAGGGTCGCCTAATGAAATCAAAGTTTTACAAAAACCGATAGAAGTTTGAAAGAAATTTTTAACTATATTAGACGGTCTGGTTACTTATCTCTTTTGTTGACCGTACATTATGCTAAGATGTTGTTTGTTTGAAAGTCCTGAATATTACAGTGACCCCGGATTACGCTTTCCAAAGATGTTTTTTTTTTAAACTTTGTACCGGTCATGTAGGCCTTTATTTATTTATTTTTTTGGATGGGAAATCATCAAGTTACTTCAGACTTTTACTGACTAAAACCCATCCATGTTCTTTCTTGTGCTCTTTGCCTCCGATTTGCAGACATCTCTGTGAGGCGCGCGTGGAACACGAACGCGCCATGAACACGGTGTGACACGGGTGTCGTTATTTAACGTACAGACGGTGAGCTGCCCATTGCTCAATGTCCACAGGCCCGCGTTACGATTGACATTACTGTTAGTAGTCTCTTCAAATTCTTACCTAGACACTGAGCTCTGCAGCGGCGTCTCAGCAGACACGGGGGTGGCGTACCCAGGGTCCGAAGGCTCTTCCTCCGGTTCCGTGTCCTCAACATCCTCGCGACCAGAGTGCCACCACGCGACGCACCACGCCCGGACTGCAGCCCAGCCGCGTAGTGCTCGACGCGCGTTTGCCGCCTGGTTAAAACAAAATGGAGTTAGCTTGTATGTTTTATTTATTTATGAGCTATGAACGACTTACAGCTAAACAAAACAGAATAAATAATTTTGGAATAACTGACAAGTCTTTACTTATAAAAAATAGACGAGAAGAGAGAAGAAAAATAAGAGAGAAAGAAGAAAAAAGAGAGTGAGAAGTCTTTCTCGCCTATGGATTTGTAATACAGTGCAAAGACATGCTAGTGCTTTGCAATAGGCATTGACAAATGTGTGTTATGTTATGTGTTTATGTGCTTGTAAGTACACAGGAACCACCACAAATTAAGTAAGGCTAAAAATAGTTAAATTAATTTCACATTTTAATTATCTCTCTCTCTGTCTCTCTCTCTCTCTCTCTCTTCACATAACCACAGGACCGATCTATTATTAGACCAAACAATCAGTATTGACAATAACGTGACATATAATTTGTTGTGTGTTTTCTCTCATGCATTAATTTCCACCTGTCATGTTATCTCTTCTCCACCTTTGGTTGACTGGCTAGAGAATGCCTAAGGCATTAAGTCCGCCTTTGTACCTTTTGTTGCATAAAGTTTAAATAAATAAACGTGGCAGTAGTGCGAACTTCGTAACCGACGTGTTTGTATAACCAGATGTATGAACGAGGCAAAAGGAATATGTAAGGATCGTAGCATGTGGCGTTCTGTGGTTTCTGCCTACTCCCATGGGAAAAAGAGACGAGTTTATGTACGCAGTGCAAACCTTTTTTTACCCGACTACGGCGAAGCAAAAAGGAGGGTTATTGTACTTGTTCTATTGACAACGACGCGGACATATCTTTTGACGCCATACCTTTTATTCTTATATGAGATCCTTTATATTAAAAGAAAACAAAGCAATTGTTTTCTACGAAAATGAAATCAGCAAGGATTTAAGTAGATTTTTTTGTTCAAGAAAACAAATTAAACACTGAATTTTATTACGACATCAAGTTAAACTTCTGAGAAAGTCTTTTGAAATGAAGTCGCACTGCATTCTAAACGACTGTAATTTAGCTCTTCTTAACAAGTTGGCAGCCCATCGTCGTGAAGAGCTGTAATAACGTTCCTCGTCTTATAACAACGGTTCTGTTAAATAATACCGTTTCTGCTTCCACGGTTTGCTCTACGACCGTTCCATAATCAACAAGGAAATGAAAAATATAACCAAAGGGAATGAAAACCCCTTTAAAACTGTTTTTGTATTGCTTAATGCGAAGGCCTCAAAGGAATTTTTAAGTTGCTCTTCCCAGAGATTTTATTTTGACGAGCCGAAACCATTTATTTCGCTGTAAACAAATCGAATTTTTGATGAGGTGTGAATTTTTCTGTACATTTGAATTATTTTACAAAGGAGCTTAATTTTGGGCAATGGAGTATTTTACAAGGAATATTGTTCTGTTAACTGTGTTTAGTAATTATGCTTCGATAGCTTAGAACGATTTAATTGATATAAGAAAAATGCTGGCAACAAAATGATTACATAAATAATAAGAAAATAATTATTTATTTAATTAAACGCATTGTTTTACTAAAATCTAGCCTATTTATCTTTATTGTAAGTAATTATGAAGTGTTTCAGGTCCCTATAGTGCTTTCATCAAAATCTATGTTATAGGTACCGTAAAATAATAACAACAGCTTATTATTGTCGAACTACAGCGCAATGACCTCTCCTCATACAGAGAAGGCACGAGCATTGATTAGCACGTTTGTTCAAGGCAGATTGGCAATTTGGCTTATATTATTCATAATTCCAGTTATTTTTACGATGTTTTCCTTTAAACCACATCTACTCTACAACATTTAAAATAATTTACTCTATTTACGTCTATCGCTTAGAGTAAACGATCGATGATATCGATAAAATTGTTATGTTATAATCCCACAAACTCGACATGTATGTAAATTTTCTATCACCGAATAAATTGATGGAAGAGCCAAACCTAAAATCGCCTTCCACATCGGTTACAATCGGTTTTGACGTCTCGTGCCAAATAGTCGCCCCCAGTGTTGCACTTGGCACATACCCAACATCATAAGCATAGGCCAAGTTATAAATAAAGCCGAAGTACACTAAAATCAACCTTATTTGCGTTACATAAGAGCGGAAGAATCTGCATGGTAATTTATCTGGTCCTTCGTTCCGGTTGCTGCGTTTGTACAATAGGACCTATTGTGGTGTATGGGAAGTTTTAACTGCATTTATTCACAGGAATCTACTAGAACCTATTTAATGTTAATGTCTATTTGCACATTAATTAAATCAAGGAGTGTCTTGTTTGAGCTAGGCGAAAACTATTTAGCGATAATATATTTTAGGACGTCCAAACATTATGTTATCTCGGGGAAGTCGTTAAAGTCAGCAAGGGTTGCTAGTAAATTAGTCGTGGGCCGGCAATCCGTCAGCTGGAAACCTATATTTAACGCGGGTACTTAATTTGATTGACCTATAACCCGTTATCTGTATAAAACAGATGGGACGGAAAGGCAACGTAGTGTGCCTCCTAAGTCTTGGAAGACCTTGGATACCTTTGCCTAGACTTGTAAAAGGAACAGACGGTCTATTCTATAAAAACCACCCTCTGTGTATTTATTAGATAACGTGTGCTGTCAATCCTTAACATCATAGCTTACTTCCACCTCACTCTAAATAAATTTCATAGCAAGATTTTTACGGAGTAGACTGGTAGGTCTAGACTGGAGTGCCTCTGTAACCTAGTGGTGCTAAGCACGACTGCTACGCTAGAGGTCTTGGGTTTGATTCCCCCTGGTCGAGCAAAAAGTGTTGTTGGGTTTTTCTACGAAATTCTCATTAGCACCTTGGAGTTTGGATTTGTGCCCGGCTCGCCCCTATTACAAGGGACCTAAAACATACCGGCGAACTGTGGCTGTACATTGGTACACCTCTGGCTAACCTTTCGGGGAATACAGGCGTAATGGTATGAATTATGATTATGGAGACTGGTACCACCAAAAAAATATATTTAAAAGAATACACTTTGGTAATTGTATAGGTATATTTCTAAATAACTTCATCACTAATCCTTCAATAATATCCTATCATTAATAATGCTTTTGACTAATAGGACCGAATAATAACGAGTAATTATCGCCGACGGTACCATCCGTATCATAAATTCAGTTTTACAGCCGCTATCCGATTATTCCGTCAAATGAAACCAGGCTTAATATTGTATAATTGAGCTGTTTCATTTAGAAAGTTAATTTCATACTATGTTTAATCGCGAAAACAGTCAGTTAACAAAGTTGCTAGTATATAATTGACGCTAATGTTAATAGGTGGTTGCGGTTTTTTGCACTTTGTGCAAAGGTCAAGTATAGAATTTTCATCATACGATTGATGAAAATTCTATCTTCAATAATCGAAAAAATATTAGATAACATTTTTTTAATTGTTGAAACATGTGTGTGTTCATAAATAGAAAATGATATACAAGATATTAAGTTAAGTGTAGACATGTTTGTCTCTACGTAACGTGCAATTTAAAGGCCATGTCATCGTAACTACAAAATTTCATGGAGTTTAGTTAATTACCGACCAAAATATGAATAAGTTATTATCACAGTCTTCGTATGCCGCGGATCCTATCGCTCCAAAAGTCAAAAATTACCGCTGGGAAACTATATTTTGGTGTGAAAAATCACTGACATCGTTAATTTTCTGATCCTGATCTCTCTCTCTGTTTAAAACCCAGTGACATTTCTAGATTACAATTACGAAGCCCCACGACGAGCCAATTGATTGTAAATGAATCCAATCAATCACGTGCGTTCTATGAGTACATATCTACGCATCCATTGTTGTTTCTGTTAACAAATATGAACCCAGTACCGAGGTAAAAAACCGGCCAAGTACGAGTCGGACTCGCGCACGGTTGGTTCCGTACTATGATCTATACAAACGGCAAAAAATCACTTTTGTTGTATGGGAGCCATTTAAAATATTTGTTTTATTTTAATTTAATAATTTATTTTAAAGGTGAATATATGTATAACTAAATATTCTGTGAATATTTCAAGCGTCTACCTGTTGCCGTTATCAATAGCGAGTAAATACGAGCAAAAATATCACGTTTGTTGTATGGAAGCCCCGCTAAATATTTATTTTATTCTGGTTTTAGTATTTGTTGTTATAGCGGCAATAGAAATACATCATCTGTACAAATTTCAGCTATCTAACAATCGCGGTACATGAGGTACAGCCTGGTGACAGACGGACAGACAGACAGACAGCGAAGTCTTAGTAATAGGGTCCCGTTTTACCCTTTTGGGTACAGGTCCCTAAAAGCCAATGGATAATGTTTCATTATTTCTCGACACTATTTAAGGATTTTACGAGCCATCATTTTAACAGGTAGGTAAATGTTTGCTGCGAACATTTTAGTGCAATGAAATCACTGTGTTGGTCCATAGAAGGGTATAAAATTGTTGTTCAGGAGTTTGGACTTTGTACAAATTGTCTTGTTTGTACGTCGTTCGCTCATAGCGCGATTTATTATTTTTCCCGACTTGAAGGAATCTAGCGTTCATTTTTAATTTCGTAAAATATTTTTGTTTGGGAGAATATTGGTTATGCAGTAAGTGTATTTTTTTTTAACACGCTTTTTTTGGTCTTAGATGGCAATCAAACAAACGGCCTACTTAGTGGTAATTTGTCACTGCTGCATACACACATCTGCAATACTAGAGGCCTTGCAGATGCTTGCCTTGCGTTGCCATCCCAGAAACGGAGTAAAAATGTCTCATGAAATCACACGTGCACCTGTAGTCCGGTTTGAAGAGAAACCGGAACACAGCATCGCTGCTTTGTGGGAGAAATAGTTATGGCAATACTTCCTAGGACAAGCTACTTCAAAAAAATTCTCTATTGTGTCGTATTTGTTCATGGTTATGTTCAACCCTAAAAATAGCACGATTACTTACTTTAACATTTTCATTTTACAACTCAAATGATTCAACCACGAATACAACTCTAATTCTCATAATTAAAACATAGTGTACATAGAAACAACGCAGCACCTCAACTCAATTAATTCCAACAACATTTTTCTTGAAAAGGAAACAATTCGTGAAACACGTTGAACGCAAACGAATCAACGCTTGGGGGAACCTCATGTTTACTTAATGAACTCTTAACTAATCTCTCTAAACCATGTAATTCGTTAACATTCTACCGACTACATACTATAGTATGTATTTACTTAATACGATTGTATTTGAATGTGGTTAAGCGCCCGCCTCTCAATACTCAATATGCTCAATACTCAATTACTTATTGCGTTCCATAATGTAAATGAATGGTCTTAATAATATAAAAGTATAGAAGCATAATGGACCCTGTCGGGCACAGCAAAAAAATAGGAGGGAGGAAGAGGGGTATGCAGCAATAACTTAATATCTAAAATCTAAAGAGTAAAATAAAAATAAAACTTAACAGCACAATATCTAATCTAATAATTTAATCTATCGTCATATTTTAATGTACTATGTATGCATCTCATGCTTGAGGTTGAGAATCAATGCGACTTGTGCAATTCATATCTATGTACTTTCTAAGTTAATCTTGGACATCACTGACATTGGTGAGGGAAATCATCTTCAAGAAACCTGGAACTATAATTAATATGTCTAAAATCTCTTAAAGGCTTTAATCGAGTGTCTCTGTATGAATAGAGGCCTTTGCTCTGCAGTGAGACAATTATAGGCTGGTATAATTATAATTTTATAGATTGTGTGTAAAGAGTACCTAGTTTTATAAAAGGCGCAAGTTTAAGCCTTCTTATGTGATGTTCCTCAAAAAGACTACGAGACCCTTGATGGCTAGACCGCCGTGAAATAAAAATAAATGTAAAAACGAATTGTGAAAGTCATAAATCCGCGCATAGTTCTAACTAATTAAAATTATCTCAATCCCATTAAAATATTAGGTGCCCTTTCACACATTCAATAAAATCAAATTTTCGTACAAAAGGACCAAATAACAATTTATTACTAACAACACTATATTATAAGACCTTACTACCCCATAAAGACAGTACAAAACGAGTAACTCATAAATATTCACCCAAGTTGCATTATAAATTGTACCTAGCAAGTGTGACGTATGTATTCAAAGGTACAGGCAGAAAAGTTCCCATTTAAAATGCAGTAGCGTTCACGCCGGTAATTCGGCCGTGCAAGTTCTGACACCCGCTATCTCTTGCCGCGCCGTGCTACCCTGGTACAATTCAATTTATACAGTGTGGATTCACCGTTTTATTCACGTCGTATTATTTTAGTTTCAAATCTTCCCTCGTGGAAATGTTTTGCTTATTAAATTGTGTAGTTTGCTACTGTTTCGCTGTTTCGCTGAAGTTTTGTGAATGTGAGTTTTTGGTTGTACTTTGGGAGATTCTGTCTATGTTGGACATGAGTTTATTTATTATATTAACTAGCGGGCCCGGCAGACATTGTCCTGCCCTAAAACTCCAGTTCTTGCCTACCCTACCCCACCTAACTACTCCATCAACCTACCTACCTACCCACATACTTACTCTACTACCTATCTACCTACCCTACCCCTACAAACCTCTACCTACCTACTTACCTTCCTACCCTACCCCTACATACCTACCCTACCTACCTACTTACCTACCTACCCTACCTACTTACTCACCTACCTACCCTACCACTACATACCTGAATACTTTTTCCTGAATTTTCTTTGCTATAAACCTCACGGAGCCCGAGACCTTTCCAACGAATGCAAAACCGTGGAAATCGGTTCGTGCGTTCTGGAGTTATAGCGTCAGGAAGGAAAACCCGACTTATTTTAATATAGTAAATAAGTGCTAGCTGCCCACGAATTTGTCCACGTGGAAGTAAATTTTACCATACAACGTAGTATATGACTTTCAGCAATAGTGTAAAGCAGTACTACCAGAGATAACTTCATACAAACACCAATAATCTTGAACAAGATTTTAAATTAGAAGGAATTTGGTGGGGTTTATTGTTCATTTTTGCGTATTTTTTATTTGTTTTAATTAATTACCTTTACATTTTGAAAGTGTGCTTATTGAGACTCGTCGTAAGACACCAAACTTGGTATTTAATTACCTTCATTTAATTTTATTACAACGTTTTAAATGTTCACTGTAAACTGCCATTTCTAACGTATTTTTTTTTTGTAACGTCACATAGCCTTGTTCATTAATATACTAGAAAAGTGTAGGAGATATTTGCACACAGATGAACAAACATACATAGACTGGTAACATTAAAACTAGTATCTACAACTAGTTAACATAACGATGAAGACATTAACAAAGGGTTCTTACATTTCTCACCTGGTTATCCCTCCACCGCTGGTCGTGAAGGGCTCCTCTGACGTGATACACGGAATCTGCGTCCCCGGACTCGGACCTCGCGCGCCCGTCCACTTCTCTTGTCTCGTCACTGTTCAGAAAGCAAGAATGTTAGTGGACTTGATACTGATGGGAGATTTTCATTTGTTTCTTTCCTTAACAGAATATTTTAATCTCTGTGTTTAAAGAGACACATGTACGAGTACATAGATATCAGTAACAAATGTTGGAATTTTTCAGAAAATTGCAGTTAATCTGGTAGGAAATTCGGTTTTTCACAAGTTCACCTATAATATGATACGATTTGGATAGAACAGATAAAAAAGCACTTAAAAATTTGTTACACATTAGAATATTTTATCGTTAGCACCATGACACGCTTAGAAATCTAGCTTGTCAATACAAGAAGACATCTAGACGGTCGACAGATATAATTGAAATAAAAAATTATAACAATTAATTGAATTGATTAGTTGATTAATTGTTGTGTAATTAGTCTACACAACTCTTCACATTTAAATCAGTGTACTGTTACACGAAACTAACAAATGGGAACAAGACACATCAATAAAATCCAGCTCATAAACGAATAAACTAAACACAGATCACAAATCACCCGAACTCTACGAGAATCATATCATTATCGTCCAACCAACACAGCGTACATAAACTATTTTTTACAAGACAATATAGTGTGACAATATTTTACTATCTCAATGATACTACGACCATAATAATAACGATAATACTAAGGAAACGTTACATTATTTAATGTGCTCCTTGGTTAATCAAAACCTCGTAAGGCAAAACCATGGAACTATATCCCTGGCATTTCGCCAGTGTGCAACGATACTGTTCGCATATGGTATGGTGTAAGTAATAAAGATTGGGGAAATAAAACGTACAGAAAACACGCTGTTTATATGAGTGAAATAAAAACCAAATCATAGAATGGCCTCAACGTAGAAGAAATATAAAAGAATGTCGTAAAATGTTGTTTTGTTCCTCGTCCGAGTTAACTAAGGGAAAACAAATATCAAAAAACATGTTTTGTGTTATAGTAGGAGTTTGGTTACTACTTCGGTCCCTTGGGTCATAGCGTGATGTTATAATCTATTCTATTATTATTCCACATGAATAGGGCTTTAATACCCAAAAAAAAAACAAGCCGACTGGTAACTCCAGCGATAAACGCGTTCATCGCGACAAATAAAAAAAAACCTTCAGTTTACTTATATTACTATAAATGTTAAAGATACCACAATCATGTTTAAATTTCAAACTGCAGATTTTTTGCATATCGTGGGATTGATTCTATAACATCCTTTCCACCTAAACGATACATGTGCAAGTTCATAATTTCGTCTCAAAGAGACGTTAACCAAAATAAGAATAGTGACCTTATTTTGGTTAACTGGAACGTCTCTGCAAGTAATTTACAGCAATTTCAAGATTGTATAGAAATTGCCAGCAACTGCGCAGTTTTAGATTTTTGATTAAAGTTGCTGTGACATCGAAACTATTGCACCTTTACAACCACATAATAAAGATCGCAATTAGTTGTGAGACGGTTACTGATGAATCGTTTGTATAATGCCTAATCTATCTATACTAATATAATAAAGCTTTTTTTTTTTTATAGACGGGAAATCATCAAATGACTTCCCCCGCCCTGGGCGGGGCGGGAGGGAGTGTCAGACTTTTACTGACTAAAACCCGTCTATGTTCCTTCATGTGCCCTTTGCGTTCCGGGGGCGCGGTATCTCTTTCGAACAACCCGCAGCAATATAATAAAGCTGGGGGGTTTTTTGTTTGTTTGTTTAAATGGGCTAATTACTGAAACTGCCAGTCGGATGGGAAAAATCTTTTTACATAATATGATAGCCAAATTCACGAGGAGTAATATAGACTGTCTATAACATCACGTTACTATCCAAAGGCGCAGAGCAGTAACCAAAGACGTAACTTAACACTGGTGAAAAAGACTATGCGAACGAAATCGCAGATAGAAAGAAGCTAGTGCCTAATAGTCTATATATTTTGCAAAACATACAATACGAGAAGAAGACAAAATTAGCAGTCAATAAAACTACAACAAAGAAAAGTCTACAACCAAATCCCCGTTCACCTCAACACAAACAACACCAACACCAAACTTGCTCCTTCTTCACACTTCCTATCAACTTTAAACCAACACGAACTCCCAACTTAAATAATTCTAGTTCCGACCGTCTCTTGCGCCAAACAGCACGGAACCTCCTCCAAGTCTGCGGGAATTGCCTCTAAATCGTGTGCAGATTGGCCCACAGTGCAACTTTCATTTGTCTCTGACAGTTAGACTACTTATTTACAGTTTCGAATACTAGTAAAACTGTCACTGGGTTTTAATTGAGTTGAACCAATTGGATTTTCTATTGCACCCACTGTGTGGTCGGCTTTCCCTGTGTTTGGTCGTTATGTCGTCGGCAGCGCGGCTCCTATTATGTCCTTATGGTTTAATTGGATTTTTATATTTACGTCTTCGGTTTGAACGGTTTTTAGTTCTTCTTTTACTATAGTGATAAACTTATGTTTCTAGACATCAACAGTTTTGTTGACAAATTAAGATCGACTAGGGATACAGCGTATCTGCCCATTAGATTTAGACGTCAAATAGCTTGGCTATTAGCTTTTAATATTAACTCAGACATAATTAGTATGTCGAAGTCCTCCATAATTAGCACCACACTATTTAGTAACAATACTAATGTTAAGGTGGTAACAAAAAATAATGTTTTAAACTAGTAATTAAGACAACAGAAGATACCAACGACAATTTAGTTAAACTTATCAACAAAAAGGTATCTTCTAGCAATCCCTTACCAAATAGTAAACATGGAGGTAAGCAACATTCCTTAAAAATATTTCATCAAAATATTCAAGGTTTTTCTTCAAAACAATTAGAAATTGAACTGTTTTTAGAAAAGACAATGTTCGACATTATTTGTTTTACAGAACATTGGTTAAAGGAGTATGAAATGTTAATTAATTATGAGAATTATACTGTGGCCAGTTGTTTCAACCGTAAATCTATGCAGCGTGGTGGTTCACTAATCCTTATTAAAAATAGTATTAAATCAAAGCCCCGTAAAGATATAGTTGAACTATCGGTTGAACGTATTATTGAGCTGTCCTGTGTTGAGCTAGATAAGCATGTTATAGTGTGCGTCTACAGACCCCCAAATTACCAAAATTACTCTATTTTTGAGACTGTAATGGAAGATGCTTTGTCTAAACTTACAACTGGTAATAAATCAGTAATAATCTGTGGTGACTTTAATATCAATATTCTAGAAAATAATTCAAATAGCAGTAGATTAATAAGTCTTTTTAAATCTTTCAACCTATCATATGTTTTTCTAGAACCAACTCGAATAACTTCGACTACTGCTACATGTATTGATAATGTTTTTTGTTGCTGCACCTACTTAGATAAAGCCATAGTAAATTATCTTCCGTCTGATCACAGCGGACAAACCGTTTCTTTTGAGTACAAAACATCATTACAAAAAGTGCAGATACAATCAAGACCAATAACATCTGGTAATTTGAATAAATTTAATAGCACTTTAATTAGTAAGTTATGTGTTCAGAGCCTTGATATGAATAGTGGTAGTACTTTGTATGAAAAATTCTTTTCAGTCGTGCAAACAGAGTTTAATAATATTTTTAAGAAAAAAACCAAAACAATTTGCCCAAAATTTTTATTTAGTGATTGGGCAACTAAAGGTATCAGGAAAAGTAGGGAACGTCTATTTGAATTGTATGGCCTTAAGCCTTATGTAAATACTGAAAGTTTTAATAAGTATGTTGCTGCTTACTCAAAAATTTTTAAAAATACTTGTAAGTCAGCTAAAGCCTTGTACATTAGTAACAAGGTTAAATCAGCAGATAATAAAATAAAAACGGTTTGGAAAATTATTAATAACGAAACAAATAGAAATAAAAGACATAATGCTGATTATAGTCTAGAGACTTCCCGAGGTCCCATAAGCACAAATATCGATGTGGCTCAGGAATTTGTAACATTCTTTACCAATATTCCAATTAAAACTACTGAAGCTTTAAATTCCTCGCCCGCACTTGCTATGGATTTAGTAAGGGCTAATGTTTCAGCCTGTCCCAAGGAATTTAAATTTAAACATATTAACCCTCTGATTGTTATAAAGACGTTCAAACAACTCAAGAGCAAGGTTACCGAAGATCTGTGGGGCATGTCTACTAATGTATGTAAATCAATAATTGAGACAGTAGCACCCTATTTAGCTTTGATATTTAATTTGTGTATAGACCAAGGAGTTTTCCCTACTTTAATGAAGCACAGCAAGGTTATACCCCTATTTAAGTCCGGGGATAGCAAAGACACCAACAATTATAGACCTGTGTCGATTTTGCCGGTTTTCAGCAAGGTGTTCGAAAAAGTGATGCTCAATCAAATGCTCAATCATTTCAACTGCAACAACATCTTGCACGATCAACAGTATGGTTTCACCAGAGGGCGTTGCACTACAGACGCCGGTGTCACTTTAATTAAACACATCTTTAATGCATGGGAGGACTCACAGGATGCCATTGGCATTTTTTGCGACCTCTCAAAAGCGTTTGATTGCGTAAATCATGAAACACTCCTCCTTAAGCTCGAGCATTACGGACTTGGTCATCTAGCGCGTGACTTGATAAAATCGTACTTAAATGATAGACTGCAGCATGTGCAAATAAACGGTGTAAACTCATTAGGCTTAAAAGTAAAGATGGGGGTTCCGCAGGGTTCAATATTGGGTCCGTTTCTCTTTTTAGTATATATTAATGATTTACCTCATTTACTGAAAAACCAACCTCAAATGGTGTTATTTGCTGATGACACTTCACTGATTTTTAAAGTAAATAGAAAGGCACAACATCTTGACGACGTAAATAACGCTATGCATGAGGTTCATAATTGGTTTACTATAAATAACTTAGTATTAAATGAGAAGAAAACTAAATGCATAAGATTCGCTTTGCCAAATGTTAAAAGTATGTCATGTAACGTTACATTAAATAAGGATATACTGGAATTCGTCGAAAAGACAGTTTTCCTAGGGATTACGCTTGACTCAAAGCTGCAGTGGAGTCCTCACTTAACATCTCTAGCAGGGCGGTTGAGCTCAGCCGCTTACGCTGTCAGAAAAATCAGACAATTAACAGACGTGGATACCGCGAGGCTGGTCTATTTTAGTTACTTTCATAGCATTATGTCTTACGGTATTTTGCTTTGGGGGCGGGCTGCAGATATAGAGTCTATCTTTATTCTGCAAAAGAGGGCTGTCAGAGCCATCTATAATCTTTGCAGGAGCGAGTCTCTAAGGGAATTGTTCAAAAAAATTAATATCATGACGGTTCCTTGTCAATATATATATGAAAACATTATGCACGTTCGAAAAAACCTTCATCTTTTCAAAAAAATTGGTGATAGACATAATGTTTATACTAGAAATAGGAATAAATTAGATCAACCAGGTTTCAGATTGTCTAAAGTACACACTTCTTTTATGGGGTACTGTGTAAAATGTTATAACAAAATACCGCTCGATATTCTCGAACTAAATGAGAGAAAATTTAAAACTTGCATCAAACGCACACTATGTAGTCAGGCATATTATAAGTTAGAAGATTATATTAATGATAAGAATGCTTGGCTTAATGCTGGTCCTGCTCCACAGAGACTCGGGCTCACAAATTAATAGATATTGTTTTTTTGGGAATGTTTCTTACCCCTTTTTTCATTTTGATTGACCTTAATAACGTTTACCGTTATTTTATTGCTATTTATTACATACATCAGTCGAATAGGTTCACTAAAAACCTTAGTATTATATAATTTAACATAATTTATTTCAATTTTGTAAATGTGAGTACCATGGAGCCATTTATTTGTTAAGTTACTATGTGTTGGACACTGAGCATGGCAGTTGAGAGTTTCGTCATGCTCACTTTAATGTCTCGCTGACGGTGGCGCGTGGGTTGGGTCGTTTGGTTCCCTTCAAGATGGTTGAGCTAAATGGTGCTGATGCACGCGTCATATTCGTGAACGGGTGCTGTCAGTTGGGATTGGTCATCTCTTGAGTGCCATGGCTTACATCTTTATTATAATTTTGTTATTTTTTATATTTCATTCTTTCACTTCATTGTTTTCACATATAGAAGCAACAAGAATATTGTAACCAAGTTTTTGTAAAAACCAAATTGAATGAAAAGAGTGTCCATGGAGTTTCTTGCTCGTTCTTCTCCATAGAGACCTACGTTTTGGAACGAGCAACTAGCTTCAATATTAAACTGTAACTTCTTGACAATTCAAAAGTGCCTGTAAATGGTCTAATTGAAATAAATGCTTTGATTTTGATTTTGATTTTATGTCTTTTTGTTTGTGTGTGCAGTGAAGTTCTGGGTGAACAATTCTTAGTTCGTTGTTTGTACTTTTATATTTGTTATTGTTCTTGTCGTGTTGAGGGATAGTTACGAATTTGTAAGTTTTCTACAATATGGCACTGCTATGAAAACAGCTTATATAAGATCTAATCGATCATAAACATGGAAAGGCTAACTTTTCAGGATCCATAATCAGATTTGTTTTAATTTGACCCCCAAATTGGTTTCTTTTTTTCTGTTTTATTTAAACTTGTTTTTAAATTTGTTCTTTTTTGCTTTTTTACCACTAATAGTTTTGTTATAGTTTTTCATTGTACAATAAGTCTTACATTAATGTCCGATAGAGACTAAGCCTGGTGATCTGTAATAAAGGTTTTACCTACAATAAACACCCATCTGTATTTAGTGTAATTTACCGCACTGTGCTGTGATGTTAAGAAAATAAATAAATAATTATTAGTTGTTAGTGCTCGGAGTTTGGATTTTTGCCCGGTTAATGGCAATAGGCTCGCCCCCTATTACATGGGACCTAAATATACCGGCGAACTGTGGGTGTACATTAGTACACCTCAGCCTAACCCTTCGGGGAATACAGGCGTGATGGTTTTTAATTATTAGTATTAAAATTATTACATCAACAATTCAATCTTATTAAAGTCCTATTTTCACAACAATAACCCGATCGTCTCCATGTTATCCTGGTGGATACACACCTAGCGCGTTCTATGCTCATGCTTGATTAGCCCCAGTGGCAGGCATGCGCGCACATTGTGGCGGGGCACGCCACACGAGGCTTAGGTACTCACAGGTTACTAGTGGTAAATACGGGGCACATGTTAGCGGGAATAGGGTGATCTACATACAACTTGTGTGTAGTATTTAGAGCAAGTTTGATAGTACAAGGAATAATTTTAGGTGACTTTTTTGGTCCTTTGATACGGATAGGGAATAATGGCTTGAAAGTGAACTAAATAAAACTAAAATCATTCGGTTTAGAACTGCCTCAAAAACCCGGTTCCAATGTGTTTAAAATACGCTGGAGATGAGAAAATAAGGTCCCGAGTCCTTGGTGATATAATTGCTAGTATAACTATTAGAAACTAATGCCGATATAAAATGTGACAGTGTATGCGACATAGAAATATAACTTCTAAATGTGTGAAGAAAATTCTTGTTATTTAAAATAACAATCATCGATTAAAATAAGGTTTACATTCGTATGAATGTCATTCATTTTGTGTAAGTCGACAGCTTTTATTCCAAGTTAGATCCCGTAGTTACAAGTCAACGCCCAAAGGAGAGACAAGGAAGAGATTTGAAAACGCAATATTATTGTTCTATTTTATTCTAAAGTAATGACGGATCATTAAGGACCCTGCCTAACACAGCAGAAACAGGAAGGGAGGGAAAAGACAGTTTATCACCTCTGTTTTACCATTGCGAGAATAAAAGATTTGCCGGTATTACAGTTTACAGGCGAAAAGCTTTCACTTCTAAATTGTAGCGGGTGGGAGGGTCACTGTAATGAAAACTTTTGCCATGGATTCTGTACATGATTTTGCTGATCTCCCTCGTTTTAACTTTAGCTCTGAAATGCATATTTCTTTTTGTTAGCCTTTTCTTTCCCACTTCTGAGCAAAAGCCTTCCTCCTCTCCTTCCATCCTTCTCGTTTCAGCGCCTCGTCCTTCCAGCTTTGGAGGAATGTTTGGAAGTCAAACTTCACGACCGGATTAGACAAACAACAATTTATTCAATTACAAAAATAGCTGAGGTCATTCGGAAAGCAGCTACGTTAAAATGGATTGGGGCTGGGCCACATCTGCTGTATGTCAAACGATCAATAGGATAAAGGCAGGACCCAATACCCATTACCTTTTACATGGCAAGCGACATCGCGTCAGGTCAATGAAGATAGAGGAATGATCTGGACTCCTTCGATGAAGTTTGGTCCTAAATAGACAAAAATAAAGAGTGTATGGAGATCTTAGCCCTGCAGTGAGAATCTAGGTTGATAATAATCGAAAGAAGAAGAAGCGAATCCCGGACCCCCACTCATAGAAGAAGGAGGAACCATGGGTTCTTAATCGGTAAGAGTTCGACCACAAATAAAAGGACCAATAAGGAAATTCCCATGAAAAAAAGATTAATCATAATAATTTAACTGAATTGAAGAAATAATCCACAGCTTATAAGCGGTGAAACCCAGACGGGAACAATCAACATCATTGTTTTACATAACCCTCGTAAATAATAAATCTATTGTTGTACGACTTAAGGACGACACTGAATACCAACAAATGTTCCACAATAAGTCACTAAAAGGCCAAACGGGTCACCAAACTTGAGAATCCAACAATACAACACGAAACAATGGAAAACAAAGATGCAAAAAACATTTAGATGAATCGTCTTATCCGAAAAACGATTTCAGTCTCACTGAAAAACACTGCCTCCACAGCCCGAAATAAAATAAACGCCCCCACCTTTCCATAGCAAAATGTTCCTAAAAATCTCACCAATACGAATGTGAATCGCTTGTACATCAAGAAATAAACAGATCTCACGAAATAGAAGCTTCGTAATAAGTACTCTCGTGGATTCATCTCGAAAGGCACGATCCGAAACGTTAACACTACACGAAAAGCGCCAAGCGATTATGAATCCTCCCTCGTTAACTGTAAGTTGATATTTGATTGTTAAGAGCGTACAACGGGGATTGTTTCATTTGTAAAAGGTAGTAAGTGGTACTTGGTGCTGTGGGAATTTGAGGTGTATTGTCGCTGAATACAATCGGAAATGGGTCGGCGGAGAGGTTAATGTTAACTTATTGAGAAAGAAAGCGCCGTCATAAATAGTGTACGGTAGGAGCTTGTACATTTTCCGGAGGACTGTGTTCCCCCCTCCCCCGCCCTTTGTACCCTGCAGGTCTACCCGGTTGGGGTAACATGTGGCAGCCGGGGCCGGATAATGGGCGAGGTGCCCGTCACCCAGATAAATTGATAAAGTTGACGTGCGTTAACCTAATTCGTTATTAAGATTTTTTCTCGAGTGCCGTTTAATGCTGTTATTTAGATCCTGAGTGGTGGAGAGAATTTTTAAGTGGATCGTGTTTTACATTGGTTTTATGGTAGCATTTGAAATGTGGGTTGGAGGAAAGTGTAATCTTCGTATTACAAATGTGGTGATCAATGCAAATTCAATTGTGATAAAAAATTCCGCTCATGAATAGAACAATATTACAGCCTTAGCCTATTTCTTACTATGATTATAAACGCGAGATTTTGTGAGGATGAATGAAGTGATTTTTGTAACTCTTTCACGCTTAAACGACTAAACAGAATTAGCTGAAATTTGGCACACATATAGGTATATTGATCCGGATTAACACATGGTATATTTTATTGGTTTATAGCACGGTTATGATAAGGAACGGTGTAGTAAACAGATTTTTTTTAGCTTTAGTCTTTGTGATGCCGTATCCTGAGCCTGCCTGCAATATGATGGTCAAATCTTGCTAAGTACATAAATGCAATGGAGAATATACCTGCTAGTGAAGCAAACAGTTACTAACGTGCTTCGTATAGCATGTAACGTGTACGTTAGTTAACGTGCCTTCAAACTGACCTAAATAAAAAGAAACCGAGGATCTCACTTGTGGATGTGACAAAAATTACGTATATCAATTTGTTGAGATCTGAGGGCCAATTATACGAATTAAAACGATAAAAATCTAATCGCAATCTCATTTTAAGCCTCCTCTACACGTCTGCAGATGCGTCCGCGGACGTCATCTGCGGATGCGTCCGAAGACGTGTAGAGGGCGTAATTTGTGCATCTGTTGTAGGTATTTAACGTCTGCAGACGCACGCAGACGCGTCCGCCTCGAATCCGATTGTTGTCGGTTTTTGTGGCACAGATCAAAGGGTTTCGGCGCGGACGTCCGGTGTCTGTCCACACGTCTGGCGACGTATCAGTTTAATCAGAGTTGTGATTGAGAGAGCACGCGTGCTTCTTGCGGTTTAATTCTTGTTGAAATATAGCTCATAATATGAGCCCCGAGGAAACTTTAAGGTTTATTGAGCTATATCAAGCTGAAAACTGTTTGTGGAAACCCAAAAATAAATACCACAAAAATAAAAATGTTGCAAGTGTACCTACTATTATAATACTTACACCTAATTCAATTGTTTACTTATTTCAATTAATTCGATTAGTAGTTATTTCAATTAGTAGTTAAAAGTACTAAATAAATAAATAGCTACGGCAGCTATGGTCTCAATATCCATTTTTAAACGTGCGTGTTGCGTCTGTCGAGAATGAACCTAGACTGATCGACCTGCAGACGTGTGGACAGCTCGTGATGATCCATCTGCGGATGCATCTGCGGGCGTCCGCGGACGCATCCGCAGACGTGTAGAGGAGGCTTTAGTGACAATCAATGTCAAATGAACGTAAATTACAGACATTTTGACAGTTTGAGACTGAAATATAGCATCACGCGTGTATTCCCCGAAGGGCTAGGCAGAGGTGTACTAATGCACACCCACAGTTCGCCGGTATATTTAGGTCCCATGTAGTAGGGGGCGAGCCTATTGCCATTAACCGGGCACAAATTCAAACTCCGAGCTGCTACTGAGAATTTTATAGAAAAACCCAATAACACTTTCTGCTCGACCTAGGAATCGAACCCAAAGCCAACGAGGCAGTTAGAGAAATGAAATTGCGATCGTTCCTAAAATTCAATACAATAGCCCAGCGAGATTTAATGCAAAGCAACGCAATCCGGAAAACACTGAAATAGAAAAAGTAATTTAAAAAAAAACAGAAGTTTGTTATTTCAAGTCTCTATACGCCCACAAAACGTTTTTTTTAGAACTCTTTTTCTGTATCGAGCTGAGCACCGGACGTAATCCGTACGTGGTTCCGTCGGTTTTTTTCAACTCATTATTTTTCTGCCTTCACTAGCACAGTTGCAAGCGACACAACATAAATAAATACACATAGAATTAAACTGCTACGCTACATTGAAAATGCATTTTAGTATAAAAGAAAGTTTTTTGGTCTAATTTAAACGCTATTACTAGATCAATTAGGGCTGATTTTTGAAGTGAAACATCTTTAAAATCACATAAAAATCAGAAAAGAAATAGGTTTCAATCTTGAACAGTAAAAGCGACTCCCTTTTTTTATAGATGAGAAATCATCAAATAACTTCCCCCGCCCTGGGCGGGACGGTAGGGAGTGTCAGACTTTTACTGACTAAAACCCATCTATGTTCCTTCATGTGCCCTTTGCGTTCCGGGAGCGCGGTATCTCTTTCGAACAACCCGCAGCCCCGGCAGGCATCGGCCCTTAGTGGCCCCTTCCAAGTTTGCTGACATCTCTTTGAGGCGCACGTGGAACACGAACGCGCCGTCGACACGGTCTGTCGTTAGTTAACGTACGGACGGTGAGCTACCCATTGCTCACCGTCCACAGACCCGCGTCTACGGTGGCCGGGAGTCGTCTCGTGGCTCCCGACGCCCAGAGCGTCGAAATCAACGGGCGTATGCCCCGACACAGCCCCTCCCGATATTTTTATCGTCAGATAAAACGGAGATATAAATATGGCGCCCAACATGGGACTCGTTGGGCGCTATTTTAACACATCTATACTATAATTATTGTGAAGAGATTTTTTGTTAGTTTATTTGTACCGAAAGTACTGAACTAATTTAAACCACTTTTTCATCAATATATAGCTACATTCCTATACTATATATATACTTTCTGATTAATGTAGGTTATAAAACATCACGCTACGATTCACTGGAGCGGAGCAATAACCAAAGACAGTAACTTAACAAGGAAATAACACGCGGAAGAATTCGCAGGGAAACTCTTAGTTTTAAATACCATACCATCACGGCTGTATCCCCGAAGGGTTAGGCAGAGGTCTAAACAATGTACAATCTGCAGTTCGCCGGTATGCTGCTACTGAGCATTTTATAGAAAAACCCAATAACACGTTGCTCGGCAGGTATTGAACCCAAAGCCTCTAGCGTAGCAGTCGCGCTTGGGACCTAGGTACACCAACAACGCAGTTAGTTAAAAATAATTTCCATTTATTTAGGCACAATCCATTGCCTGCTTCCTACGCAACTGTGTTTAGCATTTAACCTCGTTATTCTCCATTAATATCCAAGATTCCTGCAAACTAACAAAGTTTTATTGTTCTAGATCGCATATTCTCTGAACTGTTATCGTCATCTGAAACTGTGACCATAATTTCCAACTCAATAGGTGTTATTGTCGTACGAAGTTACAAACAACAAGATTTATATTGTCATCTTGCTTGGTTCGGATTTAAACCAATTTCCTATGGGAAATAATAATAGTATGAGATTTTGACTCTCAAGATTCAGTTGAACATGACGTTTCTAATTCCTGCCTAGTATTGTCTCATTGCAGAGCAAAGGCCTCTTCTCATAAAGAGAAGGCAAGGGCATTCACCATGGAGTGATCACCACGCTTTCTGAAGGCGGATTGGCGATTGATTTCGTTTTCATTCTATTTACTGAAATGCAAGCCACACTTTTCTGAAACCTGTGTTTAAACAGATACGATCCTTTAAGCTACTATTAGCTGTAACTCAATAATGTGATTTTCAAGAGCTTTTTTGTTTGTTTGTGTGAAGGTAATCTCTAGAACTTAGAAAGTGAGTGTAAAAAATCTTGTGCCAGATTCATGAGCAACAGTAGGTATAGGCTATATAACATCACGCTATGATACACGAGAGCAGTGCAGTAACGAAAGACGTTTGTTCATCACAGTACTAGGTAGCGATCTCTAACCACAAAAGCGGCGATCACAATAGTTCAACATTATTAGCCATAAGCTAATTAAAAAAAACGTAAGACGTCATTTCACGCTAGTAAGAAAAACGCTGACGAAGTTATGGGCAGAAGCTAGTAGACTTTATAAATAACGGGTTTCTTTGACACACAAGTTTTTGTTAATTATGACAGGTTTCCCAGACTTCAGAATCTGAACTGCTGTAATAGGTATCTACGTTTGATATTTCAGAGTACCTTTTTTTTATATAGACGGGAAATCATCTAATAACTTCCCCCGCCCTGGGCGGGGCGGGAGGGAGTGTCAGACTTTTACTGACTAAAACCCGTCTATGTTCCTTCATGTGCCCTTTACGTTCCGGGGGCGCGGTATCTCTTTCGAACAACCCGCAGCCCCGGCAGGCATCGGCCCTCAATTTCAGAGTACCTGAACATTAGGTACGTTTAAGTAACTAAATAAACTTCTAGCTCTCCAGAAAACCTTAATTAGTTGACATAGAGATTCATTCTAGCAAAAAAATATGTGCTCATAAAAGAAAATATCATACGTTTTGCAGAATGTTATTCCAGGAAAACTTAGTTGAAGTATCAACCAAGTCTTTTATATTAGGTTATATTTATCTAAAAGAAAGTTAATATATATTTTTGCCTGTTAAAATCACAGTTATTGCCGAATAAAAGACGTTCGAAAAATATTCGGTTTCATGATTTCTTATATGTATTTCTTTACTTTTACTGATAATTTGAAGAGGTAAAGTAGGTAAACTGGAAGTATTGAAAAGACAAAAAAAACACTTATAAGCTATTGCCGAGTTATGCTATATTTTATGGTATACTTGACTTCCACACAGCTAAAGACGCGGACAGAAACCAGTTTTAAAATAATAACAATGTAATAATATACTATTATTGTCTCACTGCAGAGCAAAGGCGTCTTCTATCCAGGGAAGGCACGAGTATTGATTACAGCGCCAGCACAAGACATATAAACTATTTCGGACTTACATTAAATAAGTCCCGAATGTTTTCCATCACCGATGACCATTTTGAAACAATATGAGATTTTGACTCATAAGATTCAGTCGAACATGAGGTTACTAATTACATTTCACAATTAGTGAAGTTTTTTAGTTGCTGAGGACTTGAGGGCAAATTGGGCTGAAGTTTGTAGGCCCTCGGGCATAAGCACGTGTGCAAAGAAATTAGGGTCTATGTACACGTACGAGTGTAGGACGTGACGCGTTCGACATCCTTTACTTATGTGAGGACGGAATGATACGAGCGTCTGTAAGAGTTGGGAGAAGTTTGATTATCATAAGTTCATTAAATAATTATACCTGATGAATTAATAAGGATTTTGGGGCCTTTGGAAAGGTTTTTAAAGTTTAATTTTCAATTAACCTACACGTAAAGTAAGGCTCACTTGTGCCAAAACCTTAACTCATAGTTAGTAGCCCATTAGTTAGCAACTAGATAACATTAACGTTAGTTGGTGACTAATGGGCTTGTGTTAACAACTAACTCGGAGTTATAAGAGTGCCGAGGCTAGGCCAGGGCCTAACCAAAGTAAAACAGTAGAATAATTCGTAAACAACAGATAAAAGGCGCCTAAAAACATCGCACAAAGTCAAACAACTGAAAAATCGTTGCTTTCAAATGATTAGTCCGAAGAAGAAACAAAGACTCAAATAACTTACTCGCAAAAAGAACAGCAGGTGTCAAAACCATAATTTAGTTGTTGCCAACCTAAAAAACGAACTTCCAGTAAAGAAAAAAATAACTAATAATGTTGCTAGATAGAAAAAACAGAGTGAAATAGTATGTCGTAAAACCAACGCGGTGTACTAGGCGAACAGACATAAAAGGAGTTTCCTTTCTGCATACAAAGTTCTAACAATCGAGACGCAACACAATGATACATGTCTCTCCCTTACAATCGTTAGACACGGGTATAATGCTGTCTCACTCGCTGACACGTCCTTCCTGAGACTATAATGGACATCGCAAGGGACGGTGGAACTGATAGTATCGGATCTGAGGGTTGTCAGTAGAATTCTATGCTTTCTGAATAGGCTTGGTGTCAATGAATAATATATCTGCATCACTGTGCTCAGCTAACACTAGATATGATATGAAAGGATGGTACGAAAACGGTACAGATGTTGAAAGTGTTATTATTCGGCGAGCGGTAGTGGGAAACGATTGTGAAAGAGATAGCATACAATATTCTGAAAAATATTGTGACCCAAATAAATGTCACACGTAACACATTTTTTTATGGTATATTGGCAACATTAGAATTAGTGTCTAAGTAGGTTATATAATTTTTCTTTAATCATAAAGAGAGATCGGTTCGGTTCGGTCATGTTGAGAGGATAAGTAGAAGGTGACTAACAAAAGGAATCTATATGGCAGAATGTGAGGGGACGCCCTAGAAACACCTGCACTGGCCTTTTTGGCGAGGTTCTTCACAAAGGCCGGGTGTGCAGTACTCGTAACCGGCGTGCTTGTAATACCAGATGTATGAACGTGAACAAAGCGAAAGGATTTTGTAAGGATCGTAGCAGGTGGCGTTCTGCCTACCCTTAAGGGAAAAAGACGTGAGTTTATGTAAGTAAGTAGATTGGTACATAATTATATAAGCCTCAAAAAACATCAAACGGCGCCATTTTCTCCCCTTAAAGTAACAAACACAGCATATTAGATTTACAACATGTTATTGAATTTGTATAACTGTCCCGATATCTCCTGATTTATCTGTGTCTCGTCACACACTTGGAGCCTCATTCCCCACTCGGCTTGTGCCAATCTCTCTCATATTTTTTTCTCCGTCCAATAAATAGCTTTGATGTCGGCAAAGTTAAGGAAAACGCGACTAGTAAACATGTTTTTCTTTATGGAAAGTTTTTCAATGGTTGATAAATTCTGCTAGTTATTTGTGATCTGATAGAGATTGAAGGAGAAACTCGATAAGCTGGTTCTTCAATCTTGTTTTAATAAATACGATTGATTAAACATTGTAAGAAAACCAGTAGTCACACTTAAACGTATTACATTAAGGTATACAATTATCAATTGGTACCTAAAAATTACCCACTTTCTTAAAAACATATATTCCATTTTAAAATTTAAAAAATTTCAGCTACGCTAAAATGTCGTAGGCCCGACAACTGGAAATGAATTTATGCAATTGTCATTTACTTGGCCAGGGCTTATTTTTCGGAAACTGTTAGTTGGCCAAACATTATGGGAAATTAATAATAGCTATCTACTTTTTACGCGTAGTGCTCGCTCAATGGTCGAAAGTCGACCGTATTTTTTTTCGTCCTCTTACTTAGGATAGTTACAAAATTTACTGTTAACACTATACATAGTGTTAATACGTAGTGTTTGTGTTGCTAAGATTTGAATTTGGAAAACAAAATTAGGCTTTTGTTTTTGGGCCAGTCATTTTCCTTCTCTCACACCGTCGTGCATTGCGACAATCAAAAAATCATTCGTATAGCACTCCACTCAAAGATAAGAAAAACAGTGGGACTTATTTCTCAAATGTATTTTGATAAAACCCAATACGCGGCCGTTACCAAAGGCATTCTCTTTGCGAGAAAAAAATACATCCTTCACGAAATTAGATTCCTTTTCACACGCTTTATGTATATTTTTTCGCTCCTTTTCGAAATTGATCTCTTGTGGTGTTTTACGAAAAGGCCCTCCGAAAGCCCGTGTGCTTTGGTTTAAAATCTTAGTAATGTATCTAATCTTATAACTACTATCTTTTATTTCTTTATCGGGTGGGCAGTAAGGTCTAACGACCCCACACACCCTAGTGTCAGGGTTTCTAAACCGCCTCAAGTGCCTCTGACATGGTTACCGATGTCAATGATGTCCATGATAAACTTAGAAAGTACAAATAAATTAGAAAAAGTCACATTGCTACTTGCCCGTGCCCGGTTGCGAACCCACAACCTCGTGCACGTGAGGCGGGCGCCTTAACCACTGGGCCATCACGAGCCCTTATGACAATAGTTATGATGTTACAACTACTATTATAAACGCGAAATTTGGATAGATGCTTGTTACCCAATCACGGCAGTACGGCTCAACGAATTTAGGTAAAATTTTTCACAGACACACTATTACTCTAGAATAGCACATAGGCTACTTTTTATTTCAGAAAAAAAAACCCTTTCTCGTGAGATAATATATCGATGCGGCCAAAGACGCCGGCAAAAGCTAGTTCTTATACATAACTAGCTTCTGCCAATACCATTAAAGTATATACAGTTTAATGTCCATGTCTATGTATATTTTGATGTGCTTATCAGGTCGAGCAAAAAGTGTTATTGGATTTTTCTATGAAATTCTCAGTAGCAGCTCAGAGTTAGGATTTGTGCCTGGTTAATGGCAATAGGCTCGCCCCCTATTACATGGGACCTAAACATACCGGCGAACTGTGGGTGTACATTGGTGCACCTCTGCCTAACCCTTCGGGGAATACAGGCGTGATGGTATGTATGTATAATAATGTATATATAGTTTAATGGTATTCTGCATACTAATCGTAGATCTAAAAAGATATTGATAACACAGAGCAGATACATCATCGAACTCCTATCAAGCTTTCGAAGACTCCACCGTTTTCTAACCCCAAATGACGTTCACATCTCCCTTGGGGAACCCTTCACTTACTACCCTTCTCAAAGGCCTTGTCGAGCCCTTTTCGACCGATAACGTTACGATCTCGCGACCAGCTGCGACCGACGGCGACCAACAGCTATTTTCTTTTCCGTTATTATCCGAAACGGTGTTACTTCGGAGAAAAGTAGTAACAAGGTAACAACACTATTGTGGTCTTGATGTTACTGCGAAATCGTGACTTTGTAAAGGGATTGTGTGATCTTCTGAGATACCTGTACAATGTTGTTTTGGTACACGAGGTTGCGGGTTCGCAACCGGGCACGGGCCAGTACCAATGTGACATTTTCTAATTCATATGTACTACTTTTTAAGTATATCTTGGACATCACTGACATCAGTAATCATGTCAGACGGTTCAGGCGGTTTAGAAACTCTGACACTAGGGCGTGTGGGGTCGTGAGACCCTACTGCCCACACGGTAAAGAAGAAAGAATGTTGTTTTTTGGTCAAGAGTTATCTCACACCGGTAGTGTATACCTTTCTTCCATTGCTTGCTCTGGCCAATTATTTTCAGAAAAGTGTTCAAGTCGTAACACTAGCGTTTCCTCTTCGGTAACGACGTCCTGCCTCAGGTAACTGGTGTTGGTCATTGGTTTCTTTCAGAATAAAGGGTGATTTTGAAGCAAAAAAACACGAGTAAAAAATTCGGAAGGTGTTTTTACTTGTAACACCAAATGGTTTATTTTAAGATTGAGGTTTGAAGGGGCATTTAGGAGACTAAACTACAGTACCTAGCTACTATGGTCTAAAATTCTAAAGTCGTAAAGCGTCAGTCGTTTTATCTTGGCTGAATCTTGTGATTAGAAAGTTGCTAAGATTCAACAAAAGCCAGACAAAAATGGCAGAATATAAGGATCTCAATATCAAGAAGGTCAATTCCGTAACTAAAAACATTCAAAATGTCAATCTGATCTTAGCGACTATCAATATCAAAAACTTGGACAAATTAGAATGCGATCGTTGCTAAGCTTACGGGAATTGCCCCTCAGTTAAAACCGTTTCTGTTCTACTAATTCTAGACTACCAAAAGGCAATAATAACATTAATAAAGCATCATTTCGAGTACTCGTTAGTAGCCTGACATCGATACAAGTCTCTCATCGAATGTTGCCTCTATATTCAATAGCAGTCGTATTCATGCGGTAGTGACATATGCAATAAAGGTCCACTCGAATACTATGAATGGGTTATGCTTTGCCGCTCATTGATTGCATTGACAGCACGACAGCCAATTACTAGCGGCTTAATGTACAAATGAATAAACTATTTGGTAAACAGGCAAATATGTTCGTATTTCTACTACATATGTACATACCATCATGCCTGTATTCCCCGAAAGGCCCCATGTTATAGGGGGTGAGCCTATTGCCATTAACCGGACACAATTCAAGAAAATGTTCCTTCTTCTTATCGTGTGGGCAGTAAGGTCTAACGACCCCAAACACCCTAGTGGCAGAGTTTCTAAACCGCCTCAAGGGCCTCTGACATGGTTACTGATGTCAGTGATGTCCAAGATAAACTTAGAAAGTACATATGAACTAGGAAAAGTCACATTGGTACTTGCCCGTGCCCGGTTGCGAACCCACAACCTCGTGCATGGGAGGCGGGCGCCTTAACCACTGGGCCATCACGACACTAAGAAAAGAAAATGTTAAATAATCGAAAATAAAGAAACAACCTTGGTCTTTATTGAAATAAGATAATAACGGAACTGTTATTAATTTCTAATTTTAGTTTGTTTTTAATTTTCCTAGGTTCGATTCCTAGGTCGAGCAAAAGTGTTATTGAGTTTTTCTATGAAATTCTCAGTAGCAGCAAGAGGCTCGCCCCCTATTACATGGGACCTAAATATACCGGCAGTCAGTGGGTGTACATTGGTACACCTCTGCCTAACCTTCAGGGAACACTGGCATGATGGTATGTTGTGAGTGTTATCTATACGTGTGCACCATAAACACACAGCCCCGCTACAATCTTATTGGCTAAATCAATATACCCCGAAAGCATGTACAACTATTTTCATTAAATACATATCGATAAAGAAGAAAATATAAAAGAATGCAATATTAAGAACCCGTCTAAAATATATTACTAAAGAGCTACAAAAATGCGGCGTATTCTATAACTACTGAACCCTTGTCAGAATATAATCTGCGCAGAATTCCCGGGAGGCTTTCGAGTTTCGATATATCGAGTGTGAGAATCGGTCGAGATCCGTGCTCAATGATGCATCAGCCATTTTAGCGGCCAACTTTTGAGAGTCTTGAACGTCTATTGATCGGTCGAAGATGGTTCTGTGGTTAAGACGTCAGACTGTCAGAGTTTGCAACCAAGCAAGGGGGTACTTTCCCATATGCCTTTTCCTATTTGATGTGTACCTACTTTCTAAGTATATCTTGGACATCAGTGAAAGCACACATCGTGAGGTAACCTGAAAACTGGAATAATACCTTTCAGTTGGAAAATAAAGGCTGGTATTATCAGTATTACATTTTTTCGGAGATATTTCAACCAACACAGCATTGATTTTATATTCATTCCTCTAGACTAGGCAGTTTGTTACTTATTTTTGTCTTAGATAAAAATCTACCACCTAACGTCCCATCATCATTACAAAGGATATTAAACACTGTAACGCCTACAATTCTCATATTTCCAAATTCAACACACCCACACGTAATCCTCAAGATTACTCCACTATTATAATAATTACAACATTACAAACAATTACTAACACTAGATGATCGCACAGGTAAACAAAATATCGTCTGTCACGCCAGTTAAGACACGCGCATAAGGACATAAACACACAGTCAGCGTGACAAAGGGCTCAATGGGGTCATTAAAGTCCCCTTGAGATAGCGTGTTGCGCCGTTACGTACTCCAATTTATACAATTTGCGTTCAAAATGTCGTCATAATTAGTGATAGATGGGACTATTGTGTTTTAGTGTCGCGAGATGTGTAGGTATACATGTACATACATCTTTATGACCGTGGAGTAACAATTATCTATTAAAGAGGTTTTTTGCTTGTAGGTTAAAATGCGGTAATCTCTAAAACTAAAAATCGTATTAGAAAAATACTTTTTGTTTAAGATAGCCATATTCATAAGGAATAATATAAGTCATGTAACATCATGCTTCGGCAAAAGTAATGTATGTAATGTAAGTAATGTAACGCGGGTGAAAAAAAAACACGCGGACGAAAAAGTCGTGAGCAAAAGCTACTTAAAAGTATGAAGGAAATAATTATCCTTGCTATCAGGAGTAAACCTAATAATACTATTAAGTAGGTAAATTTAGCTGCTTAGTACATATAGTCTAAGAATTTTTTTTCCTGTAATCGTCCCCTTAACACTTTACTGGAATATTCTGTAAAAACCTGCCATTGCGGTTAAATATCTGTCATCCCACCGATACTAGAGATTAACAGCTTATCGCAAACTCAGTTCACTTAACAAAATGAAAACCATTTTTACAAAATGATTCTGCTGATCGATATTACTTAAAGTAGCCTCAAGATAGTACCGATCAATCCCAACATAACAATGACCATTTTTTTGCAACCATAAACGGAATTTGCAACAGAAGGCTAATAAATAACTGAATAAATTCTATCGCAGCTAAACAGTCAACTAACACTTAGTTACATGGCACGCTAGTAGTGCACAGCCGTGTCACGTAAATAAAACATGTGGCACGCTTGTCAACGTGATTAGCGCTCAGTCGGCGTGACAAACTGACACAGTGTTCTAATTTCAAATACAAACCTGCACCCAAATTGTGATAACTAGAGTAGGACCAGATTTTATCTTCTACTTATAATTATCAACAACTATGGAGAAAGATTTTAGTATCAATAAAACCACGTGATTTTGTTAGCTGTTTTTTTTTAAGCAATTTAAGGAATATTCCAGAACTTTAAAGCTATGAAAAGTATGTAGCAAAAAGGTAAAGTGGTTTTTACAATATACAGTAAAACATTAATGTAAAAACGAACCGAACAATTGAACGTAAGTAAGTAAGGTACCTTTTATACCTGATACCTGGAAAAGAGGCTAGCATTGAAGCTAGCAAGTACACAAACCTTTTTATAACTACATATTCTTCTACCTATGCCTAAAATTTCATTTTCTTTTATTAAATTGTCTTAACTTTAATCGTATTTCTTATTGATATTCTCCACACCGTTCACGGTCACGGCAGCCAAAATCAATGGAAGTCAAGTACGAAGGCGATATTATAGTGCACGAGCGTATGCGCACGCACATATGCACTCCCTCTTCCTTTACTCTCCTAGTCCGAGAGTCAAAAACACGAAAAGAGAGATCGTGTGCAATACCAACAGCTTTACGTGCTTTCCGAGGCACGAGGGTGTCACACTATCAACTTCCAAACTATAAAACTACCCCATTAACATTGTTTGCTCGGCCTAAGAATCATCCCTATGACCCTACACTCAACAATCGCGCTTGCGATGACGAGAACCGCGGGACAGTTATTCATACATCTTCTGATCGACCAGCCCTGTAATTTCAGTCATGCTAAATTCATTCAGAGATGACTTATGGATCTTGAACCATAAAACAATCAAACAACTACCCTATGAGCGTGTAACAGCGTGTTGGGTAAACAAAACACGGTGCACGCTGTCATCGCGATTAGCGCTCAGCCAGCGTGACGGCCACCACAATGGGTTAATTTCCCGTGGCCGCGTATAATAACACGACCGGCCGCACGATCATTGTGCTGTTTGTATTGTCCTTGTCAACTACTAAACTAGCTGGTACGTGTTTGCTGATCGTAATAACAAACGGATGAAGTGACGATGACTATTGCTCTTCAATTTAATTCCATTCTGATGGTAGTTACTGAAAATTTGACGAAATAATTTGTTACGAACTCTTTAGTTGTAATATTTTTTTACATACAAATACGTACCATCACGCCTGTATTCCCCGAAAGGTTAGGCAGATGTGTACAAATGTAGACCCACAGTTATGTTGAGGCCTGTTAGGTTAGGAATGTTTATGCTCCATGTAATAGGGGGCGAGCCTATTGCCATTAACCGGGCACAAATTTTAACTCCGCGTTGCTACTGAAAAACCATCCATCACCATCCATCACGCCTGTATTCCCCGAAGGGTTAGGCAGAAGTGTACCGATGTACACCCACAGTTCGCCGGTATATTTAGGTCCCATGTACTAGGGGGCGAGCCTATTGCCATTAACCGGGCACAAATCCAAACTCCGAGCTGCTACTGAGAATTTCATAGAAAAACCCAATAACACTTTTTGCTCGACCTGGGGAATCGATCCCAGAACCTTTAGCGTAGCAGTCGCACTCAGAACCACTAGGCCAACGAGGCAGTCCACTACTGCAAAATACTACTGAAAAATCATAGAAAACCATTACTGAAACTGCACTTAGAGTGCAGTTTCAGTAAAGGTCGGTTATTAAAATAAACACACACGTCAGAACCTTGATTACGTGCTCAGCACGAATGTATACTGTCACTGATTAATAACAGTATATTTAAATTTTACGCGAACAATATCGTAATGTTGTATTGCGAAATGATGTTTTGTCTAGCATTTCCAGTAAAAAAATATATTTCCTTTAATAACTTGATTTTAATGGAATAAAAAAAAATAGTTTATTCAAAATGATTCTATAAAAAAATAGCTTTCATTTGATGTTTAAATCATTGTCTTAGGTAGCACAATGTTTAACATAATGATAAAAAAACTCTGTTTGATTTTCCTGTAAAATTTGAATTTATCGATTACGATATTATTCGGTGGGGGGAGCGATATGTAAACTGTATGTATTTTAACCTTAACCCAATCCTTACTGAAAGTACACTCTAAAATGGTCGGTTATTAAAATAACCACACGCTGTCACGTCAGAACCCTGATTACGTGATAATGGAATACGTTAACACGTTGCGTCAGCTAGACGTCACGTGACGTTACAACAGCGTGCTCAGCACGAATGAATACTGTCACCGATTAATAACAGTACATTTAAATTGTGCTTGAACTGCAGAACTGAAAATGTTTGCGTTTTATTTTAAGAGTCAATAAAAACGGGGGGAAAGCGTTAGGTACTACTCTTTCCATTCATCTGTTTAGTACTAGAGCTCTTTGTGAAGGAGCTCGTCCGGGATAAGTACTGCCACTACTACACTTATACTTAGACCCTATAGATACTTAGCCTAAGTTAGACTGGTAAAAAATGCCTAAGGCATTAAGTCCGCCTTTGGACGGTGTATTTCATACATTATGTGCATAAAGTTTAATAAATAAATATTTCTGCCGCAAAACAACGTTGCTGTGTTCAGTTTAAAGGATATGGGTGTCGGTGACAGGCGTATGAGACATTTCAACTTTGTCTCTGGGATGGCAACGCAAGGATTCTAGTATTGCACATGTCTATAGGCAGCGGTGACCACTTTACAACAGTTAGGCCGCGGGCTAGTTTGCCATCCAATGGCATAAACAAAAACTTTCTTAGCGTGCAATTACGTGTTACAAACTTGCTCACAAAGCATGATAAAACACACTTGCAGTATCTTCAGCAGCTCTTCAACCGCTTTAAAACACTGACAACAAAAAAAAACACCTTCAAAACACACAACATTGTTCCTATATTTCATAGGAATAAATGTATTACATCCGCCGCCACCACTGAGTTATTTTTTACGATGTAAGCTCACGAAATCGATAGGCTGAAATATGTGCCATTAAACACAGGATGGCCGACAGAACTGACTTGTCAATCGGAGTTATTTCACGCGTATTTTTAGCGTAATCCTTCAGTTTTCATGTAGTGGGTGAATTTTACAGTAGTTTTATATATAAATACCATCACGCCTGTATTCCCCGAAAGGTTAGGCAGAGGTGTACCAATGTACCCACAGTTCACCGGTATATTTAGGTCCCATGTAATAGGGGCACAAATTCAAACTCCGAGCCGCTACTGAGAATTTGATTTTTTGGAAAAACACAATAACACTTTTTGCTCGACCTGGGAATCGAACCCAGGACCTCTAGCGTAGCAGTCGTGCTAACGACCACGAGGCTAACGAGGCAGTTAAGAGAACAGTAGTTTTAGTTGTTTGTAAAGCTATATCGAGAAATTCCATAGTGCACAATACTTGCAAAATTTTATTCCCAAAATGCGGCAGTGTAAAACACGTGAATTTTATGCTCTGTGAACACAATTCAATTACAGGCTGATTTTGCCTTTAAGCGATGCCATATTTTACGCCACATCAAGTAAAGTAAGTCGCCAAAATTACGTTGCATTTGGTTTTGTACGACAGAACATAAAATAAATAAATAATAAAAATTTATAACTGACCCACTGCAGAGCAAAGGCCTCTTCTCATACAGAGAAGGCACGAGCAAAAATCACCACGCTTGCTCAAGGCGGAGTGGCAATTTCAGACTTATATTAATTATAAGTCCAGGTTTCCTCACGATGTTTTCGTTCACACACACACACGACACAACATAATTTGTGTTAAATTCAAAAATTAATAATTTATCACATTAAACCAAAAAAAAAGCCGTACAGAATAAATTCTCACACTAAGGGACATAAATATAGCGTTTACGAATACAGAAGTGCATTCACGGTCCTAGCAGTTTGCATAGCACAGTCGTAACTGCACGAATAGGCGCGTAGGCTCGCGGCTACGCGGGTAGCAAATGAAGTTACGGTACTACGCAATGACTACGACAAATAAAAATTGACTGTATACCAAAAAAACTTTTTTAGTTTTAAATTGTGTTTAGTTCCGCCAAAACGGACCAAGACGTCAACATTTTTACCATTTTTCGAAGTAATTGCTATGATTTTGAATATTTAACGCTAATTTATTTTTAATCTTTTCGAAGCATAAGTTTGTTATGGACATTGAGCTATTATTGATAGATAGTAACACATTTTGCAAATTGAATTATTGAGAGATTGTTAAGCAAAATTAAGGTCAATATATCTATTGTTTGTGTATCGACTGCTACGCTAGAGGTCCTGGGTTCGATTCCCAGGTCGAGCAAAAAGTGTTATTAGGCTTTTCTATGAATTTCTCATTAGCAGCTCGGAGTTTGGATTTGCGTCCGGTTAGTGGCGATAGGCTCGCCCCCTATTATATGGGACCTAAATATACCGGCGAACTGTGGGTGTACATTGATACACCTCTGCCTAACCCTTTGGGTATTTATTCTCATTTTTTTTATATCTTTTGTTTTTCCTAACACTCCATGACTTTTCACTTGCCCCCGTAAAGAGAAAAAGGTCATAAATATAAATGAAAAAAAAAAAAAACTTCCCAAGTGCTCTAAATGCTGTATCCTTGTGAACGTCAACGCAGATGTTCGATTAAAGCAAACTTTCCTCATACATTTCTAACGGAATTTGTAAGAAAGCGGAGTTTCCTCAATAAATTCGCAGGGGGCGGCAGGATCGCAAGTCACGAGACTAATCCCGGATCATTTATCTTTGTCGGCAATGCACTTAGTAGCCATCTTCCTTCATTGTCGGTGTAATCCTTGTCTGTAGTTTTAAGTTTGATTTCTTTTGTGCTTTGTGATGTGTAGTGAAAGTTTAGTATGAGTACCTATATGTACGTTTTGCCCGTAAAATATACTTGGTGGAAAGGACATCATGATGCAAACTTTTACCATGGATCCCCTTTTTTTTTCGGATGAGAAATCATCAAATAACTTCTCCCGTCCTGGGCGGAGTGGGTTCTATTAGAATTTTAGTAACTAAAACACATCCATGTTCCTTCTTGTATCTCTTCCGAACAACCCGCAGCCCCGGCAGGCATCCGCCCTCACTGGCCCCTCCGATTTGCTGACATCTCTTTGAGGAGCGCGTGGAACGCGAACGCGCCGTTGACACGGCCTGTCGTTACACAACGTACGGACGGTGAGCTACCCATTGCTCACCGTCCACACGCCCACGACGATATATCCCTTGGATTATTTAAAAAAATTATAACACCTACACTTAAAAAGTGTATGGAGCAGCAGATTTTTGTTCCTCTAGAATCATAACTTACGGTATATGTTTGCGCCACGATGTCTCTTCCACCGCGACGGACGGTGTATATAGAAACCATTATTATGCCAGGTGATGCTAGGGATTGATAGCTCACTTCAAACTTCACTATTTAAATTCAGCGAGGAGATTTTAATTTTCATTTATGAAACCTGCCAGCTTGAATATTAGCCAATTTAAACAAACACACACTTAAAAAAAAAAGAAAAAAAAATCTTAATAAGATTTTGCGTTCGCTGAACAAGACTGTCCTTAAAAGTAACCCCATAGGTAAGACTATGTACGTCCACCTTTACGACCGCTAACAAACGAGATTATTACACCTTATTTAATATTACATCACAGGACCAAAGGGCGGGTAAAAGGGTAAACAAAAGCATGTTGGGGTCGTACAATCAGGGTTCCGTAATAGATTTTTGTTTTTAACACCCTTTGACATATTTTTTGTAAATGTTCATTCTGACAGTTTTCCTATAATTTTTTTTAGAAGTCTCTATACATACGTACCTTACCGGTGTTCATTGAAAGTTTTATAAAATCTCCCTCAATAAACAGGCTATGGAACACAAAGAAAAATCTTTTTCAAATCGAACCAGTAGTTCCTGAGATAAGCACGTACAACAACAGACGAGAAAAGAATATTTACCGTATAACATTAAACCTGTCCTTAAAACTACACGTTTAAAGAACGTAGCAAGAAAAACCGTCTATAACAGAAACACCACAACTCAAGAGATTTTCCTGTCATCGCCCAGAACCCTAAAAATAAGGTGGATTCGATTAAAGGGGTGTATTTTTATTTAGGTGCGAAAGGACGGGATCCGCTCCATTGATATTGAGTTAATTTAGAATATCGACAGATGTTCAGCCCTTTGAAGAGAGGCCGAATTATGTAAGAAATGTGAGGACGACGTGAAAGGTGAACCTCTCTTTTGTGGGTATATAATAGACTGATATCGCAGTCGCCATACCTACGTCATATTATCATGGAAGTTTTGAGAATAGATTGAGGAATATGAAGGTAATTTTACATTGCGCCTTTATTTGGTATTGGGTATAATCTGTACCATAATTATGGATAAGTACCAATGTGACCTTTTCAATTCATATGGAAGTTTATCTTGGACATCACTACTATCAAAAAAAACAAACACACAACAACAGAGACAGCAAACTCGAAAACGAGTCTCACTAAAGTGATCGCGCTCACTTCGATAACGAACCAACCTGTCATTGGTTTAGTATTTGTTCGCCGTGGTGATGTCGCCGGGCGTGATCGTGTTTAACAGAATACCATTTTGCAATCTCACTGCAGATTCAGCTTTCGGATTACGAAATGAGGCTTAGAGAATCACACTGCTGAACATTATATTATATTTTCCGCCACCGATATTAGTGATGTGCGATGAATTTCTTGTCATCGCCGTATCTGCTATCACCAATCCACCTTGAGCAAGCGTGGTGATCCTTCTCTGTATAAGAAGAGGCTTTTGCCCTGCAGTGGGAAAATAATTGGCTGGTATAATATTAATAATGGTTACTTTCGGTCAAGGCCTGGGTTTTATAAGAACAAACATACATTAGCCAGACCTTTTCAGGGTCTGAAAATTTCAGCCATGCTTAAGTGATATAGGTTTTTCAATTCCGGGATCTTGGAGTACTATGTTAGTGGTCTCCCGAATAAATAAGATCGCGGATAATGGGAAAAAGGTTTTATTTATCTAGTATTGTAGGTGTGAGGCAAAGAAATGGGGGATGGACATTGGATAGTTCCTTTTACTGATCTTTATACAACAATCAGGAGGAATCCTTTTTTTTGCAACAGTACGTGCTCCTAAAATATGCTAAGCTATTGTAGTTATACCTTTTTATAGCCCGAGAAAGCCAAAAAGAATGGCTATGATTTTGACAGTCTATGTATGTAAGTTTTGTATTTACGTATGTTCCACCGTAACGCTTAAACTGCACATTATTTTTTTATGAATAATGTGTCAATCAGACATTCAGAAGATTTTATACAAACAAAACTAATATGGCAGAAGCTACACAATAAAAATTTTGAAACTAAAACCTGACTACGATAAAAATCGAACTAACATTATGACAACTAAAATGCTGGACCGACAGCCCAGGGCGGTATGCGACCACACCTGTACGCTCTATATATCACCGCACCTATGAGAAGATTTCAAAACAATTTCAGTCAATCAGACACGAATACGATGGCACTATTGGCGCAGTTGCTGAGCGGTTGTCTGCTACGCTGCGTGTCGCGGGTTCAATCCCCGCATGAAACAAATATTTGTATGACCTACACACAATTTGGCTCTTTGTGTACGTGAGTTTATTGTTTGTAAACGCACCGCACGTTACAGGAGAAATTTCTAGAGAGCGTCAGTCAACAATAAAAAAAAAACAATGTTTACTTGTTTCGTACTATTTAATTCGGTTTTGTCGTAGTATGGTGTTAGTTATGCATATAGTATGCACACTTGAAGTATGAAGTATGTATTGTAGTCATCGTTTACTTGCAGTAAACGATGACTATTTACTGTTCTATCTGTATTTAATTTTTATAATAGCTCATAATGTGACAGTAACAGTCGGTAATAGATATTGATAATAAGCCTTTATCATTTATAGCCGATATTAAATTGAAGACTAAACTATACACACCGTTAAAAGTTATTTGCAGTTCCATTATTCAAATGAAGTACCCGTTTTATGAATTTTACTGAAAAGCTATTAACAAAATTGAGTGCCTACCGACAATTTAAGTTATTAAAATTCATTTTAAGCGAAGCAGGTTCCGCGTAATTTAGCCCACAACAATCAGGTATTATGAACTCGAAATTAAAATGAAATTGCTACAGCAGTCGGCACACAAATATGTATCAGGCAACGTCGGTGAGCATATAAATCCAAGCGCATCCAAGAGTAATGTCTTTCACTTCGCCGTAAAAGGGGGAGGGCACCCCCATTTCCACCCTCCCATTCACCCCCCGTGAACGGGTGCCTTCCAGAGGTGTACGGTCGATGAAATTTTTAAAGGCTCTTAGACGATAGGTATTTTTATTGGATCTTCGAAGAGGTGAAATATGAGTGCAGGGGTTCAACGTGATTTGTTTAGCTTATTTTGTAGTTGGGTATTGTAGTTATAGGTGCCTACTGTTCGAAAGTAGAAATAAGACCAAAGATGTACAAGATTTACACACTTAAATAACACCCACACACATATCTCTACATGGTATAAAACAAAGTCGCTTCCTTACGCTTAAATCTTTTAAACTACGTAACAGATTTTAATACAGTTTTCTACAATAGATAGAGTGATCACACTGCGACCAGCAGAAGCAGAGCTACTGCTCTGTTTCTTTTTAGTTTAAGTAATAAAATTACGTTATTGGTTACTACCAATAACGTAATTCTATTACTTAAACTAAAAAGTGGCACTGAAATTTCCTCCACATCGCTGATAACAGGAAATATGCCCAAGGCACTGACGTCATTGCCACAAAAGATGGCACTTATTAACCACTGGCAAAGGTCCTTATGTTATGGAAAGTGACACCTTACCGTCTGGAGATTTATAGGAACTAGTTAAAACCATCTCTCTCTCTCTCTCTCTCTCTCTGCAAACCCTGATTCTCGTTGCTTGATGTATGATCCTAATATCACACGGAGTGATAAATGGATAGTGACAAAATGTATTCATACTATTGTTTTACACAGCCGCCCCTCCTCCCTCCCCAACAACCAGTTTCAAGCATAACTCTTCACAATGCTCACTTGCTTAAACAAAAGCATTCTCCACAACAACATAATTCGTGATGCACTTACCCTAAAAAGAAAACAACGACATTTTTATGTATAAAGGGACCATTTTGTTCCATAAAAATGAGCCTTTCAGATAATACAAGGCTCAAAAACCCATACAACCTACCCCACTTCATCATATTAGGATGAAAGTGGTTCGTAGGCAGACGGGGTACCAGGAGAGCATATTATTACAGCACGTGTGTAGGTAATGTCGCGGCTAACTGCTGCCGAGCTTAGCTGAGATAAAGTGCGACAGTTTGATCTATGTTGTTGAGATGCGAGCTATACTAGGGCGTCAGACTAGTGAGGTTTGTAATGAGGTTTTGTGTTGCAATTAGATTGGACTGGGTTCTGCCCGCGAGTTTGTAAGCGTCTTTGATATGGGAATGGGAACCGTAAATTTTTCCGGGATTAAAAGTATCCTTTGTGTTATTCTATGCTATAATCTATCTCAGTGCCAAATTTCATCCAGATCCGTTCAGCCTATTAAGCGTGACGAGTAACAAACATCCATCCATCCATCCATCCATCCATCTATCCCTCAATCCTCACAAACTAGCTTCTTTTTAAGCAGCTTTTTTTATCTGCCATATAAATTTCTTTTGCTAGTCGCCTTTCAATCATCCTCTCAACATGATCGAACCATCTAAACGTACCTAGGTACGTAGGTATTGGAAAATCAGCCTTGAGTTGCAATTTAATAAAATTAAAATTAAATAGGTTTATTTACAATTATTTTTCTTCCTAGTCAACTTTGTCATCTTAACGTTTTTTTTAATATGACACACAATTAATAATTTTCACTTCTATTGTTAAATCAGCCTTGAGTTATTAAATACTTAACATACATAGATTATGCGTCACAAGTATAATTTTTAAAGACCAGCCCATAACTTACCTTTGGCTATAATTTATTAAAAATCCTAGCTGTTATACATGCTATGCAATGCTATGCTATACAGTTACTAAGAGAAATAAAGCCGTTTTTGTAATTTTATTGAAGAACCCTTTAAATCCTTTCCAGATATTTGCTACCATTATTATTGATAGCTTTCTTATTTTTTTCTCTTAATCGAACTTGCTCAGCCACTGCGCTAACCGTGCTGACATTACAAAATCGTTTAATCGACATTTACTAATCACTGAGTAATAGTACAGTCGGTTGTCAACATTATCTGACCCACCCTAAACACAAAGGAAATTGGACCCTCTGCCTATGAAAATAAGGTTTATTCAATTTATATGAGCCTCGATGAATACAGACACGCATAAACCCACCCAACGTTGTCGGAGCCACCGGCATTATATCATTTTGTTAAGCTATTTTAATCATTATCTCGTTGACATTAAAGTTAAAAACCTTTTCAGTCACCCTACATAATTAGAACCCAATCTTTAATTTCGTGGAGTCTTAACAAGTTCTTGTGGCTTGGCGGTTTGATGTTGGATTGGCGAGGAACAACATGTGGGTTCGAAAACAGTCCACCTGTTATCAGTTTCTTTTTCAATTTGAATTCATTTCTACAATATTGTTTGCATTATTAAAGAACGACCAATATGACTTACGCCTAATAACTTATCTTGTAAACAGGTGGGTAAATTAAAAAAGTTAAAGTTCACATTATATTTGCTTCGTGAGGTAGATAATAAATTCGTCTACTTAAGTGACAAAAGTTACACTACGCCTATTAGCAGTGACTGCGCACACACATTTGTAAATCGTTTCGTATTTTTATGCAATTTGGTGTAAAAAAGCATCATGTCGCAGCTTAATGACTATACCAAACATAAAATCATATTTTTACATGAGCAGAATGTTGGAATTAGAGAGATTGGTCGTCGTCTTAATATAGCAGTAAGTGTTTTTTTATACCTATTTTATTTAATTGATTGTGATTAATGAACGCGTAGTTGGCTATTTTACTATTACATTCACTCCTTACAAGTTACATAAACGGTTCCAAAAATGTTTTTTTTTTGTTTTAGAGAAATACGACTGTAGCTAAGACGTTATGGAGACAAAGTAAATATTCAGCGGATTCGTCAAGGGGCAAAAAACATCAAGTATAGTCCCGAATGCGATTGCCCGTTAGTGTAACCGCAATAAAACACGATATTTCAGTGGAAACAGTGAGAAGGCATTTACACGCTGCTGGAATAAGGAATTATAAACCGGCACAGAAAATAGCATTGACACCTGCTCATCGCGAAGGAGAAGGGTCCGTTTTGCCCAGGAATATTTTTTTTGGGAATTTTAATTGGGAAGAAAATGTTGTGATCTTCACTGATGAAAAAAAATCATTTAAATCGAACAAAGATGAACGTAACAAGGAACGGTGCACCATCACTCCGCTACTAATTAATCTAGGATATTTTTAAACACACCATGTAAGTAAATGCTCAATGGATAGATTGTTAAACCATTTAAATGTTGCCAATTACGTGGTGATGTTATTGTTATAAATAGATTTTTTCTATTTAAATGACATGTTTATTCACTACACATAGGCAGCTATAAATCTGTAAGGCATTTCACAGATGAATTAATTTTCTCGATAACAAACTTTCAAGCATAAACATGCCTTTTTTAATGTTTATAAATGGTTAAATTTGATTACGGCATACTCATATAAATTGTATATTAATTTGGAAATATGTGAGCATTTACTTACTTTATCTTACCTAAGTGTTATAATAAACATTTTAAATTTGCAATTGTTTAGTTTTATTTCTATACGTTGTCCATTAAAGAAATGTAAAAAAAGTATAATAAAATAATTAAAAAAGAAACATCTGAGCAGAAGCTATATTTAGGTTAAACTTGATTTCGAACGTAAACAACGATTAGTGACCACAAGACTAAAGAATTTAAACCATATGTATACTTTAATAAAGTTTATTTTTGCACAGCACAAGCAGCCAACCTTATCCTAGTGCAAATAGATTATTTTGTATTTTATCCCTTCATTATTTAATCACTCCATTAAGACATGATAATAAAAAAAACTACCTATAAAATAGAAAAAAATAAATTGTAAAGAGAAGTTGTTTTTGCAATTTAGTAAGGCAAGGTAAAATATGTTTGCGCGTTGTCACTGCATACCCTTAGTCAGTAGCATTTGAATACCAGTTTTACAATGAATACAAATATTTATTTTTCAACTACCCACTTATTACAAGTATTACCATTTTAGAAACTTTATATTTGAAGATTATCCGTCTATAGTTCTTTACAATAATACAAGAAATACTTTTAGAAAAAATCTAAATTGTAATCAAAACAATATCTTCGTCGCAGGATTTGATCTCGCAACTTGTCATTCTCAGTCTTATACACAGACCACGAGACCAGAATAACTTGACCGAAATCATTAAAATAAGCTATTACACTAATTATATTATTAACAAGTTGTTATAATATTTAACCTAATGCTAACGTGATAAAGATCAAATTTGCGTGTGTGTATTATTATTCTATTTGTTAATTGAGTCCTCGACCACTTGACTGATAAGCTGATATAAATTGAATAAACCTTATTTTCATAGGCAGAGGGTCCAATTTCGTTTGTGTTTAGGGTGGGTCAGATAATGTTGACAACCGACTGTACCTAAGTCTCAGGATATTTGTTAGTGTTGTAAGGGTGACTGTAACAACTGAAAAAGGAAGAGGCTTTTGCTGCGGTATGACAATAATAGGCTGGTATTATATATTAAATTACAGTTATGATTATTACATGGAACCTAAACATACCGGTGAAATGTGGGTGTGCACTGGTACGCCTCTGCCTAACCCTTCGGGGTATACAAGCGTGATAGTATGTATTAACTTACTAGAAAGCAGTGAAATAAAGCATTAAACTAACAAAACTATCGCAACTGTACATCTTAAACACAGCGCCCCGTTCTCTATAAAATCTCAATTTCCAAGCAAGTACGATGCGTATAAGATCGTCATTTCACACATGCCTTGTCAAACGTCACCGTGGCAGACATTCGCGCACAAAGGCGGGCAGCACAAAGGACGCATGGCGGCGCGGCGGAATCTACCGACCGACTACACCGGCACTTAGGGGGGGGCGGCAGAAACTACAGAAGTGTTACTACGGTCAATTTGTCCTAGGAATGTGGAACAATATGCTACAAGAAGATTTACGTAGCTGCATTATGCTCGAGCATGATTGGGTAATTGAAAATTAACTAAACATCAAGGCTAGTTCTTCTCCATAGAGACCTACGTTTTGGAACGAGCAACTAACTACAATTTTAAACTGTAACTTCTTGACAATTCAAAAGTGCCTGTAAATGGTCTAATTGAAATAAATGCTTTGACTTTGACTTTGATTGCCGCCAGTCTTTTGGACACATTTAGTTTAATTTTTTTAGTATTATTGTTTGTGTTTAGGTTATCTTATTTATTAAGACTGTAAATAACGTACGTATTATTTAAGTTACAATACATATTATTAAAAAAATTAAAAAAATATGTTGAGTATTTGCGTACAAGAAAATAAATGCGTGCAATTATATCTTGTACTCTATTTTCTTATGTTTTTAAGTTCAATTGCAATTAATAATTACTAACCTTTCGAGATCATTTAAATAAGGGCAGAGAAGACATACCATTCCTTAATTCTTTTTATCCTTCTTTTTTATATAAATTTTGGGGTTTTTTATGCTATTGGATGGCAAATAAGCACACGGGCAACCTGATGTTAAGTGGACACCGCTACCTATAGACATCTGCAATAACCGAGGCCTTGCAAATGCGTTGCCATCCCAGATACAAAGTTGAAATGTCTCATGTGCCTGTCCCCATACCCACATTTTCCTGTTTTAAACTTGTATATGTGCGATGGTTCGTATGACATAAAGAAAAATAAAAATATTTCTGGACTCGAAAATGTTAAGCATTGCAGGCCTTTTTTGGGAGTGGTCAATTTCTGAATTCTTTCTTGATTGCTTCCCATTCATGTTTACTAAACATTCAACTGGTTTCCTTTCATAGCATGTCAAGTGAAAGGATCGGTTTCACGAAGCAGTCGGCGTATTCAGTAAGTATTCGCTTCGAATCTATTTTCGACTGGGAAAGACTATTATAAAGCATTTTGATGAAGATGAATAAATATGATTAAGATAATATTTATCTTCTTGTGTTCCCGTGGGAGATTTTAGGACTTTGTCTTAATTCTAAAGTCAATGCAGACGAAGACAGACGTGGGCAGAAGCTAACCTGACATAATTAAGTCAAATCAGTACAACTTTGTGTCAATTTGTGACGACTGATTCGCTCGCCACAATTTCTATCTGCACAGCGCCTTAATCCTTTATCTCACCAACTTCCATTCTCCGGGCTGTTACTGATAAATTCCTTATCTAAAAACCCAATAACACTTTCCACAGAACCTCACGCTAAACAGTCATTAGTTTTAAAAAGAAACCAACGGGGCAGATTGGTAACCATCACGCCTGTATTCCCCGAAGGATTAGGCAGAGGTGTACCATTGTACAGCCACAGCAGCAGTTTGTTATACATATACTATTATGTATATTGTCGCCTATTACGCTTCAACGAAGGATCTATTGGGCACACCAACAATAAAAAACAGCGGCCAATTTTAAAACTGTGCACCGTTGCAAACGCTTGATACCATTCACAGCAGTGTTCCAAAATAGTATATACGAAACATTTTAAAATTATCCATAAACTTCGAAGTAAAGTTTGCGTTTCTTAAAATTACACGGCATTTCTCTTACCCGAAGTTCGGTTATTCGATTCGTGCGCGTCCTACTTTCCTGATATTCGGGCAAGCGAGAATTTTGAAGCTGTCCAATTCCCGAAGATATAGTGAGTGAATAAATAGTAGTTGTGTGTTTGCTATGTTGGCACATATTCTAGACATGTAGGCACTTTAGAAATAATAACTAGAAAATCGAATTGTCAGTGCTGGAATTAAGAATGATTTATAATCTCGTTGGGTTATTTTTTTACCGTAATAGAACGAGAGAAAGAAAATATGGGGTTCTTCAAGAAAGGAGTTTTGAAGTTTTTATGGGGTCGGCAACGCACGAGACTACACTATGGACACTTGCGACACAAGAGGCATCACTCTGGTGTAGCGGTGTCCATAGGCAGCGGTGACAGCTTAACATCAGGCGGGCCGTTAGCTTGTTTGCCACCTTCAATGGTATAAAAAAAACATGTTTTTTAATTGTGACAAATCTATACTTACTAATACACTTGTATAATACAGCTGAAGAGTATTTATATTGTCTAAACGCACTAATCTCTGAAACTACCAATTGAATCGGAAAAAAATATTTTTGTTTTAAATAGTCAGATTCATGAAGAAAAGTCTAAGCTAACATTACACTACAAAGATGTAACTAAACGCGGGTGAAATCCAGATGTATAGCTTGTAATGTGGTAGACAAAAAAAACGGATAAACAAAAAAATAAATTAACAATTAAAAAGCTTCGTCAAATAGGCCCGGTTCAGCAAAAATCCAGTCTAATTGTGCCCAATGTTAGCTACCAACAGGACCTTGAATTGTGAGGAAATGGATGTAAATCAGGTTTGTGATGAAACATAGATAAATAACAAAATTATACCGAATTATAAGTTGTCGGTGAGTATTAAAATAATGTTCGTGTCATAACCACTTCAAGATACATTTTATTAACTCATCTGGCAAATCTGTTCATAGTTTCATTTTTTCCGATATTTCAATAGGGCCAGAGAAAAGATGGATGGATTGTGAGAAGAATGATATGAAAGAGAAAGGAGTCAGTGATAGCATGACGGTTGGCAGGACGGCATGGAAGAAGAAAACATATTGCGCCGACCCCAAGTAACATGGGATGAGGGCAGGAAGATGATGATGATGATGATGATGATTTAAATACCTATGCGGCCATTGCAAGATATATCCTAAAGCTTATAAGGATATATATCTAAAGCTTTTTAAACTAAAAATAAACTAAAATAGCGCTACCTACACCGTCTTGAAGAATACAGTGCTTACACAAAATAATATAATATGAAAATGTGGTACCTCCTAGTACATAAATTGCTCGCGCGTACTATAAGCCCGTTCTCTGAAGCCTCTTGTATCAAAGGCGTATTGTGATGCACAATAAAAAGCTTCTGCTCGAACACTTACTTGCGCTGTGGAGATCCTTCAGACCCGCACAACGTTATTGCCTGAACGAGAGATAATACTTGGTTTCTTTTATTCAAAGACTTGCTGCAACATTCGTTTGAGTGTTTGGTAATAGAAAAATGTGGTTTAAACGTTTTCTAGCTCTGAGGTAATAATAATAGTTGGTATCATTTTAGTAACGCGTGTGAATTATTGTAGTAAACAAACTTTAGAACAATGATGTTAAAAGTCAGATTACGTGCGCTCGTGAATCTATGCCAATCTTAAAAGCTGAAGAGTTTGTTTGTTTGGTTGAACGCGCTAATCCCAACTACTGGTTCGAATTGAAAAAGTATTTTTATGTTGCATAGTCCATTTATGTACACCCACAGTTCGCCGGTATGTTAGGCCCCATGTAATATGGGGCGAGCCTATTGCCATTAACACAGATCCTAACTCTGATGTCTCTCTCCAATGCCTTTTCTGAGTGTATCTTTAATAAAATACAGTTTTCTTTCTTTACATCTCTGATTATCCATCTCGTTGTTTTTCTATAAAAACATTACCTTCCTTCTAGGACATACGAATAACACTCGTACCCATTATCGGATTAAAAGAAGTCAACTCAGTGCTCAGTAACCCATCGAAAAAGGGTAAAGTATTTTATTTCATGTTTGTTCCTCTCTCAATTTAACATAATCCCTATAATAGGTACGTTTACGATACCCTACTGCAGGGGTTCCCAAAATTTTTTAGTCCGCGGCGCCTTTACATATTTAAAAAATTGTCATGGGGCGGGGGTCTCTCTCAGACTCTTAATGACTAAAAACAGTCATATATCCCTTCTATAATAGCATGAATTTTAATATAATGTTAATCAGTAATTTAAATAGAAAATTGTACCTAATATTATTTATACAATAAAAAAAATTGAGAGTTTTTGTAGTTAATTTTATCCTTTTTTTTTGTTAATTTTTTTTTAAGTTCAGGGCGGCTCGCGGGTCCCCTTTGTCTTTCTAAGGCGCCTAGGTTGGGAAGCCCTGCCCTACTGGCAAAGTTTTAAACTTAAATCCTACCGTACAAATGCGTGTGTTCGGAGGGTGAGTGAGTGTCCTCTCGTATCGGCCTACAAGTGAAAGCTTTTAAAGGTTAGCTTAATTTCAGTTACTTAGACAGGTATAGGATGAATCTATGTCCGTTTAGGCGAAGAATCATTAATATCTATCGTCGCATGGCGAAATTGAAACGTATGGGGAATTGTGCTGAGTAACCGTTGTAGTTAGTCACTAGCGAAGTAACTTCGATTTCCTCCGCGTGACTTATTTCACCGGGTTAAGTTACGTCTTTAATTACTGCTCCGCCCCCGTGGGTCGTAGCGTGATGTTATATATCTTATGTTAATTAGGGATAATGTAGCATTCTAATGGTAAAACAATTTTTTAAATCGATCCAGTAGTTTTTGAGCTACTGACGAGCAGTGACATGACGCCTGTATTCTCCGACAACGTAAGACAGAGATGTACCAATGTACACCCACAGTCCGCGGGTATGTTAAAGGTTCCATGTAATAGGAAGCGAGCCTATTGCCATTTACCGGGCACAAATCCAAATCCACACAATCGATACCTACGTAAATTAATCGAATTATCGATGCATAGTATTAATAGCAAGAGAGTTACATGCCCAAATGAGCGGTAAATCGCTTAGGACCACGACTGGATCAAATTATTGGAATCAATCCGCTTGGAAGCGTACTCGGGTGATTGAACTAGGTAAGAGCTATCAGCTTGTGGTAATCTAATGTAGGTGTAATGGATCCATTATACATACCCGTTGACTACATAGTCAACGGTTGATATTACTTACTGTGGTGGTCAGTATACATATACTGACCATCACAGTAAGTAATATCATTATCTGCTTAGCCTTTTCCCAACTAAGTATGTTGGGGTCAGCTTCCAATCTAACCTAAGATTAAGTAACGTTGGGCAAATTATATCTGGAAAATGACTTTCATTTTGAACCGACTTCAAAAATCGAGGAGATTCTCTATTCGACTGACTACGAATTTATATTGATGACTAGTTTTTTGATAGTTTACTTCAGAGGTGGTCCCATATAAATTTTATAGAAATTGGTTAAGTAGTTCGGTAAAACAATTAAAATAACAAAAAAAAATAGTCATCCAAGTAAATTGCATATTCTGCTTTCTTATGACTTTTAGGTGGTGTCTTATTGTATTTACAGAATAACCGTTCTTTTATAGATTTGAATGACGACGGGAAGTTGATACTATAAAGCGAAAATTGAAAAATAACTTTAAATTTGGAAGTCACAAAAATCACTGTGTATTACGATAACTAGTTTAGTTGAAACGATTAAATCTAGTTAAATGACAAAGTAATATTAAAATGGTACTGTTCACTCTATTAATACATAGGTTTTTTTAATCTATCACTCTTAGTGCAGGTCCAAAATGCATAGACTGTCAATTCAGACCCTTTTTGAACATACAGTAATATTAACATTTTCAATTAGATGTGTGCGTAGCCGACACTTGAAACGATGCGATGTATAGGTACTTAAGTAAGGGTTAATATTTGCATTGCTAATTAAATCCCACCTTTTTTCTCGGCCTCATTTAATTTTGTGATCACCTTCTATATTTAGCTTCAAGTATATTTAAAACAAAATATGTTTTATTGTAATTTTTTTAAAGACAAATCCATTTGTACATATTATACACTTTTTAATCAAAGTCAAAGTAAAATTATTTATTTCAATTATACCATTGACAGACACATTTGAACGTCATTTACAAGAAAGAAAAAAAATGGAATCTAGGGAGTGCCTCTTCCAAAAGGTAGCTTCCAAGAAAATCAAGTCAAAGAGTACGTCAGTTAATCATTTATCTCAGTTACATAAAGATTTATTTATAAATATACCAATTAAGTACGTTCTTTAAAATACCGGCAGCTCGCCAATTATGGGATAAGACCTCAATTTAATAAACAATGCATACATTTATCGGGCAAACTTCCAACTCGGCTGCTTATGCAATTTTGTAACCTACTATTTAGGAATGCATTATTTTCTACAAGCTCCTGTTCGCGACTTCACCCGTGTAAGATTTGATATGTTATCCCACGGGAACCGTACATTTTTCCAAGATAAAAAGTATCTTATGTGTTATTCCATACTACAATTTATCTTAGTGCCAAATTTAATTCAAATCCGATCAGCCTTTTCAGAGTGAAAGAGTAACGAACATCCATCCATCCTCACAAACTTTGGCATTTATATTTTTAGTAGGATAGTAGGTTTAGTTAAGATAAGTCTGAAATCGCCTATAAGCCTTGAGTAAGCGTGGTGATCAGCGCTCTTGCTTTCTTTGTATGAGAAGAAGCATTTACACTGCAGTGGGACAATAACCTATTACTTTTTTTACCATTAGCGACAAAAAAGATGTCGAAAAGCAGTAACTCGAAAAATCTATTTCATATTTTCAATCTATATTTATTCCGACATTGTTTTCTCTCACACATGTTTCATACAACACACTTTCTTTCTGAAAGGGTGCAAATGGCCATAAAGGGAGCTTCGGTGTCTCTTAACGTGATACTGGGCTTGTACGAGATAAGACGAAGTACCTATAGTATTATAGACCTGTCGTGCCATAGGATATTATGTCTTATGACCTGTTGTAAGCACTACTTGATTATTTATTTTGATTAACTTAGCAAGGAACAATGTACGTATTGTCTTATGATGAAAATAATATTCTCCTGACAGCATATTGGTCGCGGCGGCATATTTTAATGGAGACTAGCCAAGTACGCATAAAAAATATTGTGCAAAAGTGGGTGCACAAACACAGGTGCACTCCCTCTTCCCACATTCTCGTAGTCCTATGAAATAGCAATCCAACACAACCGGAGAGAGATTAGACATAGGAATAACGGCTTTACGTGCTTTCCGAGGACAGATGTATCACTCCACCAACTTTCAAACGCCGGGCTGCTACCAAAAAAGCCCAATCTGGCCCGCTCTTGAAAACAAACCCAGGGCTGAAAGCTCAGGGGCAACAACGCAACGAAGTAGTCAGCGAAAAGTATAATTCTTAAAGATGTCACTAACTCATTCATACATACAATTCTACATTACTATTAAAAATATTAAAACACTCACCTAGAATTAGATCTCTTCGACGAGTCGTGTTTCTTCCCTCCTTGTAGATTCGGCAGATCCTTCTGCCGTTTCTTAGTTTCCCTCCATATTCTGTAGTACAGTATACACATGACAGTCACTGGCACATAAAACGCCGCTATAGCTGTCCCGAATGTAATGAACTGGTTTGTCTCTATGAACTGAATGTAGCACTCGTTCGGGGGCACTTTCCGCTCGCCGTCGATGTACGGCCACGCGTATATCCACGGCGGCCACAACAACAAACTGAACCCCCACGCCCCGCCTATCATCATGGTGGCTCGGCGTGTAGTCCTCTTAGCCCTATACGTCAACGGTCTCGTCACACTGAAGTACCTATCGAAACTGATGATGAGCAGGTTGAGCACTGACGCGTTGGACGCGAGGTAGTCGAGCGCGAGCCACGTGTCGCACACGTGCGGCCCCAGCGGCCAGTACCCGTAGATGGTGAACATGGCGTACAGGGGCATCGAGATCAGGCCCACGGCGAAGTCCGCCACAGCGAGCGAAAACAAGAAGTAGTTGCTTATAGTTTGCAGTTGCTTGTCGATCTTGAAGCTTATCATCACCATGGAGTTGCCGACGACGGTGAGCACCGATAGGACGCTGGCTATGATGGCGATGATGATCTTCTGCGCGAGACTGTAGGGGCTGGTGGGGAGGTCGATGCCGAGCGCCAAGTCAGTGAGGTTGGTGGAGTCATTGAACGCGATGAGCATGCTGTCAACTGGGCGAGCCCCCGGCCGCGCGGACTCCCGCGCCCCGCCTCGAGCGCCGTCCGAGCGCGCGCTCGCCTGCACACACAGACACAACTGTTACACTACTATACAAACACTATAATAGCTTATATATAAATACTGGTAACTGCAGGACATCTGTACAACAATAGGCAGAAGGTCACACACACACGCACGGGGGGACATTATCATAATGAATGGGGAAAATTGCTGAAGCGTGCAATTTGTGACTGCAGGTTTTTCCGTTTATCATTACGACTATTCAAGTAATTCTATCTGTGTAGCTTAATGTATCTAAAACTACATTAAATTTACCGTCTGTCCTTTTAAATAAACTGAAAATCGAGTCTAACTTTAATTTGCCGTAAATAATAAAGGGTGTCAGTTCAAAATATTTAGATATTTGTCACCAAAAAAGTAATTCGTTTTCCAGCATAATTTAGAGTTACTTCGTTTAATGGGCAGTATGCATAGTTAACGGCTATATGAAGTGTCTTGCTACATCCTGTTTAAACATTTACTTTCTCTACATAAGTTAAAGTTAACAAAATTTCGCTTAGCAGAGAGTTAATGAAATAACCGCCGTCTGTTAAGCCGTTGGTTCCGGCTGTCATTCGTAGATCTTTGACAGTCGTGACGGATAGTCAGCAGCCAAGAAGTCTGACAACCAGTCTAACCAAGAGCTATCGTTTTGGCCAGTTACTGGGTTGTGGAGGTGAGATAGGCATGCTTCCAGTTAGACTGGAAGCCGACCCCAACGCAGTTGGGAAAAAGGCTAAGCAGATGATGATGAGAGAGTTAATGAAATAAGTAGAAGGAGTTAACAGTATCTCTCATCATATAAGGCTCTGGGCTCGGTTATATACCCCCCGGCATATCACCTATCCATATCTACCTATCCATATCACAGGTATACATAGGCACCATCATCTATAAGTAATGGTATTTTCATGTTCAATGTGTGTGTTGGTATAGCTTAGAACGATTACTACAGAGCGATTTCGGTGGGTAGATCCATCACATTCTGACAGGCCAGGCAATATGATACGCTGACCCAGTTCGTGAAACAGTTTTACTCTCTATCACTCGAGGTATTTTAATAAATACACTCGCTATGAATTTATAGAAAATAACACAAAACAATTCAAATTAGGCTTAAACTTAAAAAAACTCAAGTGTCACCCAATCAAGTTTGACAGCTCTGATTTTTTCTAGGAACTATAAATCATCATCTATTCATCTTTTTTTTGTTCAACCTGTACTGTCCCACTGCTCGGCAAAGGTCTCCCGCATTGCTTTCCTACCAACTGTATGCATTGCCTTCTCTGGCTAATCATCCATAAACGTTTCTAAGACATCACGCCAGCATTTCCTAGGCCTCTCTTAGTGACATCACCTGTCTTTCGACACCCACTACATAATTACTCCAATGCGAGAGAGACGAGATTTTAATCGTTTGTCTTTTCAGTAGAATCGACGAACAAAGATCAAGTACTCTTTCAGCCAAAATTGCACAAACAATAATCAAAAACCCGCCATCAACCAAAAGCTTCCAGACAATACACCCGACAAGGTTTTGAAAAACGTTTGCGAGAGGTAAACAAGTTGGTAAACAAGTCGCTAAACTAGTTCAATAGTTCAAACAAACTGGACCAACTTTCAATTTGGAAGGGACGAAGCATGGAGGCGAAACAGAGTAAATAAACCCAGAACAATATATTAACTAGTAAAACAAAAGCTTGGTACACAAAGGAGTTAGAATTAGATTTGAATCCGTTTATAACACTAACTATGAAGTTGCTCTGAACGTCGTTGTAAATGCATTATGTTACTGGCTTTACAAGCTCGCAAAGTGTTAGTATGCAAGACAAGTATAGGTACCGGTGGTTGGCACTTGACGTTTACCACAGATCCTATATGCATCTTTATTACTGTGAGGTTAGTAGAGCTCTTTTTGAAGGAGCTCGTCCGGGGAAGTTCTACCACCATAGCTATTTCGGCGGCAAAGCAGCGTTGCTGTGTGCCGGTTTGAAGGGTATGGGTGCCGGTGTAATTACAGGCATACATTTCAACTTTGTCTCTGGGATGGCAAGGAGTTTGCAAAGCGTCTGGTATTGCAAATGTCTATGTGCCGGTAACCTTAACATCAGGTGGGTCGTGGGCATATTTGCCAAACAATGGCATAAAACCTGGCTTAGGAAAGCGATGTATGCGGCAGGTTAGGACTGATCATTGCGATTATCTTTAGGGGAGGCCTATGTCCAGCAGTGGATGTTATTCGGCTGATATGATGGTAATGATGAATCGAGCGGAAGTCATGACTAAGAACAAATCACTTAAGTGACTCATAAGATTGACGTCCATCTTCAGCAGTTTATGACCAAAATGAAGTGGAAAACGTAGCGCCATTTTGTCAAAAATATCTCTTTATTTTCCCCATATTGTTTATCTCAAGCTCCCAAACAAGAACGGTAAACAAAGCAATACATTTTAAAAGTAAAAGCTCCAGGAAAAGTTACAGTTTGTAAGAAAAGCGCAGCCGTAAACGCCCTACATTGTACGCGGCAATAATCCTTAACTAGTTCACACTGGCACGTGCCGGATCCAACCGGTATTAACCAGTTCAAACTGAACTACTGAGAGAATTTTTCGTGTAATATCTTTTGAAATCTCTTTGAATCTTTTGAGTTTAATGTTCATTGTTGAATAAAGATTAAAGATACGATGTGAACTTAATATTAAGGGCAAAAGGATTAAAATAGTATTAATGAGTACGGCCGAGGGATGACCCTTTGCCCGTTTATAAATGGGTTCGTTAATAATAAAGTTCTATCATAGTATGGTTGGCAACCCGTCATAATTATTACACGCCTACGTTCCTTTATAGATACCTACGCCTACCTAGTATGTTTTGTATCTTTATTCTAACCGTCAGAACGAAACTCATTTCACGCGTCAATGAATTTCAGTGGGCAACACTGGTCAGGAAAATTTGTTTGTCGAAGGGTAAACCACGGGTGGTATACTAATGTCATCGGGTGTTGCCATGGAAAAGTTATAAATATAGTTGTCCCTTCCTTTATTAAACCATCAAAGGTGACCTGTAAATTAGTGTCCGATGAAAACGGGACCGAATCTTCGACCTCGGCCCCAGTCTTGGCCTAAGCCGAAACTTATTTTAATAGACTTAACAGTATGTTAAGTCTATTAAAATAAGTAAAGCAATATTTTTTTTTAAATTAAGTAAATAGAAATAGTAATAGAATTGCTTAATAAAAATATGCAGTTTGTTACTTAAGTTACATTATGAATTTAGTGTGAACAAAAATTCTCGAATATTGAGTTTCGGCGTGTCAGAACTTTCTGCCGATTTTTGTCTGAAATACATAGGTATCTGTGAATTCTTTCAAGTTGGAGGGATATTAAAATAAATGTAGACTTGTCGCAATAAATCTAAAGAGGTGTGATTATAAATTTGGAACATATGAAATTATTATCAGCATTGTGATGACATTTTAATAAGAAAAAAAGTTTACATAAGTTTGATGTTTTGACCATAGTATATTATTATGCAGCAGTGCCCTGGTTGCTCTATACTATTGACTTGTTAGTCTTTGTAAGTTACACCTTTGGTTACTGCCCTGCTCCCATGTGTTTTAGCGTGATGTTACATAGCCTATGACACTCACAAATAACGTGGCTTTCTATGGGAAAAATAATTTGCAAAATCGGTTCAGTAGATCCAGAGATTACCCCTTACAACCTCATAAACTTTACCTCTTTATTACTCGTATATTAGTATAAATATATGTATTATTTATTTATTCCATTCATCCGGTGTTTCGGCCGCTGCAGATATTAGGTAGCATACCTCGTAAGGCGTGCTATTCATAATGATTAGGTCCGAAATTACGCACCCACTATATTCCGTGTCTTAGGGTGAATATTTGGGTTTCTTTCTTATTTTCCTTATTGTATGGATAATTCGCATAAACTAGACTGAAGGGACAGTGATTGTGCATGCCTGGAAATAGTTCCCAGCTGCAAAACGGACAACTGACAAACTACCTCCTTAGCCTAGTAGTTCTAAGCGCGTCTGCTACGCTAGAGGTCTTGGGTCGATTCCCGGGTCGAGCATAAAGTGTTACTGGGGTTTTCTATGAAATTCTCAGTAGGAGCTCGGAGTTAGGATTTGTGCCCGGTCAATGGCAATAGGTTCGTCCCCATATTACATGGGACCTAAACACTAGCAAACTGCGGCTGTATAAATTGTACATTGATACAGCTCTGCTGCCAACCCTGCGGGGAACACAGGCGTGATAGTATGTATGAAAATTGGAGGACGACAACAAAAACAAATATTATTTTAAAACTAAACGTGATGAGAGTGTTATCAAAATCCCATTTGTTTGCCTATCTATACAAATACAATCATAATGTCGGTTGTATTCCAAAATAATAATGGTCATTAAGGACGCATTTACGAATTGACACGCTTCAATTCTAGGTATTGAGTCTTACTACTACATGTGCACGGCTTACACACACAGCGACATGCACGCGAAGCGGCGAAATTATGAGTAAACTGACACGGCTTGATACTTTTATTTAATTTTTAAGCGTTTATTTTATTTGATATGGGTGTCAAAAAGTAGAAAGAAAATGAAGTTGATTTGGCACATTTTGTAGTATTCAGGTCAGATCATAATCAGATTGGTTCGATGGTACCATATCATTATGGGTTTTACATACATTTGTCACTTCCAAAAAAATCCTATTGGAATGGGCAACTAGATTCAATATATTATTGTTTTTTTTTCATGTAATGACGTTCAAAAGTGCCATTTAATGGTCCAATTGAAATAAATGATTTGACTTTGACTTCCCTTACATAGTTAAGGATGAAGCTCATAAAAATGTTTGAATACTGAACAAAACTATCGAAAACAGGGTAACAAAAAAAAAACTTAGTTTTTATAACATTATTAGGACAATGTGAAGAATGTTTTCGAAGTTCAATGTATCTTTTAAATCTTGGATCATTCAGTTCTGGAAGGAGGCAGTTCTTATAGAATCGAATTTCAATAAAAACACAAACAAAACTAAAATTAAACATAGAGGTTTACGATTTCTTGAAGCTGTTTCATGAAATAACCGTAGATACTGAAACCTGGACAGGTTCTGTTTCCTCTTTGTTCGTGTTCTAAAACAATACAGAAAATATATGTATTGGTTTTTAGAGTAAAAAAGTATTTGAATATAACAGTAAAGTTGTATATATCAGTAATTTTAGGTATATAATTTTAAACTTCCGTAAGATATTTCCAAACTGTTCTCATTAGGAATACTACAACTCGTTTGGTCATTTCTCTCCGGGCACATTTCGGATGTTACATACGTCGGGGTATCACGCCTACTTTCAGAATTTTGCCTATAAAAATAATAATAATTTATTTTAATGAAACTAATACTTATTTTTTATTCATAATAACGTACATGTATATTTGATAATCAAATAAGTACAAACCGTATTCGCTTTTCTGCTTTACGCCTACAGGCATGAAGCTTCTTACGAGAGCTATTCCAAAACGTATTAGGCCTTGGCATCTATAAAAACAATTGAGTTATAAGAGGTTTTTAAAGTAACTCTTAACAACCAGCTCCACGCGTCTATTAGTTCCAGCAGACTTCGAAGTTCACCTTCAGGTCACTCTATGAAGTCCTGTTGTAAGGTGTTGACATAACTAATAACAAAAGGAGTCCAAACTCGGCACACGTAGCTCGGGTTGGGTTTTAAAACGTGCTGCCTCGCTGGTAGAAATGTGAGAATATAAGGGGTTTCTAGGGGGCTTGTTACCTTTGCAACATTTTTTTTTTTTTGCTAGAGACGAAGTTTTAACCAAAAGCATTTAAAGAAAAGTCCAAAATTTTTAGGTTAGGAATGGAATTTACGTCGTAATGTCTGGCTCCGAGTGCGCCCGGAGTCCGACTCAGACCAACTTGACTGGATTAGGTTGGGTGCTTAATGCCCTTCGTCACCCCCAGAACCTCCAGAATCTACATTTGCCGTGACAAAACGATTAAAAAACATTAAAAAATATACGCATTTCCGGCAAGCAAAGTTGGGGGGATGGTTCCCCTCTCCCCTCCTCTTCCCCCCCACTACTTCATGGAACCCTATCGAGGCAGCACGTTTCTAAACTTCAACCCGTAGCTCTACTCGTCTATTTGTTCCACCAGCAGACTTGGAAGTACAACTTCAGGTCACTCCATCAAGTCCGAAACGAAATATGAATTTATAATCCCCACTTCTAGCAAAAATATAAGAAACTGTGAATAAAATCTTTCCTTGGATGTGTGGACCGTATAAAATGTTAAAGTATCAAGTTTGGTATGTCAACTATTTTATATTCGTACAGCCAGTACAGCGATCTTTTTCAACACGAGCTGCTGATTACAAGCGACACAGTGTCCACCCATGACGGCGCCCGAGCGCAGACTAAAATGTCATGTCATGTCAATGTCAATTGTTTTTGGAATAAACAAAGAAAGCGACCAATAAAATGACCCCTAATTCAATCCATTAAGATTCACGTATTAGAACAAAATAAGTGAAAAAATAGATTTGATTTTTATTTATTTTCTGATATTTTTTGTAACATTTTGATAATTCTTTACAGTAACTTTTTGAGTTGAACATGTCTGCATTCATAAAATATTTAAAAATAAATAAGTTTATGTCATTAAATAGGAGAAAAATGACCCAAAACTCAACACGATATCGTTATTTTCGTGTGAAGTGGCAACGGAAATAATTTTTTAAAATATTATAAATCAAAATATCCGAATAAAAAGTTACCACGATTTAAAGATGAAGAAGTAATCTATCTGTGGTAATTATTAGTTACATGTGGTTTAGTTCCGTTTTGCAGCACAATACACCGAAAAACTACTTATTTTTATCAGATTTGCAAATGCGTCCCCCGACTATTTCCGAAAATAAACGAAAGGATTCAACATGGCCGATTGTCGACAAAAATGTTGCCGGTTTTTGAACCTTCGCGGGTCTTATTTATGGGTACCGGTGCGTTCAGTCGCGTAGTACCCCATAATACATGGTGCCAGGCGCTCTACCGATCAAAGGCGCTTTGGAGCCATTATTTTTTACGTAAATAGAATGTTTAAAATTAATTTCATGATAAAAATTGATGTTTACGATTTTTTTACAGTGTTGAAGCTTTTAGCAATCTTTTTTTAAAGGCTTGTGTGGCAGTATTTGTATTTTGAATAAAAATAGGCGACTTGATGAAAAAAAAATTGGTGAATATATTTTTTTCATGGCTTTACATATCTTTGTCAAAATAGGTATTTGCGCACATGTAAAAAACAGGTTCTCATTTTAGAAAAAATGAATAAACCAAAGTTTGAACCTATGGGAAAATGCTGAAAATGCGAACTAGCAGTTCGAAAATATTATATACTCAACGAAGCTGTACCAACCAATTATCAAATTATGAAACTTAGGGACTAAATACACTTATTCAGCTCCATTCAGCATCAGTTCAGTATCGCATACGTTCAGCCGCGGAAAGCTGAACGCACGCGTACGAGTCTTCATACTACAATAGTTTAGTTTTTTTTGAGGCAATAGCTGAATGGGGCTGAATAAGTGTATTTAGCCCGTTAATCGACCAAGTGACAGAAACACCGAAAGCCGTTCCCCTCGAACCAATTCCCACAAATCCTATAAGTTATTACAACAGACTGTTATGGAAATCTGTTAAATAAATAGCCAACTTTTGCACAATACACAAATTTCGTAGAAATTACCAAATGTGTATAATTAATTAATGTATTTCAGACGAACTTTGTGCCAGCGCCCAACGCATTACAATTTTGCCTCGGTCCAAGTTTACACCGCTGGTATGATTTATTTTGAATTCAAATTTGGAATCGGATTATAGTGCTGTAGGAATTGTGGTGACAATTGAATAAATATTTACTACTATTCAATATTTATTGCAAAATAATGCGTTTATTTGTACCGGAATTCGTATCGAATTACTTTTTTATTAGGTACTTTTATTTGATTTAACTGCTTCGTTAGCCTAGTGGTCTTAAGCGTGACTGCTTCGCTAGAGGTCTTGGGCTCGATTCCCAGTTCAAGCAAAAAGTGATGAAATTCTCCAAACCTCTGCTTAACCCTTCGGGGAATATAGGTGTGATGGTATGTTATATTTTTATTTGAGGCGTCAGCTACTGTTTACTTACTCATAAATGAAGTTTTTTTTTATTTCTACAGATAGAATGCGATAACCAACGCACAGTAAACACCATCTCATATGCCTGTAACAAAAAAGGCGACGAACTCTTTCTCAAGATAATTCTTCTAGAATTATTATTAAAATGGTTAAATTATCTCCGCTACATCTTATGCGCTGCGCCTCGCCCCCGGCTGGCAGCGTCTCCGTCAACCACTGGCCGCCCGAAACAGTTTGCAATTCAAACGTTCCTTGAATATTCGCGAACCAAATACCTGTTCCTCTGTTATTAAATACCTCGCTGAGTTGAGATAGACAACGCTTAATTTCAGTTGCATCTGATATTAGGTTGGTTTTGTGTTCTTGGTGCTGGGGTAGATTTTATTTGGCTGAGTGCATTTTAGCCGTTTGTAGTAGTTGGTCTAATAGCTTGATACGAGACATATTAATATTATATATTCCAAAGTAACTCTGTCTGTCTGTCTATTACTCTTCCACGGCTAGACCACTGATTGAACTGAATTTGATGAAATTAGGTACGGGATGCGTTTGAACTGTAAAAAAGGACATGGGTTACTTTTTATTTCGTAACTTCGTTTGCATCCACAATAACTGACATTTATGCGGACGAAGCCGCGTGCAAAAGGTAGAGACGTTTTAATTTTTTACAGCTTTGTTACTGCTTATGATTTAGGGTTCTGCTCTATGGAAATAAATAAGCCTTCGTCTAGTCTCCGAGATCGAATTCACTAGACACCTTTCAGACTCTTACTGACTAAAACCCATCCGTGTTCTTCCTAATGCCCTTTGCATTCCAGGCTTGCGATAACTCTTTCGAACGAACTCCGCAACCCTGGCACGCACTGACCCTGGCGGGCTCCGTCTACTATGCTGACATCTCTTTGAGACACCAAGGAACCTTCTCATCAAAGGAACATCTTAACTAATGAGACCATTCATTAAACATAGACCATTAAATTACAACCAATCGCGAAGCACGTCACGTTCGTCCGTCCATCGTTAAGCCGGCTTTTCACTGCGGGATGTAATATATATTACATCCTGGAATATATATTACATCCCGCAGTTGCTGTTCACACTGAAAGATATATATTTGGTTCAAACAGTTCTACAGTCTGCACCGTTCCGTTCAAAGTGAGGGCGAGACAGGGGGGGTGCGTTGTCCGGGACGTGAGGTAAAATATATATCTCCTCTTTATCGCCCATTCGGTCGAAAAAATATTTATAGTTTGGGATATAATATATATTACAGCTTAGTGTAAAGAGGTTTCTTAAATAGTATGGTGAGCGATATTAAATTATATCTCGTGATGTAATATATATTACATTACATCCCGCAGTGAAAAGCCGGCTTTAGTCAGAGCGTGCAATTATACATAAAACATCGGAAGAATATTCCGCGCTCCATATTCAAACAATCGCCTCTGATTGACGGGCGCGCGTGACACGCAAGCGCAGCAGTGCTCCGGGGACATACGACAACATCCGACATACTTGAATATGGAACTGTCGCAACGTAAGTTATTTTTAAATAATGAAAGGGCAACTGCATCGAATTCGAAATTTGAATTTGAATGTCTTGAATAGCGAAACACTTTTTTTTTATTTACTGATTTTTGAATTTAGTATTTCAGATACAGAAATAATCATCATAAAATATTAGATAAAAATATAAATTATGATACAGGATAAAAAAAAAATATTTGATAGAAATGCTGGATGCTTCATTGATCTCATAGTAACGTCAGATACTGCAAAATATAGTAGTTAAGTAGTGATTATTTTTGTGGTATGTACAAAGATTTTCAAGATTAAAAATACATGAAATAAATCCAGTTGAAAATTTGTAAAGTACATACATTTCACAATACCTCTTCTCTAAAATAACAATTAAATTAGCCCTAAAACCCCTATTTATATCAAATGATTATTTAATTATGTTTTTCTTTTAATTTATATTTTTACTAACTGTAAAATTTGATTATATTAAGGTCAATTGAGAGAGCACGAAAGTGACGTCACAACACACTATAGCTGTACAAAATGTTTGGGTAAAATCGAGGGATTTGTGTTTAAAAAAAGAATGCAATTGATTGGTTGCGGTTACACCAGTAATTGTGCAAGCGCAGTTAATATATTTCTTATTTTGTGCCTTACTGTGTTTCTAGTAGTAGTTGTAGTAGGATAGGAAGTATCCTATCCTACTAATCCTACTATATCTTTCTTATTCATATTATAAATGCGAAAGTTTATGAAACGGCGCGGCGGTATATCAAACGGCTGAACGGATCTAGGTGAAATCTGGCACTGAGATAGATTGTAGTGTGGAATAACACATATGATACCTTTTATCCCGGAAAAAATATACGGTTCCCGTGGGATAATACATCAAAAATTACGAAGACAAAGTCGCGGGTAGAAGCTAGCCTGAAATGTATTTATATATTCATATCAAAATCTCGGAAACAAGTTTGTACTTTAGGCCTTGAAATTTTTTTTTGGCGCATTCTCTACTCAGTCAACGGTTACATTGGCATTTAGTAACGCGATAATCATCGCCAGCTGTAGTGTGCCAAGTTATTTGAGAAACTGTCATCGACTAAAGACTGAACAATTGCTCAATAAAAGTAGTTATCGCACAAAGATGATATAAAACCAACAGCAAATGATAAAGTTATCGCGTTTAATTTCTTATCTAAACTTCATAGACATAAGGTCGGAATTAAAAAGTGTGCGTTTGAAGTGGTAGAAATTATTACTGTAATACAATCCTTAGTGAACGATAATAGTTAGTTTTGAGGCGCGTTTAGGCAGACGGTTGTAACAAAGCTTAGAAGATGGTGCAAGTGAGAGTAAGTGAAGGGTTGCTGGAGGGAGAGCTGGTGCAGAACGAGTACGGCGGCTTGTACTGCAGCTTCAAGGGGATACCGTACGCGCAGCCGCCACTCGGAGACCTACGGTTCAAGGTAAATCTAAAACAGATTATCATTATCGAATTTGTAACGAAAGACCATGGTGTTACACACTATCACGCCTGTATTCCCGAAGGGTTAGGCGAGGTATATCAATGCACACCCACAGTTCGCCGGTATCTTTAGGTCCCATGTAACAGAAGGCGAGCCTATTGCACGTTGAGCCTATATACACAAATCCTAACTCCGAGCTTCTCCTGAGAATTTTATAGAAAATCCCAATAAGACTTTGCTCGATCTGAGAATCAAACCGAAGACCTCTAGCGTAGCAGTCGCGCTTGGGACCACTAGGCTACCGAGACATTTCATGGTGTCAACAACTTCTAATTTCCAGTTGCTGATTTAATTGCGTACTGTGTGTAATGTTAAACATAGACGGTAAACAAGTACGTAATGTAACCGGTGTAATATATTAGAGAGAAAAACCCAACATTAGGTATAGCTAGTCTACAACCGAATTGGCCCTAGGTACCAGAATTTTTAGTTATCTTTCCACAGTCTAGGAAATTCTTCTGTATAGTAGATATGTTTACAAACATATGTATAAACTTACATAGACGAGTACAAACAATCAAACTAAGCCAAACATTTGTTCCATGCGAGAATTAAACCCGTGACTCGCAGCAGCAGCCTTCGCTCAGCCACTGCGTCAACCGTGACGTCACTTATGATTAAATTGATGCAACAATTTTGACTATAATATTTATATAATCATTGAGCACCTAACTACTTACAAAAAGCTAATGTATATGTAAAATCAATATTTCCATCTCTTTCTGCTCTATTCGATCGGAATATACCTATCTCACTATTATAGCGGTATGGATTTGCTGCGTGACTGAAAACACGCAAAAACAAAACAAGTAAATACGATAAGCCGTTATCACTACAGCTGTTTGTTATCGCGGGATTGAGTTAGTTTATTATTATTGTTGCTGGGTTGCCCTAATCATTGGTTGGTATATGTCCCTTAGGTTAAAGAAAGAAAATTAAGCACATAAAGCCGTTGTTTCCGGCTATCATTTGTAACTCCTCGACTGTCGTTTCGGATAGTCAGAAGCCAGAAAGTCTGAAAACCAGTCCTAACCAAGACCAACCAATCTTACTTATTCTTGCCCAGTAACTGGGTTGTGGAGGTCAGATAGGCAGTCGCTCCATGTAAAACACTAGTTTTTAGCTGCATCCGGTTAGATTGGAAGCCGACCCCTACATAGTTGGGGAAAGGCTAAGCAGATGGTGGTGTTAAAGAAAGAAAATAAAATAAATGTTCTTTTTTATCAATCTATATCAAAACATACAACACTTAAAAAAACGATCAAAAATGTTAATATGTAGTTACAATACAAAAAAAAAACATTATTGTTTACCCCACAGGTGACTCAATTAAAAATTGCACTTCTGTATGGAACTGCTAGTTTTTTTTTTTTATAAAAGTTGTATCTTGTCACATGTTTCTTAAGGCGCGTAGCTTAAGAAACTTGAACTTCCATGCAATATTTCTAGTACCTAATCTTATTATAATATTTCACAGGCACCTCAACCTCCAAAGTCGTGGGAAGGTATCCGCGATGCCACAGAGTTTGGCCCAGCATGCTACCAAGTTGACTTACTCGGGAAACCCCATCCCAATTGCAGCGAAGATTGTCTCTTCCTCAACATCTACACCCCAGACTTGAAACCAAAAGAACCATTCCCTGTAATGTTCTATATTCACGGTGGAGGATTTTACTCAGGAAGCGGTAATGACGACATGCATGGTCCTGAATTCCTCGTTAGACAAGGAGTCATATTAGTCACAATCAACTACAGACTTGAAGTCCTGGGATTCCTTTGTCTAGATACAGAGGAAGTTCCTGGCAATGCAGGAATGAAGGACCAGGTTGCAGCATTAGAATGGGTCAATAAAAATATTTCTAATTTTGGTGGAGATCCAAAAAATATTACGATTTTCGGCGAAAGTGCCGGCGCTGCCAGTGTCAGTTTCCACTTAATGTCACCTTTGACGAAAGGACTTTTTCAAAGAGCCATTTGTCAAAGTGGAGCTAGTACATGCTGGTGGGGGAATGTGTTTGAGCCTCGTTTGAGAGCCATCACGTTAGCACGACAGCTAGGATGCAAGTCTGAAAACGATGGAGATTTGTATGAATTTTTCAAATCTCAGCCAGTTGAGAATCTTGTTGGAGTAAAGCTACCACTTACGTTATCAGAACAACATCGAGCAGGCTTTGAAATAAATATGGGTATTGTTAGTGAACAACAATTTGGAGATAAAATGGCATTCTTTAATGGAAACATTTTAGATGGTTTAACAAATGGTATACACGAAGGGGTACAAGTCATTACTGGATATACTGAAGACGAAGGTGTTCTATTATATATTTTTGGTGAATACACAAAAATGTTGGCGCAAGCAAACGAGTTCGATAATTATTTTACTCCGAAATATATTGCGTTGAATTCACCGTTGACAACACAACTCACGGTAGGAAAAAGGATCAAAGAGTTTTACATGTGTGACAATAGTATGGATACTGAATGGGAACGATTGGCCCGATACCACGCCTTTGAATTGTTTGTTTATGGAATCATAAAATGGACAAAAATTTGCTCACAAAGGAATAATGTCTATCTCTATAAATTCTCTTGCAAATCTGAAAGAAATATTGCAAGCCGCTTGTTAGGGCTCGAAACCGTAACTGGTGGTAAAGAAATAGCTTGCCACATTGATGATTTGTTTTATATATTCAATAGCAGAGCAGCAGAAGAAAAAGTTGATATGAAATCTAAAACTTTCGAAATGATTGATAACATGACTAAGCTTTGGACCAACTTTGCAAAATATGGGTTAGTATGGACACTACAATGATTCACGTACATTCCTTGATATTACATTTCAGTCTTGAAAACATATAAAACTTAATAACTTAATTTAAAAAGTGTCCTTGGAGTTTCTTGCTCGTTCCATTCCATAGAGACCTACCTACGTTTTGGAACGAGCCTCTAGCTTCAACTTTCTTACTGAGTGACTCTTTGACAATTCAAAAGTGTCTATGTGTAAATGATTTAATTGAAATATATGTGACCACTTTAATGACCTATTCTCTATTATCTCTATTTCGCAGACACCCGACTCCAAATGATGATCTAGGAGTGAAATGGAATCCGTATACAGCAGAAGGCCAAGAATATTTGAACATTGGCAATGATTTGCAAACTGGAGCAGCGCCTGATGATTTGGAATTTCAGTTTTGGTCTAAGATTTTCGAAGAATGTTTTGATTCTCAAAGATAAAACTAAAGTTTAATAAACCCTACTTATAATTTATTTCTTTCACTTTTCTCCAAATTAGGAATTGCTCCTGTTCCGTGGGTGCGTTTACAAACACGCAAACGATCAATCTTACCAAAAAATATACCATCACGCCTCTATTCTCCGAAGGGTTAGGCAGAGATGTACGAGTATTATGTACACCCACAGTTCGCCAGTATGTTTTTAGGTCCCATGTAATAGGGGGCGAGCCTATTGCCATTAACCGGGCACAAGTCCAAATTCTGAGCTGCTACTGAGAATTTCATAGAAATACCAAATAACACCACCAACGCTTTTTGTGCGACCTGGGAATCGAACCCAGTACCTCTAGCATAGCAGTCGTGCTTAGGACCACTAGGCTAACGAGACAGTTAATAGTGCAATAATTCATTCTCTCACCAGTCTAGTGCCTGAACCGTAAAGTACCATGAAGAGTACCTAGCTAGATGTGGTTTATCGGCATTAAACCCTCGAATGACACAACTGCGCTCATTTTGTGACCCCGCACACGGTGACCTAAATTCCCTTTAGCGTTCCACCATGCTATTCGATATTGAAAAAAGATTATCTTGCTAAACTATTGTAAGTTTGAATCAAAGATTTATGTTCAAAATGCGAAACGATACAAATAGATGGATGTATATTAATTACGCTTAAACGGCTGAACAAAATTAGCTGAAATTTAGCTTAAAAAAGGGATAACTTTTTGTAACTTTTTTAGGGTTTTTTTTTTTTAATTTATCCATTATCTAAAAGTACAAGTAAAACATAGAATAAAATAACTTTTAGCACTTTTGTCATCTGTACCTACGGTTGACCGACCCCAAGTAACATGGGATAGGGGCAGGAAGATGATAACTAGGATCCTTTTCTACTTTCTATTTTTTAACCCCCGACGCAAAAAGAGGGGTGTTATAAGTTTGACGTGTCTGTCTGTCTGTCTGTCTGTCTGTCTGTCTGTCTGTCTGTGGCATCATAGCTCCCGAACGGATGAAGCGATTTCAATTTAGTTTTTTTTGTATGAAAGGTGACTTACGTACGAGTGTTCTTAGACATGTTTGATGAAAATCGGTTGAGCCGTTTAAAAGTTATGGGGGTGAACGTGGGGAAGAAAAACTAAAAATGATTTGTCATGTGGGTTATTAAATTATTAGGAACCTATGTATTTACAGCTTAACAAAATCGACATTATAATAAGTATGTACCTATAAAAAGTATAAAATAAAAATTAAATTAAAAATTTAAAAAACCCCCGACACAAAATCCTAAGTTCCCTTTAAAAAGTAAAAAAATAAAATACGTCGCGTTGGGGGACCGCTTGGGACGGTCGTACCCTAAATGCAACATCGGTCCCCCAACGCGACGTATTTTATTTTTTTACTTTTTAAAGGGAACTTAGGATTTTGTGTCGGGGGTTTTTTAAATTTTTAATTTAATTTTTATCTATCTTATGCTAAAATGCTGTATGCTTGCAAGTTTTTTTTTTTATACAAGCTGTTGATTTGCATTCTCGTCAAATTCAAGGAGTTAACTATGCTCGTGATTCTTAACACGAATCAATAATAAAATATTTTATTTTTTAATTTTATATTTTTTGACGTGATTTTCCAATTCGAACTAGCCATCTCGCCAGAGGGTTTAGGCGCTATGCACGCATTGATATAGCCGCGCGACAACTCTGCCTACCGCATACGCAACTGGGCGATGCTGATTTTTGCAAGAAGAGTATTCTGAAATACTGTTATTTGATAGTTACAACTAAAAAAAGGTACCAGAGGCAATGCATATGCATTGCCATCCCAGAGACAAAGTCCCTTCAAACTAGAAGACAGCAACGCTGCTTTGCGGCAGGAATATGTATGGTAGTATTACTTCTCCGGACGAGCTCCTTCACAAAGAGCTCTACTATTAACTACTTTTGTATTTGTTTTTCTTTTGTGGGTTGTTTACCAATCACGTCTAAATAACCCAACGGCTTTAGATGGCACATTGTTAAACTGGATATTGACATAGAATACTTTACTATAGAATGTTCCCTTGGAATATTTTTACGGTTTTTAGGGGTTTTCTGACTCCCACGTGCACAACTCCGGGCGGGCATTAGGTATTATCATAATTATAAAAGTCATAATGATTTTTCAATTCCAATCGCAAGTGTAGATTAAATCTTTTGCTTGCTTTTTTATTTGTTCACCGTTACAATATGTACATCGATACATTTTGGTATTCGGGTTTACTCGACTTTGCAAATTCATGTTCCTTGCAATAAACATTATCAGATGAGACACTTCAATTGCTATAAATAGGATTCAGACCCCTGTGACCTTGACAGATAATCGTTTCACCTTGTTTGGGGGCCATCTTATCAATTTGTTGTTCCGCGGAGAGGGGCCTACAGAATTTAGGATTAAAAAAGAAACTAAATTAGTCCTGGCGTCTTTCAGTAATCTTGGAACATACATAAAAAATAATTAAAAACAAATATCCTAAAAATTTAGAACCTCCCCGTTTTTAAAGTTGGTTAAGAAGAGCATACCATACATTTTAAATATTAGTAATTATTACCAAACCAAAGGATTCAAACAAAACACAAGCGTGTCAAAAATGACAAACAATATTGATAAAAAAATTATCTCCATTAACACCAACAGGGTATGATAAAGTTATTGTGTTTAATTTGTTATCTTAATTCCATAGCAATAAGGTTTGTTATAGACTAAACATAGTATCTGATAATGTAGATATTATATATATGATCCTGTGAGAACGATACACTAGTATCATTAAGGCGTCGCATTCAGGCGGACGGTTGTAATAAAGCTTAGAAGATGGTGCAAGTGAGAGTGAGTGAGGGTTTGCTGGAGGGAGAGCTGGTGCAGAACCCATACGGCAAGTCATTCTGCAGCTTCAAGGGCATTCCCTTTGCGCAGCCGCCAATCGGAGACCTACGGTTTAAGGTAAATCCAACTTCTCAAACATATCAAACCAGCGAACTGCCGGTAACTTCATCCGCGTGGTTTAGTTCACCCGCCAAAAGTTACGTCTTTGGTTAATGCTCCGCTCCCGTGGATCGTAGCGTGATGATATATAGCCTAAGTTACTCAGGAATAATGTAGCTATCTATTGGTGAAAAATATGTTAAAATGGGTCCAGTAGTTTCGTAGCCTATTCGTTACAAACAAACAAAAAAATCTTACCTCTTTAAAATATTATATAGTATAGTATAATGGTTTGGAAGGACAAGCATTGTGTCTAAATACCTACTCCTTGTAATCTGAGTTGCCATGCCCACCAACAACGATCGCAATTCGACCACATTTTAATCTCAGCCTTAACTTGTCAAAGATACCTTTAATTTGTCTAATTCTTCACGACTTCTTGACATTCGATTGTCACCGAGATGAAATTGTAACTTGACTTTAAACGTTTTTAGTTATGAGAATTGGACTTTTGCCAGTTTTTAGTTTCTTAATTTCTTTGCCTCTTCGCTTTTCTGGCGGTCTTCACTGTTCGCTCTCCATTCTGGCATTCAGGAGTTGCAGTGGTTGGGAATAGAGTGGCGAGCTTGTCCCAAATAAAAGGGTCAAGTTAGACATAACTTGTAAAAAAATAAATTATTTACCTATACCTACAGTAATTTATTATGACAGTACAATAAATTTTACAAATCTGAACCTGTCGAGACATGAATTCTTGCTAAATGAAAAAGATATGTTAAGTAAAGATTATATACTTTCTATTTTTTTAAAATTACTTTTAGAGAGGTTTATAACAAAAATATACCTACGTACGTAATGTTAACGTACATATATTTTGTATTAACTCTATGATGTCCTATGGGGTTTTGAAAAAATTGTTATACCAAGGAAATCATTAAATTACTTTTACTTTTTTTTTTTTTTTTTTTTTTTTTTAATTACTTTTTACCACCTAAGAATATATATGAAAAAGCAATAAAGATATTGAGTATTAAAATAAGTTGTTTTAATGCATTACGAGAAATCTTATTTAAAATGGTCACTATTTTTACTAAATGTGCTTTCATGTAATGAGAGTAGATGTTCATATCTACTTAGCAGTAACCAAACACGTTAGTTAACATGGGTCAAATAATTCGGACGGACGAAGTCGCGGGCAGAAAGCTAGTATATTAATAAAGTATAAGTTAATAAAATAAACTACTTGGACATAATTTCTGCAGTCTACGCTAACCGCTAGACTGCATTTTATGTGATAATTACCATTGACCTTCAAACCATAAAAAATCTTAATTCCAAACAAACTTGTTCCCCGACCTTGTCACCAGAAAAAGTGTTCATAAAACTAGTTAATGAGCAATTAACTCCGAACTTAGCAACACTGTTAAAAGAAAACAATGTGAAACACAGTTTGATGGTTTCATTTGTTCTCAGGCACCTCAGCCACCAAAACCATGGGAAGGAGTCCGTCCTGCCAAGGAGTTCGGATCCAAGTGCTACCAGAACGACATCTTCACAGGAAGTGGAAAGATAGGGTCAGAAGACTGCTTGTACCTAAACGTGTACACACCAGACGTGAAACCTAACAAGCCTCTCCCTGTCATGTTCTGGATACACGGAGGAGGCTTCATCTGCGGCGGAGGCAATGATGATTTCTATGGTCCTGAATTTCTTTTAAGACAAGATGTAATCGTGGTCACAATTAACTACAGGCTCGAAGTACTTGGTTTTCTCTGCCTTGACACTCCGGAGATACCCGGCAACGCTGGCATGAAGGATCAAGTGCAAGCCTTAAGGTGGACCAAGAAAAACATTGCCAACTTCGGTGGAGATCCAAATAATATTACCATATTTGGTGAAAGCGCTGGCGGGGCCAGTGTTAGTTACCATTTAATATCACCAATGTCTAAAGGCTTGTTCAAGAGGGCTATTGCTCAAAGTGGTACTACTCTTTCTGAATGGGCACTAACGACAAGGCCTCGTGATAGAGCATTAGCATTAGCTAGACAACTTGGTTGCGATTCAGAGGATGACAAGGAGTTATATAAATTCTTTATTAATCAACCGGTTGAATCCCTGGTCGACGCTTTAGTACCTATCACATTAGCTGAAGCGAAGAAGGGAGGAGTAGAGATGTTCTTTAGTATTTCAGATGAGAAAAAGTTTGGTGACAATGAAAGATTCTTTTATGGAGACATCGTCGATGTAGTGTCCAGCGGTACTCACGAGGGAGTGGATATTATGGTTGGATACACCACGGATGAAGGTCTTATTAGTCTACAGAGCGAGGAGGCTACCAAAAAAGAAATAGAAACAGGGAAACACTTCCCAGAACTATTTGTTCCTAAACCACTGAGGTTTAATTTGCCAATTAATCAAATTCTGGAAATTGGAAAGAAGATGAGAGCATACTATTTTAATGATCAGATTAACGTACCTGACTGGCAGAAATATGTGAATTTTATGTCGATGAACTTCTTCGTATTGCCATCGATAAAGTTGGCTAAACTAACTGCTCGTGCGAAGAAAAACAAACTTTATTTGTACAGGTTTAGTTGTAAATCAGAGAGAAACGTTATTGTCCATGTAAGGGGACTTGCAGAGATGATTGGTAATAAGCCAGTTACTTGCCATGCTGATGATTTGATGTATATGTTTGACGCAAAATTAATGAATAAAAAATTGGATACTAACTCTGATACATTCAAGCTTATTGACAGAGTAAGCAAAATTTGGACTAATTTTGCTAAATACGGGTAAGTTATCACCACAAAAGTTACAGTTATTGATCCGTAAGAAAATTCTCGCTTATGAAATCACAGGGAAAAGCTAGTAAATAATAGTAAAACTAAACTAACATAACATATCATCATGCCTATATTCTCCGAAGGGTTAGACAGAGATGTTCACCCACAGTTCGGTATGTTTAGGTCCCATGTTATAGGGGGCGAGCCTATTACCATTAACAGGGCACAAATCGTAACTCCGAGCTGTTAATGAGAATCTAACCCAAAACCTCTAGCGTATCAGTCGCGCTTAGGACCACTAGGCTAACGAGGCAGTGAAACTAAACTAATGTTATATTTTCAGGAACCCGACTCCGGACGACTCCTTGGGTGCTAAATGGGCGCCGTATACCGTTGAGAAGCAAGACTTCCTGGACATTGGAAACGTATTAAAAGCAGGTGTTGCTCCAGAAAAAGAGGAAGTCCAATTCTGGGAAAATCTCCTCAAAGAATATGGAAAGTGATATTGTTATTGGTGTATTATAACAATTAAAATATAAGATAAAATAAAATAGTTTATTTGGACCTTTCAGTAAAAAAATATAATTCATAGTAAAAATAGGCATGAGGTAAATAAAATTGTATGTTAGAGTTGCAGCCAATACCTAAGACATGATCACTTAATATCTTGTAATTGTAGGTATCAGCGCCCACCCTCATTATCATCGCCAATATTATTGTGCCTAGTTTGAATTTACTAATTATAATGAAGTGACCTAAGAGGCCTCAGTGAGTTAGCTTCGGCATCTCGTGCGCGTTTCAAAGGCCCGGGACTCAGGGTATCGAAGAAAATGCTTCTTTATTATTGATATAAAACAGTGTTACATATTTTGCAATGAAACCCCGACTACTTAAGACTCCTACACACCGCCGCCCGTCTTGTCAGCCGGACAATCCGTGGTGCATTTGGCAAAAGAGCCGCTGGACGCACCGCAGTTTGCCCGGCGCCGGCGGCATTATCAGCGGTACTGTGTGTAGAAACCTTTAGGTTGTAACCATTGTAACTGGAATTAGTATCTTCTAACATTTTTGTTTCATTAACATTTATTAATATACTTTTTTTTAATTACATTTATTTTTGTTTTATTATTATGTGTCTGTATAATTATCACACGAAACTGTAAAAAATTACATGCTTAAATAATTAGTTATACCAGTGGCCATGCTTATAAACTTGAACGACCTGTTTGATCCGGAGTATGAAGTGATTTTTTTGTTATTTTTTTATGTGCAATTTTTGTAACTTTGTGCACAATAACGATGATTGTTAATTAGTGATAGAAAAATGATGTTATTGTACATTATCATTAATTAGAGATAAAATATTCAATAATTATTGTTGTGTTACATAAAAATATGCCTGATGAGTACCTAATTACTTTACGATAAAGATCATCGTACAAAGTCCGTGAGCTCCGAATCCGATTGTTGTTCTACTGATTAGAACATTTTTTTCTTTTAAGTGTTTGTCAGTAGCAGACCAGAATGTGAATGTTAGTGGTGTGATACCTACATACTATACTTCGTGCGTACTTGGCAGGTCTCCATTGAGATTGGTCAAAATTTTAGTTTGGAGGATATAATAACTGCTGTTGTTAAACAAAGCAACTATCTAATTTAAGTACTTTACACTTAGCACAAATTGACATTGTCTATAGTACCTCCATACTTTAAAAGATTTTACGCTTAACAACAGTAATACCTACTCATTATTACCATTACGCGGTCCATTAAATCAATTGATGGTGAAAATTGCGATAAATTACTATGAACTCGGCTATAAAGCAAAATTGAACTGTTAAGCTGGGTGTCCATAGACTGGCCGAGACTCGAAATCCGCCTGGCTTTTGACACTCGCCTGCTATGGAGTTTCACTGTTACGCAGTTTCATACAAAATGTGTTATGGCCCCACCCTTTCACTGAGTGGACGCTTAACTTATATCAGTAGAGATTGAAACCAATTTTGGGTAGAGTCTTTCGAAAGGTTTAGTCTCATAACGTTCAAGTTGCAAAATAACATATGGTAGCAAAAAGTTCAAATCTCATAAGACCCAAGTCTCAAAACGTTCAAGTTGCAAAATAGTCAAGTCTCCAAACATACATGTCTCATAATATACATATTTTATTTAAGTGGTGTTTTATATACTTGTCGGCTCGTCGAAAGACCTTCTTTGACAAAACCTTATGTTGCATAAAATTGAATAAAGAACGAATTGACAGCTGTCAACTGGACGTAACACCAGGCACTGAGAAGGCGGCCCGCCAAAACTTAAGTTCAGATTGATTGATCGAAGAATAAGTTTAGATGGTATTGATTAGTGGATGTGATTATTGGAATATCGTGTTTGTGATAACAGTGATGGTGAAGTAGCTGAAACTAAATAATAATTTTATGTGCCAATTTTCTGACGTTTCTTTTTTTTTAATATTTTTTTATGGCATTCATGCATTCTTTTTTCTGATTTATTTACAATGTAAGTGGCCTGAAGGCCACTAATAATTTCTTCTTGTGCTGACTTGCGGTGTTATAGTATAGCGTTATAGTTTCCGTTTTTTTTTTTTTAAATTGGAGGATCAAGGTCAATGTCATATAAAACACCACTTAAATAAAATATGTATATTATGAGACATGTATGTTTGGAGACTTGACTATTTTGCAACTTGAACGTTTTGAGACTTGGGTCTTATGAGATTTGAACTTTTTGCTACATTATGTTATTTTGCAACTTGAACGTTTTGAGACTTTGAAACACTTCTTCTTCTATAGCGTTTCGATGACAAACTATAATATTGTTGCGGCCCAGAATTTGGCCACTTAGACGGCGTCGAAACACTGCTCAACCAACAACAAGAATACTTACATACAATTTTGTTTTGTACATGCTTGTTTGGATTTCAAAGTCAATTAGTTTATTTTTTAATCCCAGTGTATAAACCACAAACCACTTTCATTATCTTTGGGAGGCCACTTTTGAAAGAACTCGATAATATGATGAGTCATAATTTTATGAAAAGCATTAATCTTACAGAGATTTTAGCAGCTAAAAAGCATTTTGGGGCCCAAGATAACTCTATTAAAAACACAATGTAATCGTACAATATTTAATTTGACTCCATTAACTCATATAGTATATGAATCTTTTAGCTGCTTCTGAAAAGAGGTTGCATTCCATCTATGGATTAGCTACGCTCTCTAGTGTGAACAACGTCTTTTGCTTGTCCGGGTTACCCAAAGAGAGAAGACTAAAGATTCGCCCAGGTTTCAACATTATTTATTTTATGAACAAAAAAATTCATTCATATAAGGAGAAATATATAAATAAAAATATATATACCATCACGCCTGTATTCCCAGAAGGGTTAGGCAGAGGTGTACCAATGTACTTACACCCACAGTTCGCCGGTATATTTAGGTCCCATGTAATAGGGGGCGAGCCTATTGCCATTAACCGGGCACAAAGGAAAAAATAAGGAGAAAATCCTTTCTATTTGTGATTAAATTTACAAAACTGGCATACAAACATCCAGCTAACAACAACGTAAATGACATGTACATGTAGCTCAAACATAACGCTGAACCATGAACAGTAGGTATTCAAGCCAATGTCAAAATGATGCATTAAATTGCCGGCCGAAACATTTTGAACAACAATAAACAGAACTAAAGCACGTGTTAGCAGCGCAGCGCATTTTAATTGAAAATTTAATCGCTCCCCGTCGAGTGGCTGAATATTGGAAATGGGAGCTCCGCCGAATACTGCGCCCAATTTATGTGGCCATCAGTGTCTTTGCTAACTGTGTTTCCTGAATACATGTTGGAATTCGAACGTTATAATTGTGATAGAAAGGTATATTTTTGTAGAGAGGGAGTTTTTTTGTATGACGACACTAACGAAACAACAACTTAAAAAAAAAACAACTTCCTCGTTGGCCTAGTGGTCCTAAGCGCGACTACTACGCTATAGGTCTTGGGTTCGATTCCCAGGTCGAGCAAAAAGTGTTATCGGGTTTTTCTATGAAATTCTCAGTAGCAGCTCGGAGTTAGGATTTGTGCGCGGTTAATGGCAATAGGCCCCACCCTCTATTAAATGGGACTTAAAAGCATATACTGGCGAACTGTGTATGTGTCACCGGAAAATAACAAGATCCGTAAGTTTATTAATTTACTAGGAAGTTTATAAACTTTCGTAAGATTCTAAACGGGAGATAAATTGTAATATTTTACGTCCACATTTTCGTAAATTGATAAACTTACTGAACTCACTCGTAAAATAATAAGTAAGCAGTAACCAAACGCTACGCGCGATCTGATTGGTTGGCTGTCACGCGTCACTTCTCCTTCCTCCTATGGACACAAGCATTGCCACTATGAACATTGACCAATCAGAGAGCAGTGTGTTATTTTACGTATATTCAAAGATCGTATATTTAAAAGAGTTTCTGTGATTGGTCGAACCATATAAAATCTTACGAATAGATATTCGTTAGTTTATAAATTTACCGTATGACGTCGGAAATTGATAAATTTACGAAAATGTGGACGTAAAATATTACAATTTATCTCCCGTTTAGAATCTTACGAAAGTTTATAAACTTCCTAGTAAATTGATAAACTTACGGATCTTGTTATTTTCCGGTGACATATGTACATTGGTTACACCTCTGCCTAACCCTTCGGGGAATACAGGCGTGATAGTATGTGTGTAAAAAGTCCTGTGTCATTTTTAATTGCAAACATTCATTTGCAACCAATATTTGCGACCAAGGCGGTTGGTACCTAAGAGAAATGCTGTAAGGGTTTTCCCCATCAGATACAAACGCAATATCCGAAGAGCGCAGATGTCTAAGTGGATTGCTTCTCGCCTCACAATATTATTCTCGGCTTTAAAGGAATACGCGACTTTATCTCACTCTCTGATGCACTCTTAGATTGTATTGAAAACATTGAAGATCTACTTCAATCAACAAATGTAGATGAAATTCGCGATTGCGAAACAGAAGCTTATTCTGAAATTGCAATGTACACTTCTCTACATAGTATAAAATAAACTCGCTTCCCGCCGTCTGTCCTTCTGTACGCTCAGATCTTTTAAAGTCCACAACGGATATTAATGCGGTTATTATCAATAGATAAATTGATTTAAGAGAAAGGTTTATACGTATAGAACATCACGCTACAACCAACGGGAGCGGAGCAGTAACCAAAGACGTAAGTGAACGCAAATAACACCGCGTATAAACAAAAAATCTCTTCAATTTTATTATGTATAGGTATAAATAATAAAATTGAAGAGATTTTTGTTTGTTTAAACACAGATCTACCAGTTGAATTGTAAACGTTCTTCTTTTTGTATTTGGTAACCAGATGCATGAGGAATAGTATAAGCTATATAACATCACGCTACAACCCACAGGAGCGGAGCAATAACCAGAAACGCAACTAAACACTGGTGAAAAAACCGCTAAAATATTATATATATTTTTTATATTTTTTATCTTAATATTGATTAATTTTGAAGTCACGATTTTTCTTATTTGCACCTGCCACAATTTGTCTCTGCATCACCCTAAGGTTGACTGGTAGAGAATGCCATTGGCATTAAGTCCGCCGCTGTACATTTTTTTGTGTGCATAAAGTGTTAAATAAATAAATAAAACAAGTTCGCGGGAAGAAGCTAGTTTTGAACACAATTCGAGAGTACTAAGAAAGATATAAAAACAAAGAAAACAGTAAGTAATCCAGTAATGGGTTTTAATAGGTCTAGGAAAAGAAGGGTAAAAGCAAAAAGGTACAAGGGTTAACAATAAAATACAAGTAGCCTTTCCCCTCAACATTATTATCATGAGACGTGAGAACTATAGCAGATGTTACTTGTATTTCTACTACGGGGTGACAGCGTAAGTACCCAGCAAAGTGATTACTTACTCACCCCCTTTTAGGGGCATATGTAATGTATCGTATTCAAAATGAAAGAAAACATACAAAGGGCCCTATGAATATGGAGCACTTTTCTGAATACAATATGTGATATTATTATTTATTTGAATAGGATTTTGTTTATACAATTTATTATGTATGATATGTTTTGATAGTGTCTTTGCATTGGGTTTGGTTGTCATTGCGTAGATGCTACGTATATGAAACGTAGACGCTGCGTAGGCCATGTTTATTGTGTCAGGCGTTGATATAAACCATTCAACACACCAACGCTGCTTTACGGCTGAAATAGGTATGGTAGTGTTTTTCTGGATGAGCTCCTTCACGAAGCGCTATATATAGAACCTAAGAGGTACTGTCATCATCATTTTATCACCCGCAGGACGTCCACTGCTGAACATAGACCTCCATTACATGCTAAAGTAATATATAATAAATAATAAGGCCTGCATATTATTATCCCAAAGCAGGGCATACATAAAAGGCACAAGCATTGATCACCACGCTTGCTTAAGGCGGATTGGCCATTTTATACTCATTTTAATTATAAGGCCAGGCTTACTCACAATGTTTTCCTTCACCGAAAAAAAAGTATTGTAGAAGCAGATGAATTCAAATATATATTGTACAAAATCATCTTAAATCTTAAGTTTATTACACTCAATTCTAATGGAATACAAAACGAATCCCCAGCAATCTGCCCCGACTTAATAAAAAACCAACATTAATGCTTTAATAAGACAAAAACGAGGAAAAAGAAAATACTTCAGTACACAAAATATACTGACGCCAAAGTAAAAGAGCGAATCTGAGTCTTAATTAAAGTAATTAAAGCCAAAATTCAATTAAAAAGGAACAGTGTTGTCTGAACAAAGGGAGTGTTCAATTCAAAGTTGAATATAATTATCTGTAAGTAAAAGTGACGCATCCCTGAAGAAAAGTAAGGGCTGCCGGGGTATTTTGTAAAAATCTCTCCTTGTGAATTTTTGTGAAGAGGGCTTTGGAGTGATTCCCAGGTCGAGCAAAGTGTTATTGGGATTTTCTATGAAATTCTCAGTAGCAGCTCGGCGTTAGGATTTGTGCCCGGTTACAATAGGCTCGCCCCCTATTACATAAACATACCGGCAAACTGTGGTTGGACACTGGAACACCTCTGCGGCTCTGTCGGCCCTTCGGGCAATACAGGCGTGATGGTTTGATGTTGATGATGAGCTTCGGTAAGAAGCCAATTTGATCCTAGAGTTCCTAAAGATCCTAGAGAGTGTAACATAGGTTCGCAGAAATCAAAAGTTAAACAATACCCGATTTCGACTAAAAATGAACTGAAAAGAATAAAACAGGAATATCTTCCTGTTTTATTCTAATTTGGCCCAATATAACTCCAATATAATGTCGCGATGGCTCAGTGGTTGAGGCACCCGCCTCTCATGCATGAGGTTGCGGGTTCGAAACCGGTCAAGTACCAATGTGACTTTTTCAATTCATATGTGCTTTCTAAGTTTATCTTGGACATCATTGACAAGTCTCAAATCGCCAATCCGCCTTGAGCAAGCGTGGTGATCAATGCTCGTGCCTTCTCTGTATGAGAAGAGGCCTTTGCCCTGCAGTGGGACAGAAATATGCTGGTATCATTTATTTTTATTATTTAATATAACTCCTATACGTATATTATCTTTTAAAAACACAATCGAACATGGACCACAGAATTATCGAAAAAAAAGAGATATTTTTTATCAATTAGAAAAATTAATAAAAGACCTATTTCCTATTTCGACGGAAGTTTCCTGCCTGTGGTCGCATCATCACTTAGGATCAGGTGAGTTGCGGTCAAACGCAAGTCTATTACAATATAAAAACAAAAACAATTTTCAATGAGCTTTATCGCTTTTTTTTATAGATAGATTTTATAGATAGAAATCATCAAATAACTTCCCCCACCCTGGGCGGGGCAGGAGGGAGTGTAAGACTTTTACTGACTAAAACTCATCTAATGTTACTTCACGTGCCTTTTGCGTTCCGGGGGCGCGGTATCTCTTTCGAACAACCCGCAGTACCTTTATTGCTACGACCATATCTGATCTAATGTGATCGAAATTAATGAATTAGAACAACATACAAATAAACGATGTCATTACATTTTCTTAATCCCTTTAAAATGTTGTATACCTACTTAGAGAGATAAGAACGAAGACCATTGTTGTACCCGGCCGGAACAACAAAACTAATACATTAATACTATTGATTTTATTTTATGGGGGGTCCTAAAGAGACTCGTAAAAGATAGTCCAGGTGATTTTATGACCGCCACATTACTTTAAAAGCAAAAGTTAGTAGCTTACTTTCCTGTTCGGGGCGAAGAAAAACAAATCAGTCTTGAAAACAACATGCTAGATGAAAAACTGTGGGGCAACACACAAAACCGGTTCGGCAACAATTCGGTTCGGCATTATTAATGCATCTTGATTTTTTTATACTAGTGAATAGCCCGCGACTTCTTCCGCGTGGCTTGTTTTACGTCTTTAGTACTGCTCGGGTTTGACTACTCTCTACTATACTCAGAAATAATTTAACAACTATCCATTGGTGAAAAAATTGTTAAAATTGGTCCAGTAGTTTCGGAGCCTATTCGGTACAAACTAATAAAAAAATCTTTTCTCTTCACAAAAAGTAAAGATTATTTATAGTCATTACTTTCCGAGCAGCGTGTTTTATTGACTTTTTATTTTCACACATTATCTGCGTTCTGTTTTTCAATGAAAACAAAATATTAAGACATGAACATTGTTTCGTTAAACATAAAAAAGTGTACCTACCACATAGAAATATCAGAAACAAAAGAAAGTTGTAAAACCCATTATTTTCTTTTGACTTCAACGTTGTCGAACACAGTTAACTTTATCAAAGCTTGCGTGCAAGTACAAAAACATTGTTGAGAAACTTACATTTGGGAACAAACGTATATTTTTCTCCTAAAAGTTCAAAAAATACGAAGAATTCAAGCAAAACATTCCAGTACCTAAAGAAAATACTTTTTGAAGCGATACTTCAAACGAAAAAAATGAGAATTTGGAGGGAACAATTATGAAACAGTCTGTATAATCAAAATATAAGCTTGAATTTTTCTGCTGTAAAAAATAAACATCATTACAGGATTATTTGTTGATCAAATATTATTTTCTTTTTACGATTGGACTTATCAAAGCCTCACAACATTTTTATTTGTGACACAAACAATTTTCATCGCCATTTAGGTAGGTAATAGAAAATAGAAGGAAGAAGCGCGCTTTTATGACAAATTGGCGAAAAATAAACACAAACCGTACAATTTATGTTCTCTTAATCATTCTGAAGCACACACATTTCAGAAACAGCCTCCCCCGATATTGTTACCTCGGCCGAAGCGTGGGAGTAATCGACAGCGGCTCATCCGATTTTTAATTAAATATCCCAATCGATTCCAATATTACAAAGAGGCTTTTGTTTTTTTTTCTTTTATAGCCACGGGTGATTGGCCGTTGACCGTAAAATTTCATTTTACAACCATTTAATAAATCCCCGCTTTTTAGTCAGCGGACGGATTTCATTTTTTTAAAAAGGTGCAAAATTGTGAATAAAGAAGAAATGCGTGAAACAATGAAATTATATAATAAATCAATCAACTGTAACTTTAAAAAGTAGGTTGGTAAGTTATGTTTGTTTATGAGATGATGATGATGGTGTTGACATCTGACTGTAGGCTGCCCCGTTGGTCTCGTGGTCGCAAGTGCGACTGCTGTGCAAGGGGTCCCGGGTTCGATTCCCAGGTCGAGCAAAAAGTGTTATTGGGTTTTTCTAAGAAATTCTCAGTAGCAGCTCGGAGTTTGGATTTGTGCCCGGTTAATGGCAGTGGGCTCGCCCCCTATTACATGGGACCTAAATATACCGGCGAACTGTGGGTGTACACTGGTACATCTCTGCCTAACCCTTCGGGGAATACAGGCGTGATGGTAGATGGTATAAATATCTGACTGTATGAAATTAGTGTCCGCAGCTCCGTTGAATCTACCACAGCTCTACGAGTAAGACCAAAAGGGCCTTATTCTTTTTCTTTCGTTTTTATGGTTTAATCCTAATGAACTGCCTCTGCCTCAAAGAAGGCGGAGGGGTGTGTCGGACTCCTACCGACTAAAACTCCACGGTGTTCCTGCAACTTTGGCGTCGCTCTAAACAGTCTTCCGCACAAAGCCAGCAGCGCCTTGATTTTACTGGTGATCTCTTAGAAATTACCTGGATTACCAGAGTACTTTGCCTTGTATAGCCTTGTAGCGACCTCAAGGCAGTTGAGAATCACATAGGCTATCGATAATACCGTACCGCTTTTATGTACGTCAATCCAAATCCAAAGTAATGATATTACTGCCAATCCAAGTGCAGCCATGCTTGTGGGTATTATACAACATAAAAACATATTACTAACCCGTAAAGATATCCGTTCTGTGTCAGCAGTACCAATATAAGCAAACTCATAAATTGTGCGCGCTCGTAAATGACGAGGTGAGCCGAAGTTTTACGACCACCAGCCAGCTCTGATTGGAGTTAGATCACGTACTTATTTACCTACATTTGAGTACTTACCTTAATATTTATTTTTTATATTTGGAATATTCCAGGTCATGCTAGGTGGTTGTGGGTCTAGAGCCTCGCAAAGCACCAGTCGGGGATCGCGGAAGACGCGTATGTTTTTTTTTTTTTATACCACTGAAGGTTGCAAACAAGCTAACGGCCCGCCTAATGTTACGATTGCAGGATTCCCAGCGTAAGTCTGGTATTTAGTCAGTAAGGTGAAACTCACACTGCCCCGCGCTTCGCTGCGAGGTGCGTGGCGACGGAGGCACGCTTGCGCCCGCGAGCGTGCAGTTCTGTATCATCATGCAGATTGCTCCGCACAAACGCGCGGAGCTGCGGTATAGTCATGCGGTCGCCTAAACGCCTCATTTCACAGCAGGTTGCTTGATTTTCTCTCATTGCTTCACTCTATACTTTATCACGACTTTCGATTTTTAATATAAATAAATTAATGTCGAAATCCATTACGAAATAGTATACGTTTAATTCTGTCAAAATTGTAAGCGCTACGCTCCGTGATGCGATGCAGTGAATCACCTTAGCGTCTGTAAAACCTCTCTTATACAATTTCCAACTCTATTCCTAGGTATTAACACAGAATTTCCAAAATTGTGTAGATTACTTTGTTGTATAAAATTAAAAGCATTTAAGAGAAATATGTCAAATTAAATTGGACAGATTCCTAGAATAGTAATAACGACCAAACAAATTCAATTACGCATTTCCACCAAATAATTTCATCATAATAATATTAAATACGCAGAATTGTTTGTTCCCATTATTGTTTGTTCTATAATCAATTGGTGAATTGATCTTTATTATTTTTTAATAAAATAAATATAAATATACCATCACGCCTGTATTCCCCGAAGGGTTAGGCAAAATAGGTGGGTGTACCAATGTACACCCACAGTTCGCCGGTATATTTTTAGGTCCCATGTAATAGGGGGCGAGCTTATTGCCATCAACCGGGCACAAATCCAAACTCCGAGCTGCTACTGAGAATTTCATAGAAAAACCCAATAACACTTTTTTGCTCGACCCGGGAATCAAACCCAGGACCTCTAGCGTAGCAGTCGCTTCCAGGACCACTAATTTATTTTTTAATCTTCTGTATAAATAAAAATGAGTAGCTAAATGTGTTGCTAGGCGCAAAACTCAAGAACGGTTGGACCTATTTGGCTGATTATTTTCTTGTTGTGTTCTTATTTTACCGGTCATGGTTTATAGAAAACCCATTGGAAAAGTCAAAATTGTATGCCTGTAGGAAACCGGGGCGGTTTGCTAGTATAGAAAAATAATGTAAATAGTGCAAATTATCCAAAAAAACGTGTTTTTTTAATGAAATAAACTACTTGCTGACTTATTAGTGCAAGGCAAAGGACTCCTCTCTACCCTACCTATCCTTAAAAAAACACAATTTTCACAAGTATTCTCCAAACCGATTTCGGCCACGGCGGTTATAGATAGTGCAATCCACGAAGATGCGCCCCACTACTATTCCTTCTAACCGTTTATAGTATTATGTGTGCAAGCTTCCGTCAATGTTTGAGTGTTATCGGTACACACTAATTACCTATGAGTGTACACGCACACTACAATGAATAGACTAATCAGGAGAGAGCGTCATGGTCAAAATAAAAGATGCTGGAAAAGTGGTGGGGCGCGTCTTCGTGAATTGCACTATCTGTAATCTTAATGCCGACTAGCCAAGTATGCTGGAGATATTATAGAGCACAGGTGCACTCTCTCTGCCCTAACTCCCATAGTCCGATGGGACGGCAATCCGACACAACCGGGGAGAGATCAGGCGCCGGCCAAACGGTCTCACACCAACAACTTCCAAACTCCGGACTGTTACTGAGATATTCCTAATGAAACAACCCAATAACGCTTTACCCGACCTGGGAATCGAACCCGAGACGACTCACCCACAGCACGAGACCAACGAGGCAGTTATGGAAACGAGCTTTTATGGTTTTCTTGAAACTTGCATTTCAATTTAAACTGCGCTGTTATTCTTTGAAAAATACCATCACGCCTGTATTCCCCGAAGGGTTAGGCATAGGTGTACCAATGTACACCCACAGTTCGCCGGTATGTTTAGGTCCCATGTAATAGGGGGCGAGCCTATTGCCATTAACCGGACACAAATCCAAACTCCGAGCTGCTACTCTTACTCTTTTGCTGTTATTCTTTGAACTCGAGTTAATTAACGCAATGAGACCCAAAGTTTACGTAACCGAACACTTTTGCCGTTCATCCTCATTTTAAAATATTTATCTGTAATTACAAAGTTTTGTTTAAAAGTTTGTTCTAGCAATACCGGTGAGACGAGATGTAATATTAATTTACAAACAAAGATCTTAATGTTTTACAACTTTCCATTACATTAGGTTAGCAAACAAATATTATGTTTTAATTAAATTGAACTGGAAATGGAGAATGAAAATTAAATTTTTGCTATGAAGTCGTTTGAAACTGAAGTTCTTTGCTTACTTAATTAGTGGCGCAAACAGTGGGACGTTGGACAGAATTGACAATTATCATTTAAAGAAAAAACTTGTTTTAATCAAACCTTCAAAATGTTTTTATTTATTTGTGGACAGATTTCTTAATATTTCGATGGTTTGGAAGATATTTGCATATCTTTTTTTATTGAATGAAACATGATCATCGCGGTTTTTTTAATTCAAACTTAAACTCTGAACTAACAACGCCGCTAACAGCCTATTTTAAAAAAGAACTCAATATTTTTGTATTTAGAACACGAACTGCTGTTTAAATTATCAGATAGAAAAGATTTATTATATTTATTTTATTAGTTAAGTTCATTTATTCAGGCATCAAAACTCTTAGCTTAAATATAAAAAACCATTACCACACTAGTGTTGTTAAATAATGTAAAAAGCACGCGTGAGTTACCTACATTAAGATCCTATAGAAGACGTCGTAATAAGAACCACTGTACGAGCAAGTGCGTATCATATCATAATATACATATATTTGTTTGCGGTAATAAAATCTGTTTTCCCCTTTTCACAAAGGCTCTCTATTATGGTAACAACATTATCGCAATATCAAATTAAAAATATCTGCCTGTTATTTCGTTTCCATAGCAACAGTGACAATATTTTTCGCGGAAAGCTGGCTGGGAATACAATTAATATTAATGCTATAGAGGGAATGTACCGACAGAGCTCCGTACATAAGTAATGTAGTAATATTTTGGTCATCAAATGAAATTAAATTTTGTAAATATAATAGGGACAGTAACATCTATGATTGTGGTGGTTTCCCGTCACATAAATTAATTTCAAAAGCCTTCCTACTAATGCGAAAGTTTGTGAGGATGTATGGTTGGATGGATGGATGTTTGTTACTCTTTCACGCTTAAACGGCTGAACAGATCTGGATTAAATTTGGCACTGAGATAGATTGTAGTCTGGAGTAACATGTAGGATATTTTTTATTCTGGAAAAATGTACTATTTCCGTAGGATAATATAATGTATGTACCTGTGTTGTGTCCCTGCTTCACCCGAAGGTAAATTGATAGAAAATACCCAAAGCATTAACTCCGCCTTTGTACGGTGTGCTTTTACATCATGTGCCTAAAGTTTTAATAAATAAATAAATAATAATTGTATCAAAGACGCGAACGAAGTCGTGGGGAAAATCTAGTTAATTTATAAATCTACGATATTTTTATATAAAGCCCGCTGTGGATCCCCTTAAATCAAGCCAGTAATATAATTGACGACGAGAGGAGATACGCCCGAACCGGGAACACGGCGATACGGCACGGTTACCGAACCGCTACCAAATTGAATAGCGTTCGTTTTACTTGTAAGACATTCATTTAATTTATTGAATAAATATCATACCGTGTACTTCTAAATACGTTGTGTTGTATAGAATTTGTTGATATGATTTTTAATTGAGCGCAAATCACGCTTTTTTACTCTTATTAAAATATATCTCATTACAATATTAACTGCCTCGTTAGCCTAGTGGTTCTAAGCACGACTGCTACGCTAGAGGTCCTGGGTTCGATTCCCAGGTCGAGCAAAAAGGGTTATTGGGTTTTTCTATGAAATTTTAAGTAGCAGCTCGGAGTTTGGATTTGTGCCCGGTTAATGGTAATAGGCTCGCCCCCTATTACATGAGACATAAATATACCGGCGAACTGTGGGTGTACATTGGTACACCTCTGCCTAACCCTTCGGGGAATACAGGCGTGATGTTGTGTGTAATATTAATGGCCTTGTCAATACAACAGTATTGCCAAGGCAATTAATATTGTTGATTTGCACTTAATCAAATAACGTAGCATTGTAGCAGTAGTAGAGCTCTTTGTGATGGAGCTCGTCTGAAGAAGTACTACCACCATACCTATTTCTCCCGCAAAGCAGCGTTGCTGTGTTCCGGTTTGAAAGGGCTTTAGGCCCCTACGAAATTACAGGCACATCAAATTTTTCAATTTTGTCTCTGGGTTGGCAATGCATTTGCAAAGCGTTTGGTATTGCAGATGTCTAAAGGCAGGTTCAATAAAGGTTTAAAAAAAAAACGACGGGTTGCACTCCGAGAGTGCCGGCAGAAGTGAAAACTTGAATATTAACGTTGTGCATTTTTGATATTTTGGAATGGTTAGGGAATAATTTTGCACGAATTGCTTTAATTATCAGTATAAAAGTACTATCATTTATGTGGTATAATACAATAATTATTTATTGCGCTATCGTAAGCGTATCGTACGATAAATTCGTAAGATTTTCGATCAGGTCACGTGTCCTGACGCGAGTTTAAAATTTTTTACCCAGTACAAAAAAGTGTACAACGCCGCTAAAGAAGTTTTCACTTCAAAAACCAAAAGAATTCTCTTTCTAAATCAAATGGTATGAATAAAACAATGGATATTAATATTTCCATTTCATTACTACAACCTTAAGTAAACATCACTGAACTAAAACCTCCTTTCACAGCCCAATGAACAAACGGAAAACATGTTATTATCTAAATAATATAATGAGAAACAGTGCCTTGACATAGCGAAACTATTTACGAGGAGCGAAGCGAATAACGTCGTATCTGCTATTTGTGATCTTCACACGCGATATTAGACGACAATGTTAGATTTGCACATTATCAATCTATTCCTATAGGTAGAGTAACTACAATGTGTCTTATGATGTTCGGTTTATCTGTGTTTTTTATATAATATCTTGTTTATGTATGAACTAGCTTCTGCCCGCAAATTCGTCCGTAATTTTGACATTTGATCCCACGGAAACCGTACATTTTTTTCAAGATTATCCTATGTGTTATGCTACACTACAATCTATCTCAATTCCAAATTGTATCCTACGTTCAGCCGGTTAAGCGTGAAGAGTAACAGAGTAACAAACATCCATCCATCTGTACTCACAAATTTTCGCATTTATATTTAGTCATTATAAATGCGAATAGTAATATTGTAAATGCGAAAGTTTCCTTACCTTCTTAATAAAAACATCATCATTTCATCAAATGGTGATGTTCTTAAAAAGAAGGTATTTTGATTCACGTAAAAAGGGTACTAATCCAGGACCTATCGCGCTGCGTTAACCTTATCAAAATTGACAACAAAGAGCAACTAGATTTATGAAAACCTCAAGCAAGTACCTAGTGACAAAAAAATACGGGAACGAGCAGTAAATCCCCTCCATTACTACTTATTCCCACGCAGTAACACATACATCAATCCCTAGATAACATTACGCAACCATACTCCTCCGACCGAACATACACGACACGTTAAAATAACCAGCCCCGCGTCCCGCATATGTCTTCATAAATTTACGCGAATTTTTACGACATACCCCTAGAACGTTGCCGATGTAAATCGTATTCCGTACCAAGTTATATAGGATTTTGCAGTTACACCCCCTATGCTTCTACGCCGTTGATTGAAAAACATAAGTTATCGCCGAAATTTGTTTAAACAAAATGGCTTCGGGGCCTCAGGGAGTGCGGTGGGGAGAAAATTTGGTGTCAAGCTCTTGTTTCTAGAAGTTATGAGAATTTTATTATGTAATTTCATGTCTGGTGGATTATTTTTTTATGAAGTTACATACATAAACTTACGCCTTGCACCATGGGGGTAGACAGAGACCACAGAACCCCATTTGCTACAAAAATCAGCAGGTCCTTACAGTCATGTTGTAGAGTTATGCAAACATAAATGTATGGAGCAGTTGTTTTTTTTTCGCGATTGTACGGCCCCCGACCTCATATCTTTTTTTGTTCTGCCAAGTATTTGACGTTTAGTGAACAGTCACGCAGTTATTCCTAACACGATACAAACACCGTGGGGTCATCCACTCATACGTTATCCACATGAACAACTTATCAGTTGGTTTACCCAAAAATTAATAACAGGTAACCTGTCTTACGTCATTGTGTTAATAGTTAGGCCTACACGATGTACTTAATATGAAGTTAATACAATAGATAGGATAGTAGTATCTGCTTTGAAGATAGTAAGTCAGTCTATAGTGTAGTGATAATCACTATAATAATATAGACTGTTTTCATAAAAAATATGTCTTCAAACATTAAGAAAATGGGTCATTATGTTTTACATTTATGAAAAAAAAAATGTGGTAGCCTAGTGGTGTAAGCACCCGCCGTAATTTCTAACATTATTTTAGGCGTCACTGACATGAGTGACTGCTCTTGCCTCGGAAAGTAAATACAGCCGTTGGTTCCGGCTGTCATTTAGATACATCTATTCATCTAACTGTCTATCTGATTTGTATATCTTTGATAGTCATTACGGATAGTAAGAAGCATGGAAGTCTGACAACCAAGAGGTATAGTGTTGCCCAGTAACTAGGTTGTGGAGGTCAGACAGGCAGTTGCAAGGTGCAGCTGCACCCGGTTACACTGGAAGCCGACCCCAACATAGTTGGAAAAAGGCTAAGTCACTGACATCAGTGACGGAAACCTGAATTTATAATTAATATAAGTCGCCAAACCGCCTTGAGCAAGTGTCGTGATCAATGTTCGTGCCCTGTTTGTATGGGGAGACCGCTTTATTTATTTATTTATTTATTATAAGTTTATGCAACAAAAAAGTACGAAGGCGGACGTAATGCCTTAGGCATTCTCCGACGGACTAGCCGACTTGATGCCTTTGCCCTTACATTCATAAAATACCACAATAGAAGAGTCGTTTCCATTGCAATTTCAATTCTAGTACGAAACACACACGGCTCAAAACAAAGTAAGTTCTATCATAAAAATAACCATAAAAACAAAAGAACGACACTTCCATCCCATAATAAGTTAACAGCTTACTGAATAAGAAAAGGCGCTTAATATTAAAAGCACCTAAAACTCACATCAATTCCACCGCACTCAAACGCTTCCCCATAGACATGTCAAAATTATAATCCTCAAAAAAAAGAAGCCATACAATTAAGGACTCTAAAGACATTCATTTACGTAATGAATTCCTTTACTTTTTAATGCAGGGCCGACCGAAGACGGCCAGCGGTACATGTACGACAGACCGTGTCGACGGCGCCTTCGTGTTCCACGCGCGCCTCAAAGAGATGTCAGCAAACTTGGATGGGGCCACTGAGGGCCGATGCCTGCCGGGGCTGCGGGTTGTGAGCAAGAGATACCGCGCCCCCGGAACGCAAAGGGCACATAAAAGGAACATAGACGGGTTTTAGTCAGTAAAAGTCTGACACTCCCTCCCGCCCCGCCCAGGGCGGGGGAAGTTATTTGATGATTTCCCGTCTATAAAAAAAAAAAAAAAAAAAAAGCGGTACATGTATTTCTAGTACCTACAGTCAAACGGAATAATTCATGATACAGGAATTTTTGATTGTGGGAGTTTGCCTTTTGTTTGATGTTTGTTTTTTCTCTCTCTGTTTCCGATATTTGAGCTGATTGAAGGAGTAAGAGAGAAAACCAGAGAGATATTATAAAATATAACGTGTAAACGAGATACCAGGGGTTTTTGTTCTTCAGCCTTACTAAAGGGCAACAAAACAGTAATCCAATGTTAGTTTAGATTCCTGAATGGAACAAAAAACGGGTGTAAAAAGACTCTTGATGAAGCCAAAAGTAACATTTTACAGACATACCTACATATATACAAACATACATAAACTCACGTCTTTTTCCTCCCGGCTGTCATTCGTAGATTTTTGACAGTCGTTACAGATAGTCGGAAGCCAAGAACTCTGACAACCAGTCTAACCAAGAGGTATCGTGTTACCCAGTTACTGGGTTGTGGAGGTCAGATAGGCAGTCGCTCCATGTAAAACACTGGTATTCAGCTGCATTCGGTTAGACTGGAAGCCGACCCCAACATAGTTGGGAAAAAGACTAAGCAGATGATGATGATGATGATGATGTGATGATGACGAACGAAATCGCTGGCAAAAGCTACTGTTCAATAAAAATCTATCACCAACTTTCCCTTTGTGGTACCTTCTTACATGTCTGCATAAAAATCAGTAAGTCAAGATCATATAGTAAGCGCACAAGTCGTTTGAAGCGAACCAATGAATAAATATAGTAATGACATCGTTGATTCACTGAGGAAGCGTTCTGTTCAATCAACGTGTTATAAAGATAATCTCTCTGCTTTTGGAGATAAAAAGGGTTGCACTGGCGTACATTTTGATATGATGTTCTTACAAAACATGAGTTTTAACTTTATTCAACTTAGAAAACCCCTAGGTTTCATTGCCTTTTTTTAAGGATGGGAAATCATAAAATGTCTTCTTTTGCTCTGAGCGGAGCGGAGGAAACTCTAGCGAGACGAGAGATTCTTACTAACTTAATCCCATACGTGTTGGTAATGCCCTTTGCGGTCCAGGGCCGAAGTGACTCTTTCAAACAAATTCCGCAACATTGACAGGCCCTGGCGGGCCCCATCTATGACGCTGACTTCGCTTTGAGACGCGCGTGGAACTTAATGCGAGTCGGCTTCCAGTCTCACCGGATTCAGCCGAATACCAGTGTTTTACATGAAGCAACTGCCTATCTGACCTCCACAACCCAGTTACTGGGTAACACGATACCCTTTAGTAAAACTAGTTGTCAGACTTCCTGGCTTCTGGCTATCCGTAATGACTGTCAAAGGTCTACGTCCCATTAAACATTAAGCTAGTTAAAAACCACTAAATCTGAATACTTTTCAAACTCTCATAATAATTACATAACTATAGTTCAGTAGTTTTAACCGTCATTATTATTTTATCACGTGCATCCAGCCGGGCATATCAGTCGATAATCCATATAATATCAGTGCACTCTATACATTATCATGGTGATAAAGAGTTTTAATGTGAAAATTAATAATTTCATACCTACATAAAATTTAACTTACACTTTTATTTTTAGATAGTATTTATTACGGATAGTCAGAAGCCAAAAAATCTGACAACCAGTCTAACCAAGGGGTATCGTGTTGCCCAGTTACTGGGTTGTGGAGGTCAGATAGGCAGTCGCTCCATGTAAAACACTGGTATTCAGCTGCATCCGGTTAGACTGGAAAGCTGACTCCAACATAGTTGGGAAAAGGTTAAGCAGATGATGAGATGATGATTTATTAATAAAATGAAGTGGCACAACGCATAGGGAAGTGGAAGGAACAGGGAGAGCCCTTTGCTCAGGAGAGGGACAGTAAAGACTTGCAAAAAAAAATGTAGGGGAGATACCTAAGATCCCACAATAGCTGAAGTACCGAGTACGTAAATGAGATAAAAACTCGAAGTTTTAAATTACCCGTTAAATCACAAAATAATAAAATGATATAATCCTAAAGCAACATTTGGCAACAAATTCTTGCATTTATACAATAAAATAATAATTCTCGTTCACATTTAGCATAATATTTTACAATTCTAATCCTGTTTGAATGCAGCTGTGGGGAAAAGCCACGTAATTATCATAAATGCATATTTCCGCTACGATATTGCTACGCCGTAGCCGCTCGTAACCCGTAGCACTAACAAAATATGAAATTCGTAGAGCTTGTGACTCCGTAGAGATGTAGCAGTTTCGTCAATTTTAACATTTTCATGTCTTTTGTGATTCAAAAGCTTTTTAAATTAACGTTGTGAAAGACTTATTAATTTTTTCCATTTTCAAATGTTTTGCTTAAAAAGTAGTTCGGTTTGGAGAATTTATAACATAGGTATTCAATTTTCGATTATTTTGCTTAAAAAGTAGTTCAGTTTGAAGAATTTATAAAAGTTTCCACTTTCGAATATTTGGCTTAAAAAGTAGTTCAGTTTGAAGAATTTATAAAAGTTTCCACTTTCGAATATTTGGCTTAAAAAGTAGTTCAGTTTGAAGAATTTATAAAAAAAAATCCACTTTCGAATATTTTATTTGGAAAATGGTTCTGTTTGAAGAATGAACAAGACTTTTCTTTTTTCGAATATTTTACTTAAAAAGAAGTTTGGTTTCAAGACTTTATGTCTCTATATAAACTTTACAATATTAACATACAAGAAAAACGATAATTATCTTAAGAATTAAATGAAAGTACAAAAATTAATACTACTTATTTCATAATAATCTTTAAAATTTTAAAGTATAGTTTGCTTTACGAAATCATTGTGAAACATATTTTTTAAGCTTCACAATAAAAATATTCATAGTCTTTGAACAAATCTCCACCAAGGAAAAAAAGAAGCGAAGCCAGCAATTTATCTCTATATTCTCCTGACCTGGTCCTGGGTTCGATTCCCGGGTCGAGCAAAAAGTGTTATTGGGTTTTTCTATGAAATTCTCAGTAGCAGCTCGGAGTTTGGATTTGTGCCCGGTTAATGGCAATAGGCTCGCCCCCTATTACATGGGACCTAAGTATACCGGCGAACTGTGGGTGTGCATTGGTACACCTCTGCCTAACCCTTCGGGGAATACAGGCGTGATGATGGTCTCCTGACCACGGTCACGGCGGCCAATCTCAATGTAAACTAGCCAAGTACGAAAAAGATATGCATAAACACAGGTGCACTCATTCTTCCCTTACTCTCATAATCCGATGGAACCTCAATCCGACATGACCAGGGAGTAATCAAGCGAAGGACCAATCTTTCTAAGTAGCAGCAGCCCGGAGTTGAGGAGTTAGTCCTCAACTCCGGAATTCTTCTTCTGCCTAGCCTTTTTCCCAACTATGTTGGGGTCGGCTTCCAGTCGAATCGGATGCAGCTGAATATCAGTATTTTACATAGAGTGACTGCCTATCAGACCTCCACAACCTAGTAATGGGTAATACGATACTCTTGGTAAGACTGGTTGTCAGACTTTCTGGCTTCTGACTAACAGTAACGACTGTCAAAGATCTACAAATGACAGCCGGGACCAACGGCTTTACGTGCTTTCCGAGGCACGGAGGAAACTCGCTATGATAAATCAACTCCGGAATTGCTGCTACTTATAGCAATTCGTAATGGAAAACCAAAATTATACTTTTTGCCCGACCTGGCAATCTAACCCCGGATCCCACATCCAGCAGTCTCCCTTACACACACGAGACCAACAGGGCACTCCACAACATGAAAGCAATAAAAAACCTATTTACCAGGCCTGCTAACGCAGTTAAAAATAAACCCGTATCCCAAACAGCTTGAACTCAATTTATAAAACATTTTATCAATGACATATACACCAGAATAGCTTCACCCCTGTTCTCTCATAAAGGGTGGACTAGAAATTCTTTTTTACCCCTATTTATATACGTGACCTATCCGCTGTACGCGTGAAGTGTCCCATACCGTTGGATAACTGGGCCAGGTAACTATAATAACGGTTATAACGTTATGTTATTATTGTGTGTGACGTAGGTTGATGCAGAGTATGTATTTTTAAGACTGAGGGCCTAGCTTCAGTGAATCGAGTGTTATTACCTAGTAGTAGAGCTGTTTGTGAATGAGCTCTTCCATGGAAGTACTACCACCATACCTATGCCGAAAAGCAGAGTTGCTGTGTTCCGGCTTGAAAGATATAGGTGCCGGTGTAATTACAAGTATTTGAGACATTTCAATTTTGTCTCGGGGATGGCAACGCATTTGCAAGGCCTCTGGTATTGCAGATGGCTTTAGGTAGCGATCACCACTTAAAATCAGGTGGGATTGATTGCGATCCAATGATATGTAGAAAAATAACGAAGTTACGTTCGTATCAGGATGGCCCAGTGGTTAAGGCGCCCATCTCTTATATTTGAGGTTGTGAATTCGATAACGGGCATAATGCGGGCGGTACGAATGTGACTTTTTAAGTGCAAATGTACTTTCTAAGTTTATCTAGAACACTGACATCGGTGTAGAAAACCACTGTGAAGAAACCACGACTTTACTTAACTGTGAAATCGCCAATCCGCCTGAAGCGAGCGTGTTTATCAGTGCTCGTGCCTTATCTGCATATGGCCCTACAGTGGGATAATAATAGGTTGGTATATTTATTATAAAATGACATACAATCTGGTCCCATAATGTACTCGTAAAGCTTATAACATAATCACGAGCTACAAACATAAATCGAATAGGAGTAGCATCTCTAACAGCCGGGAACTATTGCCAAAAAGATAAACATTAATGTTCATTCATCCCCTATAACACCCCATCCTTTGCAAAGTTCCGGGAACATTTGCCCAATAAGGATAACCAACTGTGTACTCTATTTTTTTATGTATTACTTTGCTTCTGCCAGCGATTTCGTGCAATGGTTTTTTTTTATCCTCGTTGAGTTACGTTTTTGGGTACTGCTCCGCTGTTGTGTGTTGTAGCGTGATGTTATATAGCTTATATTATTCATCATGAATCTAGCTACCACATGCAATAAGTTTTTTTTTATTGGATTGGCAATAAAAGAGATTAGTGGCATTAAAAAAATACAATGCAACAAAAAAATTCGACAGGTTAATTAAATTTCATGGTCGCGGAATTTGTCCGTAAGGGTTGCTGCGGTCCTGGAACGTAAACGGAATTTGGAGGAACACGGATAGGTTTTATTCAGTAAGAGTCTGACACTCCCTTCCTCCGCGCAGGGCGGAAGAAGTAATTTGATGAATTCCCATCTTTAAAAAAAAAAAGGTATTATTTTTGTACATGATAGCCAGATTCATGAGCATTATAGTATAGGCTACATAACAACACGCTAAGATACACGGAAAGAGAACAGCAGCATTCTAGAGATTAGCGCGGTTAAACAAACAAAAAACCTTTAAGCTTTATATTAGTACAGCTAAATATTTTGATGAAGTAACACGCAACGCTCACGCAAAGCACTTTAAAGACCAACAATGAAAACGTTAGAAGACTCGTGTACATTATGAAGCAGGCTCACAGTAGCGGGGACCTCATGAAAATTTAAACAAACGATAAACTTTACAGCTGGCTTAATGTCTTGAGGCGTGAGCGAGATAAAACCGTACGTGCCTTCTACATGTGTCTGTACTAACGATGAAAGTTGTAGGTGGGCGGCAAGAAATCTCTCGTTGAAGTGAATAGGCTTCTTCTGGGTAAGCTCACTCCATTGTTGATTTTGTTACTGTCACCGTTTATACACACCATATTTCGAATATAAATAAAGAAATACATATCTTTGCTACACCTGCATCCTCTTACTTCGCTGGAAGAAAACATTGTAAGGTAACCTAGACTTATAATTAATATGCGTCTGAAATCGCCAAACCGTCTTGAGCAAGCGTGTTTAACAATTTCGTGCCTTATCTTTATGGGAAGAGGCTTTTGCCCTGATATAATTGGCCGGTATTACTATGCCTGCAGGAGTCACACTATATGTATCGTTTACATATCACATGTAATAAACTACTAGTAATAGAGTTGTTTTTGTGACAAAGCTCATCTGTTAAAGTACTACCACCATCAAGCAGTGGCCTTTGTTATTGCATACTTATTATGTTTACCATTTAAGAAAAAGACACTTAATATAAAAAAAATGCTAAGATTCCCGATACAATAAAAATGGTAGTAAAATATACCTACACACTCATCTCTTTTGTTGCCGGTACTTAGATGTTTTATTGTGTGTGCGTAAAGGTGTGGGTGTGTGAGTGGGCATTTTATGTGTGTTGTTTTCATAAGAATGCTGTAAAAGGCTCCTTGACGTTCATTTCCATTCAAATGAGAGTGCTTATTTATTGTATTGCTTGTTTTTCGTCGCTGTATTATGTTGAGTTGTGCGTTTTTTCTTCCAAACAGGTGTACTGAGAGTCTGATACAACCGCACAATGACGTAACGTAACGTAAACGTAACGTACATTAGAACATTCTTTTTTTAAATTTGAAATACCTGTTAAAGTTTTATTCATATCAATTAGAGATAATATCTTCTAGGTATGTGTACTTAAAATGCTATAGAATAATTGTATTTCCAATTTGAAAATCGAATCGAATTAAATACTTTTACGTTAGCGCAATCGTGACATACGAGTAGCTCCACTGAAAGTATAATGCATTACCGTCCAAGATTGAGAAAGTATTTTCCAAAAAAGCCAAAGAAAAGAGTGTCTTTACACAGTCTCACTGCAAACCGAAAGATGTTATGATACTAAAATCGTAATGAAAACTTAAAATAAAAAATATAAAAAAGAAGGCTTAATTCTAGTAACTTTTAAAAATGCCTCTAATTTACTAACTTTTTTGAAATTACCATATTTTGACATTAGTTATCGCTCCGAGGAGATTGCGTCTAGATTTTTATTCTTTTTAATTACGAAAATTAGGCTTTATGTCTCTTACTTAACCTACAAGCAATATAAACTCCAGATTCAATAAAGTCACGCACACACATACATAAGATACCTATATTATGTAAGCATAGGTATCTAATGTATGTGTGTGTGTGTATTAACTTTCTGCTCATTACGTATGGCTTATTAAGCATGGGAGAATTTAAAGGATTACATTTCAGTTAATCACGGTAAGCCCGCCATACCTACTAAACGTAATACATTACCTTATTTATAGCAAGAGATGTGTGGGGTGGAAAATCAGTTTATATTTTCTTTTTTACGTAGGTAGTAACAGTCAACGTAAGGGGTAAAATATAGTGGAATATTTCTTAGAAACTGATGGAAGTTTTCGCATGAAATATTTATATGAACCGTTTATTTTTTTTTACATTAAATTATACATATCTTTCTTATCTTTTTTGTTTACTGTACATTAATTTATCTAATCACACCTTTTCCCATAGGGATAATCAAAAATTACATACAAGTACGTGAACACACAGAACAGAAAAAAATCGTCAATAAAAGTGGTCAAAAAAGTGGCCAGTACCTATAAAAACTTTTTTGACTCATCATTATTTCGACATTTTCGGCCTTCAATTTATTAAAGAGCCATGATTTTAAATTTGGAATAACGATAAGGAACTTAAAAATTATAGCCAGTATGTCTTGATCATGGCTTCAAAACTGCATAAAAACTTTTTTGACGCATCGTTATTTTGACGATTTACCACAGATTAAATAGTTTAGCCCCTTCAACTTTTTATAGGTTCGGGAATTCCAATTTAGAATAACGATGACACAAATTATGGCCAGTAGGTATGTCTTGGTCATGGCTCCAAAACTGCATAAAAACTTTTTTGACTCATCATTTGTTTTATGTTTTACTCCTTCAACTTTATATAGGGTCGTGAATTCTGATTTAGAATAACGAAAACACAAATTATGGCCTTAATCATAGCTGCAAAACTGCATAAAAACTTTTTTATGCAGTGTTTTGACGTTGTAGCATAGTTGTAGCCATGCCAAACTTGAAAATGCACGGTCACTCGATTTAGGAGCCCTGGAATGTGTATTAAGAAGTTGCTCGTTTTACTTCGTCCTTGAATATTTTATCCTGGCATAAAAGAAACCGCTTGATCCCTCTCTAAAGGGATATAGGTACTGACACACATTAATGTTATTCAAACCCTATTGGATAACAGAACTGTAGACACATCTTTAACCACTTTTACATGATAAGCATGACAATAGAATACATTTGAATATTTTCCGAGTTGCTTACCTGAGCCTATTCAAGAGCTCAGCTATTCATACAGACAGTAATGATAGGGACTTCCAGTTTATGTAGATGTGTTTAAATTGAACCAGGCTTTGGATGGAATAAATAGAACCACCCAGTTCATAGTTTTTTTAAATATCACCCTATCTACCCATTTTTTGTTAAGTGGTAACCGCTGTCTAAAGACATCTGCAATACCAGAGGCCTTGCAAGTACGTTGCGATCCCAGAGACAAAGTTGAAATGTCTCACGTCCCTGAAATTACACCGGCACACATACCCTTCAAACCGGAACACAGCAATGTTGTTTTGCGGCAGAAAAAGGTATGGTGGTAGTACTTTCCCGACAAGCTCTTTCACAAAAATCAAAAAGAAAAAAGATAGTTAATCTACATCAAATTTTTTGAAGAAATTTCTAAAGAGTTTGAATAAACAAAAAAATACAGTTCCTACGGGATCCAGGTAATATACGTCTGATACAGTTCTAAAATGGAACAGAACTAAAAGTCAAAGACCTCTATGATACATTGAAATACAAAGTTCGGGACATCGCACTCACGATTCACAAGTTATCAATATAGAAGGAAATAAGCATATGTCTATAAATATTGTGCTTGTATTAGGATTAACCATGCCTTCGATATTAAAAGCTGTATAAAATTCAGATTATTATTGGTAAATCTCAAGAACAGCTGTGGTTCCGGTTTGAAGGAATGTACCGGTGAAATTACAGGTATATACATCACAATTTTTTCACCTCCTATCTCGCATAATACACCTATCTTAATCATCACAGCACCCAAGACTTATCCTACCTCCCAATCTTCATGATAAGAAACAATTCACAAAGCACACCGTCTATATCAAAATATCTCCTTCACGCATCTTTATGTCCCCTTTCATGTTTTAATCAACGTGAATTACACAGAGAATATTTTATAATAAGTCTCTATTACCATACAAGCTGACGGATCCACGGAACGCGTACAAAATTCATGGGCAACCCACTTCATGAGGAAAAATTAACATTTTGGGATGCGTAGTGCTATTCTGTGGGGTTTACGTCGAACCTCAATGGCCGCCCACAATTTGGAAGCGAACTATTTCTTGTTTATAAAGGACTACGGATTCTGGTAAATTCACACCTCGACGTGATGTAGAATTATGATTGCTAGGATTTTGTGCTTGCGGGTTGATTGTCAATGATTGTAATTATCTTAACGACTATCTATAGAAATTACCCTTTCTCAAACAAGCAAATAATGAGCATTGCTCTGACGGCCCAAACAGGTAAATGACACAACCAACCCATAATTCCAAGACACACGTTCACTAAAAAATTATTTTATTTTACCTCTGAAAACCCGATAATTTTTTAAATAACTATATAAATCGATTTTGAATTGCTTTAAAATTAATAAATAGTTAGTGAATTGAGATGACAAAAGTGTCACGTCATAGTTTAATGTTTGACATGCAAAATCAGGAAGAAAGGCGTTTTGACAGTCCATAAAAAGTACGACAATTGGCGAGATAAATAGCCATTGAGATTGGCTGCCGTGACCGAAATGAATTCCCAAAAATATAATCTTATTAAGTAGACTGCCATGCATGTTCAATATAAAAACACTTTCAAATCCAAAGTATTCAATACATTATTCGAAAATTCGGGAAAAAGAGTTCGCACTTCTCGCTTTATGTAATACCCAATATAAAACACTCTTCTTCCACCCCGTTAGCACTCCTCCAATTTCCCGCCACAATAAAAACGAACTCCACATCGTTCGATAACGTAACGCAACAAGAAAAACGGTTACAATAAAACTGTTACGCAACGCAACGCTAAAAAGTAACGTTATTAGCAAAATTTATCTGGAACAAAATGGCCACAGGTTTTTGAGGGCAAAAGGGTTAGGTCAACGACATTATGAAGAACGCGCCAACTGAATACAAATGCTGGCAGGTTGCGAGAGCCAATAAAATTATTATTAGACCAGGAAGGAGAATAATAATATACCCTTACACACGGACCTTTTTAGTGGGTGGTTGAATTTATTGAGCTGATGTAGGACGAAGAATTGGGCCTGAATCATGTGGACTGAGGTCATAGAGTGGGCAGACTTATGTCATTTTAGCATTGCTGAAATTTTTGGAATATATAGTGGAATATGTCGTTAAAAAGGAATGCGTAAGTGCTAATTTCAATGCTGAGCCATTATTAAGATGTGACGATGACAGCAATTTTTATACATGGTTATTCATGGTTGGTTGGTTTCATGGTTGTTTGGTTGTTGGTGGTGGTCATGGTTGGTTGGTCATGGTTTTAGGTGATTATTAAAATCCAACATACATATCAGACACTGCGTAAACCATAAATGCAGGTCGAAAATCGGACAAACAAAAAATTCTTTCTTTAGAAAAAGACAAAAATATGAACTCTCTACTACGCAATAAACGATTATCATGTTTGCAAACGAACCTATATATATCTTCTAAAACAGTTTGGATATTTAGATCAATATTTTTCCATGCATTTGCCGTTCCATCGGCGGTAAAGATAGTGATATTTTAAGATACGCTGTTGTTTGCTTACCTAATATACTGAATATCTATCTCACTCCAGACGGTTGCTTATGTCAGAAATAGTTAAAATTAGGCCTCTTGTGGGACAAGGTTAAATTAATATTCTCCTAACGTTACAAAAGATACTGGCACTCGAAAAAAAAAAGTATATTCAATTAAGTATTTTGAAACCATAAACTAATTGTTCCAAGACGCGGGTTAGTGGGTCATGTAAGGGGTACCTACGACATAAAAAAAAACTTAATTTTTTGCCCTGAAAACCCGATTAACTTTTAATTAACAGTAAAATAATTTTTGTTGCTTTGAAATCAATCAATCGAGTTTGCCAAAAAGTGACGTATTTAGTAGGTATTATTGCCATACAAAATTTAAAGGGAATCGCGTTTTGACAGGTCATAAAAAGTAAATCAATTGACTACTACCTAGTATCAAGAACACAATAGTAAAGCTCAAACCACTCGTAGCACGGGAAGCTCACGTGACTTTGATTTTCGCGTGCACTGATTGTTTTGAGCATGCTAGAAATTAGCATGTGTATCTGTACCTTAATGCACACACAAAAACACTTTAGGAAGTATCTGTAACTCACACACTCAAAGAAAAGGTTCGCAATGATACACACACAGTCAAGCAGATAAATACCCGACCATTAGTAACGTACGAGGGACGATACATCTCAATCAATAGTCCTTAATTTCTTCTAAGCTCCGCTCGCTTGGGAACGAATCAATAATGCTAAATAATTCCTAATTAAATACACCTACCTACTTGAAAAAAGTCAGATTTTAATGTAAACAGTACCGTGATTATTTTAAAAATGTCTAACGAATATACGTGACGAAATCATCAGAGAGAAAGCTCATGAATGTTAGAACGAGATAACAGAATCGGGTGTTGGTTGCTATATATTGCAGGCTGGAAAAGGATTAAGGTACTGATAAGAATTGTTTTTCTTTTAATTTAATTTTTGATCTGCCTCGTTAGCCTATTGGTTCTAAGCGTGACTACTACGCTAGAAGTCTTGGGTTGGATTCCCAAGTCGAGCATAGTGTTTGAAAGGATTTGTGCCCGGTTAATGGCAACAGGCTCGCCCCCTATTCCATGGGACCTAAACATACTGGCAAACTGTGGGTGTACATTTTTACACCTCTGCCTAACCCTTCGGGGAATACAGGCGTGATGGTGTGTGTGTACATAAAGGAATGGAGAAAGAAAGGGAATACACCCAGAAAACACAAACACTATTCTCTAGTAGGTACTATTAACAACTAAAGTGGTCCGCTGAAGCACATTTATCTTTTAAATCATTTCGTAACTTTCAGCTCATCTTGATTGACGTTACTGTTGATGATCATAAAAGCATTAAACTGTGTTGTATCCCTGCTGGATCTACATGTAATTTGTGTATTTACATGCATACATACCACTACGCCTGTATTCCCCGAAGGGTTCGTCGGTATGTTTAGGTCCCATGTAATAGGGGGCGGGCCTATTGCCATTAACCGGGCATAAATTCTAACTCCGAGCTGCTACTGAGAATTTCATAGAAAAAAACCAATAACACTTTTTGCTCGACCTAGGAAGCGAACCCAAGATCTCTTGCGTAGCACTCGCGCTTAGGACCACTACGCTAACGAGGCAGTTTTTTTACATTTCCTCCCTAAAATGGTTTTTAGGTCACCCCAGTTGGCTACCCCTGCAAGTGCAGGGGTAGCCAACTGGTCGCCTGCGGGTGTGAGGCGACTCGATTCCAAATGGTCATAAGCACAACCAAAACAAAAGCTAGCTCTTAATAAATAAATACCGTTTCATTCACTTAGTTACACCTGATTTAATGTAGAATTTAGTTGTTTATATACGTTAATTATGTAAAATACAACACGATGAAGAAACACTGATCATGTAATTGGTATATCACAAAGAGTCGAGTCAGTAAACAGTAACTGTACGGTCTAATCAAATTGGCCACCCCTAGAGTATAACATACTAGCAGTCACAGAAGAAAATAGTTGAAAGCGAAACACTATTCCACTCTCCACTTTGTAATTATAACATTTTGGTAAACCTTCATACGTAGAAGGCTGTATAGTGTAAATTCAGGGGTCCCTTTCCACACAGTCATTAAAAAAGCATGATTAAAACATAAAGCTGTGGTCCGGCCACGCTGGCACGCGCCCTTTGCACGCGAGGGTCCCAATTTTCTGGCCCAACGAACATCTTTTTGATGTCTAACATAATAAAGTAAGGCCCCAAATTAAATTCCGTTATGGCCTCAAAGACATCTCATTAAAATTTTGACGTTTCTTACTTATGGCGGTCGCTTAATCGAAATTCATGATTTCATGCGCTTTTTGACGGTACACAGTTGCTATTGAAATTGGAAAGATGACACCACTAATCAATTGATATACTTTTTATGAGCTGTCAAAAGACGATTTCTCCATAGATTTTGTATGGCAATACTAAACTATGACGTTACTTTTTTGCTAACTAAATTCACGAACTATTTATTGATTTCAAAGCAACTAAATCAAATTTTTTTATTATTAAAAATAGGGGGTTTTTATGGGGTAACATAAGGTGTTTTTTTAGAAAAGTTGTGTTTTGAAATTATGGCTTAATGATGCCTACTAGCCAATTAAGACCGTTAGATGTTGTTCAGTCAACACTTAAGCAATCACGTTTTTAATTATGAGAATGTTGATTTTACAATTTGAGTCTCGTCTCTTGTAAGTTACCCACTAATTAAAGTAAATATTACGGTACGTACCTACCTAATTAAAGTTTGTAAACATACAATAATTTGGAAACTAACGTTCAAGAATTAATTTTATAAAATAATTGAATACTAACCTACCTAACTACCTCGTTAGCGTAGTGGTTTTTCAACGAAATTCTCAGCAGCAGCTAGAAGTTAGGACTTATGTCCGGTTAATGGCAATAGGCTCGCCCCATGTAAAAACATAGTCGGTTTGATCCCATATAATAATAACATGGAACCTAAAACATACCGGGGACGGCGGATAAACATTGATACACCTCTGCCTAACCTTTCGGAGAATACAGGCATGATGGTATCATGGTATGTGTAATTGAATACTACTCAATCTGATAAAATCGGCATTAAAAGACAAAACCGAAAGTACATAAATATATTTCCCATCATTGTAATTTTTTTTTCCATCTTCCTGTTACCTACTACATTGAAGGTCAAAATTATACCTGTTTACGAAAACAAGTTTCATTCTTATAAAAATAATTATGTCTTCTTAAAATAAACTTAAATTTCTGTTCTACCTACTACTAATTTCTGTTTCATTGTTTTGCATGCGTTACATTACACGCACTGATTTTTCACACAAAAAATAATAAAAGTGTTTTCCCAGCAACAATTTACGCTCAATGTTACTTAGTTTGATGGCCAGTATGCGTAGTTAACGACTCTGTGATGTGTCCTTTTACAGCCCGTATACAGTCTGACATAGTCTATTACACTATAAACTCCCTATTCGATTTTCAAACACCAGCAATTCCAACGTATTTTAATACATACCATCACCACCATCACGCATGTATTCCCCGAAGGGTTTTTTTTTTTTTTTATAGTTGGGAATTCATCAAATAGCTTCCCCCGCCCTGGGCGGGATGGTGGGTGTCAGACTTTTACTGACTAAAACCCATCTATGTTCCTTCATGTGCCCTTTGCGTTCCGGGGGCGCGGTATCTCTTTCGAACAACCCGCAGCCCCGGCAGGTATTCCCCGAAGGCACGCAGAGATTTACCAATTTACACCCACAATTCGACGGTTTTTTTTTTTTTTTTTTTTTTTTTATAGACGGGAAATCATCAAATAACTTCCCCCGCCCTGGGCGGGGCGGGAGGGAGTGTCAGACTTTTACTGACTAAAACCCGTCTATGTTCCTTCATGTGCCCTTTGCGTTCCGGGGGCGCGGTATCTCTTTCGAACAACCCGCAGACAATTCGACGGTATGTTTAGGTCCCATATAATAAGGGGCGAGCCTAATGCCATAAATAAATTGTATGAGCTAAAATCTATGGGTGTATGTAAACAATGTTGACTTGCCTGAAATAAAGAAATTTTATTTATTAACCGGGCACAAATCCTAACTCCGAGCTGCTTTTAAAAAATCCATAGAAAAACCCAATAACACTTTGCTCGACCTGGGAATCTAACCCTCAAGGTCGCAATTAGGACCACTAAACCAACGAGGCAGCTAATACATTGAACAAATAAATTAAACCATTAATACGTAGCGGCGCGTCAATAAAATGACGTCACATGCTAAGTTTTAATTAGACAGGCATAATTAAAAGGCGATGGTTACACGAGACTAAGTGATTGTCCCTAACGAGGAAGGATGGGCGAGGCGAGACGAAAGAGTCGTTATTTAAAACTTTAATCAACAGACTGGGTTCAGTGAAAGTACAGCGGTGTGCAATTACGCTTTGCATTCTTTGTCTGTCATTATCGAAGGGTAGTATTGAGCTGAACTAGCTCTGGTGTATCGTTAGACGAATTGGTAATGAAGGTAATGAGTTCTCTTTTTTGAGTAGCGTTTTGAATTTCGAATAGTGTCAAATGTATTTTCTTTCAAGTATCAAAGTGTGTGGTCAACGTAGCAAAGATTGATCTCATTTTGATATTAGATTTAATAGTAGTGGATTTCGAAAATTTTTAATAAGTGTTAATGTGAGAAATTCGCTACGGTCAGAGAGCTGTATTTATAGTACTAGCATATGACATAAATAAATGGGCTTAGTTCTGAATTTTGATGTGGGTTGGCCCATATCAAAATTTCTCACGTCTTTTTAAGTAGGTAATTGCAATGATATGTATTAATGCTGACTACTTTTGAATTTTCTATCTTTTTATTATTGAGACTAGCTGTTGCCCGCGACTTCGTTCGCGTGGCTTATTTCACCCTATAGGATACGTCTCGGGTTAACGCTCCCGTGTGTCATAGCGAGATGTAAAATACCCTATAACACTTACATGTAACGTATTTTCTATGGGTAAAATATTTTTTAAAATCGATTCAGTAGATCCAGAGATTACCCCCTTGTGCCCCGCGGTATCACCCGCGTTACGTTAGGATTTTGGTTACTTTTCCGTTCCCGTGGCTCAAAGCGCGATGTTATGTAGCCTATAATCTGTTATTCTGTGGCAACTGGGGTAAAAGCTACGGAATGTCACGCAGAGTAATTATTTTGCTGCGAAGTTATTTTAAAACTGTGATATCTCCTAAGATATTTATTGAAATTAAATGATGTAAAGGGCAATTTTGTTCAAAATTAAACACTTGTGATGAATAAAGTATTTATGTTGATAAGGATTAATACTATGTTTATAAAAACGCCTTCGCAAATAATGCATTATTTTAAAACAAATTGTCTGCCCATAAAAATGGCTATACTGAGTCAACCTTTAAAGTTAGGCATGTACTGCCGCGGACTTTTTTTTAGAATATTTTAAGAGGAACAATTCTCTTATACATTATTTTTGCGTAACTTTAACCGTTTACGCAGCGCACGCAACAAAAGCCCTAAAAAAGAATATTTTTTCCCCGTTTTTGCCACATTTTTCATTGATGCTCCGCTCCAATTGGTCGTAGCGTGATGTTATATAGCCTATAGCACTCATGAATAATGTAGCTTTCTAACAGTGAAATATTTTTTTAAATTGGTTCATTACTTCCAGAGATTACCCCCTACATACAAACTTACAAACTTACAAACAAATGTTACCTCTTTATAATATTAGTATAGATATAGATAATTATTATGGGTTGGCTCATTATGACAGAATTAGACTCAAATAGTTGATAACGAAATGCTCATTGAACGTCGTGTAAATCCGAAAAATAAACTTTTACAAAGGGTTTTATGTTGACAAAAGTACGATTAGAAACTTTGTCGATGGCAGTCGGTTATAATAATGTATGTATTCAAAATAATACTTCCCCTTCCATTGTTCGTTCTTTCCTGGTTTTCCTTCTACTCATTTTTGTACAGATTTATTTCTATTAATTTCTTTATTCGCAAAATCCTTTGGATTTCCTTTAATTGCTCATTTAACAAGAATTCCTCCTATTTTACTAACGAGGTCGGCTTCCATTTCATTTCCTTCCATTTTCAAATTCTTATTAAGAATGTAAGAAGTTTTTACTATTAAGCAAATTTTTCAAAGTCTAATCATTTATTTCAAATAGACTATTAAGTAATAGGCATTTCTGAAAGTCATCTACAGGAAAAAAATGGATTTGCCCAATTTACTTTTCTAGACACTTCAGAGACAAGGCTAGTCCTAAAGAGGTCTTTTACGAGCTACCTTAAATTCTTACAGACTATGCCTTTTTGATAAGATATAAAAGACTCCTAACTGGAAGGCCATAAAATTGAGCTCCAATATATCATTCCGATATAAGGATAGACGTGAAATTCGATTCGTCAGATGAAAAGCATGTCAACGGGTGTTTATTTTATAGGCGTACCTTTAAGTAAGGGGAATTCGATAAAATAAAGAAATGGGTGAAGAAATTTGACAGGTGACAGTAAACACCTTTATGTCAAACAAGAGCGCGCGAATATAAAAATATTCTATTCGATTTTCAAATAATTGAAAGTATGTATTCGTACGTCTAACCTATGGCTTTTTTTAAATTTATTATACGTCATCCACAATATCACACATTGATATGAATAAAACCTTCAACTTAACAATGCGTGCGAAACGGGCATTCTAATTTTAAAAATCGATCGAATTTACGTTACGTTTGGGTACTCCGCGCGCTCGTAGTAGATTTTTACATAGCTATCATTTTCATATAATGTAAAAGCTGATAAAATTGTTAAAATAATCAAATAATTTCTGGAAATAGTTGTCATAGTTCCGTTTTCGTCTTGACTAGTGCAAGAACTGGTTTACAAAAATTTGATAAATAAGTAATTAGGCGGGCTCAGTACCCTAGATCTAAATCTGAATACAAACAAAATCTTCCTTGATGAAATTAGATGGAGTAAGCTGGTGAGCTGTCACTCTTAGGTGAGATGACAGCTCACTTCGTCTAAAGACACCGAAGAAAAGTATTACAGAATAGCACTGCTAGTCTGTCTGTCTACAAGAATCAATAGAATAAAACAATAATATCACAAAGTATTCCCGAACACACAACAAAAGTCCACAGACTCCGGTTCCATGACATAACCAGACTAGATATCGCTCCGACAAATCTAAATCGGAAACTTTGTCGAGTGTACAAGAGTTCGGCCCCTATGGTACCTATATTATCCTCCCTGGTTCAATCGTTAACACGATCACGAGACGTTAAAGGGTCTAAAGATAATGGAAGAGCCTTTGCTACAGTGTGATGGCTCCCCAGCCTCCAATCTCTCATATACACTTTGTTACTGAGGACCCCTGACGATCATTGATTCTCAACCTGTCATCTAACGAGATCTTTATAATGACTACGAGGTAGACCTGGCTTTTAAAGGGTTGTATATTTTCTGCTGACGGTACGCGAAAAGTTTTTAATTTGGGAGGAATCTGTATGTCACTTTGAAAAAAGGCGTTTTAGATTTTAGGTTACAATCGTTTTTTGGATGTTTCTTGTAGTTTTTCTTTAGGAGATGTAAATAACATAGGTTACTTTATCTAATGCTTTCATTACAACATTTAAAAGAGTAAAAACGAGCGCACTGAAGCACACAACGTGGGGTCCTCCCTGACAGGGATCGTCTGCCATTGAGACGCTAGCAACCACCCTGAGAAGGCGTCTCCACAAGTTATCCCAGGGTATGCTTAACAATCAAAATGGGAGCAGATTCAGCATGATGTGGAAACTGGAGGGTGTCACCAGGGAATTGTTTACGGGGTGACCTTGAAGCCCGGGTAACGCTTACCTACGACGCCGCACATAGTCGGTAGTGGCCGGGCTCCAGCGAGCGCGCGGCCATAGCGTCACTCACGCGCGTACCATCACTATCACTACGCACACCACTCAACGTCACTCATATCAGGCTCTTTGGGGTCCGATGTCGTCGGCGGGCGGCAGGCGTGCACTCCCCGCGGCCGCAGTTCATTCACTGAAAGGCCCGGGCGACGTGTTCGGACTGCGCAGGCTCGGACATGCGTTCAGGGGGCAACTAGCTCCCTCTGTTTTGTTAGTCGGCCACGCACCGTGCCGGGTTGGGCTTGGGCACGCCGATGCCACCCGATGCCGACTCAGAGGTCACAAGGTCGTAGGTAAATTGATAGCGACACAATTACTGTAAACATTGGCGACGGGAACGTGGGCTCATGGTGTGTGCCATAGATTCGGAAATGATTCATCCCAGTTGCAGGGAGAAGCGGATAATCCGTGCTATGGATATCTTACGTTACGATCTACAAGTACTTCAGCTTGACCTCTTATTACCTATTTTGAATTTACAATTTAATGTTTTTCTTCCCCAATTTTAAACTTCGCCTTTATAGAAAGCAGTCACTTAATATCAAAATTTGCGCTTATTTACCTATCACTCGACATAAGTCAGAAATGAACCTAGAACTCCAAACTGACTGCTTTATTCCAAACCCTGAACACAAAACCAGCGCTACAAGTATAACAGAACACAAATTGAAACCTCGGTACATTCAATAAAGAAACCCCTTTCCCTCAAAAACCTTTGAAGAAAACGTAATTATACTCAGGTTCAAGTATTTGACAAATAACAGCAAGTCGTCGAGCCAGATGCAATATTGTTGCGGAAAGCAGATCATCCGATAGCCGGTAACTCGGCTGGAGCGCGACCTGAAACGATTCCGGTTGTTTATGAATGAAATAAAATCTGAAGGAGGCGAGGGAATCGAGTTTCATTCAGTTTGCAGGCGAACGCAGTGGGTCAGGAGTTTAAGCGGCTTTTAGGTGAGATTGTAAGGGTGGGAGCAAGATGTAAACCTGTGGTGTATGATTAACATCATAACATTTTTGACAACATTTTTAAAATAACTGAACTGTAGTGCGATTCTCTAAAATGCAAACTCGAAAACGAGTCTCACTAAAGTGATCGCGCTCACTTCGATAACGAACCAACTTGTCATTGGTTTAGTATTCGTTCGCCGTGGTGACGTCACCGGCTCGGATCGTGTTTAACAGAATGCCATTTTGTAATATTACTGCGGATTCAGCTTACGAATTACGAAGTGAGACTTAGAGAATCACACTGCTGGACTAAAAACTGTGTGTACCTAGTTATTCTTTTCTAATTTGTACTTTTTGAAGGGTAGTTTCAAGGTGTTTCGATTTCGAGATCATAGTTCATCCACACAGGCATGCCTGAGCCTGACCTGCGTCTATACATAGAAAAACGTTAGAACTGTACACTTGATCTAAACTAAATGATCCAACAACCTCACAGTTAGACACAGTCACGTTTGTTGATGCTGGTTTGTTTTCTACCTACATTATGTAGGTACTTTTACCCAAATTTTGTCAAAACTTGCTTGATTTTAAAAATTTGGTTTTCTTTTTTCGGCCAGCCTGAAAACTCAACAGCTGCTGCAGTGCATTGATTAGGTCGGTTTTTTTTTAATTTGATTGAATGTAAAAAAGCCCAAATTTCACTTTATCGCATTACGATAAGCCACGACCAGAAGCCTCGCAGATGTGTGCCATCCTATCCTAGACAAATCTAAAATGTCTCGTGTCTTATTTTATCTGTCCACCAACTGCAATGGCTTCGTAGTTCCAAAACTTAAATACACGGTACGACGATGTCTCAACTTGTCACTGCCGTTTCGTGTCCAAAACAGAAGATACGGCGTTGCATCGTGATCCTGAGGATAGGATCCCGTAGGATCCCGAGACACGACACAATGGTGTCGATTCTGTTATGCACAAGCTAAATTTAATTTAGACTATTTCTATCTTTTTCTTTCCAATCAAACAAGAAAGAGACGGACGTGAATTAGACTTGTCAATTTTAGTTGGTCTAAAATAGGGCATGCAAACCGAATACCCGGTTAACCGAAAAAACCGGATAACCGACTGATTTGAAAACCGGGATTTTTATGAGAACGAAACCGGTTTTTTCGGGTTTTTCGGTTTTGTTTTTCATACAAAATCTTAAAATTATCACTGACAAACGTCGACAGGACGGCAAGACGGCGTTAGTTCCAACGGCAATAACGGCCGGCAACGTTAATTTATACCGAAAAATTTCATTTTAGATCAAATATATAAAAAAAACAAATGTCATTGCCAAAGTGACAGTTTACGGTTAGTCAACATTTCCCTAGTAATTCAAATTATTGAACTAGTTTTTAAATTTAATGGTTTTGGATGAACTATGATATGAAACATAGCCTAAGGTTAGTCCTAATATTAAAGGAAAGGTAAGCGAAAGGAATACTAAAGTTTTTTTTTTAGTAACAAGTTACGTTTCGCTATTAGAAAACACTAAATGCAGTCTAAATGGTTATGACCACTGCCATATTGCATGTAGAATAAATAAGAAAAAAATATTTGCAGGATTTTATTTCAAACAACTATATTTTATTCTTGGATCGTCGTTTACTTCACTAAGTTTAAAACTGTGTGCAATATTATATTTTACTTGTTAAAGATTTGCCTACAATTTTAGAACTATGTAATAGTACTTTTGGGCAAACTGCACAATTGAAGTTATTATTTAAAATTTTCAATATTTTAAAAACCTTTGTTTAAATTATTGATCTCGAATTCGATTTTCTTTTCTCGGATAAATCATTGTCGCGCTACTCTATGCCACGCTGACGCCATTTTGATAAAACTTTTGCATTTTTATTTCTTTACACACGAATTTCACACTTTTTTAATAAAAATGAGAAAAAAACCGAAATAACCGATTAAACCGGTTTCACCGGTTTTGTAAAATGAAAACCCGAAAAAACCGTGTCCTTTAAAAAACCCGGTTTTTGCATGCCCTAGTCTAAAACCTCTATACAATTATAGTTGGCATGTCAGAACGCGTCGATTAAAAACAAGGTAAAGTTCAAGGCAAAACTAATTTGACATCTCTAACTTAGTTCTAAGGTATTACCGTCCTTTTCTTACGCTGTATGTTAGTAAGAGATGTCAATTCTCTAATTTTAGTTTAGTTTGTGAACAAGGGAATCGGCACCATTGTCATACTGCTGCTGGCCAATGAAATCGTTTCCCACACGACAGCAACCCAAGCTAAACATTGGTTTAGGTATCTCTAACTAAAAGATTTTTTCATAAAACTATTAGAAGATATTCTTTAACAAAGTTTTTTTATAATTATATCTGTGCTGTATCTCTGTTCTCTCATCATTTTTTCATTTTTAGCTACGTCTGCGTGAAAAGAAGCAACCTGGCCATGACGTTAAAATGTAGTTGCCAAGTAATTATTGACAACTTCGATCATCTCATGTTTACTGTAAAATAAGAAAAATATCTATGAATTGGGCTGTAATTTAGAGTTTTGTTTGTAATATTCTGTCGTTAGTTGATATAATTCAGTATTTTAAGAAGTTTATTTTTATTTTTATTGTGCTAAGTTTTGACAGTAATAGAAATATTATTGTTGCTTGAATTGGCAACACTAGTATAATTTCTTTTTATTTCGGTTCTTTGCCCGAGTTGTTCAGGGTACGTTGATAAATCCGTGAAAATCTTGTATTTGTTCCTATTTCTGTGACTAAAATTGTTATATTATTCATTTATACTATATTCACCATCATAAACCATGGATATTTTTAATTTAGTTATTGTTGTTTATCGAAATAATCGCCGCGGCAACTTGACGTTTAGCACGCAGGAAACAGTAACCTAAACATTCGTCTGTGAAGTAAAACGTGGTATTTTCGGATTTCAGCGAAGAGCGACAGAATGAAGTACAATAAGCTCGTCACATCCTCGAGGAGGAAAAACAGGAAGAGGCACTTCAGCGCGCCTTCACATATTAGGCGAGTGCTTATGTCTGCACCTCTGTCCAAGGAGTTGAGACAGAAGTTCAACGTAAAGTCTATGCCAATCCGCAAGGATGACGAAGTTCAGGTAAGCTAACATTGTAAACTTCCTTTGTATGAACTTGCATTCGTTTTGTAGGTTATGTTTGTATGTGCAAATCAATATGATGATGAATAAACCATTCTTAGACTACGGATGATTGCTACCGTGCTTCCGACGAATTTGAGGTTTTCTCATATGAGTCTTCGGCGCGGTTTGCTAGTCTGTGCCATGGTGGAATTAAGGCTCTGATTTTTTTGCACTACATTCATGAATTTGTGGTTAGGTTAATGTACCGTAATTGTACCAAAGGAGTTAATATTAACATGCTCTTTTTTATTTCATACAATCAATCTGTTAGTTTTGTTTATCTCTAACATTGTTTCTATGATCAACTCTTTCTTGTTACCATTTATGTTGCAACAAATATATTATAAAACCACAGTATCCATTCAGCTAGCATTTTTATATTTGGCAGTATTGTTTCGGAAGTTTTCCCTGCTTTAACACACTAAAACATGTATGAATATGCCATGTTTACCTGTACCTTTGTCTTGTATAATAGTGAGGCCAAATAGTAAGTTAATTCTGGTACTTGCAGATGAGGCAGACAACCAAATACATTGAACAACAGTCATACTTAACTTTATCAAACAAATGCTGCCAAATTACTTAGGGTTGGTACAAACTTCATGTAAATTAACGAGAAAAATACATATACTTAAAAACCCAACATTTACTATCAAAAATTGTCATTTAGGAACTATTTAAAACATGGAAGTTTTATGATTACGTACATGTTAATTAAACACTGCACCATGTTTTAGGTTGTCCGCGGACACTACAAAGGCCAGCAGGTCGGCAAAGTAGTGCAGGTGTACCGTAAGAAGTTTGTCGTCTACATCGAGAGGATCCAGAGGGAGAAGGCTAACGGTGCTAGCGCATACGTCGGCATCCACCCTTCAAAGGTATACATTTCGTTAATTCTTTGTCTGTCTGTTGTCATAGATGTTTTGGAAGTACAAGTTACAAATGTAAGCTTCTATCCCTTTTATGTGAAAGAATTCCCAAAAAAAACAGCATTTGGCTAGTTCTATACGCAACCTTTTGATTGTCTCTTATTTTTTTTTTTATGTTAAAGATAAAGATATTGTAAACAGTGTACCTGTTTATTACAATGGCAATATAAGTAGTATTTTACAGTATGGCAGATGTATATTGTCAGTCCTGAAGTTACCCGATTAGCTGTGCATTTTTAGTTCCTTAAGGATCCATTGCACAACTGAACAGCAGCTACCTTCAAGACTGCCAATATACCTTGGTGGTTCTATAAACATGTAAAAATAGTAAAATAAAGCCTGTGTCTTTCCTAAAAACTGTTAATGAAAGAAAAAGTTGCAGCAAGCTGGAAATGAGTAGATTCACTACTGTATTAAAAGCCATGCCTATACCATCTGATATGATGATAATACTGCCCTGAGACCGTGCCTTCATGCCCTACTGAAGCTTTGCGATGTATAGCAGGGGCACGGGTACTGCTGATACACTTCCATGGCTCTGATCCACCTACCTCTCTTCTCCATTAATACCTTTCTTTAATTACCATTCTAACAATACCATTTTGTTCAACAGTGCGTGATTGTCAAGCTAAAGATGAACAAGGACCGCAAGTCGATCCTTGACCGCAGAGCGAAGGGAAGACTGGCAGCCCTCGGCAAGGACAAGGGCAAGTACACAGAGGAAACTGCCACCGCCATGGAGACCTCGTAAATATAGATTTTAAGACAAATAAAAAAGTAAAACTCCTACATTGTTTTTATTTATTTTACTCCACTCTTCACCCTCAGACTGACCCTGCACAGTGAAAAACAATCGCGACTGTATAGAGCTTTATTTCTAACATTATTTTATTCAGAAAAGAAATTCGGCGATGTTTTTTACTGTGCAGAGCCTGTCAACCAATTCTCTAACCAAAAGATAGATAAATCTAAATACTTCTTGGCACTGCCTATTAACACACATACAGAGTCCATTAGTACAGTACCAATAGGTAGATACGTGAAGGATTTTGCTGTATCGGCGCAGCATTACCGCATTGTTTAGAAATTCCATCCCAGAATTTTGGATGTAACAAATTAACTTAAAAACTACTGAACCGTTTTCGAAAATACTTTTGCCGTTAGAAAACTATATTATCATTATCACTTGAGTAACATACACATTAATATAACATCACGCTACGACTCGTGGGAGCGGAGCAGTAACGAAAGACGCAACTTAACGCGACTGAAATAAGCCACGCTGATAGTTTGCTAGTAATAATATTATTATAATAAAGGGGTAAACAAATAGGCTCTGAACCTAGGTACCTATTGACCCAATTTGAACCATTTTCACCGCCAATAGAAAGCTGTATTATTCCTAAATAACATAGGCTATAATATAACATCACGCTACGACCCACGGGAGCGGAGGATTAACCAAAGTTATAACTGGACGTAGTTATGCAGAAACGATCCAACCCTCAGTGTAGATACGCAAAAATGATCCAACTTCTCAAAGTGTCACTTTGAGAGTTGGATCATTTTTGCGTATCTACACTTTGAGGGTTGGATCGTTTTTGCATAACTACGTCCAACTTATGGCCGGTGAAATAAGCCACGCGGGCAGTTCGCCCGCCACCTTTAAATTAAAATAGTAGGGTGATTTCGCCGGTTAGCGACCAGTTAGCTGGGTTGCCCACTTAAGATGAGGAAAAAAAAATGTTGTTTACACGCAAAATAGTATATGTTAATGTGAATTTGTCCCAAATATAATGTAGTTTGGATACAAAAACATAAAATAACATACATTCATACAAAAATATTTATAAAATGCTGAAAATGTAAAAATATAGCGAAACGTCGGTTTACGACCATTTTTATCAGTTTACGACCACCAGTGAGCTGGTTTGCGACCGCTATTTTACTATAAAAATATGCCAATAAAACAATTATAATCGCTTTAAATATATTTTAATTTTTTGCCTTTTCATAAAAATAAAAATGGTAACAATTTGGTGTAATGTTTTCTTATAAATTAAAAAATAACAATCTTACATTTTGTAGAGACTTAGTCACTAGTTGTAATAGAATCAACAATCATTGGTCTAACAATATCCTTAATATACAGTAGCATAATATTTAAAAATAATCAACATCAATCAATATTAAAAAATAAATAAATTTATATTTTAGGAACCATATTCCGCTTTTCTTATTAAAATTATGATAGTTGACTCCAAATTATTTGGGAGCTCCATCTAAAAGATATATACCTAAGTAGTTTGCTTTTTATGACTAAATTTTGTTTTAAACTGAAAAATAGTAATATTTAGTTGTAAGCGACCGTTATTTCTCTCATACTAAATTATGTTGGCCGTAAACCAATGTCTTTATTTCGCTTACTTTGGTTTACGACCAGCTGTTTAGCTGTTTAGCGCCAAAGTTTGTAGGTAAATTAAACAAACTTCTTACAAAGAAACTGGTGGTCGCTTACCAAAGAACTACAAGGAAAACCTTTTACAATACTGGATTCAAAATTGTAACAGTCCTTTATGAAGCATTAGGATCATATTAGTCAAAACAAAATAATGCTGATCTCGTCGGTTTGCGACCATGTGGTCGCTATCTAACGTTTTTCATAAATAAGCATTTCGGTTACCGACCACTTGATTTTATCTTAATAATAAGTTTAAAAAAAGCAAAATACAACTAAATTTTAACCCATACTTATCGATTGTACAATTTAAGTATGAAACTGGTGTGTAAAACATGAAATAAGTATTAAAACTTACCTTTGAGCGCCGCGCACCGAGTTATTTTTTTTTTCAAACTTGCGGCACTTCCGCCACCTCGGAATCAAGACGCGCACTGAGCAATATTTTTTCGGCTCTGGGTTAACCCATTTGTTTCAAACTTTGCAAATTCTTATTTCATAATCATTTATAAAGCACGTTAGATTTATTTTTTATGTATGTTACCTTTACAAATACTATTTTCTTGATTTAAAGAAACTTAGTCCGTCAAATGGTCGCCTACTAAAGGTGGTCGCGAAACCGGCGAAACAACCCTACCTAGATAAATTCTGACATACTGGTTAAATCAAAAGTTAAAATATTATTGCAACTCCGATGCAGCAGGATGTATATCGTCCTGCGTTTGGTATGGAGGCTTTTTTAGCTAAAACCAATTTAGCTGACTGATCAGACTGCTACAGAATAATGATGGATCAAAATTTACTAGTGCTGAATGTCCATGGCCATATATAATGTACTCTGTGTCCATGGCCAATATTTTGAGAATGATAGTGCCTTAGATCTTAACCAAGATCTTTTTTGTAACATTTTGTGATTTTCAAAGTTAAAACACGTGGATATAGTATGTTTTATATGTATATTGTATATACCATAGCTGGGTGCAAATAAAACTTCCTATGATAGTATAATTTTTTTAATATAAAAAATGTATGAGCAAAAGACACCTCATTCATTTTTCAATTAAGACAATCGTAACTTACTAATCGTAGGGGTACATTTTCACAAAAACAACTTTCAATACAAACAGAAAGGCCCGCCTTATAAAAAAAACTTATTTTGTAAAATATAAGAAAATTGTTTTTGTAAAAATATTTAAAACTAAATATGCATTTAATCTTATTGCTGATTATGTTATTTAACGCGTATTCTTTTAAAGTGAGAAGCAGGCAAAATTGAGTACAAATAACATTAATTTATAGTCACTTTTGGGACGGTGGCTAGGGCCCTAATACAATTCTATTTGGCCAGTACTCATGTATGTGTATAATTATTGAGAGTACACACTAAATGTAAATGATCATTATTTGAGAATGCTTAGGTTTTCGAAAAATTAGGCTAGTTTACACAAGAAGAGTGTTATGAGTAGTTTAACTTATGCAAATAAAAGAACTGAACTTTTAAGTTTAAAACAATGTTACCACTAAGTTACATAATTATCATGTAGCTGCAATGAATTATCAACATATTATTCTTATAATAAAACAGAAACATTCAGTTACAGAAATATACAATGTAGATCTTCATGAGTTGTTATTTTATAGACATTCCTTTACATTTTATTGCCATTATTATTAAAAATATACAAATAATTTTAATTCAATTAATGCATAAATATCACAAGTCTTCGATTCCTACATAAGTAGGTATTAATATTAATTATCATCACTTCTAACTTGGCAGTTTGATATTACTGCCATTGCCATTTTTAAATTGTTTTAAAAACAAACTTTCCTTGTCAAAACTAGCCTGTTTCTGGTGCATTTTTTTCTTATGTGGCAATCTTGCTGGTGTGTTCTTGAGCCTCTATGGTAGGTTTCGCCATACACTTGTAACGTTTCTTCACTTCATTATTTAGGTTTTCTCTGTTTCTTGCGATTTCTATTGCGTAAAATTGAACTCTAGGAACGAGCATTGTGTTCATTTCTGAGTAATCTCCCTTAGCATCTGCTCTCATAAGAGTACCGAAACTGTAGTCTTCTACAATGTTTTTAAACTTTTCACAGAATATTCTCCATTTCGCCTTGTTCATGCTGTTCTTTATTTCGTTTTCGTTGACATACGAGACTTTCATGTCGGGGAAATCTTGCTTAAAGTGTGTGTAGATGAGGTCATCATTAGGAGTTAGCTGCAGCCATCTAGTGTCCACCGAACACAGCATCTGGAAATAGAATAATTAAATGTTAAACAATTTCTTGTATTTCATTTTGTCAATGTGAATTTATTGGAATTTTGTTTTATTGATTCTAAAATTTGGATTATAGAAATATTTATACTTTATTTGGGGTAGTATAACTGTCATTAATTAATTGCTCTACCCTTCTACCCTTTATCCCATGAACCTACTCTGTAGTCTCAACTCAGACTATACAAGTCTGAGTTGAGCTATAGGAAGCAATGAGTAAGAACCAAATAAGACAATCACAATGCCTAATTAAATGTACTAACTCTCAGTCAATGTCAAGTCTGACTCAAAAACAACTGGCTCATTAGCACAAAAACTTTACTTTCAATAAGATCCCTGATGAAATGACTATTCTTTATAGTGTGAACTAAAAGTACAGTAGTGTATCAAACAGCTTGCTTCTGTTTGGTGGGTCACACAAACTTGACACAAGAACCTGCTGAATAAATACATAATAACACTTACATTGAAGTAGATATCACTGTGCTCCATCGCCTTCGCGGCCCATAACCGCTCCAACGTTTCATCGTTCCCAAACTCTTCAGCTGGTCGCGACAACACGTCCTGGAATATACCAAGATTTAGATATTTCAAAAACACCTCAATACTTCGCCACCTAATTGTAATTTGGTTATGGAAATCAGCCACATTGTTGTACCACTCCAACTGAATTTGTACAAGCAAGAAATAATCGAACCTAGCCGTATTTTTCAATAAAATTAAATAAATGCAAAATGTGCGTTTTCACCGCAACCTAAGTTTTATCGAGTACACGAAAATTTACAACTTACATAATTAGCTATAAACTTACCATATTGGAGGATTTTCCTTGCTATACAGATTGTATTTTCAGTCACAAAACCACAAATCAATCACAATTAAATTTCATAAATAATGCACATGGAACAATTTCGAACAATGAAAATGTCTTAGGGCGCGTTCCATCTCTTCCAAGAGTTACAAGAGATATCAAGTGTTTTAAATGCATGGAACACCCAAGCCTTTGCCATTTACCAATGTTGAAAAGAGTAAACCGAGTAATTAATTATTAATTCATGCTTAACATTTTAATATAAATACTGAAACGCCTTTGTCAAGTTATGCGAGTCTTTTTTTTGTTTCTCGAAGCAGCACAGATATAAAATAATACATCCTTATATACTTAATACGTCTTAAACATTCGTTCTAAATAGGCCTACTAGGCGTGATGGCGGTACAATTTATTTTTGTGGTTTGTAATAAGCAGATTAGGCCATACCCTAAGCAGCTAGGAAATGGTTTCAAACTTTCAGCTTAGGTAAACTATTTCTTGTTCTACGTCGTCGCCTGGTATAATAAACTTTGGTCCATTTCAAAATCAACAAGTTATCTTTTTTCCAAGTTTGAGAGATCAAATAAACATGGAATAGGTAATACTGATGTTTATGTGCAATATATGTGCATTCTTTGAAATACTGAAATGTAAAGCGTAATGTACTAATGTGTGGCGCGAAAAAGAAAATTGGAAATTTTCAACAACCCATTATTAAATATAAGAGCTCTATGGGAAGCATCAAGAGGAATAAATACTCTTTGGCCGTGAGTTTGGCTTGCTGATTTTTTTATCACTTTATCAGTGACTTTCTTTATTTACATTATACGCCATTAATTTGTCTGTTTGAATTTAGATTACAGTAACCATAATTTACTGAGACGGCGGTAATCCAATGTTTTAATTTAATTATAGGACAAAAGTTTCTAGTTCTGCATATTAAAATTAAATAGAACACGCTTGCATGTAAACTTTTTTTTTGTCTTAGTCGTGACATAACAAAACCGTTTTTCTATCACATTAATATTTGAAATAATTATTTTATGAACGTACCCAAACACGACAAGGCACGAGAGAGACAGATTAATTCAAACGACTCATGCTAGAAAAGGATGCCATTCTCGTAAAAATTCGTTTTGGCATCGTTTCGTCACAGGATTTCATTGGTCGAGAATGGAAGAGGGTGGCGCATGCGCGTTATGCCGACGCCATCTCTGAACTACTGTGCCTATTATGTACTTGTTCTAGAGTAAAGTGAATGCTAATTCGTGGTAAAAAGTGTGATCATGGAATTACATATTCGCGAGTGAGATCGAGTGTGTGTTCTCAGTGATTGAACAAAACAGTGACATCACGGAGACTTCGCTAACGGCGGGTCATAATCTTGCGGAAGTTTATTGGCTATAGCATCGCATATTTTTTGCGGCTATCTCTGCCGCGGACCGCCACACAGGACTTATTTCATGGGCCTCTCTCGCTATAACATCTAGTGGTAACTCCCCAACACTATCTATTGACCGTTCATTAGCGCCACACGTAGAAAGCGGACTCGCAAGGCGGGCAGATCGGTCCCCGCGTTCTTACGCGCGTACTGCCTATACGTTTATTATGTATGAATTATTGTTGTGGGTCAAAGACATCGCGGTGTGTTAACCTGCTACGAAAACAGTGTCATAAACCCGGCTAACTTTGTGTTTCAGCTTGTGTACGGCCAGGAGGCGAGTTTTAGACGCGTTTGAAATGAATTCTGCTTTAAAGCCGGTGCTGCCCCAGCCGGGAGTGCCGCAGCCGGGCGGACAGGCGAGCCCCGCGAAGGGGAACGTGGCCACTGCGAACCACACCGTAGGGCTCCCGCAGGGCGCTCAGAACTCGCTGCACCACGCCAGCAACAACCTCGTCGGGCAGAACCTGACGCATCACGCGCCCGCGCCGCCTATCCCGCACGCGCCGCCCCCCATGGCGCCTGTGTCCGCCAACATGGCGCAAATGGCACAGAATATGAGTCACCATGGCAACCTCTCACACGTCACCCAAAACTCCGTCGGCCCCTCCAACTTGGCCCCCAGCCCCAGTAAAGGCGGGAACCCGATCACCCCCCTCAGCCTCGTCCAGGACAAAGCTCTTGCGCTCACCAGAACCCCTGAGAAGAATGAAGCCGATTCCACTGGTCATGCTAATGGCACTATTGACTCACCCAAGTCTGGAGCGAATGCTCCTGCTGCATTGAAACCTCAGAACCCTGAGTCTAACAAAGACAAACAGGACATCGCTAAGACCTCACCAAGTACACCAAAACCACCTGAAAAGCCGTCCAGTTCCCCGAGTACTCCTCAGAAGACAGATGCTGCTAATCCAGCTAGCACTGTTGATGGTCCGGCTCAACCCAAAGTGGCAACTGCCAACGAGCCTCCAGAGAAGTCGCCATCAAAGCCTTCAGAATTGAAGCCAGCACCAGCTGCAGATGTAGCACCAACACAGAGTGACAGCAAGCCGGTACCCGAGTCAGCAAATGACAGCCAAGAGAAAGCACCAACTCCAGTGAAACAGGACCCTGTTCCGACTGAAAGTGCAAAAACAGAAAGTGTGCCGGAACCAACACCAGAAGAGAAGAAAGAGGAGCCCAAAGTGGAACAGAAGCCAGCTACTTCTACTGAGGAGAAGAAAGAAGAAGTAGTAGCAGACAAACCGGAGAAATCTGAACCTCTTAAGAAGGAAGAAGTGGTTGACAAAGTGGAAGAGAAAGCTGAGGAGAAGAAGCCTGAGCCTAAGCCTGCTAAAGTGGAGTCAAAGCCCAAGTCTACCATGAAACTGGCGACTGTGACTCCTCCGATGCGGAAGAGAAGGCAGGTGTCTCCAAGCAAGACCAGTGACGGGCCTGGTGTGGCCAAGAAGCCAGCTGATGGGGAATCCACACCGGATACAAGGATGAAAAGGAATAGGACTAAGGTTTGTACTTTAACCTTTATTATTTCAACTTACATTGTAAAGTGGGAGAAATATCTCAGCATAATTATATTTTCCAGGATGAGATTAATTTTCAATATTTTTTTATGGAAATGGTAAAATGAGTTTTGCAGATATTTCTTCTAGTTTTGTAACCATTATTTTTAAACTTAGAAATACTTATGTTTGTTTATTGTGTTATTTGCATAGATGCTATTTGTGTGATATTTACATAGATGCTGCCAACTGGTAAGTTCATAACTGTTCATTCCAATCTACATAACTTAATTTTTACGTTTTAATATGCCCGCCCCTCCCCCTGTGTCCCTTACTAGTTCGACGTATAATTTGTCTATTTCCCTTATAATTTTAACTATATTACAAAAAAATATAATTTGTATTTTTGTTTGTAATAGATAAACTCAAAAACAACCAATTCAAAAAAAGTCTTCATCTATTTAGTTACATTATCGGCGAATAACATTGACAGTATTTTTTTTAATTAGAGTCCAAATTTGGCCGCAGGCAAAAGCTAGAAGTAATAATTATACATTTAATCATCTCAAGGCATTCCACCTGTGTTCATCGTAGGGCGTCGTGTATTGCCAGGGTTGCGGAATTTGTTCGAAAGAGTCACGGTACCGCGATCCCGGAACGCAAAGGGCATTAGGAGGAACACAGATGTGTTTAGTCAGTAAGAGTCTGACTCTCCCTTCCGCTACGGTGAAAGCGGAAGAAGAGTTTTGATGATATCCCATCCTTAAAAAAGAAAGAAAAAGAAGGGCGTTGTGTTTAAACACGTACGTAAAATAAAATCTTATCCGCCATTTCGCTTCTAATTTAATAATAATCACTTAAAATTAATAAGAATTAATTAATTAATAAGAATTAATTTGGTTGACTAATTATTTAATTGACGTCATAATTCACGATTCGGATAACTTAAAACATTTTTAATTGAACATAAAAGTTTGTAACGAACATAGACGATTCAAAAACGTTCCATTTTTAAAAAAGCAAACCAAAGAGGAATAAGCTTGAATGCTGTCTCATTAGTCGGCGCGCGCTTGTTTACCGGCTCGTCCAAGCAACCGGAAGTGCTATACAATGTCCATAACGCTTGTCCACATTTAAACGAAGTCAAAGAATACTCTGACTCAGTGGATTATACAGACGTTGTATCACTACGAACCATTTCTTGGACTCTCTATCTTTTTTAAGGTTCCGTAACCGAAGGGTGAAACGGGACCCTATTACTAAGACTGCGCTGTCTGTCCGTCTGTCACCAAGCTGTATCTCATGAACCGTGATAGTTATACAGTTGAAATTTTCACGGATTATGTATTTCTGTTACCGCTATAACAAGAAATAACTATAGTAACTAAAAAACAGAATAAAATAAATATTGAAGGGGGTTCCCATACAACAAACGTGTTTTTATTGCCTTTTTTTTATTATGGTTCGGAACTCTTCGTGCGCTAGTCCTATTCACACTTGGCCGGTTTTTTAACCCACTTCAAAAAAGGAGAAGGTTCTCAATTCCACTGTATGATTTTCTGTATGAAACGTGATCATTGCGCCAATTTTGATGATTCTTTTTTTGTTTGGTAGGTCATACTTCAGAGGTTTATATGGAACCACCCATATAAATATGAATTTTATCGAAATCGTTTAAGTAGCTTGGTTTTTGTGCAAAAGCTTACATTTACGTGTCAACAAGAAGCTATTTTGTTTTTTAAAATATGAGATTGTAAATTATAGAATTTAGAACCTTCACTTCCTATTGAAGGTCCGCGTTAATAAGTTATATTTTTTGTTTTAATCAATGAGGTATGTTAGCTAGTCTAGTAGAATTCGATGTTATGTTTGAACTTTACGATCTACTTACAACGGTAACTTAGTAAAAATCTGATAAGTAATTAGTAAATCTTATCAAAACGCCATTAATCTAATAGGTAATACTCAATTATTAGTTTATTCATTAACACTTTATGCACCAAAAAAGTACAAAGGCGGACTTAATAGGTACCAAAGCCTACCTTAGTAGTGGTACCTTAGTAGGCATTCTCTACCAGTAGTCAACGCAAAAATTATGTAACCGGAACAAAACTTTTATAAAAAACCCTCCATTTCTTAGCCTCCCCCCGATATTTCACTTGGTGTGGTCCACACACGCATCAAGTGATTTTCAATATTGTTTTATTTGCAGACGCGTGGTTCCGCATAAATACTGCTTATTAAACATCGTCGTAATCTTTTAACGACGAAAGTTATGCTTCTAACAGCAAGTTACTCAGATTTAATTATAAAAAAGGCTTCCATTTTCGCAAAAAGTTTAGCTAACTATTAGCTAAGCTTAGTTTCTATAGCTAAGTGACGATTAGCCTCCGCACATGACCGATTATCGGACCATTTTTTGACGGATTTCTTTGTCTGCGAGGAGAAATCTGTCAAAAATCGGACCGATTTTTCTATTGTTCTAGTAGACCGTATAAGTCTCTCCAGCCTTATACAGTACAGAAACACAGTAGTTGTAGTACAGAAATTTTAAGTAAAGTGACGTTTACTCGAAAATAAAACATTTAACCAACCACACGACTATTTAAAAAAAAATATTACTTATACAATCAAAAATCGTCCTTATCATCCTAAACAGATAGTTTTCTTCACAACATCCTACGCAACACTTGCGCGTAGCTAACACTCAGTAATCTTACTAATGTTATACACGTGAAAGTTTGTTTGTTACTCAACCACGAGTTAACGGATGAACGGAATTACTTACATTTGCCACACATATAGATATTGATCTAGACACATTTTGTATCCTGTTTTTGTGTTCTCATGGGATAAATTAGGAATTCGGCTTAATTTTGAAGTATACGCAGATGAAATTGCAGGCAGAAACTAGTTTTAACAATAAGTCCCAATTTGTTTTTTTTCTTTGTCGTGTCGTTTACATTTTCTTGGCCGTCTTCTTACTTTAACTTAAATAACTACCTGCCACTCCTGCTCATCCACGTGGCTCATTTCACCCGCGCTAAGACCAGAATCTTTGGTTACTGTCCCCTAGGTCGTAGCGGTATATTATGTAGCCTATGACACTAACAAATAACGTGGCTTTCTATGGGTAAAAGATTCAAAATCGGTTCAGTAGATCCAGAGATTATCCCCTACAACCTCAAAATCTCACAAACTGCCTCTTTATAATATTAGTATAGATAGATAATAACAAAAGTCACAAACACTCTACCTTTGGTAAAATTAGATTTAGTAATACGTTTCTGTTGGCACACGTTGGGTACGGAACCCAAAAAAAAAAGAAAATAAAATGAGATCCCTATCACACACCACAATGATAAAAGAATACATTTGTCACGGATGCTGTTGAACTTTTTACGACAAATTCCGCAACGCCGCCTCACATTTTCTTGCTACAGCGGGAATTAGATCTTTCAGGTCCTGAAGGGGTATTTGTATACTTAAAATAGGTTATACCGTTAACCCGGGTAGGTTAACTGCCTCGTTGGCCTAGTGGTCCTAACCGCGACTGCTACGCTAGAAGTCTTGGATTGGTTTCCTGGTCGAACAAAGTTATATTGGGTTTTTCTATGAAATTCTCAGTAGCAGCTCGGAGTTTGGATTTGTGCCCGGTTAATGGCAGTAGGGTCGCCCCCTATTACATGGGACTTGAACATTCCGGCGGACTGTGGGTGTACATTGGTACACCTCTACCTAACTCTTCGGGGAATACAGGCGTGATGGTATGCGTAAAATAGGTTATAGTTGCTTAAATAAAGCTCTTGTTAGGCCCACTTTAACCAAAGTCACGAATCATATTTAGCGCTAAATGTGTTTAAGTTATCATGTTGTCACTGTCACCTTCTAACAATGTGACAAGGATGCAATGATGCTAAATACGTTTAGGCACTAAATGTACCTATTTAGTGATTTTATAGAAAGTGGGTCCTAATAACAAAGGGATGACGTCATCACTAGCAACAAGTTGATTGTAAAGACCGAATAAGCAAGCGACAGGTTGCTTGCTATCAGCCTTAATAATCTATTTCCACCAGTTCTGTGAAGTAAGTAGCACGCGATGATAACCCACTGAAACGGATATAATTGTTGACAGGTTAATAAAATGAATATAATAATAGCTAGGTTTAGGATTATAACGCGTGTAAGACAATTAATGAAGACGAAAGTTGCTTGTGCTTCCCGGAATTGCGTTTTTTTTTGTCCTGGGCTATACCTGGGATCCCTTTGGTCACGTCTTCAATATTTTTTACGAAGGTCTATAGTTTTTTTTTTTTTTTTTTTTTTTTTTTTTTTTTTTATAGACGGGAAATCATCAAATAACTTCCCCCGCCCTGGGCGGGGCGGGAGGGAGTGTCAGACTTTTACTGACTAAAACCCGTCTATGTTCCTTCATGTGCCCTTTGCGTTCCGGGGGCGCGGTATCTCTTTCGAACAACCCGCAGCCAAGGTCTATAGTTAAAGGTAAAGTTTCAAGACCCCCCCACAAACGCATATTGAATTATTGTGTGTACCCGTAAGCACAATGTTTTGCTTGCGGTAAATTACGCGCTGGACTAAACAGTGATTTTTCACACCAAACATATTTTTTTAAAAGTCAAAGTTAAATCATTTATTTCAATTAGGCCATTAAAAGGCACCTTTGAACGTCAATTAAAAGATAAAAAAAATAAAATATTGAATTTAGTTTTACCCTTAATATTACATGGTTTCATGAGTAGTATGCGTAATTAACAACTACGTGATGTGTTTTACACATCCCGTATAACTTTGGAAAATTTCTTTCACAGTTTTCCAATGCGGAAAATTGTCTATCTGTAAATCTAAATACAAAAACTAAACATCTTCGTTTTCAGAGCTAAAGCTGTAGTTTGTTACTTCAGTACCTCCTTCCTATTGGAAGAAATTATTTCCGCCCGCAATTTCCGTTACTACGTAGTCCTAGCGCTCTTGTAAATAAGAGCGGGGGCACACGATGCGTTGCGGCGCCGCACCGCAAAGGTTTCACCGTATCGGCGGGCACACGAGCGGTGCGGCGCCGCAACGTTGTTAAGTCGCAGCGGTGTCGCCCCAGCATCGTTGGACAGTCTGTTAATAAAAATGGACCGCAAAAGACGTCTGTTGTTGGCCCTTCCTTGCGACGCATAAACAACTGAGCGGTGCCGCTCCGACGTGCGTCGCAACGCATTCACCCCTCCCCGCCTCGTCTCGGTGGTTGCAAATCCGGTGCGGCGCCGCAGCACATCCACCCGTTTCGCCCCAGCAGGCCAGCATCGTTGGACAGTCTGTTAATAAAAATGGACCGCAAAAGACGTCTGTTGTTGGCCCTCCCTTGCGACGCATAAACAACTGAGCGGTGCCGCTCCGACGTCGCAACGCATTCACCCCTCCCCGCCTCGTCTCGGTGGTTGCAAATCCGGTGCGGCGCCGCAGCACATCGTGTGACATGCCACAGATATTTCTATGTAAGACGACGAAGCGACACCGCTCCGGCGCCGCACCGCCGCCGCAACGCATCGTGTGCCCCCGCTCTAACCCTATTACAGCGTAGCGTGGGTAAAAAGTATTTAGCTAAGTTTACATACCTTCTTACCCAATTAAACTTGTTTTAATAGTAAACAGGTATTCAACATTTAAATGTTTATGTTTCAACATTTGCTGTTTAATCTGTTTTCGAGCTCATTTTGTACAACATAAGTGTTAAGATTAAAGGAACCTGTCCCCTGCATAGTACAATACCATAGCCGTGCTAGGAACGTGTCCAGCAATATATTTTTTTTTGCATTGAAAAGTATGAGCCCACTTGCCCATTCCGTCACCGACCAACATTGTAGCGTGCATTTCACGAAGCGTCAATAGGGAATACGGATAATGTTTTTTTCGTCGGATTTCTGTTTAATCGGTGTGTAATTAATAGTTTTACTACGGTATTTTCATATATTGTTAATAAATGCGATTACAAAAATTCATGCATATATTCCCTATTGTCTGTTGATACAGTGTAGTGGGCATACTCCATGCCATGTTTCTTCCCGTGCCTGATACGTTCATATCACGGTCATAGTATGTTACGATGTAGAGGGCAGACTCCTTTATTACGTTTAATTTTAATTGAAAAACACTAACTTCAAATACGAACAATTAAATAATATTAACTAAAAACCATTTCAGCAAGAGGTAGAATATATCGCAGTGTGCCGCTGCTATTAGACATTTATTAGGCGATAAACTTTAATGATTTACACATGCCTCGGAGTTTGCGAACAGTTTTTGCACGACATCGATTTTACCGGCCGATTTCATCGTCGAACGTTCGGGTAGACGTGTGTTTGGAGACCGCAAATCGGATAACGGAAGGTAGGACGTTACACGCCCAGGGTAAAAGCAAAAATCTTTGCAAGGTGGCTGGAATTCGTCGGAATAGAACTTATGCACATAGCATTATGAACTCTATCTACATTGTTTAACGTGCAAACGCAAAAAAGTGATCGCTCGAGTTCCGACGAATTCCCATGTGAATGGAATCCCACAAATTCGCGCACAACAAGGCTTATATTTGGCTGCGATGTGAATTGAGCCTAAGGGTTAGCCACGGATCGAGATTAATGAATTACTATTGAAGAGTTACACTGAATATAGAACAGATAGACTATGCGACAGACGGATTTTAGTATGAATTGCAAAACTCGGAAGAAGTAAATAGCTCTTAAATTTTTGCAATAATTTTTTTATCCCGCATTTTAAGCAAATAAATGTTTCGGCTTCTGACTATTTGTGAAGCTCGTAAAAAAGAAGTATGGCGGTAATCCACCCCGATTACCCCAATACTTCATTTTTGTCCACAAGCAATTCTACTGCTGACTTTTACCAGATTGGAATGGACAATCCTACTACTATTATAAGGCGAAAGTTTGTATGTATGGATGTATGGATGTTTGTTACTCTTTCACGCTTAAACGGCTGAATGGATCTGGATGAAATTTGGCACAAAGATAGATTATAGTCTGGAATAACACATAGGCTACTTTTTATCCCGGGAAAATGTACGGTACCCGTAGGATAACACATCAACTGTGACGCGGACGAAGTCGCGGGCAGAAGCTAGTGGCAACATATAACAACTAGGTAATATTACAGATGGCCACTAGATGGACCATGTGCTAGTTTGCCACTTAGTAATAACCAAAATAAATTCGGCCCCAGAAGTCTAATCGAAATTTAATAGCCCTAACTCTCTTTTTTCTATAAAGATCAAAAATCCGTTCTTTGTTGCGCTGTTCAAGTTAGTATGCAATAATACTTGAATAAAAATCAATAATTTGTTTGTAATAAGTCACGAGAACTAGGGCATTCGTTGGCATTGGCCTGCTAAGTAATAATGCAGAGTATGGGACTAAAAGGGAACTAACTGAAGGGGGGGGGGGGACTGCAGGGTGTAGGGTGCAGTAGCCGTGATGAATAAGTAAATAGTATTCGTTTGTACACAGTCATTAGGTCAGTTCGAACTGAGTTAATGGATGTGCCCTTGGTGGTTCAAGGACATGCACAAATAGTATTTACGATATACAATGTACATATAAATAACACTTTAATAATTTAGAAGCTTATATAATAAATATCACCTTAAACATTCGAGATTCAAATAAACTTCCTTTATTTAAATAAATAAAAGCAATGATGAAAAATATACTTTAAGTTATTTGTCATCTTTTTGTCTTCCTCTCATATGAAACTACCTTTTGAAAGGGGCGATTAAAAATTCCTCCTTCTTGTATATGACATTCGACAGTGCCTTTTAATCATGATCATTCTATCAGCCACACCCACAGGACGTCCACTGCTGGACATAGCGCCCCCCCCCCCCCCCATGTTTTCACCCCTACTCAATGTATTTTTAGGATGCCTCTCCTCAACTTATCGTACTTTCCAGTTAATGTAGACCCTTATCTACTTATTAAAACGTGAATAATATTCCAGGTGCAGCTCTATCAGTCCCCGACGCCAGAGCTGGCGATGGCGACCAAGCTGTCTGCTTCGGCCGGACGCTCGACGCCTACTAAGCCGAATGATGACAAACTTATCATCATATACAAGTAAGTAGGAGTTAATTTGGAGATCACGTACAGTCACAAGCATAGACATGTATTCACTAGGCAATTAACATTCTAAAGTGATTTTTTTCTGAAGTATCAATCAATCAATATATATTTTTTGAGTGCTACACTAAATAGGTCTGATAGGCCCGAACTGGTCTGAGTTGCAATCTTTATTTATCAGAAAAATCGATTTTGAATTTTGCTACATGTTCATTTTCGTGACTTAACTATACTTACGATGATGAAATATTTCAAGATTGTTTCTATAGTTGATACTCTTCTAGGAGTCTTGAGGTGAAAGTCGCTATTTTCCGTCAGATAAGCTATCCCAGAGTGGTTGGCCATACTTGTTAATTTTACCACTAACCCCGTATTATGAAGGCGAAGTATTAACGCCATCATTGTTCCAATACAAGAGAGATAGAGCTGTACATGACCAATAGCACCATCCCTTTCCCGTTGTCCCAAAAGGCAACGGGACTAGGATTAGTCTTACTCAAAAACCACTTTCAACCAAGTCCATAATCAACTATGTATCTTCAACAGAAACGAGTACTTAGCAGTCCGCAACGCCGAAGGAGGGTTCTACGTGTGCCAGGCTATGCAGAACGTGTACCGCACCACGCGCAAGATCAAGATCCGCTGGCTGTCCCAAGACAAGACCGCCGACCCCGCGGGCGAGACTTACAAGCCTGACTTTTATGACGTCACTGGTAAGGGTCACTGGTTTTAAATAAACGTATACTTTTTCTATTGTTTATTTTATTGTTATTAATTTGTCCCATTGAATGAATTGTTGACTCTTAAGAAATTGGTTGTAAGTGTAGGGTCTAGTTAGAGTAATTTAAATATATTTAAATAAAATTAATAGAAATGTGTTGCTAAGCTCAAACTCGAGTATGGCTGGATCGATTCGGCTGATTGTTTTTTGTTGTGTTCGTTATTCCCGGACAAGGCTTATATGAAAACATTCGTAGGTAGTAGAGCCCGACCGGTAGTATAAATATTTATAAAGTCGAATTCACGAACGCTTTACTCCCCATTTCTAGGTTCATGAAACTCGTTTATGTCTTGATTGCATCTTCCGAAGTTTCATTCAAGACTGAAAAACACAATGTGCTAGGCACTTGTGTTGAATACCGTACCTAATAAAACTCACAACTGCATAGGTCAGCACTATGACGTCACACCTGGTCGAACTGATGCCTCTATCCCCCCACAGACATGGAGTGCGTGCTGACGACGCTGTCGCTGACGCGCGGCACGGGCGGCGCGCAGACGCTGCGTGCGGCGGAGGCGGCGCGCGCTCGCTCCATCCTGCAGCGCGCGCTGCAGGCGGAGGCCACCGGCGACCGCGCCACCGCGCAGCTCACTGAGGAGCATCCTGACGGACGTGAGGACTGCTTTTTAGAACACTATCTATCGCGCGAAAAAAGAAAATTGAAGTTCGAAATTTGAATTAAAGATTCAAATTTCGAACGCTTTCCATAACTTGCGCTTACACCGTAAAACACTTTTTTTTTTAATCCCTTAGTTCCCCTTCATTTCCCTTAGTTCAGTTATCCCTTGTTAGTCGCCTTTCACTCATCCTCTCATCATGACCGAACCAACTAAGCATACTCTTTTCAACCTTTGTCACTACATCTTCTTTTAAACCACACAATCTCATTCCTCAATCTATCGTTCAAAGTAACGCACGCATCTCCACAGCATTAATACGACTTTCATGCCTCGTTTGCCATACCAACATTCACTTCCTTACGTAAGTGTAGGCTCCAGCATACCATTGTGCACAGCCAGTCGAGCCTTTTTGGACATCGACTGGTTGGTTACAATCGCATGTTTGTATATACACATTTAATTTATTGTGTATCTTTTCATGTAGTAAATAAAGGTATATTTTGAGTCGCTCTAAAAAAAGGTGCGCACATCGTCACGTCTCGGTGTGAACTGAAGCTAATGGTATGGCATGGTAGGTAGCAACAAAAAAACTAACTGTTTTGTGACTTCCTACATTGTGAACTATTTCCTTGATTTTTTTCTATATATTTCTTGTAACATAATATTGATAAACCCAACTGTAACATTGAACTAGAACATCTGATGTCTACAGTGGACCTCTCGCTATACAAGGACGAGTCGCAGCTAGAGAAGAAGGGGCGCAAACGAAACAGTTCCAAGTCGTCCCCGCGGGCCAAGCACGACAACTCTAACGATACAGATGTGAGTATGGTTGCTTAGCAACGACAGGAAGGGAACTAAAACATTACTTGTGAATTGGATAGTAGACAATGTTAAATAGTAATTTCAAGAAACAACTTTCTTAAAAAAAACTCTTTATTAACCCCGAAAAATTCGATTAACTGTTAAGTAACTATAAAATTAGACTTTTAGTTGGTTTGAAATTAATAAATAGTTAGTCAATTGAGTTCTCAAAAAAGTGACGTCATAGTATTGTCATACAAAATCTGTCCGGAATAGTATTTTGACAGTTAATAAAAAGTATTTCAATTGATTAGTGGTGTCATCTACCCAATTATGATTGCAAAGTAAATGATTTGTCTATATATAAATTCGTTGACATGTTATTTATATTGCAACATAAACAACAATATAAACCATAGGTACTAGGGTGGGTAGTCGCTTGTAAAGGTTTCGTATCTGAAAGAGGGAAACGATACCTTTATAAGATCTCTTTATATTCCGTCTGTCGTGTTTTCCCTCTACACAGTAATATTTTCACTAATCTGTTCTAATTTACTTGCTCCATTAACACATCTGCCGATGTGATTGATTTCCATGTAACATACAACCCGTTTGTTCCAGGAATCGGCGACGCCCGTGAAACGCGCGCGGACGACGCCAAAGCGCAGTCCAAAAAGCGCTCGCAAAACTAAAGCACAGACAAAATCACAAACAAACAATAAGAGAAACTCGTCAGGTAGTACGCCCATAGTGGCGAGCACTAGCAAGGTAGGCATAGTACAACGGATATATAGAAATGTACGTATCCGCCATCACCAGTCATTTACATTCATGTGTCGCGAGTGAGTACGAGTGGCAACGTGCGGCGCTCTCGCTCGCGCTGTGTGTGCGTGCGAGCGGGATAGCCACATGTCTGTTGGGGTCGCTTCTATTTAATACAAATTCAAATAAAGAACAACCATTTCTTGAATAGTCAATATTAATACTGATTTATTTAATTTAAAAACTCATGATAAAAATAAATAAATAAAACCCCAATAGACAGCACAGTGTGTGTTGTATGGAAGTGAATATGTGTATTAGTTAGAAGAAAGTTGTATATTACAATGTTATTGAGTGTTGACAGATATTGATGGAGTCTATTTTATATCGGTTTTGTGCATGCGTTACGGATATGTATACAATTTACCATAGAGAGATGTTTGTCAAAATATTTGGTCCCATGTTTCAAAATCATTTCAAACTATTCTTTGTCGAGTTTTTGCGGAGTATTTTATGCTTAAATTAATCATTAGTACATCGATTGAATTTATTTTGTAGAATTTATATAATAAATTATCACTTTGCAATGTGATTGAGACTTAACATGTTAACATTGAATGAAGTTTTTCTCACTTAAAAATATTCTGTAAGTATAAAAAATATTTAAAATAAAAAAATCCTTTTAGCTCTAAAATTATTTAGAGCTAGCAACATAAGTACGTAGAGGGTCCAGTACAGTATTTTTTTAGTTTAATATCATCTCAGAATGAGCATCAACCGTTTTGACAATCCACTCAACTATGGCAAATTGTATAATGCAAGTTATTAAATTCCAGTGTACAGTGGTCGGCATTATTTTGGGTAAAGGTATTAATTTATTTTCGTTATTATTCATACGTCATTACACGCATTCAAGTGCATTACTTACATACGAAATGTTAAGCTGACTGTACGTTTAATTTAAAAAAAATTACTACTTTCTAAAGAGACTTTGCAATACTGAATCGCAGACCCATCAAATTGTACTATGTTTAAAATTAGCCAAGTACCTAATGTTTTTTTTTTAAGTGACCCTATAAATAAATAAGTAAAATTCATTTATTTCAAGCAACCTTAGCTCATATGTGGAGTACACAAAAATATTAAAAAAACCTATAAGTAGTTTGTTGGTCTTTGGAACAGAATTTATTAGTAGGTTACGTGTTAGCTGTTAAAAAAGTTTTAATTTTAAAAAACATACAGTCAAACTGCGAATCTCCTTTTTGAAAAAAAAAAACACTGGAAATTGTTTAAAATCAATCAGAGACGTTTATTATAATACATATGCATTTCAAATTAACCAATAGTGTTAGATTTACAGCTTGTATAGTATATGGGAGATTGGGATGCATGGTGACTGCATGATAAAATGTGTAAAAGTTAGCCATATTATGCTTTTTTATCAAAAGCAATTTATATTTTATTTTAAAAAGTTTTAACTTTGCCAATTTAGTTCATAGGGTGAGAGTATAATTTTAAAAACGAAATTCTAATTATTTATGGTACCTACTTAAAGATTTTTCTTACAAAAAGAAAGCAATGCGATCTACTATATTCTTAAAATACTTTTCTGTAATTTAAACAATATTGAAAAAGCATGCACTAATTCTAAAACCGAATCTATTAGTACTTTTTCTATTATAAAGAAATTAAAACTTCTAAAGGAATATATATCTTATTCGCATTCATCCATATTCATTCATTTCATCGCCTGCTTTTGTGATCAAAATTTATTTTTATTATAATTTCTTCTTTATTTTTTAGCTTATTTTCTTCTATTATTTGCCCTTTTTCGATTATATTAGCATGTGCGTGTTGCATGAGATTAACTTATTAATGTAATAGATTTAAAAATTAAATTAAAAAATTAAAACCTCAGAGGTATTGCTCATTGAGACACTATAGATCATCCAGTTTTGTCAATAAAATATTAGGACCCACATTCACTAGGCACTAAATGTATTTAGTGATTTTCTAAATACATTTAGTGCCTAAACGTATTTAGAACATCATTGCATCCCTATCACATTGTTAGAAGGTGACAGTGACAGAATGATAATTTAAACACATTAAGTGCTAAATATGTTTAGTGATTTTGCTGAAAGTGGGCCTAATTGTAGCTACAGTGTAATATTTGTATGAACTCTACCAAAAAACTTAAGTAGACAAAGCGATCGACCCAGGCCCCCAGACTTAAGTTAAATAGTTAGTTAGTCGACGCTAAACATATTAACACAATAATGTACCCCATTTTTTCCTCACCGCTTATTTACACATACTTAATCCTTTATATACTTCATCAGACTGCAACTGCAGTAAGTGAGAAGGCTAAAGCGAAGAGCACGCCTGCTAAACGGACGCCGGCCAAACAAAAGGTGGAGGCGCCACTTGCGACGCCCACGCGTAAAGGCAGGAGCACCGGGAAAGGTAACTTTATACATAGTTAAAAGTTCTATGAACTTTCTAATATTTTATAAAATTGTCCATTAGCAGTATTTTGTGTTTGTAATTTTATATCCACTATCCTTACCCATATCCACTCACGCGCACTTGTGTAAGACAGAAGGAGGTAAGAAGACAAGAGGGATGCCTTTCGGATATTAACCGTATAAATACGGGGTGTAAAAGACATAACCGCTAACTACATAGACTGCCCATTAAACTTAGTAACTTTGGGGTAAAAATATTGCTTTTATTTTTGGTGTGAAAAACCTATGTTTTTTATTTAGCGCACTCGAACCATTGTGCTTACGGGTGCATGCAATAGTATAGGGGTTGTGCGGATATTTAAAATTCAGAGAAAGCATTTAAAAAAGCACAAAAAATGATTGAACTTTGCCCTTCAATATAATCAACAAGTTCCCGCTGGTATGATTGTCATGAGATGAATATGTAACCTCAGAGTTCGTTAAGTGTTTTGCTCCCCATATACTACACTGCATAAAAACAAATAAATAAAATTAAACAATTCCAGAAGTGAAAGCGTCGCCGATAGTCCCCACTCCCTCAACATCGACGGGTAAGACCACCCGCACGCCGAGAAAGCCGCCCGCGAAGAAATAATACATGTTGTGCAACTCAGTCGTTCACCGACAGTTCAATATTGAACGAACACTATGACCAAGTACGTATGTTATGTACTTTTAAGTGTCTTAACGTTAATGTTAGGTTCCCGGGCCGTTGTTTGAAATTCGAAGAGGATTGGAATGAAGAATGGTCTGTTTTTTATTTTGTTATGCTGTGTATCGAATATGGGTAGTGAATTTGGCCAAATGCTGTAGAAATCCATAGATGTTGGCTGTTATCTAGCAGATTATCAACTCTCTGCTAGATAAGAGTTTGCGATTGATGATTCAGGACTTAGATGCAAAAGTTCCGCCAAATAATTTGTGTCACGTCAAATGTTAAATCAAATACAATCTCGTTACAAATAAGTATCAATTTTATCACAAACAATGCAATGAGTGTTAAATCTAATTCACTAGCCAAATTCGATTTCCAGCAAGGATCATAAGTTGTATCTTTTTAGTAGATATTTATTATGGGTAACCATATTCTGTCTGCATAATCATGGTTTATTTGTAACTTTATATTTTGCTGGAATCTGGTATAATATTTTACTAAACATTATTCTTTATATTATGAAATGAAGTACATTGTAATAATAACTGATAGCACAATTTGTGTATTTTGCTTTCAATACATCTATTTGATAAGTTAATTGTTTTTAAGATTTAAAATATAAAAACGCAATGTTTTGGGTTCTTATTTTATGGCAACGAACACTACAACCTTTTACGTGGTCACACCGCGATTGAGGCCGTCATTTTTGGCGGGAGAACCCAGTCTATGTTGCCATGTCGGGGTTAATTATGTCTTATATTATTTTATGAAAAAGTTTTCTGATGTGTGAAATCTGAAGCAATAAAATTTCGTGCGAACTTACACTACATGACTACGGACTCGCATAGTATGGCGTTTTGAAATTGAGAAAAAATGATATTTGAAAGTTTTCTTAGCAATATTTTGCTAACTTTGAGAGATTAGATATAGAATAATGTTCTACCTCGGAATTCGATATATTTAGGGCATTTTAAAGTGATGGATTTTTATATTAATTCAAATTTTAGAGGAATTATAAGAGTTAATCGTGTAGTGTAAGATGGCTATAGATGAATAGTGAAAGTTTGACATCACAATGTATTGATATTCTATGGTATAGATAAGGCAAGTGGCGAGCGAATTAACAGGTTTATATAGTTTACTAACGCGAACTAACTATTACATGTAAGAAACTTCGTTCTTTGTAAATATTTACATTTAAGGAAATGTTAACAACATCATTTTTTAGGGGATAGCTACATTTATTCTCTGGATTACATTTTGAAGTATATTATAGGTACTTAACTTTTAACGTTTTGAAATATTCGTCTGGATTTATTGTTGTCAATGTACAGTTCAAGATAATAGCATAGCCAAATATAATAGTTAACATTTATTCAATAAACGTAAAGATTTTCACAAATTATTAAAATTAAAATAAAATAGATCGATGTGTATAAATGTAGTTAATCCCTTATCCGGTAACGGCGGACGAAACATAAAGAGGTTTTTCGCCTCTTTAAAAATTAGGCAATAGATTTAGAAGTTTCTTTTTTTAATTAAATAAGATTAGGCTAAAAATTCTAAAGTTTGCGTAGTATTGAATTAGGTATTGCGTCGAAAATCTTGTATATCAGTACAAAGAATTTAAAATTATCAGATAATGTTTTTTATCATTGGACGTTTTGCTTCACATAAAATATATTTTGATATGATCAGTGTTTATTTTTGAATTAAGATATAGAAAGTGTGCTGTCGCGGTTTGTGGGAACTAATCTGTCACACGTTTCAAAATAACCTAAGTACGCATGATTTAGAAGAAATTTCAAAAATGTCTTCATCATAGAACAATGATTTTTTAACTGTTCGGACCAAGCTTTTAATTGTGAAATTGTGATTATAACATGTACAGTTGTATACCAAATGTTATAAATGTATCACTGCCTGTGAAGAGAAGTAGTTAAATGGAATATATTCACCACAACGCCACACTCGTCATGTTTGTCTTTAATGAACTAGCTCGCAGTTCTGTGGTTTGTACAAACTCAAATTTTCCCAATCGAACAAGAACCTTACTTTTTTGGAATAAAGTTGAAAAAAAAAACAAAGAAATTTGGAAATTTGACAGATTGAGCTTGTTGTGCTGGCATCTGTACTAAGTGTTTTGTACTTATGCACCTTGCTGGAACTTACAGCACGGCCGACGAATCATGGCGGTCCTGAAGTTAGTTGTTCAGCTGCGCAATGGATATTTTAGGAACAAAATTGTCTTCTGCGCACCTAATCGGCTAACTTCAGGATACTGGAGCTGTCATTAAAAAACACGTTGACATATTGTACGCTAATTCAAACTTGTTACTTACATGACTATTTTAAGTTTGTTTTATACATTTGCGGTGAGGTCCCCGTATATTTTTTTGTTAAATTGTTTTCCATTATACCCTTACGTTGTTATCAATAACAGTGCTCGTCTCGGGCGTGAGAGTGTGTGTGAACATTAGGAAATCTTAAGTACCTAAATTTTAGGTGGTATTTTTAAATAGGTTAATTTCTTGAAGAGAAAAGAATAAGCTTAGAGTATAAATTATTGTGTGTGTATTTTCTGTTTATAACGTGTACCTACTTGAGTGAATCGAATGTTTGCGACATTGTCATGGCACTCTGGTACAATAGCTGTAAAACATTATTTTAGCGTTTTATACAAAAAAAGATATCAGTTCGAGAGTACTATTGTAACAGAAAGTCCACAAATTTATATGCAATTTAAATAAATATAATGATTTAAGAATATTATTTGTGTTTTAATTGTTATCGCAACACATATCCGTAATCTTATTATTTAAAAATGACAAGGTAATATTAAATTAACACTGCTGTTTCTGCCTGTCCCCGTGGGAAAGAGGCGTGAGTTTATATAAATATTTTATTCAAGCTTTATGAGTCAGGATTTGTGCCTGGTTAATGGCAATAGGCCGGTATGTTTGGTCCCATGTAAAAGGGGGCGACCTATTACATGGGACCAAACATACCGGCGAACTATAGGCGTACATTGGTACACCTCTGGCAAATGCGGTAATATGCCTACGGTAAGGCGCATTTGTAAGGAATGTTGGGAAGGCTGGCAGGCCCTTTGATCGAAAAGGCAAATGGAGCCAGTATTTTTACCTAATTAATATTACTTGTACCATAGGCCTGAAATGACACCACAAGTAAACTGAGAATAGACAATTAGGGGTGGTGGTGGTAGTCTTGAAAGGAAGAAATAAGATTTGGGCTTGCCCACAGTTGTACCATTAAAATCTTTACTTGTTGTGTGTTGTTCAACTTGTCTAAGATACAATTAATAATAGCAGGTTATACTTAATACTTACTGCCCGCGAAGCAGCTGCAACATTTTCTCATGGAACAGGGATTGGGTTATTACCATAGATCGGAATTTGGGTGCTATTACTATCAAAAGTATGGATATGACCTAAAATTCCCGGGAATCGTTATTTTTACCCGACTGCGACAGAAGGAGGGTTATGTTTTTCGAGGGTATGTTTGTATGTATGTATGTATGTATGTATGTATGTATAATTGTTTGGCACGCTCTGCAGGCTGAACGGCTCGACGGATTTTAGCTTAAGAGGTGTCGTTAGATTCGTATTTACTGTGAGAGTGACACTGGGTATATTAAAAAAAAAAAAAACAAAATGGCGGATTTTTGGCGCCAAATTCAAATGTTTGGCTCGCTCTGCAGGCTGAACGGCTCGATAGATTTTAGCTTTAGAGGTGTCGGTAGATTCGTATTTACTGTAAGAGTGATACTGGGTATATTAATTTCGTTTTTAAAACACTAAAAAAATAAAAAACGGTAATTTAAAAAACTAAAAAACCCGACTGCTTTTCTAAGTATTTATGAAAAAGCCCTAAAACAAGAAAGTCGTTGTACCCGATTGCACTTAAAATTGTAGCAGTCGGGACCCATTCTAGAAATGGAGGTTTAGTATATTGAGAGCACATACCTATATTACATTGCAGATGGTCCAGAATGGGTCCCGACTACTACAATTTTAAGTGCAATCGGGTACAACGACTTTCTTGTTTTAGGGCTTTTTCATAAATACTTAGAAAAGCAGTCGGGTTTTTTAGTTTTTTAAATTACCGTTTTTTTACTGTTTAAATTTAAACGCTTAATACTAATAAATAAATGTAACAAAAGCGAATTCAATACATTTTCAATGATATAAAAAATATTTTTCAAGCCTAAACAGAATTATCAGTGATAATTCTGTGGGAATTTTGGGTCATATCCATACTTTTGATAGTAACAGCACCCAAATTCCGATCCATGGTTATTACAAAATAGTGTTCTTTTTACCCGACTGCGACAGAAGGAGGGTTATGTTTTTCGAGGGTATGTTTGTATGTATGTATGTATGTATGTATGTATAATTGTTTGGCACGCTCTGCAGGCTGAACGGCTCGATGGATTTTAGCTTGAGAGGTGTCGTTAGATTCGTATTTACTGTGAGAGTGACACTGGGTATATAAAAAACAAAATGGCGGATTTTTGGCGCCAAATTCAAATGTTTGGCTCGCTCTGCAGGCTGAACGGCTCGATGGATTTTAGCTTGAGAGGTGTCGTTGGATTCGTATTTGCTGCAAGAGTGATACTGGGTATATTAATTTCTTTTTTAAAACACTAAAAAAATAAAAAATAAAAAAACGGTAATTTAAAAAACTAAAAAAAACGGTAATTTAAAAAACTAAAAAACCCGACTGCTATTCTTTAAAAATCCCTAAAACAAGATAAATTGTAGCAGTCGGGACCCATTCTAGAAATGGAGGATTAGTGAATTGAGAGCACATACCTATATTACATTGCAGATGGTCCCGAATGGGTCCCGACTGCTACAATTTATCTTGTTTTAGGGATTTTTAAAGAATAGCAGTCGGGTTTTTTAGTTTTTTAAATTACCGTTTTTTATTTTTTATTTTTTTAGTGTTTTAAAAAAGAAATTAATATGCCCAGTATCACTCTTACAGTAAATACGAATCTACCGACACCTCTCAAGCTAAAATCCATCGAGCCGTTCAGCCTGCAGAGCGAGCCAAACATTTGAATTTGGCGCCAAAAATCCGCCATTTTGTTTTTTTTATTTTGATATACCCAGTGTCACTCTCACAGTAAATACGAATCTAACGACACCTCTCAAGCTAAAATCCATCGAGGCGTTCAGCCTGCAGAGCGTGCCAAACAATTATACATACATACATACATACATACATACATACATACATACATACATACATACAAACATACCCTCGAAAAACATAACCCTCCTTCTGTCGCAGTCGGGTAAAAAACCCGACTGCTATTCTTTAAAAATCCCTAAAACAAGATAAATTGTAGCAGTCGGGACCCATTCGGGACCATCTGCAATGTAATATAGGTATGTGCTCTCAATTCACTAATCCTCCATTTCTAGAATGGGTCCCGACTGCTACAATTTATCTTGTTTTAGGGATTTTTAAAGAATAGCAGTCGGGTTTTTTAGTTTTTTAAATTACCGTTTTTTTTTAAAGTCTCCTTTATTATTAAGTCAGCCTTTGTATAAAGAATAAAAGTCTTCATCTCTTTCTTTCATACATTATGATACATAGTATGAGAGAAAGAATTGAAAGAGTGATGGTTATAGTGGTAAGGAAAAATTACAATAGATGTAGGTAGGTGTTGGTTTAATTATTATCACAAGATTCACAAGCGACTTCGTATGCATACCTTACTGAATTCAGCTAGTCCTAAATTATCCCATAGGATTAGGAATATATGTATAAACTGGTATAAAATTCTATGTATTAAACTAGATCTGTTCAGCTGTTTATGTGTGAATGAGTAACAAACACCCATCCATCCACACAAACTTTCACTTTATAATGATAGTGGATAGGGTATATATGTCACCGTAAAATTGTAAATACCGTTAGATTATAAACTATCTCGCGAGTTTGTAAACTGTCGAAAGATTGTGAACCTCAACGTACTGCTTACAATTTAACGTATTATTATTCGGTAGATTGTAATCTATCGAAATGAAACCGTCAAATTACAATCTTAAAATTGTGAAATTGTCAACTGTCCAAAGGCTGTCCCTGATTGGTCAGCTTTATAGTAGACCTCTTCTGTGTCCATAGAGTTAGGAATGAAACACAGGTATCAGTCAAATAAAATGAATGCACTTCAAGAATTGTGACATCAAGTTTTATTCATTACTTAGTAGGTAATCAATAATTCTGACATCACATGGTAAGAAAAAGTTGTATCAAAATAAAAAAAAAACAGAAAGGTAACAATATTTTCTTCTCAAACACAAATTAAAATTGAAAAAATAATGAATTTTTCTCTTAGAAAAAAACGATAACAAAATGAAATCAAAATTTAAAAAGCAAATCAAAAACATAATTAACGTTTTCGAAAATGTAACAAAATTGTCTATTAGATAAAAAATATGAAAGTAAATTGCACCAATAAAAATGATAAAATACTTGATGGCACAATTCTTGAAGTGCATTCATTTTATTTGACTGATACCTGTGTTTCATTCCTAACTCTATGGACACAGAACGGTCTACTATAAAGCCGACCAATCAGGGACAGCCTTTGGACAGTTGACAATTTCACAATTTTAAGATTGTAATTTGACGGTGACGGTTTCATTTCGATAGATTACAATCTACCGAATAATAATACGTTAAATTGTAAGCAGTACTTTGAGGTTCACAATCTTTCGACAGTTTACAAACTCGCGAGATAGTTTATAATCTAACGGTATTTACAATTTTACGGTGACATATATAAATATATAGGCATATACAAGGTGTTGATTTGCATCCATACCAAATTTTAGGAGCTTCTCATAAAGAAATAGGAGTAATAAAATATCATTACGATACCTGGTCAATATTTAATAAATACTTGTTTTGTTTTTTTTTTTAGTTGTAACTATCAAATAACAGTATTCCAGAATTCACCTCTTGAAAAAATCAGAATCGCCCAGCTACGTATGCGGTAGGCAAAGTTATCGCGCGGCTCTATCAATGTGTGTACATAGCGCCGTTTAGTTAGGCGCTATGTACACATTGGCGAGATGGAATCCGAAACCTCGAATTTAAAAATCACGTCAAAATAAAAAAGATTTCAAAAACAATTTATTTTATTATTGATTCGTGTTAAAAATCACGAGCATAGTTAACTCCTTGAATTTGACCAGGATGCAAATCAACGCCTTGTATAGAAGGATCCTATTAACATGGCAGTAATGAGCACACTGAAGCCTCTAAAATATAAATAAGAAAAAACATTTTTTACAATTCATAATAAGCTTATATTAATCATCCTCTACATTCTCCAATGGGTATTCAGTCATAATTAGACCCCGACTCCACAATGCATCTGCTAAACTTAACTTATCCGCATCATTGGGGAGGTCGAGTTGTTCTACAGAAACATACTCTGGATACGCTGTAATTAAGGTCTCTATTGCGGGAGCAAAATCTTCCTCAATCTCAATAAAAGGCAGTTCATTTCCATGGTATTCCAAAGAATTTTCTACGTGATAATATAACCGTATTTTATCTTCTGACACCATTCTCAGTATATTTTTCCGTAGTAATCTTATTCTAGTATCAGGGCATATTTCTACCCTATTAGTGACTACTCCATTCTCTATCATCACATCAGAATCTCCAAATACTGTTACGGACTTCTCTAACTCATTTAAGACAGGTGGCAATGCATCATGTTGATAATTTTTATTTAGTTGATCAACAGCGTCATCAATTGGTAATGTCTCCTTAATTTTGTCAAAAAGTGTCATAATCATTTTTGTTATTTCTTTTTTGCGAGGTGTTTTTGAATCAGAGTGGACTAGACCAAAGTGATCATACATATCAAACGGAAGGCCTTTTCTCAGTTCAACATTTTCACTGATAGCCATCTGCAGGGCGGCAGGCATTAACTTCTCAAATAGATCTGCCCAAGAATGCTTTTGATACATGCTGACTGTAACATGAAGCGAGTGTTCACCATCTACTGTGACGCCTTGGTGGATGTAGCCACGAGGGAAATAAAGCATATCTCCGGCTTCCAAAGTTACTTCTAGTATTGGTTTTCCTATTTCGTCCTGATCATAATTCTTGGAAGATACTCTAGGTAGCACCTCGCCTTCTGTCAGTGGCTTATAGACCCGCCATTGTTTCTTACCCTCAGTTTGTAATATGAATGCTTCAATGTCATCGAAGTGCGGAGCAAACCCTTGAGTATCAGGTGGTGTGAGGTAAGCGTTGGCACCGACAAATGAATTGAAGAATTCCTGCATGGTTGCATTCATTAAATGTAATTTAGGAATATAAGTTTGTGGATTCAACAGTCTTATACTACATCCATTTAAGTAGAAGTCCCAAACAATGTGCGGGTGTGCTCTCCCTTCTGGATTGTGCGTTTGTCTCTCACCATCAACATATGAAGTAATGTCTATGTTTCTTGAGAACTGGATGTTCTCATTCCGCAGCATGTCATCAATAATGGGTGTGCTTATTATTTCTTTGTAGTAATCAGGTTTTCCTCTAGCAATGTGCAGCGGTTTCTTCTCCCAGATATTTTTTAAAAAATCGTTGATTTCGTATGGAGCTATCATCCATTTGAATACCTTTTGTCCTTCTTCAGCACTGTCTGTTTCTACAGGTGTGAACTCAAAGCCGTCATCACTTGAATGGGAGCAAACATCAATTGTTGGCAGGAGCTCTTCACTTTTCTTCGGCTTTGGAGCTGGCACAAGTATTGGTACCTCTTCTTGGTCATCAGCTACTAAGCTTTTTACCGGTTTTAGCGATTTCTTCTCTTCTCTGATGGGTTTAGATTTATTTTCTTCTCTGATAGATTTAGATTTCTTCTTTTTGTGTTGCTTCTTCTTATTAATGATGTTCTTTGATTCATTTACCTTCTTGTGTTTAATTTTTAGTTTTTGAGCGAGTTCTATTTGTATTGTCTCACTATACTGTGGCGGTAGTGGTTTACGGGAATTTTGCTGTTTATTGGGTTTATTCCTTTTCTTGTGCCTTTTTTCTTTGTTTGCCGAAGTATTGGCTTTGTATATAGCAAAGGCAGATAATGGTGAGTCCATTTTATTATAAATAAATAATTGAAGCCGCCGCACACGTGAATTATGTTATTAGTTATATTTGCTGTTCATATTCAACTTTCAACAGGCACCAAAACCAAAGCTTTCTTCAGGTTTTACTTTTACGTTTACTTTATTTGCGAAACGTGACTTTTTTTGAGATAATAAAAGCCGGCTCGTTCAGCCGCGGCACAATGCTCGAAAACTTCGATCGAATTCAAAAAGTGAGGTTATAATACTTAGATTTTATTTTGACGTTTTGTCACCACTGACTGATTTTACTAAAACTTTGACGTGTACGTTTCATTTTACACAAGATTCAAGAATATAATAACATTACTAAGCAAAGGCCTCTTCTAATACAGGGAAAGCACGAGCACAAGTCTTTTTTTTTTTTTTTTCTATTCGAAGCTCTCGAAGGCCTCCCACGCCGTATAATATTTTTTTGTGTAATATTGGCAATTTTTGAGGAATGCCCAAAACTTTCATTTCGGTCAGGCGAATTAGTACATTTGCACATTTTAATAATACCCAATATACATGCAGAGCAGCTTGTGGCGAGCTGCTGGGCAGTAGCGACCCCACAGACCTGGAGAAGTCTTGCTCTTCATTTCTGGTTAGCCGTTATTGGCTCGTTGGAGTGAACACTACCGAGGAACCAACCTCTTCTCCCTCTTGAGTTCATGAGCCGGTTTTAGTAGAAAATCGCAAAAGCAAAGATGTTCGGAGTACAAAGTATTCCAGTAAGGGGCTGGTAAGGATTTTGACCGTACTTTTTACTCCTCAACCACGTCAAATTATGTTGCCCCCTTGTCGCTACATTACTAATTGTTAACGTCCGCTATCGGGCGTCCATTTATAAGTGTGCAAGTCACCGTCTGCCATTTTATCCGTGTATACAAACAGTGGTCATGCAGAGCCTGTAGTTACTCCAGTCCCAGGTTACAAATTTAAAAACCAACATCCATAGGCCATTTTTTTTAGTTTCGATGTCCTGTACCAACCAGGGGTTGTTCTTACACACCGTTCACCGTAAGGCTCCCCTAAGATGTCCCCTGCCGTTATGTTTGCGATATTGCCTTGTCAATCTGTCTTGCACTTACAAGGCCTCTCAACAGTGCCAACGTCACGGCAGGGCGGTGAATGGTGTGTAGGTGCACTTGGCATAGTCATAAAATTCGAGGTTTGTAAAAAAAATTGATGCTATTCTGATAGGGGGTTTAATAAAACAAGCAAGCATTTCTTTTTTCAAGCTGATTTATTTACGAATTACTCTTGATACAGTTTTGTTCTATGTAGGTAATGCGATAAACCATTGAAGGCATTTTGTGTTACATCTACACACTACTCTCTATTAAACGTTTTTGATACAATAATTATATTGTTATGAAGTTGTACGAACATACAATAGGTAACATGCTTAGTTTTACACTTAGAAGTATTTTATTAATTTAATTCTAACATCAATACATTCTGTTTGATAGTTTGTATAATTATTAGATTATAGATTATTAGTATAATATTTTCTAAGTGATGTAGTGCTCCCTGTAAATAATTTTCTTTAAAATAAAATTTAACAAAATGACTTAGGATTTATTCATAGTAGGTATAAGGGACAATCAAAATATAGATGAGAAAGTAATTTATTAATAGTAGCAAAATAATGTTATTATGATATTATATCGGTAAATATATTTATTTATTCATAAGTTTCAATATATTGTCATTGATTTCGATTCGAAATGAGTGTTAAAATATAATTATATTATTATACAAACAATTTGGAAAAGCAAAATAACCCAAGAATTAGGAAGTTTTAAAAAGTCACAGCCACACAACTAGTGAGTGAAGTTAAAAAAGTAAAAAACTGTGGACTACCAACAGCAATGTAAACACTCTCTATTTGCAACAATTACTAAACTATATACACAACTATAAACATTTTACAATTTTGATTATTAATTTTACATAATACAATAATTATTATGCACTACCATCCTATTATAATATATTTTTTTAATATGAAAACATTTTATGTTGAAAGTTAATATATATTGGATTTTTTATATCTCTAATTTATAAATATTTCATATTATAAATCCAATGAATGTACTAAGTTATTGGTCATCTATCACACATAATTGATACGTCAAAATTTAATTTCTATGCATATAATATTTATGAATAAGTAGCATAATATTATGAGAAGCATGTGTAGTGACGCCTTTGCACAATCGATCTTTACATTGGGGTATAGAGTACAATTGATTTTTTCCTTCTTTCTTGACGAAACTGGTGCGGTTTGAGTAGGTTTAAATTTAAATGACAGTATAAAGTCATGATTATTTTGATATGGCAAGGATAATTTTTTTTTTTGAGTCGATAACGTTTCTGATATGCCCTTGATTTGATTTTGAAAATGGTTATTATGGGTATTACTTTAGGAAAGTTCTTACAATTTAGGAATGTAAAACGTATACATATAGAAGGACATGTTGTTAGTCAGTCTGTTTAGATACTACATTGTTTTCGTCATTGGTTTTGTTATAGTTCGCAAGGTACGCAATTTTGCAGGTACAAAACTCTTAAAAATGAATTAGAAAAGTTTGAAAATTTGAAAAACCTCTCAGTCTTATTATCGCAGCTTTTACCAGCAGACGTAATGAAACATTCTCATTTAAAGATTTAAAATTAAAATTAATATTTTCGCAAAGTTTTAAGGACGGTAGTCGACAAAGGGTTCGAAGAAATTAACTAATAGTTACACAATTCGAAACATTTGACGTTAACTTATCACTAAACATTGAACAATTAACTTATGTAGGTAAACTAAAATATAATTACTACTTAACATAAACGACATTTACATTACTTTAACGCGCCTGTTAATCATATTTTTTAATTTTTCATTCCATTTTCAAGGAATTTTGACATGAGCAAACGTCGTTTAGTTACGTTGGCTGCTATTTTTCGGATCAACGCTTTGTAGAAACGCCTGCAGGTCAGAATTAATGTATTTTTTTAATGTTTGACACATTCTTATTTTGAAATTCGAGTAAAACAAATGAAGATAGAAAACAGGTTCGTTCCACATTGCTATATCCAACAGCACCAACTAGCCAACGAAAACACGACCAAGACATTTGGGAGGAAGCAGTTTAGTGTACTCGTAGGTCGCGGGCATGCACGGGGGTGGTGTCCTCAGGGCTGGGGCTGTCGTCCAGGTGAGGTCGGATGTGCACCACGGAGCGGCGCTGGTCGTGGTGGTTGTAGTCATCGCGCATCACCAAGCCACCGATTCCGTACCCAGGTCCCATGACTCCAGAGCCGCTCAGACGCATCTTTTCGGGGTCATCGTCCAGCTTCACAGATGAGAACACGGTGCTCAGATTCAGTTGCGGAATGTCGTAGAAGACGGTCAGTGTCAGCATCAGGAAGGTAAGGCCGATGAGCAGGTAGACTGGAAAAAAATACATAACATGCTTAAAACCTTCATCTGGACTGGACCTTCCACTCTAATAATTCAAGAGGTCGTCTACTAGTCGTCCATATTAAAATAATGACGTTTGAAAATGTTGCCAACGTAAAAAAAAACTTACATGTGGTAGCAACTTTGTAGATCGGTCGGTAGGGTTGTCCGGGCGAGTCTCCGGGAATGTAGTCGCCCAGTCCGATGGTGGTCAGCGAGATGAAGCAGTAGTAGAAGGAATCCAAGAAGTCCCAGTCAGGCTCCAAGTACGCGAACACACTGGCGGGCACCACTAGGAAGAACAGCACTAGAGTTGTCACTGTGAAGAAATGGTTAAAGATTAGTTTTTGAACAAGACAATATACAATATATTATAGCGATAGTGTAATCTACATGTCTCGGTTTCAAATAACTTTGATTTATTGATAAAATTTATAAATTTGTTTTTTTTTTCTATTCAAAAATACTCCTTCATAAGCTAATATTCGTGTTAGTGCCTTTGACAAATCAGTAGGAACTTATTTATGCTCGATTAAACGACAATAATATTACAAGAACCAGCATGCACTGACCTGCCTTGAAAATACCTAAGGGGTCCTAAAGTTTAAGTTATAAATATAGTACGTAATTCTCCAAAATATAAGCATGTTTCCCCGAATCTAGAACTTCAAGAAACCCGCGCGCCTAATGAATATTTGATAGCTACCGCTGGTCGAAGGAAACAGCTAACAATACTACGCATCATTAGTTTATTATGAATACTATTTTAAGTACACAGGTACCTACGTATCAGTAGTATTAGGTAGGTACACAAGAACTGATTAATTTGTATTTTTTTTAAATAAACATACCTATTAAACAAGACGCATAAAACAATATATTAAGATAGGAACGACATCGTGCTTCACACAAAAGTAGTATATTTATGCCCAATTCGGTTTTTTTTTAATCTTTTTAGATTATATAAAAATAATACAACAACCCATGTGCAATCTGATACTCTCACGTCACTACTCCAATGCTGAACCAAAAATCGCAGGAATTTAAAGAATCAAGGTTAAATACTAAATAACTTTAACAACAGATATCTTTACCACAAAACAAATAAACAATTTATACGTGCTTACCTATCATCATCAGATGCACCAATCGTATAGTGAACGGGCGGTACAGATGCCCTAGCGCCGCATTTAGAGAGCGCAGCAGTGCAGTAGCCGGCAGCAGTAGACGCTCCACCAGCGCTGACAGCAGCACCAGGGTCAGTGGGATCCCGAGCAGAGCGTACATCATGCAGAACAGCTTGCCAGGCTTCGACAGAGGAGTCACGTGGCCGTATCCTGCAAGTTAAAGGAGGGATGTGTTATGATACAAATTTATTATTTACCACGAAGAGTAGGACTGTCCTCCGTCCGGAATTCTCCGGATTTGTCCTAGTTTAAAGCGCGTCCGGGGTCGCCCGGAAGGGGTTTTCAAAAGGTGTACTATGAGTATTATCTCCCCAGTGACGATATACACGTGTGTAGACAGGTCTTTAATGGTATGCTATCTTTACCCGACTGTGACAGAAGGAGGGTTATGTTTTTCGAGAGTATGTATGTATGTATGTATGTATGTATAATTGTTTGGCACGCTCTACAGCCTGAACGGCCCAATGGATTTTAGCTTGAGAGGTGTCGTTAGATTCGTATTTACTGTGAGAGTGTCACTGGGTATATCAAAATAAAAATATAAAACTAAAAAAATAAAAAACGGTAATTTAAAAAACTAAAAACCCGACTGCTTTTCTGAGTATTCATGAAAAAACCTTAAAACAAGATAAATTGTAGCAGTCGGGACCCATTCGGGACCATCTGCATGCAATATAATAGAAATGAATGGGTCCCGACTGCTACAATTTATCTTGTTTTAAGGGTTTTTCATGAATACTCAGAAAAGCAGTCGGGTTTTTAGTTTTTTAAATTACCGTTTTTTTGTGAATATAATTATGCTTTTCATTTAAAGCAACAGTGAATGAAAGCTTTGTTTGAGTCTATCAGTTATTCTTCATCTTTTTTTATCGATGATACATTTGTAGCTATTTATACTAGGTACTTGGGCCCAATAGGTGGCCGCGTTTATAAAGGTTATTAAGAGCGATTTTGACAAGTCACGACTGTCCCCTGATACCACGTCTTTTTCCTCCAAGAACAACTCCAGCTCACCACCTCAAAGACATACCAACTCACCGATAGTAGTAACTACAGTCGAGGAGAAGAACAGCGACTGTCCGAAGCTCCAGTTGGGTCCTCCGGTGACGTTCCGCGATGCTGACACGCCGCGGTTGGACGCGCGGATCACTTCATCCAGGAGCAGCTCCAGATCATCGTCTGTGGAAGAGGAACCACTGTTATTTGAGAATCAATTCGCGAGTAGAAACTAACTAAACTAAAAAATAGGCCTGTTAATCGATCCGATTCTCGTTCGTGTGGGGAGACGCTTATGCAAGAGGCTGTGAGTTCCGACCAGATACGGGTAAGCACCAATCTGAGTGTTTATATTTCATTTGTACTTTCTAAGTTTTTAGGACATTAGTGACATAGGTAAAAACATCGTAAAGAAACTTATAATAAAAAAAGAGTAGAATCCCTTCTACCCTTTATTGTCGATGTTCCCGATGTCCCAAATGGCCGCATTGTAACGAAAACTTGAACATGATTCTAGATCAAAAATGTCAAAGCTAGGAAAAATGTCAACCATGGGGTCACATTTTAAGTCGGTTAAAAAAAGAAAATCGGCTGTTCTGTTGCATACAAAATGTATAAAGGAGCAAATTTTATTATTGTGTTCTTCGATCTATTTAGGTGTACGAGTATAACGACAGATCTAACATCAGCTTTCATTGTAGCACACCATACAAATAGATCCCAATTATCTGGAAGTATGCAAGTTAGTAAGAATCGATTAAAAGTCAAACTTAAATTGAAAAGATCGATTAACTAGTAAGTGGTTGGTTACTGATATTCTGATCTGAGAGCATATTAATTATTTAAATATAAACAGAGAACTAAGGTTTCTGGGAATGACTCAGGAGTTAGTAATTAGAAATGAAGCATCAATAAGCAACTTTAACTTAGTTTAGTCAAAGCTGGGAACTACATAAAGCCACAGGTTTCGGTGAGAGTATTATTCTAAGCCTCCAACCCCGAGTCTATCTTTGTTTAGATTCAAATTCAACGTTTTAGATTTAAATTTTCGACTATCTGACTCTCGTTAAGTTGTTTGCCCCTATTTTGCTAATGATTTTAGTTGATGTTATCGTGGAAAGTCTTGTGAAGATAAAGATCTTTGTAAATAAAATGTTTTAAAGCTTATTCGTTCTTGTAGGTATGGAAATTGCTCATCATTATTAGGTAACGTTGTTATTATAAAGAGATCAGAATTTGATTTACATTTTATTAAATTAGTATGCCTGCTTGCTGATTTATACCTAGTAACCTAAAAATAACAATCATCAACATAAACATAGGTAGGTATGTGGTGTACCTATGTTTATGTTGTTTTAATATTTGCATGCCAATTTATGGCGAATTACCTATGTCATTAATTGCACTAAACACCCTGAAGAAAATAAATATTTTAAATTTGATACAACATAAGTTCTTTAAAAAACTCTTAAAAAAAACTGGAAAACCGATGAATTTTTAATTATCAGTCAAATTAAAATTTTAGCTACTTTGGAATAAATAAATAATCAATCAATTGAGTTAGGTCTCTAAGAGTTAGGTACGTCACATTTTACTATAGCATTTTGACAGCTCATAAAAAGTATGTCAATTGATCAGTGGTGTCAATTACCATATAAATTAATATTAACATAGTCAAATAACTGACGACTGGCAACCCTTCATCGTTCTACAATTCAAATTAAACCTGTCCATTAATCACAATTAGGTACGTATGTTCAAATCGCTGACACGTTTCATGAGCGGCCATCATTACGTGGATGTACGAGTATTTAGGTTTAATTATCCCTGGAATAATTAACAATACGCTGGCTAAATAAAGCATGTTTTGAACAATGTCGGCAATTTCATAGCACTTTGTGGGCCGTCCGTTTGCCGGCAGTTACCGCGAATGTGTATTTCATTCTCTGTACATGCATTATTCATTTCGTACCCCGGACGGCGAGAACGGTCTTTGATGAAAATGAAGGCTGCTTGTAATGGCAGTTATCCTTACATAGTATAAAACAACGTCACTTTCCGCCTTCTGTACGCTTAGATCTTTTAAACTACGCAATGGACTTTAATGCTGTTCATCAATGGATAGAGTGATTCAAGAGGAAGGATGATATGTAAAGAACATCGCGCTACGACCATCGGGAGCGGAGCAGTAACCAAAGACGTCTGCGTTCAGTTAACGCGGATGATGCCTTGAGGTATATAGCTTGTTGCTATAAAGTTTTAAACACTGGTTGGTAATAGGTTTCAAATGCTTTTTATCCAGAGAAGGCACGAGCATTGATTAGGTACCTACCATACTTGCTCAAGGCGGATTTGCGGTTTCAGACTAGACTTCTTCGATAACTCTGCCAATCTTTCTACCTTCAAGCCCTAAATTAATAATAACACAACAAAACAAAAGCTATTTTAATTTCAATCTAAAAGAATATATTTTTGAATGTCAGACCACACCTAAGTAATTCTAAACAGTGCTTTTCGCCTAATTAATGGTTTTACCACTCTTAACCGAGTTGCCCAATTAACTTTGAAACATACACACGAAAGTCTACCATGTAGACGAGATAAAAACCGCTTTTACTTTACTTTTACCGCAGACCGAGTACACACGAGTATTTCGGAGAAAATCTTGGCTCAAAGGAGACTAATTAAAAGTTATACGACTCGAAGTCGCAACTGGAATGGCCGGCTTTAGCAGTTGGTAATCACTAGGTATTATTTCATTAAGGGGCTTACTTCCTGCTGGCTGAACATCTCATACCTTGGTCCCGAGTCTCTAAGCGTGGATGAAAAATTCAAGTAATTCCGTAGTGCGGACAACTGGGGTTTTATTTTATGTTGTAACACTGCGGTCGCGAATTAATTATGTTTATGAAGTTGGAACTGTAGTGGTTTTACTGATAGTTAAGTAATTAAAGTGTTTTCTGGAAAATAAAAATAAATTAATATTCGAACATCATAACAGCTGCACCAGTATATGACTACATCCTTACTGTGGCGTCCGTGATGATGTAACTAAAATAGTAACTGCTTATCAATAACAAATATAGTTGCAGCTTTGATAAACATGGCAAGTAGGTACTTTAAAGCAATTAAAATAAAAAGGTTTTACTTATAATCCATTGGAAAAGAAGAAAAAATTGAAGTCACTTGCTTTGTGATCTTCTTTTTTAAAAAGATTGAGGAAGAAATGTACCCACAGAAGTTATTTCATAAAGAGTAGTACCTAAGTGCTTTATTGAAAAAAAAAACTACCTATTAAAGATTTATTCCGTTTTACTACATAAACAAAACGATAACCTATTGACAGCAGACATCTAACCTCTTGGCTCTGAGAAACAATGGACACACCTACAATAAATACTCAACTTCATAAAAACCCTACAGAATTTCTCCGTATCTTAATGTAGCACTAAATTATTACAATTAATTGCAAGTTAATTGTAAACACGATACGCGGTGCGCGTACACTGTCGTGCAACGATCCTGGGGGTAACATTCTCGATAACCTACTGACTTTGGGGTCGGTTGATATGACATTTACAGTGCAGTGACGTCACAAGATGGCGGCTAGAAAGTGGGATGCGTTTGCAATGCACCTTTGACATTTGACACTGAGACTTGGCGGGTATGTCATTAAGATAAGTTGGTGATAACCTAATGTAGTAAGTAATTTATTCATTAAATCATAAAGTGCGTACTTTCTTTAGTGACGTATATTTTGAATCAGTCTTCCTTGTAAACAAGACCTACTTAATGAACGATAAATAAACATCTATATATTTTTATCTAAGTAGGAGCTCTGGTACTTAGTATACTTACTACATATAAGGTGTTACCATAATATCTGCCACGGATTTAATGGGAAGTAGTATTGTGTTTATAAATTACAATAGTAAAGATAAATTATTGATAATGTGTCATATTTTTTTTTATTTGTGAACCGCGTTATGCAGAGTAGAGTCAATGTTTAAATTACTTTATTTTCTCAAATTGAATTAACTATTCTGGGGTATGAAATTACTTCACTATTGTAATCTTTAAACACAATACAACCTCCCATTAAATCCGTGGCAGATATTTTGGTAACACCTTATATAAAATATCGAATCCGACATTACACTTTTGGGTTGGTCCCTTAAGCTAGATCTTAACTTAGATGTATACCAAAACACATACCTTACATGACTTATATGTATGCCAAAACTCAACTAATTCTTAAAACTAATTTAAGCGAAAAGGGTAACAAACATCCATCCATCTATCCTCAAAAACTGTCTCGTTTAAATATTTAATAGTAGTAGAATAGGTATACGTTTCTTTAAACACAAAGGATAATTTATACTCTATGATTGTGTCCCCGTGGGATAGTATAGGATTGTGGCTTAATTTTCAAGACTACGCAAACGAAGTCGCGGGCAGAAGCTAGTTGTTCATATTTATGAGTACTTATGTTCACTGCCTGAAATACACATTTAAAGAGTGTTATTTCGACCCTTTTTGTACTGAAAACCTAACAAGTTTAAATAATTTAGTGTACCTAATGTTACCTACAACAGTCGCAAAACCTTTTTTAATCTGCGTATCTCGATCCACATGGATCCGGGACCGGAGGAAAGTCGTTTCGTGCTAAAGTCGATTAGAAAATTGGATGTTGCGGCATTCGTTTGTTTCTGAGCTTAACAGCCCGTTAACATAGCAACGATCTCCCATTTACTGAGCCGATAAAACCACACTGTTCCTCGATTCGATAGGATAGACTATTAATCAATACTGGCAATCAGAATAGTAATTTAAATGTTCCTCTTGATCGATAATGTGAAAAACTGTTGAATATGTTGGCAGATTAACATGTATTATTTAAAAAAAAAATGACGAGCTCACATTTTGAGACAGGGCAAACTACTGCCCTTAAAAAAACCAATTCCTAACGGCCTATTATTTTAAAATTCGAATCGCTTACGGAATTTCGGAATTTCAGCTAGGTTGAAGTGGCTTGCAATCTTCACAATTGGGTAGATGACACCACTAATCAATTGACGTACTTTTTATGAGCTGTCAAAACGCAATTCCCCCATAGATTTTGTATGACAATACTCAAATATGACGTCACTTTTTTGACATCTCAATTCACTAACTATTTATTGATTTAAAAGCAAATAAAAATCGAATTTTATAGTTATTTAAAAATTCATCGTGTTTTCGGGGCTAAATTAAACTGCTTTTTTTGTGAAGTTGTTTTTGGAATTATTATTTAGTGGTGTCATCTACCCAATTCTTACTACGTATTTTATTTGACACTAGCTGACCCGCCACGACTTCGTTCGCGTGGTATCCTACCCCTACCCTACCCTACCCTACCCCTACCTTACCCGTACCCTACCCCTACCCTACCCTACCCTACCCTACCCCTACACTACCCCTACCCTACCCCTACCCTACCCCTACCCTACCCCTACCCTAACCTACCCCTACCCTACCCCTACCCTACCCCTACCCTACCCCTACCCTACCCCTACCCTACCCCTACCCTACCCCTACCCTACCCCTACCCTACCCCTACCCTACCCCTACCCTACCCCTACCCTACCCCTACCCTACCCCTACCCCTACCCTACCCTACCCCACCCCTACCCTACCCCTACCCTACCCCTACCCTACCCCTACCCTACCCCTACCCTACCCCTACCCTACCCCTACCCTACCCCTACCCTACCCCTACCCTACCCCTACCCTACCCCTACCCTACCCCTACCCTACCCCTACCCTACCCCTACCCTACCCCTACCCTACCCCTACCCTACCCCTACCCTACCCCGACCCTACCCCTACCCTACCCCTACCCTACCCCTACCCTACCCCTACCCTACCCCTACCCTACCCCTACCCTACCCCTACCCTACCCCTACCCTACCCCTACCCTACCCCTACCCTACCCCTACCCTACCCCTACCCTACCCCTACCCTACCCCTACCCTACCCCTACCCTACCCCTACCCTACCCCTACCCTACCCTACCCTACCCTACCCTACCCCTACCCTACCCCAACCCCTACCCTACCCTACCCTACCCCTACCCTACCCCTACCCCTACCCTACCCCTATCCAACCCCTACCCTACCCCTATCCAACCCCTACCCTACCCCTACCGACATTATAAGTATTATCACAAATCTTTTGTATGGGAGTATAGAAAATTGTTGTTTTTAGACTTTTTCAGGTTTTTTTTTTTACAATATTTCTCCCCGTAAGAACCATCCTCGTACTTCAAGGAATATTTAAAAAAAAGAATTAGCGAAATCGGTCCACCCGTTCTCGAGTTATGCGCTTACCAACACATTTTGCGATTCATTTTTATATTATAGATGTGTCACTATGGTTTTGGCCTGTCAAATCATTATCGATCTTGCTTGATATCACTGCTTGATAGTTTCTATACCTTTTGAGAATGCTATCCTATTCCTTTAACATATTATTACTATTTTTGGTACTTTTAAACCCCAACAAAAGTCATTCGATAAAATACTTTATCGATATCAATTTCAGAATCGATATACACTCAGCTTGTTCTAGATTGACTCAAACGAATACGTAACGCGTATTTTCCTTTCATTCCGATACGAACACGAACGGCTGTTTATTTTCGGGATGATTTCTTTCTCTTCTCTTGTAATACCGATATGTTATCTCGAATGTCAGATACAAGTACCTATTATTTCCAAATAAACGGTTGTTTTCATGTTTACGATCAACATTCGTATGATAACTTGTTCTACATATTGTGATCCTTCTCCTACTATATTATAAATGCAAAAGTTTGTGAAAATGGATGGATGTTTGTTACTCTTTCACGCAAAAACTACGAAACGGATTTTAGTAAACTTTACAGTAATATAGCTTATACATGAGAAAAACACATAGGATGCTTTTTATCCCAGAAATATTTACGGTTCCCGTGGAATAATATAATAATTTTGACGCGAACGTTTTCGCGGGCGGAACTTAGTCTTAGTATAAGGATAAAGGCTTTTTCATTTTAGGTGGTAGCGGCTGTGTTTAGGCACGGTCTGTGGACGGTGAGCAATGGGTAGCTCACCGTCCGTACGTTATTTAACGACAGACCGTGTCGACGGCGCGTTCATGTTCCGCGCAAAGAGGTGTCAGCACAAGGAAGGGGCCACTAAGGGCCAAGGCCTGCCGGGGCTGCGGGTTGTTCGAAAGAGATGCCGCGCCCCCGGAACGCAAAGGGCACATGAAGGAACATAGATGGTTTTTAGTCAGTAAAAGTCTGACACTCCCTCCCGCCCCGCCCAGGACGGGGGGGGTCATTTGATGATTTTACCATCTTTAAAAAAAAAAAAAAAAAAAGCGGCTGTGTTATTTTACTTAGACATTTTAATCCAGTATTTTCACCAAGACTGGATGGAGACACCATAAATATACACCTCCACAACGGCTTTGGGGGTGTTGAAAGGGTCCATGGTTTTTATGCATTTCCATTCCGAAATCTTTTCAACGGAGAATCCGAGGACAGCAGAAAATATATCTTTTAGAATGCTTTCCAACTTTTTACCTGATCCCGATAATTTGAAGGAGTTCAGAGGCTAGAAGTAGTGCAGAACTCTTTCAAATCTGCATATTTCGACTTCCATGTCGAGTATGATAGCCTAGTACTTTCGCTTGAGTATCACGTCATTTTCCACCTATTGTTAGTCTCTACGTTATCTCTCCTATTTGATGATGACGATAGTGTTGTTTGAATAATGTCAGTTATGTTGTAAGGAAATAATGTTACAATCATAGATTTATTAACGTCCAGATAGAGTGTACCGTACAAATCGCAACGTTCTAATAGAATGCATTTTGTGATGCCCGTGTGCGACCGGACCGCCCACCGCATGTGTATTATTATCGTTACTGCATTAGTGTGCGTGACGTTTTCTAATACCAGACCAAAATGATTACCCCAAAATATGGGAAAATTCAGGCAGTTTTTTTATTCATGTTGACATATCTATACTAATATTATAAAGCTGAAGAGTTTGTTTGTTTGTTCTCATCTCAGGAACTACCGGTCCGATTTGAAAAAATATTTTTTTGTTGGATAGCCCATTTATCGAGGAAGGTTATAGGCATAACATCACGCTACGACTTACGGGAGCGAAGCAGTATTCAAAAACGTAACTTAAGGCGGATGAATAAAGCCACGCGAACGAACAAAACATACATTTACCTAAATTTATTAATTTGAAGAAAGCGCATTATTTAGTTTCAATTATAATTCATAACGTGTATGTATAAATATCTTGATATCTGCTGAAGCAATTTTGATGCAATAATATCGCAGTATTATAAGAGATGGTTAAAGTATTTCATACCCCTGGCAACCATTGACACCATTTTTTTTGTTAATAATAATGTTGATTTCGTAACATTTTACAATATTAAAATATCGCAGCACAAAAAAAGGGTAAAAATATTTCATACTTTGGCAATACTCAAATATTATGGAGTCGTTTTGTTTTTATTATGGTTTGCGTAATATTTTCAATGAAATACGTAGAAATTCATCATAAAATTGCAAACATATCTGTGAAAAGTAATGTTCGTATCCTTGTCTTTTTTTGGAGTGTAGTTTTTACACGATTTCACCGCACAAACAGTCATTTTTTCAATTATTTTAACTGCGATTTATAATGTAGACGCGCTTTGAACGTCAGTCGCGTAATGGTGGCCTGTGGGCGGGGCTAACGAACGAAGACGCTATTTTGGCGTCTTTGAATTTGAAGGATTTGGACAGCGCGTTCTAGGCATCTGGACGTTAATAAATCTATGGTTACAATGTTGATATTAAACCAATATTTGTAATGTTTTCTGTTTTCCTTGTTCGTTTTTCTTTTGTAATGTTTAGAAAATCGATGCACTTTGCATGGCTCTGCACTTTGGGGTATTAAAGTAACATAATTAGGTACATAGCACGTAAAGTTTTTGGTCTCGGCTGTCATTCGTAGATCTTTGAAAGTCGTTACGGATAGTCAGAAGCCAAGAAGTCTGACAACCAGTCTAACCAAGGGGTATCGTGTTGCCCAGTTACTAGGTTGTTGAGGTCAGATAGGCAGTCGCTCCGTGTAAAACACTGGTATTCAGCTGCAAAGAAAAATATTCCACTTATGCTTTTAAATTAGGATATTTTTTTACCAGTGGATGGCCGATGCCTATGCACATTTGCAATACTAAAGCCCTTGTAGATGCGTTGCCATCCCAGAGGCAAAGTCGAAATGTCTAATGAGCCTGTAATTACACCGGCACCCATACCCTTCAAACTTCAAATCGGAACACAGCAACGCTGCTTTGCGGTAGAAATAGGTATGGTGGTAATACTTCCCCGTACGAGCTCCTTCACAAAAACCTCTACTACTTTATAGAGCAAATGTACTACTATTAGTTAATAGAGCAAATAATATCACAATACGAGTGTAACAATATTACAGTCACCGATAACGAAACAATTACAACATAGTACACAAGACGGTCCTAAGGGCATTGCTATCACGGTACCACGTGACGTTATCACAATGAAATAAATCAGTCAGTGAGTGTACAATTGGCGCTATATTGTCATATATTTACGTACGAGTATTTAGTTTGTAACTACGTACAGATGGGGTCGATGCATTTCCCGCTCGATCTGTGCTAACGCTCCCCAGCTGGGTCAACCGAGCTGTGGCATGGTGATGAGAGGAGCGGGAGCGGACAACGAAAACTATACATAGGTAAGAAGTTACAGTAAAGCTGTCTGTTGCTTTTGTAAAAAAATCTGATATTGGCCGTTGCCGACATGTTAGAGCCCGTTACTAGTACTAAAGTCAAAGTTAAATTATTTATTTTAATTACACCATTAGGGCCGTTTTGATTTATTGCTGATTTTATCATTTTGTGCTGCACTGCTGCGGAGCTGTCTCAGTGCGGTTATCCTGCCATTACGTGTGTCACACGGTGCTCTTAACGATAAAAAAACACAACAGTACGTGGGCAGTCCGATACCCGCATTGGTCTAGTGCTGCAGCAGTCTGGCACCAAAAACATACATTTAAAGAGTCCTTAAAGGCACTTTTGACACAAAAAAATATATAGATGCTTCTTCCAAAATGTACTTTTATAACAGAAAGAATTACAAATCCACACGTAAGCGCATTTACATACCAAAACTAGTAGTACATTCCCAATTCTTATATCAACGTGATATACGTATAATTTCTAATTAATATTATAAATTATTATTTTTTTACATTTGAAGACAATAGCATTCTTTTCCCGCTCGCCTCGTCGCTTCTCTCATACAGCATACCCTATCCCTTATCGCACAAGATAGTTCTTGAGGTCAGCCAGTGTACGGGGGTGTGGCAGTCGATACGCGAGATGTATTTTGTTACCACGGCTTGCGGTTACCGTCCTAACCACCTATGCACTCCTGGTAGATTGCAAGAGAACATGACGGCAAAACTAGGCTAGCTAAAGTTATATTTGGAGGAGCGGCGGCATATTGGGGTCATTGCCTTTTTACTTGGTATTAAGGGTTCAATCAATCTGCCTAGCCTTGTCCCACCCAACTATGTTGGGGTCGGCTTCCAGTCTAATCGGTGCAACTGAATACCTGTGTTTTACATGGAAAGACTGCCTATCTGATTTCCACAACCCAGTTATTGGGCAACACGAGACCTTTTGGTTAGGCTGGTTTTCACATTTACCGGTTTCTGACCACCCTAAAGTCCGTAACGACTGTCAAATATCTACGAATTTAAGGTATTTAGAGTTATTGGTTACACTGATCACTTTTCCTATGTCCAGTTCCTAGTCCGTGGTAATGTAAATTCAACTTATTATGTTACCAGATAGTTTGTGAGTGTTTATATAAAATATAGTGTATTATAACATTATTATTTGCCCAGCATCAATACACTAAAGTTGAGGCCATGAGCCTTTATCATAAAAATAGGTTTTTCTTTATAAACCAGTGACTTTTACTAGCGTTAACTAAATACAAGTTTATCAGAAGGATCTTTGGCGGGTCAGCGTTCCAGCTCAATGAATATTGTCCAGTGCGTAGTCTCCTATAGCCTATAGGGCATCATTTTATCAGGAACTAAATATCCAAAGCTGGATTTAGGACTACTATTTCCTCACTCGATTTGGTTAAAGTAACTAAATTGAATTAAGTTCAGATTGAAAATTCTCGTACGGGAAATGGGTGTAGGCTGTAGGGGACCCAATTTTCCATTTGGTCGCTTAGTTACAATTCTGGAAATATTGGTTAAGGACACATAAATATAAATCTAGAACATCAAAACCAAATGCTCTTCAATAGAGTAATCCTACTAACATTATAACTGCGAATGTTTGTGAGGATTGATGGATGGATTTTTGGTACTCTTTCACACTAAGCTGCTAAATGGAATTAGTTGGACGACACACATATCGATATTGATCTAGCTTAACACAGAATAATTCTTATCCAGTTTTTGTGTTTCTTTAAGACAATTTAGGTAAAGACCTAAATTGTCGAATTAAGGCAAAGGCCTTAATTCTGAAATCTGCAAACGAAGTCGCGGGGCAAAAGCTGGGAAACCATACACCGATTACATCATGTTCCAGTATTATTATATCCAGATATAGGTAGGGAAAGGTATATAAAAATCTAATAACCCAGTGCAAACGTCAAAGAGAGACAGGTTCCAAATTAGCTACCCTTGTCAAAGGAGTCATTTGCGGAGCTATCGGGGCTTCGCTCCTGAACGTACCTATCTCGCGTCTGATCTAACTCGGGACGGGTTTTTTTGGTTGCTATGCCAGCTTTTGTGAGGTAACTAGCATTGTGTGTAGAGAGCAGATTTCTAATCTTAACTTTGGCACACGTGCGGCAAAAATGTAACTCAGAGTTTTGTGCTGATATGAGACTAACTTACAATGTACTTCGCAAAGAACCTAAATAAAAAAAAAAAAAATTGTACCAAATTAAAAAAGAAGAATAGTTGATGCAACTTTTAGCACAGAGAACAAGGTCCATGTAATTCACGAGCGCGCTCTTTTACTTATGTCAAGTTATGTCTTTGTTTAATTAAAAAACTAGCTTTTGCCTGCGATTTCATCAGTGTAGTTTTCTTACACGCGTTAAGTTACGTCTTTGGTTACTGCTCCGCTCCCGTGTGTCGTAGCATGATGTTATATACCCTAAACTATTTCTCATGAATCTGGCTATCAGATACAAACATATATTTTTCTAATCCGACTGGTTATTCCAGAGATTAACGCGTTTAAACTAACAAATAATCAAAAAATCTCTTCAGCTTCAGCTTATCACAGATACACACACACAACAGACAAAAAACAATGAAACACAGATACACACAGACACACAGACATGACAGATATCTATAAAAAGCAATGAAACGTTAGTAAGATACTACAACATACTTCGTTGTAACAACTATCAAGTACCAATAGAAAAGAAAAAGGATTGTGTACACAAAATAGATAAAACAAAAGAAAATGGATGTCTCCTTTCAATCAACATAACATTTTCTGCAAGAGTAACACCGTTTATTTCACTTGTATCTACGTGTAAAGAGAAACTTGGCACTTCATTGTAGGTAATTTCACAGCATTTTGGAATAAAGATAACGCCTTTTTAGGGTTATCTAAGTGGAAGTATGTTTGTCTCCATCCGTTTCTCTATCGCAGTGTTGACTTTCTTCTTTAAATATCTTTGGATGGCAAACAGGAGACGGCTAACCTGATGTTAAGTGGTCGCCGCTGCCTATCGACATCTGTAATACCCCATAACATACATTCTTATACTGATAGAAAGCTATTGTATTACCGTGAGACATAAGATCAAAGTCAAAGTCAAAACATTTATTTCAATTAGGCCATTAAAAGGCCCTTTTAAAATCAAATTCAATCATATTGAATTTTACTTCTGGGCAAATAGTAGTCCATCCTAAAAGGTGTGTTACTATAAAAAAATGTATTAGGCACAATAAGTTGTACTGTTGTACAGTTACATTATTTCCATAAAAATATACTAAGCCAAAACGATCTATCAAAAATAAAAGTCCAACAAAATGTACTCAGTGCTATAAATTAGATATTTAATACCAATATTTGTGATCGTAGATGATCACTTCTAACATTTCAGTACACTCATACGCAAATGTAGAATTAATGTCGAAGAGAAGAATAATAATTAATCAAAACAAATTAGATATGTAACTAAATTAGCATACAGTTGATTTTGTTAAGGATGTTTATGTATATATTATATACCTATTTGAAGAGAAAGGTCGTAGGCAGAAGCTAGGATATAATAAGGTGTGTAAACATTCAATATAATAATAACAGGATCTAGAAATTACATAATTTCAACTATAACAACATACACACAAGTAAATGTAGACATATGTATGTTTGTACGTATAACACATTGCTTAAAACGTGATCACGTTCCGCGGTTTAGTTCGGTAAGTACATACACCCTAAACTAACGGGCCGGCTAAATCTATTACCCGAAGTGGGATTGCGCAGCCCACACTAATGCCCACGCGTGGGCACAAGGACAATTGTGGAAAGGCCTTACGTGAGAATATTTGTGTATGCTTTTTGGGGGAATTTACTCTCTAGACATTGAGTAATTAGATAATATTTATCACTACATAGTATAAAACAAAGTCGCTTTCTCTGTCCCTATACCCTATGTATGCATAAATCTTTAAAACTACGCAACGGATTTTGATGCGGTTTTTTTTAATAGATAGAGTGATTGAAGAGGAAGGTTTTAATGTATTTAGTATAAGCATTGCACCCGTGCGAAGCCGGGGCGGGTCGCTAGTACTAATATAAGTAGCTTTCGCCCGCGACTTCATCCGCGTGGCTTATTTCACCCGCGTTAAGTTAGGTACGTCTTTGGTTACTGCTCCGCTCCTGTAAGTTGTAGCGTGATGTTATACAGCCTATGTTACATATACGCAGGAATTAACTAGCTATGTATCGGTGGAAAAATGGTCAAATTTGGTCCAGTACCTAGATTAGGTGTTTATTCGGTACAAAAAAAAACAAATAAACAGAAATATCTTTTCTCTTTATTAGGAAATATATTATTAGTATTAGTATGTATAAAGCTAAAGGTTTTTAGGAAATATGTTATTAGTATTAGTATGCATAAAGCTAAAGGTTTTTAGGAAATATGTTATTAGTATGCATAAAGCTAAAGGTTTTTCGTATTTTCAAACCCGCTATTTCTGGAATTTACTAACCAAATTAGAAAAAATATTTTTATGTATGATAGATTCATGAGGAACAGTATAGGGCTAGGCTTCATAACATCACGCTACGACACGCGGAAGCGGAGCAGTAACCAAAGAAGCAACTTAACCACGGGTGAAAAAACCACGCGGTTCAAGACAAACATAAACTACTGTTTATTATTATCTAATGCAGTATAGTCAATGACTTATCCTAAAGTACGACCAATTGAAAAAATTGCCTACTTAAATTTTACGTTGAAAAGTATACCTTTAACTAGCATTTGTATACCGAGGCTAAATTAAAGTAGATGTTAAAAACTCAAACACGTGTAAATACAAAAGGTTCATGGGGAATTTCCTAAGCCGATGACCCTAGCGCAAGAGTAAATAAAAAACATCATATTTTGGTTCGGCATAGAATTTAATAAGGGTCGCTCACACCGAGACGCGACGCGACGCGACGCTGCGCGCACACTTTAAAAGAGCTACTCAAAATATAACTTTATTTTCTACACGAAAAGATACACATTTCATTGTGAGAAATGCTAATCTTTTAGCGCTGCTTAGGGCAACGTATTCTCACAATGAAATGTGTATCTTTTCGTGTAGAAAATAAAGTTATATTTTGAGTAGCTCTTTTAAAGTGTGCGCGCAGTGTCGTGTCGCGTCGCGTCTCGGTGTGAGCTGACCCTAATGAGACATCTGGCAATAGTTGTTAAACCAGTTGCGTTGCATAGCAACGTGATCAGCTAATTAACGCTTGATAATTAAAGACCAATGATTATGCAATTGTAATTTGTCAGTGTTACCAAGATAAAAACAAAAGTTGTCTAGTTAAGTTGAAAGTTCCCCGCGACTACGTCTTCGATTTTACCCGCCAATAGTTACGTATTTGGTTAATGCTCCGCTCCCGTGTGTCGTAGCGTGATGTTTTATAGCCTTTGTTAGTCAGGAATAATGTAGCTATTTATTGGTGAAAAAAGTTAAAATCGGTCATGTAGTTTCGGAGCGTATTCGTTGCAAACAAACGAACAATTTTTTTTAAATAATATTATTAGCACTACATAAATATTATTGTTTGTGTGTTTTTTTATTATACCTAAGATGGAGAATAAGCTTACATTAGGTTGTATGCGAATTGTAAACAGCAAAATGGATAATATTAGGAATATGCTTAAGTATATTTTATTTTATCGTGGCAAAGTAAGGTAATACGATCTGAGACCTATAAAGATTTTATTTTAGTGAACAACCTTTGACTATCGGCCTTTTCTTTGTACGTCTCTAAATAAAATATTTCCTTCCTTTGTCTTCTAATTGAATAAAATAGGGAATGAAAGCAGTGTAGCTGTAAGCAGCGATCGCTTGCTAACTTCCGAATCAATGAGCCGGCAACAGGCTACCCACATAGCAGTGTACCAATGCTTTTATACATCTGCATTAAAGCGTACTCTGTGTAGTTGCTCTAAAGCGGTTATTAGCATAAAGGTTTGTTAAAGCATTGCAACTTAGGCGAATTTCATCACCAAGTAAGTGTTGGTTAATGTTATCCGTGGGAAATAAAATGGACGACTGGCATTTCATTTGCAGGTTAAAAGTTATACCAGTTATAAAAGTTTGATGAAGAGATAAACCTTTATTACTAGTACTAAATTAATATTATAAATGCGAACGTTTGTGAGGATAGATGTATGTTTTTTACTCTTTCACGCCTAAACGGTTGAATTTATCTGGATGAAATTTGGCTCTGAGATAGATTGTAGTGAAGAATAACATAATTATTTATGCTGGAAAAATGTACGGTTCCCGTACGATAATAAATAATAATAATAAAATCTTTATGTCATAATATAGGTATCAAGTTTGACGCGGATGAAGTCGAAGGCAGAAGCCAGTTGGCTATACTTTGATTTCTTACCTAAATCTCCCTTCTATTGAGAATGGGCATAATCTGTGGCATAGACAAACAAAACAGACTAGTATTTTTTATGTTGTTGTTCAAAAGTAGAAAGATTTCCAAAATAAAAGTAGGTAGCACTATGAAACTAGTTCCTCTTCAATTCTTCAGAGCCACACGATTCTTGATCGTGCACATTTACAAATCACTTTATTATGTTAGGTATAACACATTTCAAAACTAAGTAGGTCCCTACAAAAAAAAACAAGACAGAAGCGACTTTTTCTTTTTGCCATTTTAAAATAGATTTTTGTTATTGTCCATGTTTAAACACTACATCATACTGTATCAGAACTATCAGAGTCTAGGGGGCCGTTTTAAGAATGCTTTTTACAGCATATTTTTAACACTATAGCACAGCCCTGACCGTAGGGCGTAGCATGAATATATTAGTAATGTAATCTCCTCATGTTACACTAAATAAACAGATTTTTATCTTGATCTAAAGGTTAGGTATTAGACTTAAAAGTACGTAAATTACGTATCTACTTAATTTATTTATGTTGGATTATATATAGTAAGGATATTAATTGCGTTGAAAAATCCTTCAATATCAGTTACCAATTCACAAGTTAAAAAAGCTCGCGAAATTCAAAATTTCTTTAGTTTTTTGCAACACCCTTACACGTTTACCTAAAATTGAGTACCTACGTAACTAGTAATAAACTTTTTTTTTTAATGTAGAGTAACGATTACTTGGTGCGTTCAAAAGTTTGATAGTAGGTCTACGACCTTAATTTAACTTGTTTTGGACAAGCAGTTCTTTGAAAAACCTGTTTATTATTTAACTGCAACAGTATGAGTAAGTATAAGGTTTATTTATTAGTTTTCTACTGGATTGCTTAACTCAATATTGACGGTGCGGTTGGCGCAGTAACTGTGCGATTGGCTACTACGCTGCGTATTACAAGTTCGATTCCAGTACGGAACAAATATTTGAATGGCCAATTTTATTATTTTTTATTTGTGATGTGTGCTCTTGACGCTAGTCTAGGTTTCCAGATCAAAGTGTACAATGGAGTGAGCTTACCCAGAAAATCCCTGTTCATTATATAATATTCTAACTTTGAAGAGATTAGGGTTGAATGCGTTCGTGTTTGTAGCCTGGCTGTTTGTACTATGTGAGTGTGTTTGAAAGAGTATGGGGATTTTTTTTTTACTGAATATTACATATCGGTAAACAGTACATACAAAAAACACGATTGTTGTGTCAATTAATCAAATAACTAACGAATTATGTCAAGAGCGTGTCTGTTCAAAAAAATAAACTAATTAATGACAAAACAATAGATAATTCATAATGTCATTTTATCATGAAGTTTATGACATTTGAACAACAGTTAACGAAGTAGATATTAATGAGTTCCAATGACTCATCGAATGGTTATCTTACGATTAATTTATTTGTAAATGATAATAATTGATGACGAGTAAGGCGCCCTCCTGTTAGGAGCAAGTACCAATGTGACTTTTCAATTTCACATGTACTTTCTATGTTTATCTTGGCCGTCTCTGACATCTGTGAAGGAATAGATTGAGAGAAGAAAAACCTAAGACCCATAGTTAACATAAGTCTGAAATCGCCAATCCGTCGGTGATCAATGCTCGTATGGGCAAAAACTTCTTCTCATGCAGAGAAGAAGTCTTTGCCCAGCAGTGGGACAATAATAGACTGGCATTATTTATAATAGTAATTTGTCGAGCGAGGACAAAAATGCCATCTTATTTTAAGATTTTTAAGCCTACGTTTTGATTAAAAAAAATACGTTTTCATAATTCGAAAAACACAAATTAATCCGGTACACAATGTGCGTACTCTGTTCTAATTTATTATTGAAAACGACAACAAGGTAGGCTTGTTTTATCAGATAAGTAAAGATAGGAGTGAAATGATTAGCTGTTAAGTATTCATATTTATCAAAATTATGAATTAAATAACACTGTGGCTTCACTGACGTAATAAAGTTTTAAAACTACAAAACAAAATTGTTGTGCACCAGATTCTGCTCGCGACTTTGTCCGCGTCGAAGTCAGATATATCATAAAACATTTGCCTATGATACTTGGCAATAGTGTGGCTTGCTATCAGTGAAATAACTTGCATTATCGGGCCAGTACTTACAAAGATTACATTTTATAAAGAAAAAACAAATAAACTTTCCCTTTTGATAATACATGTTATTATAAAAATCTGTAGCAATATTTCTTTAAAAAATCATCGAAATTGGTTCAACAGTTTAGCCGTAAAGACGTCACAAACAAACAAATTCTTTATCGTATTTTATGAGCACAATTTCTGGGTTATTTTGACCTACTGTTTCAGGTATAGTATAGATAAGAAGAAGAACGGCGTAAATTGGAAAAAACATACTCAAACGTATATTATGCATATTATTTGAATAAAAGTAGATTTCTCATGTGATAACGTATCTATCCATGTTAATATTCAGAGATAACATTTTAAATTATTTGATATCTCTGTGATACGAATAGCTAATTGATTTTAAAGACAACTCTAGCTTCTGCCACGTCTTCATCCGCGAAATATTTTTCATTCGCACTAAGTTTGTCTTTGGTTACTGCTCCGCTCCCGTGTGTAATAGCGTGATGTTGTTTGGCCTATTCTATTCTTCGTGGATCTGGTTATATTGTGCTAATAATTTTTTTTCAATCAGACTTGCAGTTCCGGAGATTAGCGCGTTAAACAAACAAACAAACAAACAAACAAGCAAGCAAAAAACTCATCTACCTTATTATATTGACAAAGATTGGCATAGATAACAAGGTATTCAGTGTTAAAATAATACGTAGATAAGACGAGATAAAGACAAACCAAAAACAATAAATTAGTTTTTAAAGACATTTTTTGTTGATTGTAACATAAAAAGCACACGTGTGTTTTAGGAATCGTTTTTAATTACTTTTTTCAACTTTATTTTATTTGTTTTGTAAGTAATGAGGTAACCTTTAAACGAACTATACGTAACCGGTATGTAATTATAGAATAAGATAAGTTAATCAAACGTTAATCACTAATTGGGTTAGTTGTTAAGTGGTTAAGTTCATTAGTGATAAACTAGTCAACTGTCACATTTTTCAAATTGTTCTAATTTCGAAACGAATAACTTTGAAATTACTCGTAGTGTTTTTTTTAATGGTACTTACCATTTTTTTTTTACTTATCTTAATATATCTTCACGCCTATCTGTATTCCCTGAAGGGTTAGGCAGAGATGTACCAATGAACCCTCACAGTCAGCCGGTGTGTACCTATAGGTCCCATGAAATAGGGGGCGAGCCTATTGCCATTAACCGGGCACAAATCCTAACTCCGAGCTGCTACTGAGAATTTTATAGAAAGCCCTAATAACACTTTTTGCGCGACCTGGGAATAGAACTCAAGAACTATAGCGTTTTTTTTTAACAATGCTATACTTCAGTATAACGGTTTTATAAGTCAAAGGAAACCAATAAGCGTAGTACATTATATTGGCTATACAGGAAAAATGTTTAACATTTTTATGCCTTCTTGGTATGTACGATCGCGTTGTAAGGAGAAACTCCTGCATTGTTCGCTCGTATTGCAGGCATACTAATATTTAAAGAGAACTTCAACAATAGCGTTCATTCTTGCGAAATATTGACTTTGTGGGTAGTTATACATTTATCAAAGAAAAAATTGTACCTACCTACAGTATGAGAAGAAAAAAAATCTTAAATGACCTTTAAGAATACCTACCATTTTAATATTACTTTGTAATTCCAGTTGTTGCATTTTCAATGATCAGTGCTGAACCAAGCGTTGAAATTCCAACAGTGCGCAAACCAAAGTAATATAAAAATAATAATGCTTTAAGAGACCCAGGTCAAAATAAAAATAAAATTACCCATAATATCCGGATAGCGCGCCAGAAAGTCTTGCTTAGCCCTTATTAGTTCAAGCCGTATCTGGTTCTCTAGAGGTGCTTCCAACGCTGAGAAGACCAGCGCTCCCGATGCCAAGTAGACCACGTAGAATATGACGTAGAACAACAGCAGACAAGTAAACCTCGCCTTACCAAACAATCTAGACGTTGCTATCAAAGGTTGAAAGGGCGGGTGTTCTTCTTCATACAAGATCTCTCTTTCAACGACCATTTTCTTGTGGTAAGGGAACAATTGACTGTGAACTGTCATGTCATCGTCACTCCTCGAACTCATACTCCCGTACGAGTGAATCCGCTTGTACTTTCCACCATTTCCACCAATCCCAATATGCTTCTCCATTTTCAAAAACCAAAATCAAATGTCAATTTTTACGCGCGAAACCAATAAAAAGTTTTTAATGCAATCAAAAATCCATAACCATTTTCAAACACATTCGAAAAAAACAAAACACAGCACGGTTTAAACTAGATAAGGCTTGTCGGTATTCCACAGAGTTCCAGAACACAAGCCTCAAATCCCGGAACGCGCGGGATTATGGTCAACTGTATTTGAAAAACCTCTTAGGGTGATTAGGTTCAACAAAAAGCGCGAATATTTCCGTCACTTTAGTATCGCGGCGACAATTTTCGAGTTTAAATATCACCATTTTGATGCATTTTAGAAGCGCGGATTGGGCTTAAATATGGCGGAAGCCGTAAGAATGTTGTTGTGGATGTGAGCGCAGCGATCGCGACAGTGACCGTAAGTAGACTGAGCGCATGAGTCGACGACACTCGATAAATTAAAGTGGATGCTCCCATTGGGTGTTGTCGCTTCTTGTTTGTGAAGTACCCAAGATAATATGATTGTGATAATCACAGTTTACCTACAAACGACTGTTTTCATGTGTTGCGTCGTTTAACGATGTAACGGTAAATGTTTATTGCGATGGACGATAACATAAAACAAATAATTGAACGATAATGAGTTAAATAATAAAACATTTCAACATATTATCCGGCTATATACAGTTAGGATTTTAAAGATCATTATTTAATTTCAATTATAATGTGGGTAGGAGTAATAAATTCAAAATGTGCGTTCGTCCGCATGGAGGTCAAAGACCCCATCAGTTTGACCCTTTCCCAAAATCCGTTCTTAGCTGACGTCTACTGCCTATAAACTACCAATCAGCTGCTCAGGTCAAGCAATCTTCGAGATTTTGTGCTTTAGTGAGAAAATAAGTGCCTTTTAGCTTTATTCCACATAGATTAATAGATATTAATTATTATTTTTTCTTATAAACTGTGCCCCATACTAGGAATTTCTCTTGTATCGTGGGTGCGTTACTGCATTTACAAACACATAAACTCGTATGCACAAAGAGCCGTTATTAGTGACTAAGTATTTACTATAAGTAGGTAATAATTTATTTCTAAAATATCCTCATAATTATTATAAAGAGAACAGATAAAGTCAACAAAGAAATGTTTTTCATCAGGGGACTTCAGATAAGTAGGTACCGGCTTCAAGTTTCAGCTGAAGAGCGGAGTACTTTCTGGAAGTCGGTAAAGGGAAGATAAATAAAGTCTGGTAACTAATATGTACTGAATATCTTGAAACTCGATGTTTTTTTTTTGCATAGCTGGATGCTTCTTCGATATTTTATCGCGTAAAATACGAAGACGAACTGCATTCTGTTTAAATTAAATTTTATAAAGTATCGTAGACTTTAAAATTAACCTTAAGTCTTAAATTATTATTATTAGGAATCGAAAAGCGGAATAAAAAATCTATATGTTAAGCAAGATCAATATCTACATGTGTGGCAAATATCCGCTAATTCTGTTCAGCCGTTTGAGCGTGAAAGAGTAACAAACATCCATACGTTATTCCTAACAAACTTATTTGTTTATAATAGTAATAGGATAGTAGGATGAAATAGAATAGATTTATAAAAGTAGCTTCGATTCTACAAAAATCAATCAAATCGCAAGTACCTAATTATCTAAAAAGTATCTAGGAGCTGTCATTTAAATAAATAAAAGCGTGTTAAAATGGCAATTGATGAATTCGCTAGGATACGTAGAAACATCTACAAAAACCGAATTGTTTCCATTTTTAAATAATAAGTAAAGCGCTTTAATTTACAAAGGGTTCAACGAACCAATAAAAAAATCCCACAAAAAAAAAACAACCTTTTTGTTTCCATCTTGTCAAAAACTCCAACATAGTGACGATGTAATATTTACAAAATGAAGTAGGTATGTCAAATAAAATCCTGATGGATGGTTACCGTACTAGTGGCTAAGTAGTCACGCGCCCGCCCTCGCGACACTTGATACGGTGGAAGTTCATATACCTTGGTAGTATGTACGTACTTAGCTTTATAGACACTTGTAACACTTAATGAATGTTACCTATCTTTTAGTTATTGATTGGTTTTCCTGTTCTTTATACAATACTAGATTTTCCTCGCGACTTTGTTCGTGTTAATTTTGTTAAGCATCCCTTTTTTGCCCGCGACATCGTCCGCGTCAATGTACCGTAATTTTTTTGGGATTAAAAATATTGTATGTTTTATTCCACACTGCAATCTGTCTTGATGCCAAATTTCATCCAGATTCGCTAAACCATTTAAGCGCGAAAGAGTAACATCCATCCATCCATCCTCACAAACTTTCGCATTTATAATATACTAGCTTTTGCCCGCGACTTCGTCCGCGTGGATTAATAGTTCCCGTTCCCGGGGGATTTCCGGGATGAAAACTATCCTATGTCCTTTCTCGGGTCTCAGACTATATCTGTACCAAATTGCATTGAAATCGGTTCAGTGGTTTAGGCGTGAAGAAGAGACAGACAGACAGACAGAGTTACTTTCGCATTTACAATATTAGTACGGACTAGCTGTGCCCCACGGTTTCACTGAATATTTTTTCCCGTTTTTGCCACATTTTTCATTGATTGCCCGCTCCAATTGGTCGTAGCGTGATGTTATATAGCCTATAACCTTCCTCGATGAATGGGCTATCCAACACAAAAAGATTTTTTCAAATCGCACCGGTACTTCCTGAGATTAGCGCGAACAAACAAACAAACAAACTCTTCAGCTTTATAATATTAGTATAGAGTATAGATGTGTACAACACGACACGCAGCACTGCAGCTCAACGATCAGCCACTGCGCCAACCGTGTCATAAATATATAAATGAGACGGTAACTGTTTGTTCGTAAAATCGTCACTGCAAAACCACTAGAAAAAAAACACTGTTCCCGAGGAAAACAACAATATCGTTCCTATGATAATAGATAACGCCACGTGTCTTTCCAATCACATACACATACATACATAAACTCACGCCTTTTTCCCATGGGGGTAGGCAGAAGCCACGGACCGCCACCTGCTACGATCCTTACACACTCCTTTCGCCTCGTCCACGTTCATACATCTAGTCATACAAGCACGCCGGCTACGAGTACTGCACACCTGACCTTTCTGAAAAACCTCACCGATAAGGTCAAGGTAGGTCTTTCTAGGGCGTCCCCTCCCGGCATTGCGACTCACATCTGCCTTATAAATCCCTTTTGTTAGTCGCCTCCAATCATTATTGGATTTTAAATATAACCGGACGAGGACGAGGTCGAGGGCAAAAGCTAGTAAGTATCGGATTTATTTAAAGGTAACTAAAAGTAAGTATTATTTACTAATATATAATACTAATCCGGGGCATCCTATTGTCAGAGATCATAACAATCTTCGTTCGATCTAAAAACTCGTTCGCATGACATTTAAGGGGTACGTATTTGAATATCGAAGATTAAAATACCTACTGTTAAAATATCGATGTTCATAACATCGAAAATGGAAATATCGAACGACCATAAAACCGAAAATTAAAATAACGAAAGTTTATAGTATCGAATGGTTAAATATCCTACGTCCAATATATCTAAAATTTAAATATCTACAAAAGTTACATCGAAAGATCCAAATATCGAAATACAGATTATCGAATGTCCTAAATATCGAAGTACAAACTATCGAGCGTCCTAAATATCGATGGGTACATATAATATTTGAACATCGAAAATTAATATACCTACGTGTAAAAATGGGTTAATTTTTATCATTTAATACATTCATTAATTCACCCTAAAAATACATACCTACAAGTTAAAATATCGTAAAAAAATTGATATAAGTAGTATGAGTGGAAAAAGGTTGCTTCTGCAACGTCTCCGGCGCTACGGGAAGTGCAACCCCTTCGCCCTTGCGTAACAAAGAATAGGCACCCATGTTCACCTCCGCAGCTTCGGCTTGCTGGTCGCCTCCGGCGACCAGCCTCAGCCGCTACGGCTCCCACGGGTGCCTATGCTTTGTTACAGCGGGCGGGGGTTGCCCTCCCTTCGCGCCTCCGGATTTTTGTATACACTCTAGGGGTAACAGCCAAAAGACTACGTAAATTCGGGGTGCCCCAATTCGGTTTTGGAACAATTTCGACCTATTTTATCCATGAAAATCAGTGTCTAGTGTACAAGCATAGGTCAATCGTGAAGGTATTATTTAGGTCTTTAAATTAAAATATTTTCTTGAAAGTCAATATGTTGTGCCACTAAAGTTAGTGACAGAAACGTATCGCTGCAAAACCGACTCCACGTAGTCTTGTCTGCCCTACCCCTAGAGTGTAATTTAGAATCGCGTAGGCGCGGAGGGGCAAGGCAGCCCGCGAGCTGAGGAGCAGGTGGTTTTAACACCCGCCGCCGCAGCTGAGGTTGGCCGGCGAAGCCGGCCAACAAGCCGAAGCTGCGGTGGTGAGCGTTTAGACCATCTGCGACGTTAAGCTCGCGTGGGACTGCCGGAGCCCTGCAGCGCCGGAGCCGTGACAGAAACCATGCTTGCTTGCATGTTGCATGATTACGTTACATTTACGCAGTAAACAGACTAATGACTACATAATAGCAACGGGTTTGCAGGGTGTGACAATTTCACATCTACCTACATTTATGAATACACTCATACTGCCTATATAATTTTTTTTCGGTATTTCAAGTAGTAGGTATTTTTAACGTAGATATTATGAATTTAGATGTATGAAATGTTGATATTTTGAACTTAGGCATAATGTCATTCGATATTTTGAATCATTCGAAATTTTAATCACTCGGCATTTCAATCTTCGACGTTTTAAGCTTAGGTATAACAATTTTCGACATTTTGATATAATCGATATTTAAATTTTCGATGTTTTGAACATTGGTATTTTAAGCGTAGGTATTTTAATCTTCGATATTCAAATACGTACCCCATTTAAGACCTAATTTGTACACCTGGTCGGTTGATGACCTGCGCAGGTGCAGTAGTAGAAATCTCCATATCTATTAATACTAGTTCGGTAAGCAAAAACAAGAAAACATGGCGCAACATTTTGTCTAGCAAAAGATCGTGAGAGTCTGTATTAATTAATATCTAAATAATTAATTAGAACACTACATTAACATGATTCGACGATACGGTTGGCTCAGTAGCTGAGCGATTGGCTGCTTGCGCTGCTCGTCGCGGCGTCGGTTCCCGCACGGAACAATATATTTGTGTAGCATACAAATAGTTGTTCCGGGTCTGGCTGTTTGTGTATGTGAGTTTATATGTTTGTTCAATAGGATTTTTTCTAAAAAAGTGTGGAGCAAGGGTTTAAAACAAAAAAAAAAAGAATATTTTGTTATGGCCCAGCGGTGATTGCGCCTACCTCTCATGCATGAGGTTGTGGGTTCAATACCCACTGAGCACTAATTATGTTAATATAAGCTCTAGACCCCAGTGGAAATACTCAAAATTGCCTATTAATATCGCTCTCCACAGTGTCCTAGTGTGCTATTAATAGAAGTTAGAAACTAATAATTAAAAAAGGAAAACACAGGGACACAGTTTACATCCTTCTTATTTAGTTTGTGAAATAACTTTTATACCTACTGGTTCAATATTAGAGAAGGAAATAGGCGAGAGCTAATACCCAAATTATGACTTTTGACTTGGTCTATTCAGTCGGATCTGCAGTTGTCCTTTTTGCCGACATGCACAGCGGTCGCAAGCCACAGCGATAGTTTCTCCTAATACCTAATTTTCAAAAATATCTCCGCTTGTGTTTTCTCTAAACATGAGAAACAAGACAACAATATCTGGTTTACCTCATAACAACAGGTGTTGCCTTTGACCTCCACAGTCCCACACCGTCCGTTTTACGTCATACCCTTATCAATAAACACTGACACGACTGTATCACGTATCAGTTACGTTATCAGGTACTCCCATACTAGGGTTGCCAACTCTTTGTCGGTCAAATATAGTAGTTCTAAAATGATTACCCATAAAAATATAGTAGTTAAGGGGAATATGAAAAAAAATATAGTAGGTTCCAAAATAGGTAGTTACAAAATCACAAAGTCGAAAGATGATTGAAAGCGCGAAATCGAAATTGAGAATCTGTCAAACTATCTATTGAAAGAAATTGTTCACTTGACAGTCCATTCTGGAATCGTTATGAAGTAGATATTGACGTTTCGTTTTAAGCTAAGACTTTTTAAAACGAATATTTTTGCTTATGAGTTTGATGCCTTTAAAATATAGTAGTTTCGCCTACTATATCTTTTTTTCAAAAATATAGTAGGCGGGGGCTCTAATATAGTAGGATACTATATTATATAGTAGGGTTGGCAACCCTATCCCATACCTAGGCTTATCAATAAAGTGCAGCTGTTGCAACTGAGTACATATTTACTCTTATTACACTCACCTAACCCTCTAAGTCCTAGGTCTAGCGGTCTTGGGTTCGATTCCCAGGTCGAGGAAGGTGTTTTTGGATTTTTCTATGAAATTCTCATTAACAGCTCGGAGTTAGGATTTGTGCCCGGTTGGTGGCAATAAGCTCACCCCCTATTCTTTTTTTTTTCAATTGAAAATTGATGATCCATTTTCAATGTTTGTTTTTTATGAGTTTTTCCTTGGAGTTATTGGTACCTAATGGTAAATAGTGTCTACTATTCAATTCTAAATCGACCTCATTTGTTCGAAAATTCTCCATAGGTTCACAATCCATTTCTTACGCATATATCCTTCAAACTGACACACAATATTAAGCCAGTAGCATTAATGGATAACTTTCCTAACAAGTCTCCCTGTCAAAGAAGTTCTATTGCTACTAGTTTATAAACTCTCTCGTACAAAGTTCAGTTTGTTATTCTCGATATTTATTTCATGCATGAAGAAAGTAGCTTGTTACTGGCACAAGATGTAATACAAGTCAAGCGAGAGAAATGGGCGTGTCACTCGACACTTTGTAGGTAAGGGCTAGGCTACATGAAGCGTTTTGAACGCTGGAGTTGTGCAGGCAACGTGAGTAAGAGTAATCTACTGTATTGTAGGAAATTCTCGTCCATACTCGGAATTTCTGTTAGTAAATTTAAGTGAAATGTCAAGCGAATACCGGGCTCCCAATTCATGGTAGTAGGAGGAATCGTAAGGTTTTAGTCGGTAATAGTCCGACATAACCCTCTGTTCTCTCTAGACGGAGGATATCAAGGAGCTTTTCAAGGTCAATTTATAAGGTGAAATGAGCGTGGGGCGAGCTGTCAACTCAATTATAGTGATATCCCGCAAAAATCTCCCACAATGCTTGACAATCCTTAGCAACAGATGGGATGGGATGGGATGACGGCTCACCTCAAGCTTTATTTAAATTAATTATGGTAGGCTTTTACAGAATAGGACTGCACACCATTTTTATATGGTTATAGACCCTAAAACAGTATAAGTACCATACATAATATTAGGTAAACAAAACTTACTGTAGCAAACGCCCAAATAAAATAAAAGACCGTGCGTGAATTGAGATACGTAAGAAAAACACATTCCCTCATTCTTCTCGTGTCTTAAAAGTTAGTATCTATTCAGTATTCGTTCTCGACGTCAATCCCAGTTATCCTGTCAAACCTCCATCAAGTTACTGATTTCTGACCAGAATTCTTTCAACGAACGCAGACGTGTTTAGCACATTAAACGCTACATCTGGACGCGCCCTTAGATACTCTGTGAAGTGTACAAGTCTTTATTACATCATTATTTATGATCTTTGACTGCCGCGTTGGTCTCGTGTTTGGCGAGCACGACTTTTGAGCCTGGGTTCTTGGGTTCGATTCCCAGGTCGGTGTGACACCCCCGTGTCTCGGAAAGCACGTAAAGTTGGTCCTGCGCATCAGGCTCTTTCCGGTTGTGTCGGATTGCCGTCCCATCGGGTTATGAGAGCTAGGGAGAGGGATTCGACCTGTGTTTGCGCACACACTTGTGCACTATAATATCTCATGCGTATTTGGCTAGTCTGCATTAAGATTTATGATCTTTAGATCTACACGTTTTGTTACGCGTGGGTTTTGACGCAAGTAAATGCTTATTTTATGGATAGTTTGCGTATTATCTAGGAGAAAACGATATAAAGTGCATCCTGATAAGATAAGAATTACGTCTGTGAAACCTACGTTATGGCTTACGACCTATTGGACTCAATTAGTCTTAAGTAGACTCATTATATTATCAAGACATTAAACTGTTCTGCTTATACCTATATACTTACTTACGTAGGACAAATTTCACAAAAGTTTTATACATAGTGTCAGTCTAACAGCGAATATTGTTTTAAGGCCTATTCAAACCTGAGCGAAATTCGCTGCCGCTGTGGGTAGAGGAACATACCGCGCGGGTTTAGCTCAGGTATTTAGTATCAAGTACCGCGGCTAGAGCGACCTGAGCGATATTCGCTGCCGCTGTGGGTAGAGGTACATACCACGCGGGTTACGAACGGTAGCGAATACCGCTTAGGTCTGAACAGTAATATTACCGCATACCCACTGGGTTTTCTCTGCCGCAGGCGGTAGCGAATACCGCTTAGGTCTGAATAGGCCTTTAATGTGGCAAAGATTCTCCTTACAAAAACTGTCTGGTGTAAATTTTATTCCATGGATGAAAACTTATACTTGAATGTAAAACAATGTTTAAATATAAAAGTTTGCTGAATTTCGTCCTTTAGTCAAATGCAATGGTTTCCGTTAACTTATTAGGTCTCCGAGAATTAGTACAATACGTATTTCTTTATTCAAAATTAATTAATAGGCATGGTTGACACTTCTCGTGACCCAAAGGCTAGTTTTTACCTTGGCCAGAGGTTAAGCATTGCCCTCCAATGTGGCAATGCCACCAGTCTTTTGGGCACTTTTCCGGTTGACGGCGATGCGATGCGGAGGAAATTTTTGATGCCTTAAAGATTTACTTTCTCTTTTTTATTGAAGTGAAAACTTCTTTAGCGGCAATGTGCACTTTTTTTGGAATGGGTAAAAAATGTTAAACTCGCGTCAGGACACGTGACCCTGATCGAAAATTCGTAAGCGGAGTTGTGCACTTGTTTTGGAATGGGTAAAAAATGTTAAACTCGCGTCAGGACACGTGACCTGCAGTGTGATTCTCTAAAATGCAAACTCGAAAACGAGTTCACTAAAGTGATCGCGCTCACTTCGATAACGAACCAATTTGTCATTGGTTTAGTATTTGTTCGCCGTGGTGACGTCGCCGGGCGTGATCGTGTTTAACAGAATACCATTTTGTAATCTCACTGCGGATTCAGCTTTCGGATTACGAAGTGAGGCTTAGAGAATCACACTGCTGATCGAAAATCTTACGAATTTATCGAACACAAATATGACAAAAAAAAGCGTTTTCACTTCTGCCGGCACTCCCGAAGTGCAACCCGACGTTTTTTTTTATTAATAGGCCATGCTTATGCTAAAAAACGGACACTTCACTTATATTGTATAATTTTGGGTCTTATTGGTCATAAACTCACCTGTGACACAGGTGTGGTCTTGAAGGAACTGCGCCTTGAGCTGGTCCAGCTTCTCGGCGATACTCTCCTCCAATGGACCCTCGATAGCTTGGAACACTGATGCTCCTGTAGAAAAACACATAAGGAAGTTTTAGGACAATTTTATAATCACAAGTAAAATAAACAAATTAACCCTCACTGTGATGTGGTCTTTTCTTGCTCATAAAAAGAAAGTGCCTATTTATTGTATACTAGACACATGCCCCCGACTCCGTTCGCGTTGCATATTTCACCCGCGTTATGTCTTGAGCTACTGTCCTGCTCTCGTGAGTCGTAGCGTGATGTCATATAGCTTATGTTACTTAGGAATAATAGCTATCTATTGGTGAAAAATTGTTAAATCTGTCCAGTAGTTTCGGAGCTTATTCGGTACTAACAAATATACAAAAATCCTTTCTTTATAGAACATAAAACGAAGCTAAAGACATTGAGCTAAAGACACTGCAACCACATAGGTCCTGACCTGTGTGGTGACCATGGAACAAGGCATTTGGTGCAACGGCTAAAAACCGCACCACATTTCAATTTTCGTCTTATATTTATAAGCAGTTACGAGCAGAAAGCATAAACGAAATTAATTAACAGTAACCATAGAAAAATTTTGTGGGCCAAAGCTTGTATAAAAATGTCAAACGTTGTTTCTGCATGTCCAGCCGTTTGACATTTCCTAATATGGCCCTCGTCATACAGGGGAGTGGGGGAGCGGTTGACATTTGATAGGTATCACATGGATCGTTTAGTTAATACCTAAATAAAATAATATTAAGAGTCTGCCATTAAAATAATGACAACAAAGTAGTTTAACCTATAACGGTCTTTTATTATTCAACATATTATTTTAATTGGTTTATGTGTCATAATTTGTACTAGAAATATCCCAAGGTTACACCCGCAGGTCCCGCAAGCTAGGTCTTTGATTGCTGCTCCGCTCCCGTGGATCGCAGCGTAACGTAGCCTGTAAGCTTCCCCGATAAACGCGATATATAACGCAAAAAATATTCTCACAAATCAGACCAGCCCCCCTAGCCAAGTCGCAAACGATAATCGTAAACGCGAGGTAGGTACCAATAGATTTTCAACTTAATACCCCAGAGCCTTAAGTTGAAAATCTATTATAGAAGCGTTAGCGACTGGAAAGAACGAAAACGCTATGCAATCTTCATTAGATCTTCAACTTAAAACCAAGCACATAAAGTTGAAGATCTATTAAAGCCTACTCAGCGTTTGCGTTTATCGTTTGTTACATGGCTACAGGGGCAGTAGTTCCTAAGATTAGCGCGTTCCTAAAGGTTAGGCAGTGGTGTACTAATGTACATCATCCACAGTTCGCCAGTATGTTTAGGTCCCATGTAATTGGGGGCGAGTCTATTGCCATTAATCTTGCACAAATGACAAATCCTAACTCTTAGCTGCTACTGAGAATTTCATAGAAAACCCCAATAACACTTATATATGTAACGCCTAGAAGCTGTTGGTGGACCTTTTTTAATAAATAAATAACACTTTTTGCGCGTTTAAACAAACAAATGGATTCTTTAGCTTTTATAATATTAGTATTGAGTGACATAAGCCAAAACTGTGAGAATGTCGCTCACTGATCCGTTCGCCTTTAATGGCTTTTTCGTGTCAATTTGTAAATAATTGCTATAATAATTTTCGTAGGCGACAACACGGTTATTTCTAAAAGCTGTCAATAATATATATCATCGTAATTGAACATGGTATTAATAAGAATATTGAATATTTGGAACTAGGTTCTACCCGCGACTTTATCCGCGTTATAGTCAAGTATACCATAAAACATAGCCAATGGCTTTAGTACCTAATTTCTTGTCAGTACTTAATGGAATTTTTGTAACCGGACCAGTACTATTTTATATCAACGGATGCCAAACAAGCCGACGGCCCACTTGATGTTAAGTGGTCACCGCTGTCTATAGCCACCTGCAATACTAGAGGCCTTGCAGATGCGTTGCGATTTTGCGATCCCAGAGACAAAGATAAAATGTCTCATGTGCCTGTAATTACACCGGCACCCATACCCATACATTGCTTCCAGAGATTACCCCATGCAAACAAAAAACGAAAAATAAATCAAATTTAACCTCTTTGTAATATTAGTACAGATAAATAAAACGTTATAAAAGTTAGTAAAAGTATTAGAAAGGTTGTGACAGGATAATAGGACAAGTTTTCGATTTATTGGCAATACTGACGTATCATTCTATAATCTGTTACCTATTTTTATTTCGGTTTGACGGAGGGCACCTAATAAAATGAAAATAGTTACAGATAGAAAAGGTTTGATGGAGACCTGGCGGGCAATTCTAGTTCTTTTATGAACGTTTATTTTTTAATGTCAGTTCCCATCTGTCAAAATTACCTATATTTTTGTCAAGTTTTTGACATTGATTGTTGTTGAGATGAGAATACGACAATTTTTTTAACGATTTTATTCACGGGAGTTGGCCTTTTGAGAGACAATTCCCGCATTTCTAAGAATATGTCTCAATTTGTCAAATAAACCTCAAAATTACTAAAATGCTTGACATGGTTTTGACTTCGACTGTCGCTGAGATGAGATTACAACTAGATTTAGAACGATTTTCTTAATGACAATTTTGTCCTTCTGTTATCTGACGGTGTTATTTTTAAAGGGAACATGTCACACATCTGTCAAATCTAACATCGAGTTTAGTTCCTCCATTATGCCAAATGTTTGTCGAACAGTGTCGATCTACTTATACCTAAATAAAATATGAGATAGTTTCTTCAATTCCTTCGTACATTTTTAATCATCTGCCCAGACACAAGAACTTTGCTATTCTGTCAATCATCATTTAAAAGTCGTGTCAGCAGTAAGATCTTGGTGGAAGTTTATCTTGTGGATCTAGTCTTAATATTATTGTATTTACTACCTTATCTACCTGTTATTTAGCGTCTCAGCTCACGACCCACTCTTTGACCAATTTTTTTGTCGGCGAGAACATATGAATTCACTCAATTCACACCAATGCATACGGCCGACAAAAAATCAGTCAAAATGTCGGTCGTGGACGCAGAGGCTTATTGCAAAAAGTAACGTTATCGACAGATGAAGATCACTTTCGCTCTTACAAATTAATTCTGACAGCAACTCGGCTGAATCTGTGCGAAAAAGATTAGCCGTCAGCCCGTCATCGTCCATTAATTTCTGATAAGCAACACAATCAAACCGCACTCAATCCCAAGCAATTTGCCGAATAAATACAGACTAATAAGATTTGACTTTCATTGGCGAAGTTGATGCGAAATGTTTTTCTATTTATGATCAAAGTCGACGGCCTGCCATACTTATTGAAAGGACGAACGACGAGTTTGATCGGCCATCTTGATTTATTTATCATTTAATTTTGGAATTCGAATACAATTGAATAAATGAGTTGATCGTCTAACGGTCGCTTTTTCTCTTTTTGTAATGCGATGTAGAGATTGATCTCTGCCTGCAATCATTTAAAAAGTGGTACAGTTTGCAAACTTATAAATTGGATTAGTTATGCCAACTTATTAATTTCAATTCTTTAATCTTCATAATTTAATGAAATCGTCTACTGAAGTTATTTAATTATATAAGCCACATTTTAGCTTGTTAGAAGTATATATTTTAATATTATGCGGCCCTAATATTCAAAATAAAAGTTCAAAGAAACACGTTATTTATTATGCATAATTACAAACACCGAAAGATTTCTTCCAAAGAAATGCGAAGCCTTAAACAAAGAATCGTGAAATCAAAAGGTAATTTACAAAAGAAACAGTAAGTCAAAGAAGTTTGTAAGTACGAAGAGATTTATAACACTCGTAACGAAATTAGAAAAAGCTCAAAAGTTTGTTCTAAGTTATTTTTAAATATCTAATGTTAGAATTACGTTGAAAGGTAGCTAAACTTCTGTGAATTTGATTTTACAAGAATGCTTTAAAAGAATTTAAAGTTAAATGAAAAACAACTTCCAACACATACATACATACATTAACTCACGCCTTTTTCCCATGGGGGTAGGCAGAAACCACAGAACTTCCAACACCTTTAACTATAATACTGAAAAAAAAAATTCCTTTCTGAAAGCATACTCAATACTCAATACTCAATACTCAATTTTTTATTGCATTCCATAATGTACATAATGGTCTTAATATAAAAGTACAGAATCAATTATGGACCCTGTCGGGCACAGCAAAAACATAGGAGAGAGGAAAGGGCTATGCAGCAACAACTTAATATCTAAAAACTTAAAAGTAACACAAATATCTAATATTATATCTTACTCCGTGGTTATATCTAAAAATCTAATTTCTAATCATATTTGTTATGTACTATGCAAGCACTTATACTTTATTATATATGTGTAATATATATAAAAAAAAAAAAAAAAAAGTTTCTAATATCACTTATATCTGTAGGTATTATAATTATTTATTTGTTTTATGTGGGTATTTCTTTATTTATTTACATTGATGTTTAGTATAATTATGTGTATCTAACATATTTTATATGTGTATAATATTATTTTATTTGTATTGTTTTGTTGTATTTAGTTTAATTGGTTTTAGTTTAGTTTATCATGGAAAAATTCGTTTATTGTGTAGTAACATTTTATTTCTAGGAAACATTTTAACTTATTTAAAAATATGTTTGTTTTTTCCAGTTCTTTTATGTGTTTCGGTAATTTATTATATATTTTTACCGACATTGTTAGGGGACTAGACGAATGCATTTTCAGACGGGATCACCATAACGGGATACCATCGATCCACGATATACGTACTTAACATGTATGAACTAACTAAAAACTTGGAGTAGTGAATATATAAGATACCTACTTACATTATTATTTATTTAAAGTTAACCTAAAATTGTTGACACAATAGGTTGTACCATCTAACAGCAGATAAAACTTTGCACGAATCGAGTGCAAAATGAAGGCTCGCCGAATGGAGGCTCGCCTCGCTAGTTCCTAGCTGTAATCTTTAGCGTGCCAGGTCATTTCCCCTACTGTTCTGCATACAAGCCGATGGAACACCTGATGTTAAGTGGTCACCGTTGCCCATAGACATCTGCCTTGCAAATGCATTCCAGACACAAAGCTGAAATGTCTCACGTGCCTGTAATTACACCCTTCAAACCGGAACACAGCAACGTTGCTTTGCGGCAGAAATAGGTTTGAGAACTGACCATCACGCCTGTATTCCCCGAAGGGTTAGGAAGAGGTATACCAATGTGCAGCCACAGTTCGCCGGTATATTTAGGTCCCATGTAATAGGGGGCGACTGGCGAGCCTATTACCATTAACCGGGCACAAATCCAAACTCCGAGCTGCTACTGAGAATTTCATAGAAAAACCCAATAACACTTTTTGCTCGACCTATGAATCTAACGAAGCAGTTACTTTTGGAACTGGTATGGGTTTTATTATTGAAATAGGTACCTAAACTGTTCATGGAGAGAGGGATTTTACATGAAAACGCTGCAGTGGTTATAAATGTAAGTAAATGAACTTACCCATAGTCAAGTAAAGCGCCATAGCCGACACTAGCACGAACACGCGCAGCGCCGGGATGCTGCGCGCGTCGTTCACGCACCCGGGCACGACCAGCCTCATGGTGACCGGAGATCAGCTGTGGACAAGGACATAAATATCTTAGTAACATAAAGAAGATCGCAGGAAGACGCTAGATGCTGGCCGCTTACAATTTATAAGGGAGAGGCCTATGTCCCGTCGCGGCTGATATGATGATGATAACGAGGTTTCTAATTATTAAATAAAATGTACCTATAAATAAACTAGCTTCTGCCCGTGACTTCATCTGATTTCAGAATTAAGCCAGAGTAATAAATTGTCCCACGGAAATATAAAAAGGGATAAAAAACAGCCTATGTACTATTCCAGATTATCATCGACTTCTATGTATTTCATCCAGATCCGTTCAGCCGTTCTGGCGTGATTGAGTAACAAACATCCATCCATCCAAACTTTCGTAATGGTCATAAGATTTGTAAGAGTATATAAACTAAAATTATAGTGAGCAAGTAACTATGTCTATCAGTATGTGACGCTTTCACACTAAACCGCTGAGCTGATTTTGAAAAATGAAGCCCGCGATAACTGCCATTCACGCGGACGACGCCGACGTTACGACGACAAAGCTAGCTTATACATATACTTATTTCTAGTTGTAGGAAGAATTTTTAAATTTCGCGCTAAAACCGCCTAGTGACGCGTAGGTAGCTACTCGCGTCTCCCTTGTGCGGACCGTGCGGCCGCGTCCCGCCAACACACGCAGCGCGCGCGCTTCAGTCGGGCTCGCATCGCTTTCGAAATCGGCCACGTATTTGGTGTACTAATGTTTATATGTTTTAATCGTGTACTAATGTTTTAATCGTGTACTTACTTTTCGTGTACGTGTTCTAAATCTAAGAATATACGGTATTAAAAACTGAAGTGTAGAAGTGTTTTACTACATAGTTCTTATTTTCTTATAGTCGGTCCCTCATCTCTGTGATCATGAATTCGCAGAAATTTATGAAAACCTCAAAAATACCTTAGATTATTTTTTATCCCTATTTCACCTTCATCCGAGTAATCTTAGATTTCAATCATTAAGCTTACGTTTGGTTTGAAATATCATTTTAGAAAATAATATCAAACATCTGTGGTAGACGAAATACGATATTCTATTTCAGTTTATAATACAAATATCGCAAGCCGTATCGAGTCGCCCTGTGATCCTGAAAAAGGATCGTTTTAAGTACTTGAAACGTCTAACCTTTGAACGATTGTGAAAGTCATTTTACTAGTAAAAGCTTCTATAAGCTGAAAGAGGACTCTTGCTGGTTTTGAGTTATGCAAATTACGCTTTTGTTTGAGCTAATACGAAGTGTGAGAAGACACATCATATAGCGTTTAATTTCGCACACTGCCCGTCACATATAAGTAACTAAAAAATATACCATCACGCCTGTATTCCCCGAAGGGTTAGCAGAGGTGTACTAATGTACTCACAGTTCGCCGGTATATTTTAAGTCCCATGTAATAGGGGGCGAGCCTATTGCCATTAACCGGGCACAAACCCAAACTCCGAGATGCTACTTAGAAATTCAAAGAAAAACCCAATAACACTTTTTGCTCGACCTGGGAATCGAACCCAGAACCTCTAGCGTAGCTCAGTCGTGCTTAGGACCACTAGGATAACGAGGCAGGCAATAAGTAACATTGAGCAAAAATTATTGTTGGAGAACGACTTCTATTTTCAGTATGAAAAATCTCTGTTTATGGTAATGAATGCACGCAAAACATTGTGTTTATAGGGGCATACAACAGTACAGGTAAAATTGTTTTTTTGTTTTCTTGATTGTGTTGTATTTATTGTTTCTTGTAGGTCATATCTGGAAGTACCTGTTTATTGGTCCAATTCCAAAACATTTACTTTAAGAGAAAAAGTTTTTTGGTTTTCCTATTCTTCACCATACGAAACTGCCTTTTGGTAAAGGCAACTAAACTCAATCCTTTTTCTTTGTAGGTATATGATATTCAAAATGACCTAATTGAAATAAATGATTTCACTTAGACTTTACGAATAATTGTAAACTAGACTTCTAAACAAACAAAGACATAAACAAACCCTAGTATTAAAATAAAGTATAAATATTGAAAACACCACATAAAGAAGAAGAGTAGGTACTTCAACAACAATCACTTCTAAAGAACAAGTAATAAAATAAAATAACGCAGAGCAAGCGAACCGCAAACACATATAGGAACAAAGAAGGAAGCAATTCTGTTATACGAAGTAATAAAGAAAAAGAGATTGCAATCTTGCCGTCGGAGCGTTTACAGCCAGGGAGTGCAGTTACTGCATGTTCTCGTATGGATTGTAATCTGTCTGAGAGTACTGCGTTTAAGGACACTCGTAAAGTTTCTGTCAATAAAAAAATTGACGAAGTACTGGTTGGACTTGAAGTTGCACATGAAGATATATTTGACAACGTAGGTACAGATGCTGCTGCGGGTTGTTCGAAAGAGATACCGCGCCCCCGGAACGCAAAGGGCACATGAAGGAACATAGACGGGTTTTAGTCAGTAAAAGTCTGACACTCCCTCCCGCCCCGCCCAGGGCGGGGGAAGTTATTTGATGATTTCCCGTCTATAAAAAAAAAAAAAATGCTTAATGTTGTTATGGCTGTTGAGAGACTTATGAAGAAGATGTACAGATGCTAGGCTAAACTGTCAATTTTTCCCAATTGAAGATGAACCTTACCGTTTTGTAATAAAGTTGAAAACTTTCAAAGAATTTTGACAGATCGTGGTGGCTTGATGTGTTTGACCTCTGTACAATACTTAACATTACGTACAAATAGGCGTTTCTGGTATAAAACAAAGTTTTGATCGCATTAAAAAAACAGGTATTATTAATATTAATTACAAACTATGTGAAATTTTAAGTGTCTTCTTATTTACGGTTCAAAAAATACAACCCAGAGACGGACGGAAGCACAATCTCAACGAAATTTTCTTCAAAAACGACTTATCCATCAAAATATGACTAGATTACGTTAATATGAAGCGCTCTTTTCGGAGTATCCTCTTTAACTATTCACACTAAACCATTTATAAACTTGCAATTTAATGATCTCCATAACTCACCACCTGTGGCCCAAATCACCTCAAAATGTCACCCTTAGAATGTCAATCTCAAAGAAATAGAATTCACGTCTTCTAAAGAAAATCGTGTTGCCGAGAACCCTTCGTCCTGTTCCCCAATTATGATAAGTATTGTGATGCAAACGAGGCTCAGTACTGACGTCACCTGTGCCCATTGAACGCGGCCCAGTAGCTTCACATGTAAAGGCCTATTCAGACCTAAGCGGTATTCGCTGCCGCTGTGGGTAGAGGTACATACCGCGCGGGTTTCGCTCAGGTATTTCGTATCAAGTACCGCGGCTAGAGCGACCTGAGCGATATTCGCTGCCGCTGTGGGTAGAGGTACATACCACGCGGGTTACGAACGGTAGCGAATACCGCTTAGGTGTGAACAGTAATATTACCGCATACCCACTGGGTTTTCTCTGCCGCAGGCGGCAGCGAATACCGCTTAGGTGTGAACAGTAATATTACCGCATACCCACTGGGTTTTCTCTGCCGCAGGCGGCAGCGAATACCGCTTAGGTCTGAATAGGCCTTAAGTGATCACGTGGCTTACATAGGTACAGACACGAGCATAAACATTGTATACACTCAGGAACATTCTAAAGCAATTTCTTCAAAAAGCATTGATTAAAATATAATGGTGTTACGAACTTCATACTCTGGATCCTATAAAATCGGTCTTATCTCAACGTTGCAATCGTTCGTCATCATCTACTTAGCCTTTTTCCAACTATGTTGGGGTCGGCTTTCAGTCTAAGCGGCTACAGCTGAATACCAGTGTTTTATATTTTTTTATCTGACGACTGTAACTGGGCAACACGATACCTCTTGGATACACTGGTTGTCAAACTTCCTGGCTTCTAACTATCCGTAATGACTGTCAAAGATCTACGAATGACTGCCGGGACCAAAGGCTTATTACGTGCTTTCCGAGCAAAGATAATAAAAGTCATTGTTTCCGAGTCACGGGGGTGTCACACCACCAACTTACAATATTCATTTATGAGAAATTCGCTTTTCAATATTAACAAGTGTATACATTTTTAGTTTTTGTGTGCAAAAGTCAAAGTCAAAGTCAAAGCATTTATAGCATTAGACCATTTACGGGCACTTTTGAATTGTCAAGAAGTTACAGTTTAAAATTGAGGCTAGTTGCTCGTTCCAAAACGTAGGTCTCTATGGAGAAGAACGAGCAGGAAACTCCATGGATGGACTGGATGGATGTTTAGCGTATTCGTTTATGCTCTAGACTGTACATATGTATGTAGGTACAGCAGACGTGTGGCAGGTGGACGGCAAAGATATTTATTATTAAACGATCTTTTGAATGGTATTGTTGAAGATCGTTGAATAGATGTCGTATACCGTCCAGACTTTGATCAGGTACTTACGTTTTATTCCATTACTTTTATTGTGTGTCTTATTGCACACAATAAATCCATCTGTTAGTGGTCACCTTATTATCTTGTCATTTTTAAAAATATAACTTGAATTTCAAATTATATGTGCTGCGTCGGAGGCGTGCCTTATTTTTCAATTTTCGGCTTCACGATTGTTTGCAAATATACATACATAAACTTATGCCTTTTTCCCATGGGGGTAGGTAGAAACCACAGAACGCCACCTGCTACGATCCTTACATGTTCCATTCACCTTGTTCACGTTCATACATCTAGTCATACAAGCACACCGGTTACGAGTACTGCGCGTGCGCACTCGACCTTTCTGAAGGTTAGCTATCAATATCAGGCATAAATCAAAACAAAAGACAATCGCATAGGTATAGTATTCTAGCAAATCAATCGGAGGGCCCACTCAGGGCCGATGCCTGCCGGGGCTGCGGGTTGTTCGAATGAGATACCCGCGCCCCCGAAACGCAAAGGGCACATGAAAGGAACATAGACGTATTTTAGTCAGTAAAAGTCTGACACTATAGGCGGGAGAAGTCATTTGATAATGTCCCATCCGAAAAAAAAAAGATATAGTATTCTGTATCTGCTTTACACTAGTCTTTTGTAATAGGTAGGTATATTATTACATACGCACCTATTTCAGGCAAAATCAACACCTGACTTTGATTGTAAAGCCTGTAGATAACACACGTCGCTTGCTGACAGCTTATCAATACTATCAAGCGAGGGCTACCTGTTACTGAAGCGATCGTTATGTGGTACCTACATGATGACGTCACGCGCGTGTCGATCGCGTGCCGGAGAACACAAAGGCTGTCGTTTTCAGGAACGTATTTAGATTTTGGCAGGTTGTGTAGAATTAGGGCACGTGCCTTTGGTTGTGTAAGATAGAAGATTATTTGGTTGTGTAAACACGTGTATGTAGGGTGTATGGCATATTCATACCATCACGCCTGTATTCCCCAAAGGGTTAGGTAGATGTGCACCCACAGTTTGCCGGTATGTTTAGGTCCCATGTAATAGGAGGCGAGAATATTTCCATTGACTGGACACAAATCCTAATTCCGAGCTGTGACTGAGAATTTTATAGTAAAACCCAATAACACTTTTTGCTCGACCTGGGAATCATACCCAAGACCTGTAGAGTAGTAGTCGCGCTTAGGACCACTAGGCTAACGAGGCAAATGTGTGGAACATTTAGTAAAAATACTATTTTCACTTATTGGCTCCGCTTGCAATTGAGTTTAGTTTACCTACAGTTTTAATAATATCAACCAGTGCAAAGAATTCTACGAAATAGAAATGAAAATGCGCTCAGAAATAATTTCATATAAACTGCAAAGTTTATGATTCCTTACAACTGTGGGAGTTGGTTGACTTGCTGCAGTGTGCAAACACAAACACGTAAATATTACTTATGTAAAAGTACTTTACTGTTTTCCAGTTCATATGTATTTTCTAAGTTATCTTAAACATGACTGATGTCAGTGAAAGAAACATAGACTTATCCAGTTATAAATGCGAAAGTTTGTGAGGACAGATAGATGGATGTTTGTTACACTTTTACGCTTAAACGGCTGAACAGATCTGGATGAAGTTTTTCAAATTGTAGTGTGGAATAACACATCTGATACTATTTATACTTTCCCATGGCATAATATATCACATTTGACGCGGACGAAGTCGCAGGCAGAAGCTAGTTAATTATAAGTCTGAAATCCGTATTCCTTCCTGAGCAAAGAGTAGTGGTCAATTCCTGTGTCTTCTCTAAAAGAGAAGAGGCCTCAGTAATATAATAATTATTAGGTATTAACACTCACTTTTTAGTTCAACTAGAACCGTTTGCGCCAGCCAGTCTACACTGCTTTAGACGCATGAATATAATTTGAAATAACTGTTTTCAGTTCGATTTTCTCGTCAAGGTTATCTGATGTAGATATCTACCAAGTATCTATGAACAACAAACAAACTTCTATTATAGTTGGCCTAGAAACACATAATATATAATTTTAGGTTCCAGACATCAATTTATTCAAACAAAAAGTTTTAATGTAGACTGTGTAAAAGTTTGGAATTATAACAATTTTAGGCTTAGGTATTTTTGGTGGGTCTATAGGTATAACGTGTTCAGTTATGTCTTTAGTTACTACTCCGCTCCCGTTAGACGTAGCATGGTGTATAATACGCATAAATATTCCTCTTGAATCACTCTATCTAATGATGAAAACTGCATTAAAATCCGTTAAGTAGTTTTAACACAAATTTGGTGTTTTGTCAGAAATTTGACTCAATTTCCCCAAGCTTTTAAATGTTTGGATAGAAAAAGCTGATGTTAATTGCTGGTTCCATGGAAATTACCCAGAACCAGAAGTTTAGAACATATTTTATTATGTAATAACATCAGCACAACTTTAAATTTAATAGAAGTAATATTTAAATATGTAGAAATAGAATTCAATTTTAAAATTTGCATCAAGTCACAATCCTGGACTTTTCTTTAATAAAATATTACCTACCTAAAGCATTGAAACTCCAAGAATTTTCTAGAGAAAAACATCTTCAATAGTCGAGGCTCCACGATCTAAACTTTACCACTCCGCAACATCATTGAAGTACGTTTCAAGTGCGGAACTCAAACATCTTGAATTAACTTAGAATTTCAACGATATTTTCTACGAAAATAACTGTTAAACAACGTTATAACCGTCTTAAATAACGTTATTTTCGTTCGCGTGGGAGGACTTCCCACTCATTCTTAGAATATTGTTCAAGTTACAAAATGGCTGACGAGACTTGATTTTACTAGGCTATAATGCTGCTTTATTGTTTAAAAAAAAAACATAAAACTAACTTATATAATAGGAATTTAACTAAACTTCTCCGCATCGCTGTCAATGGGACAAGTGCCCAAAAGGCACTTGCAAGCGATGCTGATTCTCTGGCACCCAAGAAAAGCCCAGCCCTCTGGCCACGTGACGCCTGGCAGTCGCTTGGCGATGTCCCGAAAAACCAGATGAACGCTCGAACCCTATGGCCATAGTGTTTCAATCCCAAACGGCTCAAAAATATAGCTTTCAAGAAGGTTGTTTTACTAGGTTATTAAGTAGACTAGGGAAGAAACATTATCTTTTTTATGTGACACACATACATACACTTGAGAAAGTAGATTGTTGAGAGACGTGGGCGACAGCTTAAACGTTTTATGTCGCACAATTACGATGTTTTTATGTAGGATCAAAGGACGATAGAAAACATGACGATTTCCTCTTACAAATTCTATTGATGATAAAATGGAAATTAATAACGTGATAAGATAAATGTTTATATAATTCATAAATGAATACCATATGAGGTAATTTGTACATTTTTTTTTAGTCGTCAAAGACTATATATATACCATCACGCCTGTATTCCCCGAAGGGTTAGGCAGAGGTGTACCAATGTACGTACACCCACAGTTCGCCGGTATATTTAGACTACTACTAAACTACTACGACTACTACTATGTTAAAGATTAATATATTTGTTATTAAGAGTAGATTACAATACAAATGGATGCATGCAATAGTGTTAAATATAAGTACATGCTACATGTGATAGCACCATATAAGGTGTAGAAATCTTATAGATTAACTCACAATTGGTACAAGGTAAATAAATAATTACGACTTTATTTAAAATCTTGGATCACACTATTTTTAGACGCCGCTAGTATCTACTATATGTATGTATTTATTATGTTGCCTTCATGGCTAGGTTTTACTTTAATTTACAGTTGACCTAGCAAAGTATTATAAAACAGCAAACCCCACATCCTTTTCTCATCTAACTTTAGCAGAGATTACGTTTCATATTATCCGTATTCATCTAACTTCTAAGACTTGGCAACATAAGCCGACATATTGCAACGTGGGTGTATTTCTAACTATCTTGGCAAAGTACAATCACAAGCATCAATATAATATACCTTGGTGCACTGAGCAAAATTTAAAAGCAATTTTCTTTACCGTGAGAACTCAAAGTAACCCTAAAAAACAATAGGAGGAAAATGTCTTTTAATTATGACTAGCTGTTGCCCGCGACTTCGTTCGCGTTCACTTTTTTATTGGCTTACATTTTGTTTACACGTAATCTTCTTTTAGAATTAAAATTAATTTCTTTTTTAAATAATTGTAGCGTAGGCTACCTCTTCTAACATTAGTTAACTGCGAGCCAAAGTCGCATCAAAATCGGTCCAGCCGTTTTCGAGATTAGCCGGTACAAACAAACAGACAGATAGACAAAAATTCAATTCTGTGGTTACCGTATAAATAAGATTAGATAAGTCTTTATTTGCCTTAAACATGGTATATACTTATACCAGTGAAAAGCTGTTAATTTCAAAATTATAAGCAGGCACTAATCCAATTTTAATTATTTGTATAGATTGTGATTGTACTAGAGCTGGCTTCGCAGGTACTTCTATTAATGGTAGGTATGTATGTACTGTGCGCGGCTGCCTCATTAAAGGTCTTTTAGTTAAGGGAATTATGAGGTACGGATTTGATATTATAACCGATTAATTGCGTAACGCTCAGTTAGCTTTCACTTTGATAGATGATATAGTTACTATGATAGACTCTATCTATGAAATAAGAATATTTAATGCAGTAGGTATTTAGGGATTGTTACTACTTCTATTAAGTTGGGAAGAGAGGTACAAAAATAAGCCTCAGTGTTAGGAACATAAATCAACGCAAAATTAAAGTAAAATATTGTCATGAGCGTAAGACCCGGCGCCCACTATCGGCATCGGCACGGCTGGGGATTTTAGGTGATACATAGCATTATGTACAGTCAACAAAAGAGATAAGTAATCAGACCGTCTAATATAGTTGAAGATTTCTTTCAAACCGGGGTCGTTTTTAAATGAAACTGAATTTAAATAATAAGCTATTTATTTCCTATTAATTAAAATAAAATTCATTCAAAAACTTCTATCGGTTTTTGTAAAACTTTGATTCCATTAGGCGACCCTGATTACTTATCTCTTATGCTGACTGTACATTAACTTCATGGCAATAATAACATAGTGCAAGTAAAGGACGAAATAAAATAAAATTTATTTATTTGCCAGAATGTACCTACTTAGGTAGTTGATGGAAAATATGAGCAAGGAATCAAGGAAAGGACGAAGGAGTTTCTGATTCACGCCATTAACCTACTTCTAACACCACATCAGTGTCCAAAAATAATCTACAATTCATCTAAACTGCGCCCACGAGAACATACCAAATACCTTATTCATAGTCAGAGACCAAAGCCGAGCAACAGAAACCATTCAAACCTGTCATGTCTTATTCATAGCCCAACCGTCCGATTCAAATTGACTTTTGTACGCTTTTGATCCTCTTAATGACTTCCAAGATACACAGAAATCGGCAAATCACCCCGTATCATCGAAAACTGGGCTCTAATATATTGGAAAAGATTATTAAAAGGTCTGTGAAGGATGTAACACGGTTCCTTTGAATGAATGAAGATGAGAATCGATATCGTATCTTTGGCGAGCTGTCTTTGACAGATACTTAATCGCAGTCCTTTGATATTTATTTTGTGATTCATTTTATGTAATGTTTCAGAAAAATGTTTGGTGGATTTGATAGGGAACTTGTTTACCTGTAGGTTCTGAATTGAGTTTAGGATGCCTGACACAAGTTAGTATGTACCGTCTGGTCCACTCAAATCTATGTCAGTACCGTAACTAGGGTAGTGCCAGCGGAGCCCAGGCATAGGGCGCAGACCCTGGAGGGGCGCAGAAATGACCAGACCAGGACCAGATGTTTTTTAAAGGCTAATTTCGGTGCTTATCTGTTTACAGTCCGCGAGGCGTAAGCTGAGCTTTGCATTAGTGTGAGTGATTACCAAAAGTAGAGAGTTACGTCCGGTTAAAACCGGTTTTCGGCCAAGCTATGGACGTGTACAAGGCGTTGATTAGCATCCTCGTCAAATTCAAGGAGTAAACTATTCTCGTGATTCTTAACACGAATCAATAATAAAATAAATTGGTTTTGTTTTTTTTTTTTTTTTGACGTGGTTTTCTAATTTGAGTTAGCCATCTCGCCAGAGGGTTTAGGCGCTATGTACCTACACATTGATATAGCCGCGCGACAACTCTGCCTACCGCAAACGCAACTGGGCGATTCTGAATTTTGCAAGAGGAGTATTCTGGAATACTGTTTTTGATAGTTGCAACTAAAAAAACAAGTATTTATTAGATATTGGCCAGGTATCGTAATAATATTTGATTACTTCTATTTTTTTATGACAAGCTCCTAAAATTTGACGAGGATGCAAATCAACACCTTGTATATGTCACCGGAAAATAACAAGATCCGTAAGTTTATCAATTTACTAGGAAGTTTATAAACTTTCGTAAGATTCTAAACGGGAGATTTTATATGGTTCGACCAGGTTCGACCAATCACAGAAACTCTTTTAAATATACGATCTTTGAAATACGTAAAATAACACACTGCTCTCTGATTGGTCAATGTTCATAGTGGCAATGCTTGTGTCCAGCTGGCGGCCGCGAGGAAGGAGAAGTGACACGTGACAGCCAACCAATCAGATCGCGCGTAGCGTTTGGTTACTGCTTACTTATTATTTTACGAGTGAGTTCAGTAAGTTTATCAATTTACGAAAATGTGGACGTAAAATATTACAATTTATCTCCCGTTTAGAATCTTACGAAAGTTTATAAACTTCCTAGTAAATTGATAAACTTACGGATCTTGTTATTTTCCGGTGACATATACATTATGGGCACTCACACAAATGTAAAGTTCAGCTTACGCCTCGCGGACTGTAGTTCTTTCTTAAAAAGACCACTCCAGTCTAGGCTTGAACTAACAATGTTCTTATTATACCCGGCCATTAAAAGATACTGTATGGACTTGTATAAGTCTTGGATTTCTGAGTTTTTGTTACTTGGTTTCTTTTCAAAGTAATCGTACACCGTACACTGACCTTACCTTGTTAATAAAATGTAATTTTAACGAGTTTCAGAGTGTCGCCAATGTCAAACTTGGCTGTCGCGATTGTGAGAGTTGACTGTCACAAGTGTCAACCTCGAGTGTCGGGAAAGTCAGAGCCAAGAGTCGCAAGTGTCACGAGTGTCAGAGTTGAGTATGACAAATGTCAGTTTAGAGCGCGGAACCATAGTTTCGGACTAGTCTCATCTAATTCCACGCAGATACACGAAGATGTAGGTACTCGCCAGTATCTTTTTACAACTTTCATCAAAGTTAATTGCGGCATGCAATTAAGAGATCCATGTCCTACAGCGGACGGGTTGAATGATAATGGTGGGACCACTCTTCATTAACAATATGCGAACCTCGGACAAAAAATGTTTTAGGATCCTATAAGAACACGCCTTAGTGATCAAATATGTTTTACTTTTTTCATCATATCAGCCGCAGGACGTCCACTGCTGGACATAGGCCTTCCCCATGAATTTCCGAAGAGAACGGTTGGAAGCGACCTCCATCCAGCGTCTTCCGCGGTCTTAATCAGGTCCTCCATCCACTTACTTACTCCGTTTACTTTTGTTATAGAACAGAAATTTTCTGCAATTATCTGCTTGATCGGGATCTAATCCGGAGCTATTAAAACATGTCATAATTTTTATTACTTACATACACAAATACCTAGTCTCCATGTTTTTTCACCATCAATCAGGCTTTTATAAGCGGCACATGAAACCACAATGAAACTGAACGATTTGTTATGAATAAAACATTTACCTTCAAGTGGTCTACCTTTTCAAGGTTGCGTACGAACATCGATTCTAATTCAATGGAAATCGAGTCGATAATTGATCGTAGTTTCTAGACGGTTTTAATTAAAATGTTGTTTTGAAATCACGGGGGTGTAATTCATTGCTTGTTACGTAAGGACGAATGACGAAAGGAGAAGGTGAGATCTTTCTCACCTCATTCATCGCCACTGATCGGAATTTGGGTGCTATTTGACACGATATCACTAATATGGATATGACGATGAATATTCCCGGGAATCCGGGATTCTAAGTAATTAAATCTGATAATTCTGTTTAGGCTTGAAAAATATTTTTTATATCATTGAAAATGTATTGAAATCGCTTTTGTTACATTTATTTATTAGTATTAAGCGTTTTAATTTAAACAGTAATGACTACCTATGTATTCCCGGGAAATATTTTGGTCAAAATAACGATTCCCGGGAATTTTAGGTCATATCCATACTTTTGATAGTAATAGCACCCAAGATTCCGATCAATGTTCATCACACTACTCTTGTAGTGTTTAACAGGTGTAAAAGACACTTAATAACGCGGAAAGTTACATGCCTTTCCTTTGATAGCGATAGTTTTAGTCCTAGGCCATACTTCGGAACCTTAAAGTTAAAAGAATATCTATTAAAAAAGTATCAGTTATATAGTTAAAAGTTCCAAAAGTTTTTAAGTTTTTTTTAAATACCCCCACGATCTTTCTATTGTTGCCTGTACCAGTAAGTACAACGTTTTGTATGCGTTACATTGCCCGAGTGTATTACATGACTTCGAAAAGTGTAACATCGAATAACACGTCCCCGTAAGTTTACTAATACGAAACACTTAACAACGAATGCACGCTACCACGAAAAGCTTGACACCGTAGCCATGCCGATGCCGACTCGAATAACGAAATCTCTAATATTCACCTATTCGAAACACTTAAACGTGTCAAACAGTAATTTTACACCAAAAATTAAAGCCGTTTCATACGTTTTTGCTCAATGTTAGATACTTTGACGGACAATAAGACCGCTTTCGCATTTAGGCGACTTTAGCAGCGCGGCTGTCGCGCGACTGTCGCCCCGTCAGAATTTCATAATAAAAAACCGAAGAGCTGTCGCCCACAGCATCTATTTTTAAAAAATGAAGTGCGCCATACTGACCTAAACTTTGATTTGTTCTTGTAATGTGAAGGAATGTACTTCTGCCGCGCTACTGTCGCTCTCACGGAATAAAGAAAAGAGTTTCTGTTCTGTGGTCGCGCTGCTAACGTCCTAATGTGAAAACGGCCTTAATACACATATGTACATACACAGAATACCAACATAGTTAACGGTTATGCGATGAATCTTTTTAACACCCCAAAATATTCACTAGACCGTAGTAGTGGAAGTTAGAATTGTGGGCAAACACATGGAAGAGTGGACATAATGAACAAAATATTCCGTCAATCCTCGTTCCTAATTTAGAACAGAGTTTATCTCATAGGAATACAAACTATTAAAATATTGTTGGACTAACTTCTACCCGCGAATTCTTTCACGTGGTTTGTTTCATTCGTGTTAAGTTACGGTTTTAGATACTGTTCCGCTCCCGTGTGTCGTAGTGTGATGTTATAATGCTCCTCATGAAACTAACTATCATACACAAAATGTTTCTTCCAATCCGACTAAACCAATTCCATAGATTGACACGCTTGAACGAACAAACAAAATAATCTCTTCGGCTTTATTATATTAGTAGGTATATTTTATAGGTATGTCAATATCAAGCAGTCTCTACAGTACTAACACGCATACTACAAATCCATTTACCAGCTAAAAGTACCAAAACACACATACGCCTACATAATACATCACGCCTGTATTCCCAGAAGGTTTAGGCAAAGGTGTACCAATGCACACCCATAGTTCGCACATTTAGATCCCATGTGACAGGGGGCGAGCCTATTGCCATTAGGCGGGCAAAAATCCAAAATCCAAGCTGCCACTGAGAATTTCATAGAAAACCCCAATAACACTTTACTCGACCTTGAAACCGAACCTAAGACCTCCAGCGTAGCAGTCGCGCTTAAAGCCACTAGGCTACCGAATCATTCCAAAACACACCAAAAAATAACTTTTAACACCTCAAAGAAACGGGTCCGTGGGTTACGCTCCCAGTCGTCGAGGCACCTGTGGTCGACGCACCCGATTCGATTTATTTAATTCAAGTCAATTTTTGATCAAATGTAATGTCAGGCACAAAACTGTTTAACAAAAATATTAAATGTATATTGTTTGTAAGTAGGTATACGAGTATGTATAACATAAAAATCATAATTATATTTATAACAAATAAATGCTTTTATATTGGTAGTATGTTTTGAAAAATTTAAGACTCAGTAATTTTTCATTATTTATTTATATAACTCAATAAGAACACTAGTAAAAATAAATGTTTACTATATACCTATCAGAGTTTTCATCACCTATAATCAAGAGAATCATTTAACTTTATTAAATAATTAGTCTCACATGTAATACAATAAGATAATGATTTTAAATAATCAGTCTTAAAAATTACTGCGGAGTAACTAAGTTTATAAAAAGTGAAATATTATTTTCATCTTTGTAACAATAATAATTAAACATAATCAAACTGTGAAACCAAACAAATGAGAATAATTTAACCTAAATATAACAGTCAGTTACAATAACAAAATAATCAAGTTTTCAAAATGTATTTGAAATGTACCTATCGTTTTTTTTTTAGCATAGTAATAATCTACTGTAAAACCTTAAATATATATAAAAAAAACAAAATAGTATATTTATGTACAAGCAAATCATCACTTTTCACTAAAGGTGTGTAAGGATAAGATTAAGTGGCGATCTATACTCTCTGCTATTTGATAGTTAACTTTTGTTTAGCAAGGAAAAATACCTTATTATTACGATGAAACACTTTTTTCGTTTACTGTACTAAGTGAAAAAGCACAATAAAAAAAAGATACCTATGAAATTAATCGAATCGGGTGCGTCGACCACAGGTGCCTCGACAACTGGGAGCGTAACCCACGGACCCAAAGAAACAAGCTTCCGTCATCACATTTTATGACGCCTATCAAAATAGTAGTTATTCGCTTTACAAGCCACGTAATGAAGGGATCCATTACAATTATCACAAGCTATATACCTGTGGAGCGAGCGTCCATTTTGAGATGAAATCGATTTCAATTTGTGTGAGAGCTTTTATTGAAACGGATCAAAATATCTAGGTTGTTGATCGGTCTGTTTGAAATTTTAATATGTAGCTATAACTGCCTTGTGAGCCTAGTGGTGCTAAGCGCGACTGCTACGCTAGAGCTAGAGGTCTTGAGTCTGATTCCCAGGTCGACCGAAAAGTGTTATTGGTTTTTTTTTAAATTCTCAGTAGCAGCTCGGAATAAGTGTGTCAGACTTATACTGATTAAAACCCATGCATGTTCCTTCTTGTGCCCTTTGCTTTCCGGGGGCGCGGTATTTCTTTCGAACAACCCGCAGGCCCTGACTTAGCCTCTCCGATTTGCTGACATCTCTTTAAGGCCCGCGTGGAACACAAACGCGCCGTATTTTGTAGTACCTAATGCATTAATTATCTTCACAGCATTGGTTTAAAAATATAGTAATATTTATTTGAGGAAGGAAATCTGAGTTGTACCTATTATTGTTTATTACGTATGTCGTCCTTACTATTATGCCTTAATTAAAGCAATTTTATTTTGATTATTTGAAACCAGAGCTACGCTTTGAACTTTGTAATCAGCGACTCATTAGATCTCAAACGCAACGTAATCCGTGGCATAAATTATGTCAAATTATATCAATTAGAGAATGAAATAGAATCTTCTTGTCTCTTACTTGACAACATAATGGGTGTACCTACCATGTAATAAGATACCTACTTAACATTTCAACAAAGTCGAAAGTTACATGTACTTCCGATTACTGCAATTATATTTGGTTTTCTGTATCATACCTAGGGACTGTTTCATTGCGGAGAAACAAACGGATTTTTTACAAAAAAAAAACTAGTTTTTACTGAAATTTGGACAACCCCAAGGACTATTGTTGCTTGCACGTATCAGAACAATGTTTCGGATTCGTAACAAACAGAAGTATTCACACCAAAAAATAAATGTCGTTTTCTAGTAATTTTTTACCAATGTTACTTAGCTTGATGGGCAGTATACGTAATAAACACCTATGTAGGTATATGATGTGTATTTTTAAAGCTCGTATTATCCATTCACCAAACATAAAAACCCTATGCTGTCCCACAAAACATCTAGAATTCAGCAATTCAACCGCACATTACCAAGTCAGTGGGGCTAAAACAAAGTGTCTTTCCAACATTCGTATCAATTATAAACGTTATATTTGCATATTTTATCGAGTTTCAACGACATTTTTGCGTGTTCACAATCATTACAATACTTACTGTATTTAACATTACCATTTGTGAATGAATTTTAGGACTTGTTGTACTTGATTGTAGTCGTGGCTTAAAATAAGTTGACGAATTACTTTAGTTAGGGGTCGTTTAAGTGTTCTTCTGAGAAAGGGTCAAATACCTCCATTTATATAACAGAGTATCATAAAACAAAGCTATATTTTTTGCTTTTGAAACTAGAATTAGTTTTGTAAAGTAGCGATTCTTTTGTTTTATTCCTCAGACAAAATTTTAGGAACGATTGCAATCTCAATCTTAATCTGTCAAAAACGCCTCTAATTTACCTTTTTTTTTACGTTGACTGTCGCCACAGATTTTCGCTGAAATGAGATTGCGTCTAGATTTTGAACCTTTTTTTATTAGCTGATGTGGGCTATAGCTTTTTTTTTGTTTTTGGATGGCAAACAAGCCCATGGCCCACATGATGTTAAGTGGTTAGTCACCGCTATCTATAGACATCTGCAATATCAGAGGCCTTGCAAATGCGTTTTAACCTAGAGAAAAAAATTAAATGTCTCATAAAACCATCACGCCTGTATTCCCCGAAGGGTTAGGCAGAGGTGTACCAAAGCACACCCACAGTTCGCCGGTATATTTAGGTCCCATGTAATAGGGGGCGAGCCTATTGCCATTAACCGGGCACAAATCCAAACTCCGAGCTGCTACTGAGAAAAAAAAAGCCTGTAATTACACCGGCACCCAATCAAATAATCCTGCAATTCAAATAATCTGTTATAACAACTAAAATCCAATCCTATCATACACTCAGGTGTCATATACAATTAAATTGCGACACACTACTTACCCGGCTATAGGTAATGTAACGTCGTCAGCTCAACCGGGTCAGATAGGGCGGTCCGGATTATCCGGCGGGGGTTAATAACGCCCGACGGCAGACGCTCTGCTCATCCTGTTTACACTTGTTCCGTATTATGTGGATATATATGATGGAGTGGGTTATTAGATTTGGTGCGACTAAGTATTTATCGACACTATGTATGATATTTATCTGGATTATAAGTACTATAGTACTTATAAACGGCCTTATTAGCCTAGTGGTCCTAAGCGCGACTGCTACGCTAGAGGTCTTGGGTTCCTTTCCCAGGTCAAGCAAAAAGTCTTATTGAGTGTTTCTATGAAATTCTCAGTAGTAGCCCGGAGTTAGGATTTGTGCCCGGTTAGTGGCAATAGGCTCGCACCCTATTACATGGGACCTAAACATACTGGCGATCTGTGGATGTACATTGGTATACCTCTGTCTAAACCTTCGGGGAATACAGGCGTGATTATATGTGTGTTATTATAAAAATAAAAAGGTTTGTGTGTCTTTTTGTTGGAATGCGCTAATCTCTGGAACTCCTGGTCCAATTATGAAAATTATTTTAAGAAAAAAGAAGGAACGTTATGATGAGCTTTATTTTATTATTAAAATAAAACAAATAAATCATTAATTCAGCAACACCATTCAATAAACCGTACTTGAGTTGAGACAAGTTGACTCATCGGGAAATCCGAATAAAATTCAATAAAGTCTAGTGTCCACAATCCGACACCCGAGCTGTTTGCTGATCACTCCACACGTGTAGACGACGCAGTTAGCAATGCTCGACCTTTGGAACATGAACCGAAAATAACACGAACTAACGTGTTTGTGTTTTCTGTGCTAATTGCAGTGTTTGACTGTAAAATCCTCTTCATATGTGATGTTGGAGAAAAGCAATCAGAATCGGTCTAGTAGTTTTGGAGATTAGCGCGATCATACATACTAACAGACTCTTTAGTTTTATGATGTTAGTACGAAAAACATTGACTTCTGTCCGTGATTTAGTCTGTATCGACTTTAGGCAGACATACATACATACCACCATCACGTCTGAATTTCCCGAAGGGTTAGGCAGAAGTGTACCAATGTACAACCACAATTCGCTGATATGTTTAGGTCCCATGTAATAGGGGGCGAGCCTATTGTCATATAGACTTCAGAATGAAGCCGAACGTTCTAAAAAATAAAATAGGAACACAAGTTAGAGATAAAAAAAACATTGTTTTCATCATCATCATATCAGCCGCAAGACGTCCACTGCTGGACATAGGCATCCCCCATAGATTTCCAATAGGACTGGTTGGAAGCTGTCTGCATTATTTTAAGCTAGATCAATGTCCATATATGTACCACATTTCAGCTAATTCCGTTCTTTAAGCGTGCAAGAGTGACAAACATCCATCCATCCATTTATCCATCCTCACAAACTTTAATATCCATAATAGCACGATTAGTTAAGTAGCAAAATAGACTTCTAAATCTAGCACTACAACACAAAACTGTCCTAGATTCTGGCCTGAATTTCAGCGCTGAAATATTAACAAATTTAACAGTGCCCACGTCTGAGCCAAGAATAAAAGTGTAACCTTTTGGTGAACCAGTTAGGAGGGGTCAGGTCAACTGCAATTTGTAGATATGGAAGCTGGGCTCTCGGTTGAAAGAAGACTGTGATATTTTGAAAGGTTGCTGGTAGTCACTTATTTTGTTCTTTTTGTGTTTTAAATTAGCCCCTTACTGCATGGACTTTTGCATCTTTGTGGAAAAAATATATGTTGTAGTTTTGAGTTTAGGGAAGGCATAAAAAAAAAAAATTGCCCCCTTTTTGATATTATTATTAACGAAATAAAAATGTGCATATATGGTACATTATGCATTACATTAAATAATATTGTTTATACCAAATATAAGACGACATGCAACCAAGATCTTTGATCAAGTGATGCCAGCATTCAAACATGAATAAAATTTTAATTTTAGAACGAAAACTTTGGTGTGCAAATATGGTATACTATGCGGTAAGGGGTTAAAGGATAACGTCGGGGTGGCTTGGTCATTAAGATGCCTGCCCCATGGGTGAAGTTGTGGGTTCGATTTATCTTGGAGATCAATGATATTATCAGACTAGGAAACCTGGGCTTATAAATAACTATCTATGTTGCTTATTTGACCCGCGCTAGGTTACGTCTTTGGTTACTGCTCCGCTCCCGTGTGTAGTAGTGTGATGTTTTAGAACCTACGTTAATCGCGGATAATGTAACATTCTAATGGTGAAAGAATTTTTGAAACCGGTTCAGTAGTTTTGAAGTTTATTCGTGATATACATACATACAAATCGTTCCTCTTTATAATATTAGTATAGATATAAGTCTGGAATCAGCATTCCGCCTTCAGCAAGCATAGTGATCAATACTCGTCCGTATCACTTACGTAAATATCCATACTAAATATCAATACATTGGAAAACTATAAATTCCTGAATATGATCAAACCGTGTAGCAGTTTTCTCGGTAAAATCAATAACGTTCATTTCCAGTAACTCATTATAAACATCCACAGACGTGGGTCCTACATATATATGTGTGTGTGTGTTTGTTTGTGAATAAGCTCTTTGAAAGAGCTTTTAATAGTTACGTGGCAACTATTTTAAGCTCACCGCATCGAAGACAGTTTTTCGATTTTGAGGTAAAATTTACTCAATATCAAATGTATTTATAACACTGGCTTTTGGTCGAGCAAAAGTGTTATTAGGGCTTTTCTATGAAATTCTCAGTAGCAGAACTGCCTCGTTAGCCTAGTGGTCCTAATCACGACTGCTACGCTAGAGGTCCTGGGTCCGATTCCTAGGTCGAGCAAAAAGTGTTATTGGGTTTTTCTATGAAATTCTCAGTAGCAGCTCGGAGTTTGGATTTGTGTTAATGGCAATAGGCTCGCCCCCTATTATATGGGACCTAACTATACCGGCGAACTGTGGGTGTGCATTGGTACCCCACTGCCTAACCCTTCGGGGACTACAGGCGTGATGGTATGTATTTATAACATTACTGGCTTTGCCCGCTCGATTTTTCTATGAATACCTAGTCTTATGCCAGATACATTTAAAGTTTGTTCGTTTAATTTACATTTATCGAAACAATTTTTAGAGCCTAACTAACGCTTTAAACGTTGCCACCTACTGGGCCTAATAATTAAAGATTTTATCATCGAGTCGAAAGAAGATAGTGTAACTGAACTAATTCACTGTGCTCACTTTAGAAAATTGATATATAAAATAGAAAAATATAAAATTCTTTTTCGAATATTTCATCATTACAAAGACAATTTTACAACTTTCAACATGACTAAACACCAAAAGTATTTCTTTGAAACTCGTTATAGTTCTATCGTTCTACTTAAAATAGAATATTTTGTTCAAAACCATTTAATAACAACAAAGTTTTCCCTTTCAAACAAAAGAAGAACATTTATTGGCGTCATAGAAATCAATTGGTGCTACCCACGCAAACAATTTATTAAGAAAATTACCGAGAAAATATACCTAGAAGAGAGTTTTGTTCGTCGATAAGAATAATAAAGTACTAACAATGGACGTCTAATTAATATTTATTTATTATTCTCAGCGCCTATTCCGATGTGAAACGTGACGACTAATATCGATCGTAGTTTAGTAAAGGTTTTTTTATGTTATTGGATAGCAACGGAACAGCCTAGGTACCTGCTATGCTATTTTAAAAAAATCTCCCGCGGTGAATTTAAGTGGAGTGCGCTTGATTTGAGCAGCCTATATCTGGCATTTGGGGTATACATTGGTTACACCTCTGCCTAACCCTTCGGGGAATACAGGCGTGATGGTATGTTGTTATGTTATGTGTTATATCTGACAGCAACCAGTCTATTCTGTAAAAATCTCGCTCTGTGAATCTAGTTGAAATGAGCTTTACATGGGATGTGATCCTACCATGCTAGAGATTGATAGCTCTAGATTTACAGAGGGTGACTTACAAAATTGACCGGCTGATGGTAATTTATTACGTCTTCTGAACGTAACGATGGCAGATATTTTCTTAGGGTTGATTGTATTTTGTTTGTTGGTCTAAACAGTATCCAGTATTATTGATCCTTTGGACATCTGCAAAGCTAGAGACATCGCAGTGGATGGTGACAAAGATGAAATGTATCATAATGCCTATAATCACACCCACACCTACACCCACGCCTTTTAAACTGAAACCCGACTACACAGCTTCAAGTCTAACTTCTGCGGTAATAATCTCTTAACCACATCCTTCCCGAAGAGCCATTCATCGAGCAATGTTCGTTTGTAAAGGTCATGACGTATCACGTGGCATTTGGTGCCTAATTCCCAATAAACCTTCACAGTATAATAGCGGTGTTCAATATCAAGTGCTAACTTATTCATAAATGAACAGTATCACGGCGCGTCGGATTCGTGAATGCTTAATGGGGACTATTATTAGCGTCGATTAACTTCACGCACTTTGTTGAAAATGTTCGGAAGTAAGTACTAGTGTTAGGTAAGGTTTCGTTTTTGTTTACCGGTTTCAGCACATTTAGATACGAGGCAGCACGTCCTCGCTCTTGCCCTTGTAAAGCCTTGGCCTGGCTATAGGTGAGTCATAAACTAAATAGATAACTAGGCACGTACGATTTTATTTTAAAGAAGGATTTTCCTGTATCTCGGGTTCGTTTGCAAACATATAAACTCACAGAATCGGCTTGCAGGATAGCACCTTCTTGAGTCCCCTTGAAAAACCCAACCGCGCGCCGCCTACGAGTCGTCACTTTTTTTATCTTGTCATTATAAAAAATACCCACCCAGACCTACCCTGGCCTAATTGGTGACGTTTTTCAGAAAGAACGGGTGTGCAGTATTCGTAACCGGCGTGCTTGTATGAACGTGGAGGAGGCGAAAGGGGTATGTCAGGATCGTAGCAGGTGGCGTTCTGCGGTTTCTGTTCTGCCTACCTCATGGGAAAAAGGCGTCAGTTTATGTATGTATGTATGTGTTTTATAAAAAATAATTTAACGTACTCGTTTTAAAGTCCTAGCTTGAAAACAAATTGGCAAATTACTAACAAGTAATTACTTTAACACAACAGTGCTAAAGTCAACTCAACTTGTTTTAATAAGTCACCCCAGAATCCTTTCGCTAGCTTTAGTCCAAATAATTCAATCTGGCTTCTAAACATGGCACCACAAAGGCACAAACCTATAGTTTATTTTATCCTCTTTAAATTATATGTTACAGGATACTTTCCTCTTCAAGTTAGCGAGGCTGTAGTGACACCTGAGCAGAGCGGCTTAGCACGAATCCCTGAGGATTACCCTTGTACTCAATACATCACGACGAGACGTTCCCATTGTGCCAATATCAGCAGATATAAGAATATACAGAAGGATTGAACTGTTCGAAGTCGAAGGATTTGCTCCAAGGCAGTTTTGGATTGCCAAGGAGTCAGTCAGTTAGCCAGAAAGTTGAGCTATAGTAGTTGCCTGTTCTTAAACATAGGGCTCTATGGAGAAGAACGAGCATGAAAATCCACGGACTCTTTTCAATCAAGGTTTTACATAATTCTGATTACATTTTTCGTGTTGCTAGGTAAAAAAGAAAAGAAATAAAAAAAAAAGAGGCCATGGCAGTTTTATGACCTATCTCAACTGACGGACTCATCCCATACACGAAAATGGCGCTGTCAATGTTGTCCTCCCGCCATTGACAGGTCACTTCAACCAAATTTAGGGAGGGATATTTTTACAGAATAGGACTGTTGTTACGCTGGGAATGCCAATTTAAATTAGTGGATGAGTGATGTCATGAGCTACTTGAAATTTTACGACTTTCAAACTATGTGTTATCCCATACCTTTTTTTTATGTCATTGGATGGCAAACAAGCCGACGGCCCACCTGATGTTAAGTGGTCACCGCTACGTTTCGACATCTGCAATACCAGAGGCCTTGCAGATGCATTGCCATCCCAGAGACAAAGTTGAAATGTCTCATGTGCCTTTAATTACACCTGCACCCATACCTTTCAAACCGGAACACAGCAACGCTACTTTGCGGCAGAAATATGTTTGGTGGTAGTACTTCCCCGGACCAGCTCCGTCACAAAGAGCTCAACTACTACGAAGAGTTCTATTAAATTCTTTGTCGCGTGACCTTGATTTCTTTTAACTTTAGTGTAGAGTGGATATTCTGTAGCATATAGTTCGTGGTGGTTCATGTACTAAGTACTTATTCTAACAGGTGAGCGTGTGTGTACTAATAGCGAGACCTATAGAAATTCTGATATTAATCATTGTAAGACAGAGGCGCTGTCTGTCTGCTGTGTGTGTTTGTTATTTATTGTGACGTGAGGCTTCGCTCCACATACCATCCTTTTATTTAGAAAATTATCATTAGACTGCTATCTGAATTAAAACATTTAATCTTAATTAACACATTTTTTTCTATCTAAATAAATAAATAAATATCTTGGGACAACTCACACACGGCTATCTGATCCCAAACTAAGCAGAGCTTGTGTTATGGTAACCAAACAACTGATATACATACTTATATAATTTTATAAATACATACATATTATAGATAAATCACACCCAGACACAGAACAAACAATCATGCTCATCACACAAAGTTTGTCCTGGGTGGGAATCGAACCCACGACCTCCGGCTTAGCAGTCAGGGCCACTAACCACTAGACCAACAGGCCCGTCAAATCATCTACCAGAACAAATACAATTGTTAGAATTTATCTGCCAGATAAATTGACCGTAACTTTATCAATATGTCACTAGGTGAGTAGGTAACTGCCTCGTTAGCCTAATGGTCCTAAGCGCGACTGCTACGCTAGAAGTTCGATTCCTAGGTCGAGCAAAGTGTTATTGAGTTTTTCTATGAATGTTCAGTAGCAGTTCGGAGTCAGGATTTCTGCCCGTTTAATGGCCATAGGCTCGCCCCTTTTTTACATGGGGCTTAAAACATATCGGTTAACTGTGGGTGTACATTGGTACACCTCTAATTAACCCTTCGGGGAATACAGGTGTGATGGTATGATGGATGTTTTTGTTTCGTATCGACCAAAACGAATTGGTTTGAATTTATCTGCCAGATAATTTAACCGTAACTTTATTATTAAGTAGTTAAATATATACCAACACTTCCAATAATTCCACACACAAAACATAATAGAACTAACTTTTGCACTTAAGAACCCGGTTTGTGTTCCGCCCGAGAGCGCACACCCCCTTGAGAAAAACCATTTGGAAAGGTATTATAAGATTTAACGCACAACTGAAGAAACTTAGTACGTTTCTCTCTCGGTACATTTGTTGAGTCGATTCCTCGAAACTCGAGGGAAATGGTGATGTTTAACAAACGTCGTTAAGTCGACATCGGTAACTAGATCACTTTATCTTAAGCGAGTTTTATTTCTTATGTTAGATGTGTTTGTTTAGTTGAATTTCGTCTTGTCGTTAAATCATCTTTATTAGGCGGGGTGCACTGCCGGGGCTGCGGGTTGTTCGAAAGAGATACCGCGCCCCCGGAACGCAAAGGGCACATGAAGGAACATAGATGGGTTGTAGTCAGTAAAAGTCTGACACTCCCTCCCGTCAAGCCCAGGACGGGGAAGTTATTTGATGACCTCCCATATATATAAAAAAAGCGAGGTGCAAATTTTCGACATTTCTAGTGGATTTTCCACAATAAATCCTTAATTTAAAACCTTGTCCAAGAAATTAGGAACACAACAAAAAAGAATCAGCTTAATCGGTCCAGCCGTTCTCGAGTTTTACGCTTAGCAACACGTTTAGGCATATATTTTTATTTATACATTTAGATACATGGATAAATTTGTAAGACTGTTTCAATATTTGTTACTCAATCACGCTATAAGGCGAACGCACAGATATTGATCTAAAGCAAGGCTGCTCAACCGCAGGCCCACGGGTCATAATGTGGATTTTTATTATTTGTGGTTAAAACAGTTTGTGCCGTACATAGTTTGCAAGTACCTATAGTTAATACAATTTAAAACTTACCCTAAACGTTATATTTCTATTAATTCCTAACTCAATTTACCACAAAAATAAGCCTTTTAATATTCACAAGCAAACTTATCACTGAAATATATTTTTTATAAACGAATAAAAAAACTTATTCAGGTTAATTAACCCCAGACACCTTGATCCATCATATTTAGTAAACCAATTACCCCAATTTGCATTTTTCATAAATTATATTTTGGCCAAAACAATTCCAGACTTTAAATTAACTTAGGCGCTAGGCGGGACCCATTACACTGTCAATTAAAATGAAGGTGTCGTCTGTAAAGCCCGGTCTAATTGAACTAAGATTGTGTTCCGAAAATAACTCCGCTTTGGGCCATAGCCGTAGCAAACACAGGCTTAGTTGTTAGGGTTCTGTACAAGCAGCTGTCAACTTAAGTATTGGTCTCGTACTGGCAATCACAACTGTTGAACGCAGGTTCGATTCCAAGGTTGGGCAAAACGAGTTATTAGGTTTTTCTATTAGGAATTTCTCAGTAACAGCCCGAAGTTTGGAAGTCAGTGGCAATTAAACCACTAAAGGTAAAGTAGGTAAAGCCGTTGGTACTGCGCCTGATTTCTCCCCGGTTGTGTCAGATTGTCGTCCCATCGGACCATGAAAGATAGGGAACAGGGAATAATTTCTTCTGCATACTTGGCTTGTCTGCATTAAAATTAGCCGCCGTGGCCGCCCTCAGGCTCCATGGAGTGACAACCTTCGTAGGGTAGCTGGGTAGCAACTGATTGAGAGTTGACGCGAATTGAGCTAAATGGTAGGAAAATGAAGAGGCATATGTCCAGCAGTAGACCATTCCAGGCTGATTATCACGACCGAACCTCTGAAACCCTCTCGACGCGAGTTCAATTCGTACTTATCTGGTTTTTAAAACCCGCGACCAGCGTTTATCGAGGTCACAAAATCCCCGATCACCGAGTCTAAAAATATAACGTCTGCTTCAAATTGTTTGTGTCTAAAATACAAAAAATAATATTCCCTTTGAATTGTTTATTTGTTATGTACAAACTGGGTATGAGGCACTTTGAGTATATAAATAAGTATTAGGTAAATGTTACTTATGATATTTAATGGACTTCTATTTTCGTTTCGTCTAGGTTTAATAATGTATCGTTTATATTTTTGGACGTTACGCAATTTCAAGTTTATTTTTGGTATGTTCTTACGTGTCATTTTGGGTGAACAAGAATACCTGAAAATAACTTTTAGCTAGTCATATAACATGTTTGTGTATATGTGTGTTTGTGTAGTGAACACTGATGTAAGTAAGTTTTTTTTTGTACCCCAATCTGTCAAGTTTATTTGATATTTTTTTAACTTAATGGGCAAAAGATTAAGTTTCATGTTCAATAGGAAAATCTTAATTTGGAATAACTTGATGTGCTGGTGTCTATACATTGTACACTCTCCGTTTCGTTTATAACACAGATTAAGAACAGAAAAAGCAATATTCTTTAAAGAAATACTGCATTTTCTCCCAAACAAAACAAGAAAAAACCTCTAAAGAAAAAGTAGCTTTCTTTAAAGAATATTGCACTTTAGTTCACAAACACTACGACTTAAAACCGTGGAAAGCCCGATGACATAACCCAGTTTTATTAAAAGTCGATAAAATGTCCGTAGCTGTGGGCACGGATATAAAATTTAAATAGGATCACTAGTACTAGCATAGAATAAGAATTTATAGAAACGACACTTCCAATCCAAACAAGTCCTACTAAAATGTCTTCAGTTTAGTCACTGTCAGTTTTAGGGCGTAACGTAGTCACTTAAGTAGTAGTAGAGCTCTTTGTGAAGGAGCTCCTCCGAGAAAGTACTACCACCATACCTATTTCTATCGCAAAACAGCGTTACTGTGTTCCAGCTTGAAGGGCATGGGTGCCGATGTAATTACAGGTACATAAGTCATTTCACTTTGTCTCTGGGATTGTAACGCATTTACAAAGCCTCTGATATTGCAGATGTCTATAGGCAGCGGTCACACTTAATATCAGGTGGTCCGTCGGTTTTATTGCCATCCAATTCAATAACAAAAAAACTATTTGAATTATAAGCAAATTCACTACACGTTCAATCATCAATAATTTTGGACAACCCTACTTTTTTGTTTGGAGGAGGGCAGTGCCCTATTGATAAACTATGCTCTGAATGTCAATCTCTTTGTCTTTGTCAAGTTAATAAACAACCTCAACTTTTTATTCAACTTAAATCCATCATCAAATAAATTCAAAACTTATAAATGATAAAATATTTTACAATATATAAAATTGAGCCGGTGAGCTTTGTCAATTCATCAATATCCATTGCAATATTCTTGCTGACGAACCGTCGAATTAAAAAAAAAGTAATGGATGTTGACGTTCGGTTGTAGCGAAACCGATTTTCATTCCATATCAATTTGGTTGCGCGAGATAGTAGTTTTTTTTTTTCATTGTACGGTAAACAATCTGACGGCCCATCTGATGTGAAGTGGTCACCGCTACCTATAGACATCTGCAATACCAGAAGCCTTGTAAATACGTTCCCATTCAAGAGACAAAGTTAAAATGTCTCATGTGCCTGTAATTACACCGGCACCCATACCCTTCAAACCGGAACACAGCAACGCTGCTTTACGGCAGAAATAGGTATGGTTGTAGTACTTCTCCGGACGAGCTCTTTCACAAAGAGCTCTACTACTACTAGATATATGCTGCCAAATACTGCTAGAAGAGGAGCGATAAGTGATAATCAACATCATTTGCGTACCCACAAGTGAGAGTAGGTACATGACACACTTCCACAAGGTTTCTTAATCTATGGCAGCACTCAGTAGTCGAGAGCTTAATCCTATTGGCCGTGGTAATGCCATGAATGTGACGAGTGAGCCGTCTTTAGTTATTGTATCCTTACTGTTTTATAGTGGTCTGTCTTCCGACGTTTATCTAGGACACGGAGATATATATCATAATCAAATCATAAATCATTTATTTCTTTGCCAACATGGGTTATGAATTTTATACAGGTAATGTTCCCCATGCTCTGCCGTCACCATGTTAGATTTAATGCTAAAATTACAAATCAGAATCTCAAGCTGAATAACAAAAAAAAATACAGAATGTATAGTGTGGAATAAGTTTATATGAAACACGTCGTTGGTCAAAATTTAATGTTCTAATCGTGATTCAATTCTGCATTCGAGGTTTTACTTTTACTATATTTATATATTGGGAAATTCTCAGAAGTAGTATAGATCATATTTTCAGCAGCTAATCCAAATACTGATCAAATAAAGCTGAAGAGATGTTTTTTTTATATAAAACGCCCTTATCTCTGGAATTACCAGTAGTATTAGAAAAAACATTTTGTATATCATAGCCAAATATATGAGGAACAGTACTTCACAAGGGAGCGGAGCAGTAACCATAGAATTAACTTAATGTGGGTGAAAAAAACCATGTGGATGAAGTTGCAAACATATGCTAGTAATGCGATACGTAGTTCTAATTGCTTTTAAGAAAAAAAAGAAAAAACATACCATCACGCCTGTAGTCCCCGAAGGGTTAGGCAGAGGTGTACCAATGTACACCCACAGTCCGCCGGTATATTTAGGTCCTATGAACTAAACCGCAGTTATGTTGTTTACTGTATTATTTAAATTAAACAAAATACTCAGCTTCATTCTATCATTGCAAAGTAAATAAAAATACACAAATACAACACAGTTATTACTGTTTTCACACCATTCCCGAATCGAAATTAATTCAGTTCCGATATCACATTTATATTCGTTGTCTATAACCGGGTATGTTCTGAACCGATGACGTCAGAAGCCGGTCGATCGATTCGTCCCTTCTATATTCTACAGGCTGTACAATAAAGAATTGGCCACACAGTAGTGGAAAACTTGCAGGCGCGATCACATTAACATACCATCACGCCGGTATTCCCCGAAGGGCAAAGCTGAGGTGTAACCAATGTATTCCCAAAGTTCGCCGGTATGTTTTTAAGTCCCATGTGATTGGAAGCGACCCTATTGCCATACATTACGCCTTTATCTCCGTTCACGTGAGTTGTAGCTTGATGTTATATAGGCTATGACACTCACAAATAATGTGGCTTTCTATAGGTAAAAGATTTTAAAAATCGGTTTTGTGCATCCAGAGATTACCCCCTTCAAACTCACACACTAAAATAAATATCTAATAAATAAATATCTTGGGACAACTCAAGCTAAGCAGAGCTTGTGTTATGGTAACCAGACAACTGATATACATACTTATATAATTTATAAATACATACATATTATAGATAAATCACACCCAGACACAGAACTAACAATCATGCTCATCACACAAAGTTTGTCCTGGGTGGGAATCGAACCCACGACCTCCGGCTTAGCAGTCAGGGCCGCTAACCACTAGACCAACAGGCCCCGACACTTTACCACTTCATGATATTAGTATAGATGTATTGTCGATACAAAAAGAACTAGTGCTTAATTCCAACTGTTGTAGAAATAGTAATGCAAGAACTACCTACAAAACCGGGTCTAAGTTCTCAGTTTCGTATAAAGAACTTCACAGCAGTTGAAATAAAGTTCCAAATACAAAAACATACTCGAAAGTTTATTGCGGCGCGGGCGTCAGAGACATTGTTCGTTTTGTCGTTTTTTGGTAAGAGGCAGTATTTGTTTAGTAAGAAGTTTTGTGTATGAGTGTATAAAATTCAACTGTTGTGCGTATTTATAATACTACTAACATCTGCCCGCCACTTTGTCCGCGCCAAATTTGATTTTGATTTTTAATTTGTAACTGAGGTACATTTTCCAGGACACAAAGTAGCCTATGTTTAATTCCACATAACAATCTATCTCAGTGCCAAATTTCGTCCAGATCCGTTCAGCCGTTTAACCGCAAAGAAGAGACAAACATACACACTCACAAACTTTCCCTTATAATTTTAGTCTGACTAGCTTCTGTTATTTACGTCTTTGATTACTGCTCTGCTCCCGTTGGTCGTAGCGTGATGTTATATAGTCTATGACACTCACAAATAATGTGGCGTTCTATGGGTAAAAAAAATATATCGGTTCAGTAGATTTACAAGCTGTTGATTTGCATCCTCGTCAAATTTTAGGAGCTTGTCATAGAAAAAAAGAAGTAATCAAATATAATTACGATACCTGGCCAATATTTAATAAATGCTTGTTTTTTTAGTTGCAACTATTAAAAAACAGTATCCCAGAATACTCCTCTTGCAAAAATCAGCATCGCCCAGTTGCGTATGCGGTAGGCAGAGTTGTCGCGCGGCTATATCAATGCGTGAATAGCGCCTAAACCCTCTGGCGAGATGGCTAGTTTGAATTGGAAAATCACGTCAAAAAATATAAATTTTAAAACTATTTTATTATTGATTCGTGTTAAGAATCACGAGCATAGTTAACTCCTTGAAATTGACGAGAATGCAAATCAACAGCTTGTAGAGATTACCCCCTATAGCCTCACAAACTCGTATAGATAGACTAAAATAACTTTCTAAAACTGTACTGTTATTTGTTAAAAAAAGAGCAATGTCCGTAGGTAGATAATCCCTGATTGCTGCGTCTAAAATTAGCTTTAGTGCCTCGTGTCGGCTTAAAAGTTTAAATTAACTTCCAAGTCTGCGTCATAGCCTAGTTTGGCAATAAAAACTGTAAACATTTATTAGTGAGAAGAGTCGTTTAAACATACCAAAATACACACATACCATCACGCCTGTATTCCCCCAAGGGTTAGGCAGAGGTGTACCAATGTACACCCACAGTTTGCCAGTATGTTAAGATCCTAACACCGAGACGGGGGGAGGAGGCGAGCCTATTGCCATTAACCGGGCACAAATCCTAACTCCGAGATATTACTGAGAATTTTGTAGAAAAACCCAATAACATTTTGCTCGATCTGGGAGTCGAACCGAAGACCTCTACGAAGGAACGAAATCTGTACTAATATTGATAGCATCGCGCTACGGCACACGGGAGCGGAGCAGTAACCAAAGACGTAATATAAAGCAAGTTAAAAAAACCACGCGAACGAATTCGCAGGCAGAATCTAGTGTCACGTTTTCTATAAAAAGCCCGTATTTTATATTAGATATGTAATAGGGTTTCACCTAGACGTGACTACACGCCATGCGGGGGCGGGGAAGCGAGGCGGGGGGGGAGGGGGTAAGTCTGGTTACCTGTTGACTACCTTTTTATTAATTCTTTAGGAGTGCTACGTGCTACGCAGCTGCGTAGGTCGTAGCTACGGGCTACGCGGCTACGAAACTTGAGAATTGAATGGCAAATCTTTATTGCAATTGATAATGAGTACATATAGGTAGTATGTTATCATTAATATAAACAATTATGAAAGTATGTAGGGCACTGTTTTGATAATAAGTAGGAGAGAGGAGGAAGGCTTCAATAATTTTCTTTATCACTAAATATTTAAAATTATTTCATCTTTTGTTTTTTATAACAGTACTGACTTTTATTCACGAGTTCGTCCGCGTCAATGTTGATATATTATCCCACGGGAACAGTAAGTTTTTTCGGGATAAAAAGTATCCTATGTTTTATTCCACACTACAATCTATCTCAGTGCAAAATTTCATCCAGATCGGTTCAGCTGTTTGAGCGAGAAGAGACAAACACACAAACTTTTGCCTTTATAATATTAGTGTGATTAGTTATTATGTATTCTAATATAATTCGTTTATTTATTATGTATGTACAAGTTAATCACTCCAGCCAACTGCCTCGTTGGCGTAGTGGTCCTGAGCGCGACTGCTATACTAGAGGTCCTGGGTTCGATTCCCAGGTCGAGCAAAGTGGTATTGGGTTTTTCTATGAAATTCAAACTAGCAGCTCGGAGTTTGGATTTGTGCCCTATTACATGGGACCTTAATATACCGGCGAACTGTGGGTGTACATTGGTACACCTCTGCCTAACCTTTCAGGGAATACAGGCGTGATGGTATATATATATATATTATTATCTATGTACAAGTTAATCACTGTTTGTATTATCATTAAGTTATATACTAATATTGCTTTAAATAAGAACTTTCTTGTAACTTCATTAAATTATGAGACTTTTATTATTTCTTTCAAACTAATAACACTCATTTAATCAAACAACTATTTTAAACAAAGCCGTTCATTAAATGAACTATATTTAACAACTAACAAGATAAAATAAAACTAAAACTCATAATATAAAGTACAAAGTTTTTAATGTTCATTATACTTAGATATTTGTTTCAAGACGGTTAATGTAAAAGGATTCTTTTAAAAGCGTCTAATAATAGCTAAACCTTTGACTACATTGTTATAAACAACACTAGCCCGCGACTTCGTCCGTGTAGCTTATTTCAACCACGTTAAGGTATGACTTAGGTTAATGCTCCGCGCTTGTGGGTCGTAGCGTGATAATATAGCCTATGTTACTCAGGAATAACGTAGCTATCTATTGGTGAAAAAAGTGTTAAAATCGGTACAGTAGTTTCGTAGCTTATTCGCTATAAACAAACAAACAAAAAAAACTTGCCTCTTTATATTATTAGTAAAGATAATGTAGTCTAGACAACGCTTAATACAAAGAAAAGCGATTCTCAAAAAGACCACAGATTAAAAGAATGATGAAAGACAAAAAAGGTTCTAACGTTTTATAATCTGTGAAGGGTTTATGTCAATAATGAGGGATCCTGGAACAATGTCCACTGCTGTTTGTGCAAAGGCTTTTAACTGACCTTTTGTTTCAACTTCAAAGCTACTGGTAAGTTCCTTCTCATACAGGGTTTATCCTATGTCCTTTCTCGGGTCCCAGACTATATCTGTACCAAATTTCATTGAAATCGGTTCAGCGGTTTAGGCGTGAAGAAGAGACAGACAGACAGAGTTACTTTCGCATTTATAATATTAGTAAGGATAAGGATTTTTCTCATCATTGCGATAACTGCCTGGTTAGCCTAGTGGTCCTAAGCGCGACTGCTACGCTAGAGGTCTTGGGTTCGAGATCCAGCAAACTGTTATTGGGTATTTCTATGAAATTCTTAGTAACAGCTCGGATTCGTGCTCGGTCAATAGCAACAGGCTCACCCCTTATTACATGGGACCCAAACATACAGGCGAACTGTAAGTGTACATTGGTACACCTCTGCCTAACCCTTTGGAGAGTACAGGCGTGTTGGTATGTTAAGTTGTACGTGCGTTACATAATGATTATTCACACCAAAAATAAGTCGTTTCTCAGCAATATTTTTTTCTCAAACTACATACATACATACATCACGCCTGTATTCCCCGAAGGGATAGGCAGAGGTGTGCCAATGTACACCCACAGTTCGCCGGTATGATTTTAGGTCCCATGTAATAGGGGGCGAGCCTATTGCCATTAACCGAGCACAAATCCAAACTCCGAGCTAATACTGAGAATTTCATAGAAAAACTCAATAACACTTTTTGCTCGACCTGGGAATCGAACCCAAGACCCCATGCTCATCAGTCGCGCTTGCGACCACGAGACCAACGGGGCAGTTTTCTCAAACTAACTTAGTTAACCGACTTCATTGTTAAGCCAGTACCATTGGCGTATCTAGAGTTAGTTTTCAGGGGGGGCTGGCCCCTAAGATGCCATGGCCGATGCGATGCAATGCGGTCAGGCGGAAGGTGAGCCCTACAGCCTAGGGTGGGCACAAAACCATTATGGGGTGGGCACGGCCCACTCGCCCTAATATACGCCTATGGCCAGTACGCTTAGTTAAAGGCTATGATGTGTCTTGTTACATCAAGTACATGTTTACTAAACTTTTACTCGCAATCTCTCGGATTACCGTCTGCTTATGAATGTTTCATACGTTAGCGATTCGGGGAAGGCTTTTTCTATTACGTGCTAGAGTATCTTGTGAGACGTATTATTTTTATACTCAGGTTACATGGAGTATATAATATTTATTACAGACATGAGATATATAGGGTGAAAGAAACAACGATCATGGATTTATTATAGTTAATACGTAATTAAAAACATGGCGGTATTAACAATTTTCGTCGATTATTGAAAAAAGAATCTACAATTACATTCATTTTATATGTATTGTACTTTTGTACGGATCACCGATTTTTTTAGGTCGTGATGGCCCAGTGGTTAAGGCGCCCGCCTCTCATGCACGAGGTTGTGGGTTCGTAACCGGGTACGGGCAAGTACCAATGCGAATTTTTCAAATTCATATGTACTTTCTAAGTTTATCTTGGACATCACTGACATCGGTAACCATGTCAGAGGCCCTTGAGGCGGTTTAGAAACTCTGACACTAGGGTGTGTGGGGTCATTAGACCTTACTGCCGCCCACACGATAAAGAAAGACCGATTTTTTTCAATAAGTGAAAAACAAAGGTACTATATCCATCCATGGTAAAAGTGTCCACCGTGTAAACAGATCTCATTAAAAAAATATGGTATTTGGAACTATATGCCACATCATACTTAATCTATTGGATACTTGACACCACCAATCAATTGACTTACTTTTTAACTGTCAAAACCCATTGATTTTGTATGGTAAACAGTGACGTCACTTATTTGCTGATTAAATTGACCAATAGATAGTCAATTTATGACTATCTATTGGTTTCAAAGCAAATAAATCAAATTTGACTGTTAATTAAACATTTATCAGGGTTTTTACGAATGTTTTTTAAATGCAAGTAAACTTGCATTTAAAAAACATTCATATACAAGTTTTTTTTAAATGGAATTACAGGTTATTGGTGTGAACTACCCAATTATAAAATAATTACATAGTTGCTTCCTACTTTAGACGCAGTGAAATACAATTTTACCATACAAAGTACCACTATGTCCGTCTCTGCCCAGATGACATTAGAACAATCCAATATGGCGGATGTTAATTTAAACTTGGAAGCTTGTTATCTCACGAGAATTGTAATGTAAATACTAAGTTTATGTTAAACGATTTACTTTATAACTTCGTCTGGAACTGGCTTTTCTATACTAATATTATGAAGAAGAAATATTTGTTTGTTTGTACCGAATGAGCTCTGAAACTACTGGACCGATTTGAACCATTTTTCACCTAGAGATAGCTACAGTATTCCTGAGTAACATAAGCTATATAACATCACGCTACAAGACACGGGCGTGGAGCAGTAACCAAAGACGTAACTTAACGCGGATGAAATATACCACGCGGACGAAGTCGCGTTGTTAAGCTAGTATAAAATAAAAAGAAAACATTCAGTAATATTTTCTTGAATACAAAAAATACCGAAAAGTTTTTCGTTGACATAAATCGACGTATCAGATTTTATTTGATTGCTATTTCAAGAACAATATAATCAAAGTAAAAATAAATCGAGACAACAAACTATTTTCGCGAAACGACGTTTCGTTTTCATAAATAATTACTGTTTGTGACTGAAAAACATTGTGTTTATGTTTACTGGTGCATGCAACAGTACAAAGGCAGGAGGTATTTAAAGTTTAGACAAAACATTTCTAACTTGTTTTCGTAAAATAAATTGGAAATTCGACCTTGAATGGGACCAGAAGGTTCTCAGGCATGTTTACACAGAATGTTTACTCAATAATAGCAAGAACATGTTAATTTCAGCTTTTGTTAAATGTCTTTTTTACACCTGTACAGTCACGAGCATAAACATGAAAACACTTGGCAAAATCTAAAAGCGATTTTCTCTTTAATTAACGATTGCAAAGATGAGATCAGACTCAGTATCAAAGTCAAAGCATTGATTTCAATTAGACCATTTACAGGCACTTTTGAATTGTCAAGAAGTTATAGTAAGTTGAAACTATTTGCTCGTTCCAAAGCGATCTCTATGGAGAAGAACGAGAAAGAAACTCCATGGCCACTCTTTCCAAATTGGTTTTTACAAAATCATGGTTGCAAAATTCTTGTTGCTTCTATAAGTGAAAACAACGAAAGTGAATAAAAGATCCAGAATATGATATTCGTAATACTATTACATTTTAATCAATCCTTTGGGAAGAAATTGCTTTAAAATGTTGGTAAGTATATACATGTTTTAGTCGTGACTGTACCTATCTACATGTACATCTACATGTACTTTCAACAAGAAACGAAATGGTTAAATAAATTATATTTCTCCTCATTATAAGGCACAGGTTGGGAGCTCTCACAATAATTAATAGGTACAGCAGAATATTCTACTTAACACGAATACTTAATAACAGGTATACTCCCTTTATTTATTCAGGTAAAGAGCCTACCTACTGCTTTTGTAATAAATGTCCATTTGGAAAATATGAACATAGAAAAATAATTTTACAAGGCATCAATTTCATTGAAATAAATAAGAAGCCACGGTTGGAGCTGTGTCCGTGTCTCAGTTTCGATTCCCGCACATAACAAATATTTGTATGGCTTACAAGTACTTAGTTTTTCAAAGAGTATGTATGTAGTTTCTTTCCCCTTCTTCTCCATATTACCTTTTGGAATGGGCAACTAGATACAATTTTTTTTCTCATGTAATTGACGTTCAAAAGTGCCTTTTAAGGATCTAATTGAAATAAAAGATTTGATTTTGTCGTTGACTTTAGAAATACCGGGTCTGATTATTTAAACGCACCAATACAGGAGAAATTCCTAGTGTGCACAACGATTTATTTTCAAGAAAGAAGAAGTATTCTGTTGTCATTATCAATAGGTATGAGAGAAATCCTCTTACCCTTCGACCTTGACCCATAACAAAAGGGTTTGGGGACTTATAAACCCTTTTATGTGAACGTTTAAGGCCGCCTCCACCAGTTGTTTAATCAATTCTTTTCAACTTACTCCGAATAAACAATACCTACTTCAAATGTACACAAGTACCTGTCAAATTACCATTTCCACAAACAAAACAAAGAAAATAATGAAAATAGCTCATTCAAAATCATTCAAGATTTTAGTGTTTAGAATTGTAGATGATTGAAAACTAGCATTTGTTTGTTTTCCTAGCTGAAGATGTGAGCACTTTAATTTCAGTAATGTCTATTGTAATTTCAGGCTAGATAATAATATCTAAGTTAAGGCCATCAGTCTAGACAAATAATTAAGACGAGCCTAAATAATAGACAGCTGTGTCAAGGTCTCAAGTGGTTAAAACCAGGGCTATAATTTGAAGGAATTTATTTTCATAATACTAATCAATATTTTAATGAAAATTGCATATTCTGTACCAGTAATAGCGAATTTCCACACACAATTAGCAACGCTTTTATAGTGGCGTGAAGGTCTGTTTTTGCGTTTCCTCACCCATGAGTTTCAAACGGCACCCTATAACTAATACTTCACTATCTGTCCGTCCGTCTGTCACAGGGCTGTATCTTTGGAACCCTAATAGCAAGTAGGTAGAAACAGGTAGAAAGGTAGGTAGTTGGGTACTTACCAACCCAACAGGCCACCAGGTACGAGGTTGGGTTTGGTACTTGAAATTTTAACAAAGTGTGTAATTACTATGGCGCTATAAGAACAAATAATAAAATTAAATAAAGTTAAAAAATAAATGTTTTTTTGAAACATATAGTGTGAATCCTTTGTGTGTGAAACCAACGCGCAATTGGCTGGTCTTTTTATTCATTTAAATAAATCTGCTTATGCTAGGCTCAAAATTCCAATACATCTTTCAAATCCACTAAATCCAATACACGCTCAACGGTCAGAATCTCTTTAGTATTACGGCTTTCAGAGTATCCTTTGTTATATAAGCATTTACGAACGTATTTTATATGTAAACTAGCTATACAAGGTGTTGATATGCATCCTCGTCAAATTTTAGGAGCTTGTTTTTTAGTTGCAACTATCAAATAACAGTATTCCAGAATGCTCCTCTTGCAAAAATCAGAATCGCCCAGTTGCGTATGCGGTAGGCAGAGTGGTCGCGCGGCTAAACCCTAGGGCCTAAACCCTCTGGCGAGATGGATAGTTCGAATTTGAAAACCACGTCAAAAAATATAAATTTCAAAACCAATTTATTTTATTATTGATTCGTGTTAAAAATCACGAGCATAGTTAACTCCTTGAATTTGACCAGGATGCAAATCAACACCTTGTATACATATACCTCCGGGGTGTCACCAGCGTTCATTTACATCTTTGGGTACTGCTCCACTCCCGTTGGTCGTAGCGTGATGTTCTATACGTATAAACCTTCCTCTTGAATCAATCTATCTATTTATGAAAACGCATTAAAATCCGTAACGTAGTTTAATAGACCTAAGCGTACAGAAGGACAGACAGTGGGAAGCGACTTTGTTTAAAACTAGCTTAAGTCGGCCCGCGACTTCGTCCTTGTGGATATTTTCTCATCATCTAAGTAATGTCTTTTACTGCTCCGCTCCTTAGTGTCGTAGCATATTATATAGCATATGTTACTTCCTGATAATTTAGCTATCTATTGGTGAAAAAATGGTTAACATCGGTCCAGTAGTTTTGGAGCTCATTCGGTGCAGACAAACAAGAAATCTTTTCTCTTTATAATATTACTACTATGTAGAGATTCCCTTAAAATAAAAATGGAGTATAAATAGTGTCAGCTGCATTATTTTCTCACGAAACTTGTGAAATTCAGAACTGAAGAGGTTTGCGAAAGGAGGGCGTTTATTTTGTCGCAGTCTTGCCGGCGAAGTATTCTTGTACTTTATTGATTTCTTCTTACTGAGTTAAACTTGGATAAATGTGTTTCTAACTATAAGTTACCCTTTATGTAATGTGCTGTATTTACTTACATATATGGTTTTTTTTTTTTTTTTTTATATAGACGGGAAATCATCAAATAACTTCCCCCGCCCTGGGCGGGACGGGAGGGAGTGTCAGACTTTTACTGACTAAAACCCGTCTATGTTCCTTCATGTGCCCTTTGCGTTCCGGGGGCGCGGTATCTCTTTCGAACAACCCGCAGTACATATATGGTTATTGAACATGCAATGTAAAATGGTAACGAAAGAGCCTCCGTGGAGTTTCTAGCTCGTTCTTCTCCATAGAGACCTACCAACGTTTGAAATGAATATCTAACTTCAAACTGACTGACTGACCGACCCCTTGACGATTCAAAAGTGCTTGTAAATGGTCTAATTGAAATAAACGATTTGACTTGACTTTAACATTAGTCATTGGTTTAATAAATTAACAATAACGAATAGCAAGCGGCTAAAAGTGTTTTTAAGCTCACTGTGCATATATATTTTTCATTTTATCATAGGTAAGGAGGTCTCCACTTTTCGTTTCTGTTCTTTAAACTTTTGGCACATTAGCTCTACCTATTCCGATCACTGGTAATTATTTGAGTTCTTAGCCAAGCCACTTATTAAACGATAGCACATAATTAGTTTAACTTAAAGGACTGTCGGCGCATTGCAAATGGCTGCAGACGACTCCGGGGCGGCGCGTCATCGGGGTATCCAACATGGACGCATACGCACTGCCTTCCACCACTCAACGTCCTAAACGGGTATTAGGCAGCTAGTGGTCCTAAGCGCGACTGCTACGCAAGAGATCCCGGGTTCGACTTTTAGGTCGAGCAAACTGTTATTGGGTTTTTCTATAAAATTGCCAGTAGCAGCTCGGACTTAGGATTTGTGCCCGGTAAATGGCAATAGTCTCGTTCCTTAATACATGGGACCTAAACATACCGGCGAACTGTAGGTGTATACTAGTACACCTCTGCCTAACCCTTCCAGGCGTGATGGCAATTTGTATTTGAACCTTATGATCACGACATAATACCTATTATTATACATGTATAATAATAGTATTCTCTATATAATAATAATAATAGTATTCTAGTGTATTCTCCATTTTCCTCATAAAATCCCGATTGAGCCTGTTCATTGACCATCCTCGTCTTTGAACCCTTCAATCAATATATTATGTCATCAGCCGATCGTCGCCTGTCAAGCGCCAGCTGGCAAGTATCTCGTGACGTCACTTGTCATGACGAGACCGCCCAACAGACAGACCGAGTCAATTTATCATGACACGATGACATAGAGAATATCCTTACAGAAGGCTAACGCAATGCGCGAGGCGGTCTCAAATTATTAGAGGGCTTTCGAAGACATGGTTTTAAATTGGAAACCCGTTTCTTAATTATTTAGTTTGAAATCTTTATTCATTATATGCCTCTATGCCCACAACCGATGTTTTGTAGGACGTGTATGCGTATATATATTAGAATTCATATGTTCCATTTCCCCCGACAAAAAAAAATCGGTTGATTAGATTGTCTGAGGTGACGGGCAGCGGTTAGGGTTACTGCTCCGTTCCCATGTGTCGTAGCGTGATAAAATATAGCCTATGTTACTTCCTGAAATTTTACCTATCTATTGGTGAAAAATTGGTTAACATCGGTCTAGAAGTTTCGGAGCTTATTCGGTACAAATAAACAAAAAATCTTTTTTTGTAATATTAGTACAAACCTTTCTTTCCAATTCCAAAACCGAATCGAATACTTGTTTAGTACCGGGTAAGTTTAAGCGTCTATATGTGTGTGTATTTTATAGAGCGGAGCTTCTGTGCGTATCTATTTGGGGGCATTCTTTGCCCCTGACCTTGTCGGTGGATCGATACCCACTCGTCCTGACAGACGATTTGTTGCACGTCGCCCGACGCCCGACCTAAACGTACCGATTTTTTATGGTAAACGTCTTGGGATTACTTTTTATAGAATTGTATTACGTAATTTCTTGTTTTTGCTGAAGATTTATTGTGGTAATGTAAAAATAGGTGGCTGAGTTTGAAAACTCTTAATGGTCTCGAACTTTATGTAATCTGAGACAAATAAAGATGAACATTTATTAGTAACCTTCTTGCCAGGCTTGCGAAATTTGTTCAAAACAGTGACCGCGGCCCTGAAACGCAAAAGACATTAGAAGGAACACGGATGAGTTTTAGTCAGTAAAAGTCTGACACTCCCTTCCGCTTCACCCAGAGCAGACGAAGCTATTTGATGATTTCCCATCCTTATTTCCTTCTTGATAAGGATGTCTAACTACGATAATCATTAAAAGTATGAAGCGTTTAGAAACCTGATACAAAAACGGTGTTAATCTATATGATGAACTCCTGTATTTTTTCTTTCTTTTGGTTGCCATTAGCCGGGTCGGGGAAGTCAACGTAACTTTCACGGTCTCATTAAAAAGTCAATTAAGTGTTGATGTTCAAATTTTTTTTTATCGGCGATGAACTTCGCTAACGCCAAGCATTTTTAAACATCGTGTCATTTTTCACGTAAATCTTAAAGCTTAAATTCGCGTGAAAAAAATGTTATTTTATTATTGAATTGCCTCCATTATTCACCTTAAAGGCTTTTAGAAAAAGCGCACGTACGCAAGTGATATCGACTCATTTCTTATTTCACAGTTGTAGTATGAAAGAGATTGCATGTTCTATCGACATTTTGAATTTATGGTTTGACTGTTGCCGATTTTTGTAATATTTATCACAATTCAAACGTTAAACTGCTGTTCTTTTGTTTTTGCTATGGTTGAATAATAAACCTTACATATTTACCACGTTTTCTTTATCGTGCTGTGTTTTAGAATTTGTTTTAAGTAAACTAAACTGAGGTTTTTAGTTTCTTACATTTATCCATATAACACAACTCTTTTGAAACCAAAAACGTAGCTAAATAAGTGCCTACAATGTTGTTTTTTATGCTACTTTGTATTATGCGACTTTCACATCTCGCACGATTTTGAAAGATATAAAAAACATTTATTTTGCACAGACTATGTGCACACAAAAATAATATAAAGGTTATTTTATACTAAAAAAAAACTTTGTTATGTGGCTCACAGCTGCGCCGAACAGGCCCAGTTCAGCAAAAACGCCAGATGCCAGACCACTTGGACCTAACGTTGATTTTCAAATAGACCTTGGACTTGGATTTAGCAAAAACATTAGTCAGCTCTAAAGTTCGAGTCAAATCTACTTATATAAAGCTGAAAAGTTTGTTTGGTTGAACGCACTAATTTCAGGAAGTACTGGCTCGAATTGAAATATTATTCTTGTGTTGGTTAATCCTTTTATCGAGGGAGGCTATATAACGTCACGCTACGGCACTCGGGAGCAGAGCAGTAACTAAAGACATAACTTAACACGGGTGATTAAACCTACGCGAACGAAGTCGCGGACAAAAACTAGTCCTTCAATATTTCAGGTTATAACCGTTGTAACCTTCATGTTATAACCAACTGTCTCCATCAATAAACACATCTTAGCAAACAGAATACCTATTATTACTGTAAGCCGAAGTTTACCGAGAGTGTGACGTCATACGTCTACCAATCTAAGTTAAAAGCACGTTCGACTGAATATAAAGTCCTCTTTAACAAATAAATCATTTACATTACAACTCCATTACTTAAGACGGCATTAAATGAAGCATAAAATTGAAGAACTTTGTTTGTAAAATACTCTATTTATATCTGGATTTATTTGAGAGGGTAAACAACTTCAGGAATCGAGTAAGTTTATCTGCTTTACTTTTGGGATGACGATTAATTATGATGAGTTTAATTATAAATCGTGAATCGTTCAGCTCAAAATACGAGGAAAAAGTAAAAACTAAATAGTTTTGAGTAAAAATTATTGCTTCTACCCATCAAACTAAGTAACTTTGAGTAAAAAATTAAATTAAAAATTTAAAAAACCCCCGACACAAAATCCTAACTTCCCTTTAAAAAGTAAAAAAATAAAATACGTCGCGTTGGGGGACCGATGTTGCATTTAGGGTACGACCGTCCCAAGCGGTCCCCCAACGCGACGTATTTTATTTTTTTACTTTTTAAAGGGAAGTTAGGATTTTGTGTCGGGGGTTTTTTAAATTTTTAATTTAATTTTTATTTTATACTTTTTATAGGTACATACGTATTATAATGTCGATTTTGTTAAGCTGTAAGTACATAGGTTCCTAATAATTTAATAACCCACATGACAAATCATTTTTAGTTTTTCTTCCCCACTTTCACACCCATAACTTTTAAACGGCTTAACCGATTTTCATCAAACATGTCTAAGAACACTCGTACGTAAGTCACCTTTCATACAAAAAAAACTAAATTGAAATAGCTTCATCCGTTCGGGAGCTATGATGCCACAGACAGACAGACAGACAGACAGACAGACACGTGAAAATTATAACACCCCTCTTTTTGCGTCGGGGGTTAAAAATTATTGCTGCTTTCCATCAAACTAAGCAACTTTCAGTAAAAATTATGGCTGCTACCTATCAAACTGAGTAACTTTGAGTAAAAATTATTGCTGCTACCCATCAAACTGAGTAACTTTGAGTAAAAATTATTGCTGCTACCCATAAAACTAAGTAACTTTAAGTTAAGTATATTTATTGCTCGAAAACGACTTTTATTTTTGGTGTGAATAATCAGTGTATGTAGTAGTTGCGCACTAACAAACTCTAAACGAAATTTAAAAATAATGGGCTAGTATTAGCAAATATTTCGCAGTTAATAAGCTAATTCTGCCTTGCAAGACGTTTGTCTTAAATTAGTCTTAGTCTTTACTAAGACTTTAATACATAAAACCTTCCTTCTAGATCTAGGAACTTGTTAGGTACTCAATAAAATATTCTTCAACAAAGCTACTCTAGGTACAATACTACGGCGCGTGAGTAGATAATTAAAAAATATCTGTCTCGCGACGGCGCTCATTCCTCAGTAGGTAAGGAACTCAGGACCGACTTAGAATGTTCCCTTGACCCAATATTTGCTCATAGAAAATCTAATTAAATGCGATCCATTTCTCTGTTGAAGAACAAACGGAGCTTTCGATAAAAAAATATATAGCTTCGAACTTATTCCCGCGACATTGAACGCATTTTTTTTTGTGTTAAGCGTTAAGTTACCTCTATGGTTACTAGTCGCCCCGTATCTCATAGCGTAGTGGAAGTCAAAGTCAAATCATTTATTCCAATTAGATCGTTAAAAGACACTTTTGAACGTCAATTAATTTAAAATATTGAATCTAGCTTATCATAATAAAATATAGCTCATCCGTTCCTAAGATTAGAAACTCTCATTTTAGATGTAGATAGATTATTTATATTCAAGTGGGTAGATAGTAGGTACGTACCTACGCAACGTAAACACAAAAACATTGTTGTTTACCTTATTATATTATCCATTATTGTATCCTATTACAAAAATAATAGCTACGTACCAATAAGGATCAATTTACGTTAAACAAAAATTGAGGTAAAAATTGCTTTAGTTAAAATTATACAATAGGTATTTTTTTTGTTGAAGATGTACTTAAAGTGCCTGGAGTGTGGCTATATTATTTGGCAATAGTGACAGTATACTAATGACTGTGCCATTTTTCATTTACTGTAGCAAGGCTGTTGTTTCGATCTTCTAAGGGTAGGAAGCTAGGTGTATACCTACATAGAGTTCTAGCTGCTAACAAGTAAGTACAATTTTTTTTTTATAGACGGGAAATCATCAAATAACTTCCCCCACCCTGGGCGGGGCGGGAGGGAGTGTCAGACTTTTACTGACTAAAACCCGTCTATGTTCCTTTCATGTGCCCTTTGCGTTCCGTAGGCGCAGTATCTTTTTCGAACAACCCGCAGCCCCGGCAGGCATCGGCCCTCAGTGGCCCCTTCCAAGTTTGCTGACATCTCTTTGAGGCGCACGTGGAACACGAGAATGTGTTCTTAAACATTGTACTTGATATTCAAAGCAATATTGAATTTATCAAGTCCGCAGGAAAACGCTGGATGCAGGCCGCTTCCAACCGGTTCTTTGGAAATCTATGGGGAGGCCTATATCCAGAAGTAAACGCCCTGCGGCCGATATGATGATGATTGAAGTTATTTCCGAACACAAGCTTCTGTCAGGTAAGAATTAACACGGTAGGAATTGTCAAACAGACTTTTATATTAATTTTTATTAATTATTTAGTCGTTGGTATGCAAGATATTGTAATAATGAATTGTAATAATGAATTGACGATAATTTCACAGAAACTTTTAAATAACGATATAAATGTGTAATTTGCCCATAAATACAAGAGAACCATTAAAAACATCAATCTTGCAGTAGTACCATCTGATTGATCACACAATCTATTTGAAATGTTGACATGGTTGTGAAAAATAAAATAAAAACAGAAAAAGCAAAAATAGCTGGAAATATTTATATTTTGTGCCAGCGTTTTTTAAGCGTATGGCTGGTGGACTATCGCAGTTTTTTTTTAATTGTAACGTACTTAACATACTATTACGCCTTTATTCCCCGAAGGGTTAGGCAGAGATGTACCAATGTACACCCACAGTTCGCCGGTATGTTTAGGTCCCATGTAATAGAGGGCGAGCCTATTGTTTTTTTTTTGTAATTGTGTTTTGTAATGTAGGTTATGAATTGACAGCTCATCTCAAGCTTACTTCATCCTTTACTTAGTGAAATTTTTACAAAATAGGCTGGCTGATTAGTTGAGTGAATTAGAATTTTTAGTGATGTTACATTGAAACATAAATTAATCATTAAGTTACTGGTCACAGCGTGCTTAATATTACATTATTACTATCTTTTGCCCGGGAATTTTATTATTAATCCCATTTCCCAATTTGATCCCAAAAAGTAAAGCCTGAAACAAACATCACTAAAGAATTTTCAGAAACGGACTGTACTCATTTTTCCGGTAAATACATTAATAGTATTATATTTCCAGAGAACTTGTTATATTTATAATCTTTGAAATTGATTATAATATCACATACATAACAATAACCCATAATTCCACATAGAAATCCGAAGCATTTACGTGTAACATTCGACAATTTTCTCGTGTATTCGTGATCTTCAGTTCAAAGGGTGTGTTCACAAAGGTAACAGCTCCTGTCGCCTTTCAACCACATAATTAAGCCGTCTGGTGGAACCGTGGGTCCTGGGCCTTAAAGGTCTATATAGTAGTTTAGCGTGTTATGACACTAAGAAGGAAAACTTTGATAGTACTTAAATACTATTGTTTGAGCTAGAGGTCTTGAGTTCGATTCCCAGTTCGAGCAAAAAGTGTTATTGGGTTTTTCTATTAATTTCTCAGTAGCATCTCGGAGTTTAGATTTGTGCCCGGTTAATGGCAATAGGCTCGCCCCCTATTACATGGGACCTAAAAACATACCGGCGAACTGTGAGTGTCATTGGTACACCTTTGTCTAACCCTTCGGGGAATAGAGGCGTGATGGTATGTATGTATGTAATATTGTATAATGATAAGGAGCAGATTTGGTCTGTATTTTTAATTTTGCGTGAATTTAGGTGTGTATTTTTTACTTCAAAGGAATATGATATTTATTTTTAATAAAGAAAGTTCTAAATCGTACGCCCACTTAACTGAATATATGAGATAAAATCATGAATAATATTAATGTCTAAGTATTCAAATTAAAACCTACACGAATAATTTTACCGCCTACCTGAGGTAAAGAATAATAAATTCAAATGTCATGAAATCCCCATCCCAAAAACAATTTGCGACACGATTGGTGTAGTGGCTGAGTGATTGGCTGCTGCGCTGTGAGACGCGGATTCGATTCCCACTCGGAACAAACATTTGTACGACCTACATGTAGTTGTTCCGGGTCTGGCTGTTTGAAGTGTACGACTAAACGCCGACAGACACTTCGCCGACAGACACTACGCCGACAGACTGAACACCGACAAGCTTTACTTCGACGGAACTCTTCGCCGACGGGACTCTTCGCCGACAGGACACATCCCTGACCGACTCTTCGCCGACAGAGTCCGGGAGCCCCGCTTCGCGGTGTTCAAGGGTTTACAAAAAAAAGGTCGGGGTGCCTCAAGTACCGAGATAAGTTGCGTCGCTGATGAGCCCTGTCGGCGAAGAGTAAAAGAAAAAAAATAAAAATGAATGAACTATTCGGTTTTCCATACCAAAAAGACTACAAAATAATATGACCACGTACAACTATCACGTAAAAATTGGTCAACCCTCGCCACTCGGGTTTGCGGTCGCTCTAATCCTTTGAGAACACACCGGTAATTAGTTTTGTTTTTAATTAGCGCTAGTGACTCGCGAGGTTACACAGCTACTCTCTTTAGCAAATTGACAAAGTTTAAGCGATTTTTCCGTTTACCGTTGAGATTTAAGTTTTGTGATTATTTTCAAAGTAAATGGGGAAAGATAAAGATTAATCTTGATAGATTATTTCTGGCTAAAGGGACATCTCGATTCAAACTTTTCCCGTGGAGTCAGAATAAGATAGACATGACGCAAACCGGTTACACTTTTCGTAGTATTTTGACTTTCGACATTTTGACCGTATTGGTGTTTCTCTTTTGTATGATATTTTTTAACTGGTGAAAAGTTTTTTATCTTAGTAAGGTAATCTAGATGATGTTAACGAGAGAGGCCTAGGAAACGCGGATGGCTTAGAAACGTGTATTGGAGATTGGCCAGAGAACGCAACGCATAGGGAGGAGTATGGAAGGCAATGGGGAAGACCTTTGACAAGCAGTGTCAACGATTCTACGTTTTCTAGCCTGTGTTGTCCAGGCTAGAAATAATAGAATCAAGGACATTACGTTGTGTCGGCCATTGTGTATTATAGTGCCATTATGTATAGTTATTATTAGACCTAATGCTAGGGATTGAACTCACATCACCTTTCGAGTATTTTTTACTAAAACCCTTAGCTTACTAAAAGAAAATTCCTTCATAATAAAATAAAACCAAAATCGTAACTACATAACAACACGTAGTTATTAAAATTGTAACCGTATAATAACACCCGCACCTAACAAAACCGGAAAAACAAAATTGACGGTAAAAATAGGCATGGTACGATTCCCAGGCGAATTCCTCACGTGTTTTTATGATGTTATAGTAGGTTATACTTCAATGTTCATTGGTAAATTGCCAACCACTGGCATAATTTAACAGTTGTATACGAGTGGAACAATGTTTACGTTGAAAACTTTACAACATTGTCCATTATTAGGTAAGTGTAACAGTCACGAACCGTTTCGAATTCATGGTGTGGTGTGTTATAATAATTGTTATTTAGCTCTAAATAAGTATAAAACAGTGAACATAACATCGGTCATATCAGCCGAACGACAACCACTGATGGACATAGGCCTCCCCTAAAGATAGCCTCAATTACCGATCCTGTGCTACCCGCAACCAGTGAGGTCTCACGACCTTTACCAGGTCGCCGCGGTCCTCCTTCGTGGGTAGCCTACCCACAATACGCTTTCCAGTGCATGGTTGCCAATGCCGCTGGATGGCCGTATTAAATTCAGGCTTCTACTTAGGTAATAACCGACATTCATATGGACAAAGACACAGTCTGACCGACTGAAGAAATGACGTGAAAATATTATTTCAAATACAACTTATTACTCTTATTAGGGACAAATTGCAGAAGTATAAAGCGAAGAATACATTAACAAACCAATATTCCATTTAAATCACGTCCTTCATGCTTCATCGAACAGAGAAACTTCGCTACACTGCTCTGCACTTGCACTTCTCAAATTAAAAGTAGCCTAAAGGTTTTTCCGCTCAATGCCAACGGCACGGCCATGCCGGCGCGGCGGGCGGCGTACTTGCCAGCGGCATGCCCGGTGGGCGTATGCACCCGACACTCGCGCAAAAACACCCTGCGGGCTTTACTTCCATCTACTATATACAGGGTTACCTTTACATCGTTCTGGAGCCCAAACACAGGAACTCAATTCGAATAATAGTTACTATTGGAATTGTTATTTTATTTTATTAAGACGTCTCAAAAAGCATGAAATGTATCACTTTTTCTTAGTAGCGGTCGATGAATAGATTTTTCAAAGGCTATCGTTCGCCTGTGTACACGATAAGGTTTGCACAGAAATATGCATTGACTGCAATTTGAACTTGAAACATGATGATGATCATCAATGATTTGAATATAAAACTTGCAAACTGCAAGCGTTACTTGGAGTTCTCACTATTTCACAAATTAAATTTTCGTGATAAAATATCACGAAAATTAACAAACTAAACTAATTATTAAACTATTGGCACTAAAAAGTGCCAATAGTTTCTGTTACTATGATAGAGCTTATGGCTCGATTCCAGAACGATGTAAAAGTAAAGGTGCAGAAGCCTTAAGGTTTTTAAGCAAGTACAAGCAACAGCTAGCAACTTACTTACACAGGCAGTGTCAACAAAGCTCGCGACATTACCATTACGTCACAGCTCAGCGCAGACAGCGGCCGAGCTCATCAATCATTCACAGCCTGGCTTGACCCGCCAGCTTTCCACTTTCAACCTCAATCAACAATTACATAGCAACACAAGTTTCATGTTGTTGTTGGCATGGCAACAAGGTGCCCAGGCGGTCTACGAGGGGCTGTGTGGTTCCCACCAAATATGTCACGGATAAGGCTAATAATACTGTTGCTTAGTCAAATCAAATACATTTTAATGTCGCACAGGTAGTACAGACTAGATGTTACAAATTATTGCGAGTATCTGCTGTGTCCGTCTATTTTATGTCGTTGTATGGCAAACAAGCCTACGGCTCAGTAATCACACTGGCTATAGACTTTTACAATACCATATACCAGAGATTAAGTTGAAATGCCGCGTGAGTCTGTCATCTCATTACACCGGTACCAAATACCCTTCAAATTGGATATACCTATGTATGGTGTTACTACTAAAAACTATACACACACACTTTACTGTGTCAGTTAGAAAACTCTATAAAAATTGGTACCTACTGTTGGGGAGGTACACTGGCTGATAAGTTATACCTGGTAAAAAAGGCTGCGGAAAATCGGTGGATGGGGGAAGCTCAGGGCTGATCATTGTGGCTATCTTTGAGGTAGGCCTGTGTCCAGCAGTGGACATCGTTCGGTTGCTAGATGATCATGATGAACTAATTTAACTTTAGATTTTTCAATAATTATGACATAATTTTTCAAATATGGAAAAAATCAAGTGAGAACTTACTTTTTATCACATAACAAATTATGTTCGCATCACTCGCTACGCTTTCCATTACGCGTCTAATTCGTAATCCGCCTCCATCACGTCACATACATAACGCAATGAAGTGAAAATACGTATGAAAGTTCATGTAATATTCATCATATTACGAGCCCTTGGTCCACAAATGTATGAAGATAATAAAAGTATATCTCTGTAGCAACGGCTAAGCTAAAAACGTTCTGTTTTTGAATTCTGTCACTCAAAGAGGTAAAAACGTGCATTTTAAAGTTACCCTATATCACTACTGTCGCTTTTTAGGATTTTTGCGCAGAATTATAAAAAAGAACTCCCATTTTTTCAAGCATATTTTTTTGTGGCGAAGCGAATCTTTTCTCTTCAAAAGAAAACTTGTCTGATAGGATTAGAGAAATGTGAAAAAAGACAGAAATAGTAAAAATATGTCAGCGTTCCTAATAATATTAGTTTAGTTGAATGGAAAGGTTTCTTTTACATTTAAATAAAAGCTGCCCACTTTAATGTACTTTTATTAGATTTGCTAAAATGCCTGAAGGATCAGTGTCAAAATGTATTATAGGACTGTATAATGGTTTTGTTATTATAAAAAAAACTTACAGAATACTTAGGTACGTATTTTAAATGTCCCAAATGGTGATACCACCCACACAAAATACCCACGATACAAGACAAATTCCTAAAGGGGCCAACGTTTTTTATTTACATATCACTAGCGAAGTGCCCGCGACTTCGTTCACATGTCTTATTTCACCCGCTTTACTGCTCCGCTCCCGCTGTCGTGGAGCGTGATGTTATATAACTTATGAATGACGCTCACAAATAACGTGGATTTCTACGGGTAAAAGAATTTTGAAAATCAGTTAAAGAGATTCATAGATTACAACCTCACAAACTTAACTTCTTTATAATATTAGTATTTATAGACACAGAGTTTATTGTTTACGATACGTAATAGATAAGCGATTAATATCAATAAACTATGTTAAAAGGCTTTCAGCACTAATAAGACGTGAGATAAATGTCACAGTAATTAGTTCGATACTGTGTGACCTTGTAACACACACAGGCGCACTTCATTCGCCCATGCTTCACGCCAAAAGTTCGCGAGGGCGTAACACACTGGCGAATAAGTACGCGTACTTAATTGACTCCACTCAAAGTGTGACTGTAAACGGTCGTACTGTAGGTATGTTATTATGTAAAATGCTGAAGTGCTTTATACTATGCGTGGTTTTTTTTACCCGCATTTAATTACATCTTTGGTTGCTGCTCCGCTTCCATGGATCGTAGCGTGATGTTATATAGCCTATGTAACTTCATCATAATTTAGCTAACTATTGGTGTAAAATTGTTAAAATCGGTCTAGTAGTTTCGGAGTTTATACGGTACAAACAAACAAAAGAATATTTCCTCTTTAACATATTGTTAGTATAGATATTATTTGATACCTGAATAAGTATCTAGAAAATTGTAAGTCAGCTTTTCGTATCCCCTAACCTTTCTAAAACTTTCAACGAACACGTAATAAATATTTTAAAAAAATATGTCATTTAGACAAGTTTGACCTTTAACGACGGGCATGTTTATAATCCATTTTTATTTTTAGCCGTCTTTATTTCAGTGTAAGGATGTCGTAATAAAGCTCTGAGGGCGTAAAGCGTAGGCACAGATCACGTTTCGTTTTTAATTTACACATCGGCACGACTTTCCTTCATAATGTTAAGGCATCCCACACACGAGCGATAATATCACTGGGGCGATAATGTCGTAGGCGAAATTGAAATTAAAATGATCTACAGACAGAAATAACGGGTCTGACGGGACACTTAGCGAAGGCAAAAGTTACTTGTTATTATCATAATCACGTTTTTTTTTACTCTGGACAATGCTTAGGCTCCTTTCCTTTACCGAGATTTTGATCTGTGTTCTTCTGATCGATTCCGGCCACGGCGGCTAATCTTAATGCAGACTAGCCACGTACGCAGCTATTACGAGTATAGGGCACAACCGGGCAGAGATCAGGCGCAGGACCAACGGATTTACGACCTTCCAAGGCACAGAGGTGTCACACCACCGACTTCCAAACTCCGGGCTGTTACCGATGAATCCCTAATGGATAAACCCAATAATACTTTTTGCCCAACCTGAGTGAGAACCGAACCCAGGCCCCCACGCTCAACAGTCGTACTTGCCACCACGAGACCAACGGGGCAGTTAATTTTTAACTATGCTGGATCGCAGTACAGTCCTGTCCTTAAAGCGTAAATCATACATTCAATAATCAACCTTACGTGATTACATATTTAGGTACTGTATATTCTTGTTAACTCCAATATTCGTACGTGTGTATAAGTCAAGATATTAATACGAAATCGGCAACCGTGTAAAAAGATATCACAATTTCAAATCAAGTCATCAACTCATTTCTCTCCCTCCATTTCCTTCAGAAATATTTCTTCGTATTCCTCGTTAGGAAGGTAATGCGATCGTTGGGTATTTTCTTTCCCATTATTTGTTCTGTCTCATCGGGCTGTGAGTTGTGAATACAAGAGCTCCTTTTTTTTACCGATGGGAAATCGTCAAATGACTTCCCCGCCCTTAGTGTCAGACTTTTACTGACAAAACCCATCCATGTTTCTTTTTGTGCCCTTTGCGTTCCGGGGGCGCGGTATCTCTTTCGAACAACCCGCAGCCCCGGCAGGCATCGGCCCTTAGTGGCCCCTCCGAATGTTTGCTAACATCTCTTTGAGGCGCGCGTGGAACACGAACGCGCCGTCAACACGGTCTGCCGTTAGTTAACGTACGGACAGTAAGCTAGCCATTGCTCACCGTCCACAGACCCGCGTCCACTGTGGCCGGGAGTCGTCTCGCGGCTCCCGACGCCCGGAGCGTCTCCGCGGACAAGAGCTCCTTGGAACAGTTAACGAGTAGACAAGAAGGTCAAGTCGGCACTACGGCAAGTTCGTGCTTGAGTAAGGAACTTGGAGTTCTAGGGTCAAGAAGTTGTTGAAGGTATTTTCCAAGATATTTTATGCTAAAGCTATTGTCATTTACTTATTTTGTGGAAGCACGCCTCAACTCTCAAGTGGTAACGTCAAACCCAAGAATAATGATACTCTTGGATTATACTATTAAGTTACGAAGTGGTATTGTAAATGTATTTTATGCTACAATAATCATATTATCGTGAAAACGAAAGCACAATAGTAAAAAAAAAAATTAGGTATGTTTGGAATATAATTAGGATCTTTTTTTACGAGAACCTGCAACTAACTAGCTAAGTAGAGCTTATACACATAATTCGAGCGCCAGTAAATAAAATATTCTTGATTTTACGCCTAAATTGTTGCGACATCACTAAACCTATATGCCTTCTTATACGGAGTGTAAAAACACACATTAAATTGCCGTTAACATATACATGTGCAATGCATTATTGTAATTGGTTTGTAACCGTTTTAATTAACTATAAATAAATAAATATAAATATGCATTGTACCCTGCACAAAAACGACCATATCATAATACGTAAAAAGTATTTCAAATTAATTTTTGACAGTTAAATGATGTAAGAAAAGATGAGAAGAACTTTTATCTTTCGATTCCATTACGTGACCATCCGCCAACACCCCCATCGTGACACCCCTTAGAAACAAGCAGACAACATTGACACCAGCTTAACATCTACGTCATCTACCCAGATAACCAAACAAGCGGAAAATAATACAATTAACAATCTCATCGCTGTTCAAGTAAACGTTTTACGAGTCAACCAAATCCTTTGAAATAACGTTGTTCATCAAAATCTGTTGCGACTCGTGAATTAATTGAATTAAAAGTAAATCTTCATTAGGGTTGCCGGCGGACTGTTTAGCATTGCAAATTGTGCTCTAAAGTAATTCCTCGCTAAACAATTTGGGGGGTCACGACACCTTAGTAATACCCAAGGGCTATATCTTCACGTAAAGTAAATAGTCTTAATGTGTTTGGATCGAATGAACTTGAACTGCGACTGAATGACGATCCTTCAGTTTCTTGAGCGAAAAATTTATGGAAATTGCCAAGCGTGCGTTAGTTACTGTGATTGGTTGACTGGATTATTAACAACCAATCATTGCAATTCGCGCGCCTGACATCTCTGATCCTGGACGGATTACAAGAAATCCTTTACGAATAGAAGGCTATACTATTGCCCTGTACTACAGGCATATATTGAACGATCTTTCGCCCGCTACTTTGTACACACGCGAACCGTATATTTTTCGGAGATATGTGTATGCTATTCCAGAGTATAATCCGGGATATAAAGTATCCTATGTGTTATTCCACACTACAATCTATTTTAATGCCAAATTTCATCCAGATCCGTTTAGCCGTTTAAGCATGAAATGGTAGCAAACATCCATCCACCCTTACAAACTTTCGCATTTATAACTAAGTAGGAAGTAGGATGAAATAGGTATACTTGACTTAACACACACAAAGCCACGGACATAAGCTTGTAAATACCACACGCCTACTGAAGTTAATTATTTCACAAAACTAAACACCTCCAAACGTTACTGTTCTATCCACCCACAGAATTATGTAAATTAAAGTGAAAACAAGTCGTTACATAGGAAAGTTATGAACATAATGTTTAGTAAACGGTTTGGGTGTATTCTACGATCGTTCTATGTTTATTCATAGATCGTTCTGGCTGTACAACTTATAATTGAGTGGCCGTTGTACCGGTCTGTTTAGATAGATTTGATTTGATAGGTGTATTCTAATTTTTAATTGAAATTTGTAATATGATTGATGGTAAAATATTGTTATTAGGGTAATCAATTAACTGCGTACATACGTTGCCTTTATCGAAAATACCGTGGCAACTCGATAAACTCCCTATATCTGAGTAAAAGGTAACGCTAACGGAGGTAAAACCGTGCAGCATTTTGGCAGCCCTATAGCATTTTGGTAAAGTATTATCCTATGGTATACGACAAGCACTATCAAAATCACCCATTGAAATGAGAAAAGTTGTTTGGTAAGATTCTTCAGAAAAGTCGGGTGTGCAGTACTCGTAACAAGCGTGCTTGTATGACCAGATATATGAACGTGGACGAGGCGAAAGGAGTATATGTAAGGATCGTAGCATGTGGCGTTCTGTGGTTTCTGCCTACCTCCATAGGAAAAAGGCGTGAGTTTATGTAAGCTAAATAAATAGGTATTATGTAAGTACTTGTAACACAAAAGTCAATTGGTTTTACGTAACGTTTACTCCATGTTAGACATTCTGGTGAATACATTACACATTTACTTAAGTGTTCTTTGTGTGTTCTCATTTATCTATTTAACAGCTGTCTGTCTCCTTAAAAACCTGGAAAAAGGTGAAGGGCAACCGAATAATTCCCAAAACGCAAACAAAATAAAAAAACCGCAATCACAATCCGATACAGACATTACCATAACACATTAAACAAAACAAACCTCTCAAAAAACTTCTTTTCTCTTTATTTATCTTTCCCTTATCCTGCCTTACTTCATAACTCTCACATAAACTTGACTTACACCACACACATTATGTTAATGCTATTGTCTGAAAGTATGTAAGTGATATAAAAGGGTTTTACTCAACTTCGTGGTTACTCCTTAGTGGCTAATGTAATGTACAGTCGAACAAACTATTTAGTACTACAGCGAACTGCCCGCGAATTCGTCCGCATGGCTTCAACCACGTTATGTCTGGTTATTGTTCCGCTCCTGTGGGTTGGAGCCTGATGTTATATAGTCTATGTTAATCAAGAATAATGTAGCTATCTATTGGTGAAAATATTGTTACAATCAGTCCAGTAGTTACGGCGTCTATGCGGTACAAAGAAACAAACAAAAAAATATTTCTTCTTTTTATATTATTAGTATACCTAGATAGTATAGATAGAGGCAAAATTATTTGTCTTATTACTACACTGCCAATATTCATTTTTTATTGTATGCGTAATAACTTTTTAAGCTTATGACACGACACGTGATGTAAAAGAATTGACTACTCACAACATTGTTTAAAAGTAATTACAAATAAGCTGCCTGTATACCTAATAGTTTGTTTGACTATACATATGTGTCTGTGAAGTATGTGTATGTGTGCGTGTCTTTGCACTTAGCCAGCCCCGAAATACAGAGACGTTACTAAATGACAAAGGAAGGCTGTTAGTGAGGAAGAAACAATAATTTATCTTCATTTAATGATAGCATGATTATGATAGTTTGTTAAGTATGTAAAACAAAAATATTAAACTTTTATACCTACTAGACACAAAATTTTAATGTATTATTAAAAATAATTTAATAAAACATTAAAAATTTGTATTAAATTAATTTATAAACCATTTTAGTTCTCAACACTTTGATAACCTCTACTTTTCCAAAATATTCTATTACTCAAAATTAAACTTTCCGTCAAATTTTTTGTCTACCTAATACACAACCCACATTTTTTTTAAAGGTAATCCATGAACCGAAAAGTTTGTCAAGCTATTACTTCGTTTACGAATACTACTGACAACCATCACATATTTGACAAAAAAAGAAATGAAATACCTTCCTTTTTCAAAAAGTCTTAATATGAAGGCAACGACGGCAAATCTCGTGAGAAAGCCGACACGTTCGTAATAAAACGGAACGTGTCTTGACAACAATGGAGTGTTGCCACCTGTCGCGTTCAGCTCAGTGTGACCTGCCTCACGACTAACTACTTAGTAATGTGTGGAAAATACAAGCTTCTTACTTCTTTGCTCTTTTCAATAAGGCGTGAACCACAGAACAATAAAAACACAGCGTGAACCAATAAGTACCTTCCAAATTATATTATTTTTTTATTTTGAAAAAGGAATTTGGGCGCCATCTTTAACGGTCGATTCGAATCGATTTTTGAATTGGAAATACTACCAAATAGAGTTTTGTTTTGAAATTTATTTTAGCTCTGTAAACCCGTTCTTTTATTAAATTAACTGTGAAAATAGATTTTTAGTTGCTTAGAAATAAATAAACATTATTTTTGCCGATTGTATTGAAAAAAAAATTACCTAACAATCTAGTATTGCCATATAAAATCAATGGGTGAATCGCGTTTAGACAGCTCATAGAGAGTGGCTAAGTCAATTAATTGGTGGTGTGAAGTACTTAATTAGTAACACCCGTAGAAATAAATATAGCCTACAAACTTAATAAATACAAAATGCGGAACGAGCATTTCCAATTTAAAAATCGATCCAATTTTCACTACGCTTGCACGTGTCCTCTGATTTAAAAAAGGACTACGTACTGTAGTTATACCTACATAATATAAAACTCAGATGACATTTGCAGTTTGTTTTTGTTAATCAACTCTCGGGTACAAAGATTGGTTTATTAATTGGATCTGAAAAGGTCAAGCTAACCCATATTCCCAGTTCAAGCAAAGTGTTATTGGGTTTTTCTATGAAATTCACAGTAGCAGCTCGGAGTAAGGATTTGTGCCCGGTTAATGGCAATAGGCTCGCCCCCTATTACATGAGGCAGAAACACACCGGCGAACTGTTGGTGTCCATTGGTACACCTCTGCCTTACCCTTCGGGGAACATAGGCGTGATGGTATATATGAGAATCGTACCCAGGACCCCAGGCTCAACAGTCGCGCTTGCCACCACGAGACCAACGGGGCAGTCGAGACAAGTCCACATAATTAAATATAAATTATATAAAGTAATTTCTTTTTTAATCAGGTTAGGTTTTTTATTTTCTTAAAAAGAGCTAAATTTTTCAGTCACTAGGTCCTCACATGAAGGTGACAGGACATGCAGCTCAAGTTGAGCCATGCCATAATACTGAACATCAAACAGACCCAGTGAGATACCCCCACTTACAGCAATCAAGACGACAACGTCTTATACACGTATATACGTAGCATGTACCTAATTCTAATTCCGGTCTGTATCGAACGCAAATCGGGTTATGCCTAGTCAATTTACTTCAAATGGCCTGCCGACTAACCCGAATTGAGTTATGAGACGGTATCTTAACATAAATCTTGTTAAATTCCGCTCTAGCGTTACTTATATGGTCTGCAGTGTTATTCTGGAAAATCTTCATCGGTGAGTTTAGGTTAGATGAGTTGTTATCACTTGGTATTAGTGAATGGTAGCTCACCGCATATTCACCGATGTTTTTTGAAGTGAAAACTTCTTTAGCGGCGTTGTGCACTTGTTTTGGAATGGGTAAAAAATGTTAAACTCGCGTCAGGACACGTGACCTGATAGAAAATCTTACGATTTTTTATTTTTCTTATTTTTTTTTATTTTTTATAGCGCAATAAAATGCACAATAAAATGCACAACGTCAATATTCAAGTTTTCACTTCTGCCGGCACTCCCGGAGTGCAACCCGTCGTTTTTTTTTACAGAATTGCATAGCAGTTCTTATAGTTATACGAGTATAGTTATTAAAGAGTCTGTTATGTTTGTAATCTGGGTATATTAGAACTTCATAATGTAGATGCTGGTCCACATTAAATCCCGCGACTTTGCCATTAAGTTACGTCTTTGAATACTGCTCCACCCCCGTGTTTATATAGCCGTTCCTGTTCCCATTAATCTGTCTTTCATACACAAAGAATTTTTCCAATCCGACTGTGTGTTCCCGAGATTGCCGCGTTTAAACAAACAAAACAACTTTTCAGCTTTATTATACACTAGCTGTGCCCCGCGGTTTCACCCGCATTACGTTAGGATTTTGGTTCCTGATCCGTTCCCGTGGCTCATAGCGTGATGTTATATAGCCTATAACCTTCCTCGATAAATGGGCTATCCAACACAAAAAGAATTTTTCAAATCGGACCGGTAGTTCTTGAGATTAGCGCGAACAAACAAACAAACAAACTCTTCAGCTTTATAATATTAGTATAGATGTATGTATTCTCCAGACCGAGCAGACTAGCCAAGAACGCAGAAGATATTACAGTGCACAAGTGTGTGGGCAAACACAGGTGCACTCCCTCGTCTCTAACTCTAATAGTCCGAAGGGTCCGCAATCCGACACACTTGAGGAGGAGAACAAACGCAGGACCAACGGCTTTACGTGCTTTCCGAGGCAGGAGGGACACATATATTACATATATACAGGATTTTACATATTAGTATATACAAACGTATGTATATATAGGAACAAATGCCCTAACCACCGCAGGACGTTCCATAGCTAGAGTAAATACTATCTCTATGTACAAAAGTTTCTCCCAAAGAAGAAAAAAGCAAATAAGTACTTGCAAAAAAAACGTAAAGTCACGCAATATATTTGTTAGCAGCCTTATCGCCTCATAATGACGCTCATCTATTTGCTCGAACGTGTACAGTCACGAGCAGATACATGTATACACTTGGCAAAAATGAAAAGCCATTTTCTCGTGAATTAACAATTGCAACGTTGAGATAAGATCGATTTCATAGTAATAAAGGATCCAGAATATGATATTTGTAACACCACTATATTTTAATCGATCCTTTGGGCAGAAACTGCTTTAGAATGTCGCTAAGTGTATACATGTTGATGCTCGTGACTGTACCTAGTTGTAATGACAGAATCGATTACGGGTTAAAACCAGCTATCATCACTCAAATTTTTTCATGGTCCCGTACAAAGAAACGTTTAATATCTTATTCATTCATCATACCATATTCCATTAAGACGCGAATCTTGGACAGAAAGAAGTAAAATTCTTTTTGTTATGACTTTTAGAAAAAGGGTACGACCATCAAAGAAATTTGTAACAATTTAAAACGCGTTAAGGCTTGGCGGACACTGAAATTGTTTCTGGAAACATTAAAACAAGTATTTAGAAGTAAAAATATATTTAAAAAATGATATTAAAAGTAATATAAGGAACCTAGTTTAAAATACTACGAAATGGCAATTTGTTCCCAAAAATAAAACGCTACAAAGCGACGCGGATGGCGTAGCTCGTAGCACCAAAAGCGTAGCCAATTTGCTACGCGTCGTAGACCGTGAAATCTCCGTACAAAGTGACTCTGAAAAGTTCTATAAACGCACAAAACGCTTTGACTTGCGTTAGTAAATATTTTCGACAAGTTTTTGTTGCTTGTACAAGTAATTTGAATGAAGTTAAAATAAACGTTTTAAGTTATTAATAATATTAAGTTTTAAAAATCTTATACCTAGGTCTACGTACTTACTATAAACTTAACTAAATATACTTAAAACAAATAAGTGTTCAGCTTTTTATTTGAAACTTAATATAAATCTTTTATAATACAATAATCAAATCCAAAGAAATACAAACTAAACTTACCAAGCTTTCCGCAAATAATCTTCAAAGTTCACCAAGGAGTATGAACAGTCTCTTTACACGTTGCTAAACTAGCAACGAATAAAAAAAGAAAAAGAAACCAAATAATTTTTAAAATAAAAACCGTTCGGTATACGAAATTTGAAATGAAGTTCGCGCCTTATTCCCGGTTGCGAGCGCTCGTCCGTTCAGTCGGAGGCAAGGGCGGCATCTGATACAGCCTACATTTCATGCCGTCCGAAAGAGGCTGCTTTCGCGTGAAAAGCTCTTTTAACTGAAACGATAACGACACGATTAATAAATAACTCAAAAAGTCGACAAACCTAATTCTCTGTACTAATAAAACAATAGGTAAAGTAATAATTTACGATCATTGGTACTTTATAACCATTAATTCATGGAAAACTAAAGTTTAACCACATCGAAGGTGCAAAGCTCATATTTTTAAAACGATTGCATTTTAATCTCAATTTGTCACGAACACCTATAATTTACGTACATTTTTGACCTAATTTTAACAGTGGTGGATTGGAATGAGATTGCGACTAGATTTGGTACGTTTTTTATAACGAGAATTAGCTTTCTGTTCGTAACATGTTCCAAAATTCGAATGTGACATTGCAAATGAAAAGTTATTATTTCTCTACATCATATTTTATTTACTAAATCTATATGCGATTTAATTTACAATTTTAATTTTTTACAATTTCAAAAAAGGTTTACGTCAAAAAGACTTGCGTCGAATCGCAAGCTTTTCGCAAGCTCGAAAGTGCTTCACACTCTATCAATGGTTGTATAACTGCGCGCATGCGCAGAGCGCGCGGATGTGACGCGCGGCGCGCCGGTTATCAATGGGGCCGCCATCTTGTTGACGTCATACCACAGCCGCGTTATGGCATGTTTGTTTTGTTTCAGTCAATTTAAGAGAACACCGGCCTTTCGCGGTTATTTCCACCAACTTTAATTAAAAATGTTGATATTTTGATGAGGAATGGAAATTTTTTCGGGAAAAATTTAGGTACTTGGAAAAGTTATGAAGTAAAGAAAAGTAATAATCATCCTTAGGTACCTACTTGTTTTGATAAGTCAAAACATTCAGATTTTATTTACTTAGAGATTAGGATAAGTAAGGAAATTGTATTTTCCGTACTTATTTATTTCATCATCATAATCTTTTACAAGATTCTTAATCTTTTTCAGTCTTTTTGTAAGGTTAACCTCACTTCCCAATGGAATAGTTACCTACCTACCACAACACAAAGTTCCTTTGTCTTAATGGAAACTTTCTCACTTCTTTATGTACTCGTAGTCTTTGTGTCTAAGTGTAATGCGAATAAAGGTTGACTGTTTATATTTCGTACTTGTCTACTTTTAGTGGTAGTCGATAGATTAGCCGGCCGGCTGTCAGTCAACAGGGTCTGCGTTTTGGCACCTATGTAGGTGGATAAGTACATATTGTTACAAATATTCAAACAGTTGTTGTGCGTCATTACTGAACTCACATTTAGAATATAGATCAAATTTAAACTGCATCGTTAGCCTAGTGGTCCGGGGTGCTAGTCAGAAAACCTCCACGCGTGCCGTCGGTTGCTTGTCCCTCCGGACACGTCTTGAGGGAACGGCAGCTGGCTGGCCGGTGCACCCTGGGCGCGGGTAGTGATCTTCCCTGAGGAATGGGAAGAGATTCCTATTCTTTGGGGAATGTCACTGCTCGTGGCCAATATTCTGACGGGCGGGGTCCGAGGACGGACCAAGGGCGTTTCTCCGCGTGTCCCTCTGATCAGCAGAGGGCACAGCGGAGGAGTGAGGACGGGCTCGGCGTGCATTCACCCTGACACCGAGCAGACAGAGAGGAGGGTGGTCCTTCTCTGTCACCGTCGTACATCGTAACCCCATATCGGAGTGTCGTGGTCATGTCTCGCGGCTTCGATTGGCACCGAGGGTCTTGGCTTAACCGCCCGGACCGCGAGGTAGAAACCCTCTATAAAAAGTCACCCCGAATCCCAAGCGGCGGCGCACCGTGACGGGATGTATGGCTGACGGGCGTCCCTATGGGACATCAGTCGCTAGTGCGAACCACTTGCGCTTTTTGGTTGGATGGTTGGAAATTGTTTATACTCGTGGGATTCAAAATGGAATATTTACATACAAATAAAGACGCAGAAGGAGGGAAGGGCAGTGTTGCTGGGCGACCGGCGACACCTGCCGCGGACGGGCAGCACCCGATTGAGACGTCCTGTGACGAGGCAGGTGCACCTGGCGGCTCTGAGGAGCGTAAGTCCAGGTTCATGGAGGTGGTGAAAGACGCAGTCGCGAGTGTGGCCCGGAAGAAGATGAAGGGGTCTAAGTCCCGGGCCATGGACGCGGCTGCGGCCACCATACTGGCGGAGGCGGAAGCCAGTTTTGCGGGGGAGGTCCCGCAACTTCGGGCTGAGGTGGCTCGCCTGTCGGCCGGCATGGAGCTCCTGATGGTGGAGAACAGGAGGCTCCAGGCGGACCTGGCCGAGCTCCGCGGGACCGGCTCCCGCCAGGCGCCCAAGGCGCCCAAATCGCCCGTGCCCATACCGGTCGAGAACCAGGTTTTGACACTGGTTCAGAGGGAGTTGGCGGCCTTCCAGGCACGGTTTTCCGTCCTGGAGGGCATTGTGTTGCGCCCCCCTCTGGCGGCGAGCGGGCCGGCCGCGGGCGACAAGCGGGCCTCGTACGCGGCGGCCGCGTCTGTGCCGAGGCCGGCTAATCAGCCCCCCGGAAGGGCTGGGCCGGCCCCCGCGAAACCGGCTCCGGCAAGGCCGGCGCCGGTGCAAAATGCGGAGCCCACGAGGAGGGGCAAGGCGGCATCCCAGCCGCCTCCGCCCCCTCCGCCCCCTCCGCCCCCTAATCCCAACCCTCCGGCCACGGAAGCCGAATGGCAGGTGGCCGGGGCTAAGGAGAAGGGGCGCAGGGCGGCCAGATCGGCCAGAGCGGCCACCAGACGGGCGGAGGAGCGGCGGCGACGCGGTGAGCGCAAAGCCGCGGCCAGGCTTCGCGCCCCGAGATCCGCGGCTGTAGTGGTCACGCTACAGCCGGAGGCGGAAAAGCGGGGCGTGACATATGCGCAGGTGCTCACCAGGGCCAAGGCGGCCATCAACCTTGGCGAGATAGGGATCACCGGCCTCCAGCTTAGGGTCACCGCAACTGGGGCCCGAATGCTGGAGATCCCCGGCGCCACCAGCGGCCCGTCCGCGGACGCTCTAGCTGAGAAGCTTAGAGCGTCCCTAAACGCGGACGAGGTGCGGGTGTCCAGGCCCACTAGATGCGCAGATCTGCGCATCATGGGTCTGGACGACTCAGTTTCCGCGGAGGAGGTGGTGGCCGCCGTCACCAGGGCGGGTGGATGCCGTGCCGAAGATGTCAGGGCAGGCACCATCCGCCCAGAGCGCACGGGCATGCAGACCATTATGGTCAGCTGCCCAGTGACGGCGGCTAAAGCCATTGTTGGGGGGGGGCCGCTTACTGGTGGGCTGGGTGTCGGCGCGGGTTCGCCTGCTCGATCCCAGGCCCCTGAGGTGCTACCGTTGCCACGTGGGGAAGCACGTGGCATGTCGGTGCGCCTCGGAGGTGGACCGCAGCGCCCTGTGTTTTCGCTGCGGTCAGCCCGGTCACAAGGCCGCGGCTTGTGATGCCCCACCGCACTGCGACGCATGTGCGGGGGCTAATAAGCCGGCCGATCACCGGGCTGGGGGCAAGGCCTGCGCCGTACCCGCTAGGTCCAGGGGAGGGCCCCGCACCGCCGCCGCCGCCGCCGCTGCCGCCGCCACCGTTGCCGTGGCCGCACCCGCAGCCGCCGCTGACGCCGCGTCCGCCGGCGCAATGGATTGCCAATAACGGCACCATTGCGCCTCCCGCAGGCGGATACCGTAGACACGGTCTGTGGGCGGTGAGCAATGGGTAGCTCACCGTCCGTACGTTATTTAACGACAGACCGTGTCGACGGCGCGTTCATGTTCCGCGCAAAGAGGTGTCAGCACATGGAAGGGGCCACTAAGGGCCAAGGCCTGCCGGGGCTGCGGGTTGTTCGAAAGAGATACCGCGCCCCCGGAACGCAAAGGGCACATGAAGGAACATAGATGGTTTTTAGTCAGTAAAAGTCTGACACTCCCTCCCGCCCCGCCCAGGACGGGAGGGGCCATTTGATGATTTTACCATCTTTAAAAAAAAAAAAAAAAAAAAAAAGCCTAGTGGTCCTAGGCGCGATTGCTACGCTAGAGGTCTTAGGTTGGATTCCCAGGTCGAGCACTATGAAATTCTCAGTAGCAGTTCGGAGTAAAGATTTTGTGCCCGGTTAATTATATATTGCCCGGTATTACATGGGACCCAAACATACCGGCGAACTGTGGGTGTACATTGGTACACTCGCCCTGAGGACACGGTGGAGCACACCGTGGCGGTGTGCGCCGCTTGGGCGGAGCACCGCCGCGTCCTCGTGGCAGCCATTGGCGGCGGCGAACTCTCGCGTCCGGCACTGGTGCAAGCCATGGTCCGGAACGAGAGGGAATGGGAAGCAGTCACCTCCTTCTGCGAAGCAGTTATGCTAGAGAAGGAGGTGGCGGGACGCCAGAGACGTAGATCCTCTCGTCCCAGCCCCCGCGGGAGACGCTCTGGGCGTCGGGAGCCGCGAGATGACACTCCGCCATCGTAGACGCGGGCCTATGGGCTGATTTCATATTTTAGTCAGTGCGTTGAGCTTTTACATTGTAAGATATAATAACTCCGTTTGTTTGAACGCTTGTGTTCCCTGAAAAAAACAACCTGGGAAAACACTGGTAAACTCAATTAAGTTTTACAGAATATCTTCTAAGTAAAGTATATTTTTCTCTTCCCACACAAGACAACGTAATAAGGTACTTACTTAACCTAACATAGACAAACGCAAAGAGAAATGTAAATAGCACTTACGCATTAAGTGAACTTCCTGCACTATAACAGCAAATAACAAACGTAATTTGATTACACTTTATAACAGAGCTTCCCAACCTGGGGCGCCGTAGAAAGAACACAGGGGGCGTCTCGCCAGACCCTTCTCTAAACTTTAAAAAAATCAACAAAAAATATATGTGCGGAGTGAAAAAGGTTGGGAACCCCTGCTTTATAGACTTATTACTTACTAAGACTTATTACTTGACTTATATACTTGTGAACTATAAAAATAGTGAATAAAAGCATTCTTTGCGCTATTTAAAAAACCTGGTATGGCCGTGCTTTGAATAAAGGAACTCTTTTAACTAATAAAATAAGGGAAAATAAAGTGCAGAAGAGAGCCTGGTGGCAGGAGAATTTGATAACATTGAATCGGGTGCTTCGGCAGTATAATATGTAGTTGCAGTATGATCTTTTGATGTTTTACAATTTTGATTTTCAGACAGCAATATTTTGTTTGAAAGAGAGGTCATCCAAAAAACCGCTTTGCTTTTCTTGAATATACGTTGCCCCACCACCCTAGGATTTTTTCCTGTATCGTGTACCATGCAAACACAAACAGCCAAAACTACCTGTAGATCATACAAGTATTTGTTCCTTGCGAATCAGCAGCCAATGCGCCATCCGTGCCTTCAAATTTTATTGAGAAAGAAATAACATTTATCCAGGAACATTTTTATTAACTGCTTTTTCAAGGAAGAAGAATATGTGCGTTCTTATTTCCTCTAATTCCATTCCTCAATTGCTCCCCTTACATTACACGTGTCTCGACAAGCGCCGTCATATTACCAGCGTGCCTCCCATACTAATAAGTGTATAAAGTTCAACTTCCACACGATCTGACCTCCACATTGTGAAGTAATAACCTGCACTAATACTACTTCGGAGCTAGAACATGCAATATCAAACGATAATGGTATTAATTATCTTGTTTTTAGGCTTCCGTACCCAAAGGGTAAAACGGGACTCTATTAATGAGAATTCGCTGTCCGTCTGTCTGTCTGCCCGTCGGTCTGTCTGTCTGTCCGTCTGTCACCAGGCTGTATCTCATGAACCGTGATAGTTAGACAGCTGAAATTTTCACAGATTATGTATTTCTGTTGCCGCTATAACAACAAATATTAAAACCAGAATAAAATAATTATTTAGGGGGGTTCCTATACAACAAAGGTGATTTTTTTATAGAAAATGGTACGGAACCCTTCGTTCGCGACTCCGAGTCACACTTGGCCGGATTTTTTTTACGCTCCTTTTTCATTGCTTGGCTTTGTTTGTTGGTAGGTACCAGCATGGGTGTAGTTCCTCGTGTCAAAATGTCCTGTAAAATCTTCCTGAAAAGAACAAAAACTGAAACGATATTACACTTCAGTGCACTTAAAATGAGAGCACACAAAGTGTTTCTGCGTACCTATATTATTATTTCTACAGTTTCTACAATTTTAGACTGGGATCATTTTTAGGAAAAGTGTTAGCTGACAGTATCTAAATGGTGCTATTATATTGTCATTTTGTTTTCCGGGACCGCTTTTTCTACCAAGTACAATTTGATATACTACTTTAGTTTTCTAAATTAAAGATATTATCACGCCTGTATGCCCCAAAAGGGTTAGGCATAGGTATACCAATGTACACCCACAGTTCGCCAGTTTTTCTGAATTAATCGAACACTAAAAGAAAAAAGTAAAGTTAAAAAGGTAAAAGGTACCAAGGTAATAGTAAAGTTTTTATTTGATAATGTATTTAAAAAACTTGCAGTGTGGTGTGAGTAGATACTTTTGACTGTTCTATAAAATGTTAAGACTGCCCCGTTGGTCTCGTGGTCGCAAGCGCGACTGCTGAGCAAGGGGTCCCGGGTTCGATTCCCAGGTCGGGCAAAAAGTATTATTGGGTATTTCCATTAGGGATTCCTCGGTAACAGCCCGGAGTTTGGAAGTCGGTGGTGTGCCTCAGAAGGTTGTAAATCCGTTGGTCCTGCGCCTAATCTCTGCCCGGTTGTGCCCTATACTTGTAATAGCTGCGTACGTGGCTATTATAGTCTGCATTAAGATTAGCCGGAAAGCACGTAAAGCCGTTGGTCCTGCGCCTGATCTCTCTCCGGTCGTGTCGGGCTATGAGAGTTAGGGAAGAGGGAGTGCACCTGTGTTTGCGCACACACTTGTGCACTATAATATCTCCTGCGTACGGGGCTAGTCTGCATTAAGGTTAGCCACCGTGGCCGGAATCGGCCTGGAGAATTACATTTTACATAACATTACAAAATGTTACAACGTTGTTATTGTCTTGTATCGCCTACTGTTTGAAAGCATTTAGTTTCATATTACAGGTCGTAACGCGTGACAGTTATTATTAGAGTTAATTAATTATGCCGACTATGTGCGTCATAGGCGGTAATTATTTTAATGAACTTTAATAACAGTAGTAAAGACATAACAACTTCCCCACCAACTTCCAAGCTACTTCTCAAAACCCTTCATTGCTAAATAAATTCAATTACGAATTAGATACCATTTAATTAAGTCCCATAACATAACACACCATTTGCAATTTTATAGAATCAAAACTCGAAAAAAATATTGACACTCCTTACTTTACCTAAGGATTATTACAAAAGAAAGAGACAACAATATAGCAGCGCTTTCAATTTAAAGCTTTTATTTACCACCCTTAATTTGAGGGTCGGGAATCCCTTCCCGCGCTTGCGTGAATCAATAATGTACCCCTTATTGTGCTACTACTTGTAACTGTCAACTTTTGTGCAAAGCTGTTGCTTGCGTATCCATCGACGCTTTTGTTCAAGCATGACTACTGTAATGTTGGTATAAACCAGCAATGAAATGAACTTGATCGATTGGATGGTTTAGTGTATGGTGGTTAGTAAATGTCGTGGTACTATCTCGCGCCTGCGCTCTGCATCCGATGGACCAAATTTTTAGCAAGTGTAATAGGAGAACGGTGTAAAGTGCATCTATTTTGTGTGGAAATTCTATAAATAATATTAAAAAGTGAGTCTGGTTTGCATTGTTGTGTTTGGCATGTTGTGTAGATCGAGTTTGGTTGATATTCGATAGGACATACTAAAGATTTTCATGTGTTCGTTTTCTTTGTGGGAAATAATTATTTTCTTGTGGCTAGTGGTCTTTATTGTATGATTATTTTAGTGCTAAAGTAATAATAGGTACTGAAATTGTCAATAATACAAAGTTCGTTGTCCTAATTAAAGGTGTATTCTGACACATTCCTTTTATTATAATGCAAACTTTCAGTTTGCATTATAAATGAAAATTTTGAATTTAAACTAAGCTATACACACTTTCTTGTATAAAATATAGCTAGGTAGGTACTCGATACCTACTTTTAGTACTTGTAGTAGTTGGTAGAATGGTTCCTAACGAAATTATTTCTAATAAATAAATCAATTGTCGAAAGATTACTGAGCCGAGGACAGTTCCCTACGAGACTCCAAAAATTTAATTTTCAGTGTTTCTTTTTATTTTCTCAATTCGTTATTTCTGTCAGTTGATTTAATAATACTATTGTTGGTGTTTGATAAACTTACGTCTGACTATCATAAATACACAACACATTAACATTTTGTGTGCTATCAAAAACAAATATAATACTTACATAGTCAAAGGCTAGTGATTAATCTAAATAGCAAAATATCAAATCATATTTGTTTTGTTTAGTTACGTTTTTTTTTTTGTATTTTATAGAAAACACAAAAAAAATCATAAGTAAATTAAAATAGTTTTTAATGAATTAGATAGCTTTTTCTTCAGTTGTCTAATTAGAATATTATGTACAATATTATAAAGCTAACAAAATACAATTTTGGCAAATCAGCTGTTTCAACATTATAAATATATTTCTTTCATTTTCCCATAAGTTTTCAATTAAATTAGGTAAGTACTTTCTGTGTATGCCTTGCTTTCTAATTTATGTAATAAATCCAGCTTCTTTTTTTTTTGTTATTCTCAGGATGTCTTGCGGGGCGGAATGTCTGTCCCTCGGGCCCCCGCCGGACTCGATCCTGCACATGCCACCTCCCCCACTGCCAGCCTTCCTGGCCAGTGCTGCCAACCTGACGCCCCCGTGCAGAGCCTCCAAGTGCCCCCCACACAGGAACAACGAGGAGAACTCGCTGTTCCCAGGAGTGGAATACCATGAGCTACCCAGACATGGTGAGATACGTATGTTCCTTTTTGTTTATTTATAGTTGGTTTTTCTCTTTAGAATGCACATCTATCAAAGCATTTATTTCAATTAGACCATTTACAGGCACTTTCTGACAGGTACTAATACAATTATGTTTATGGACCACTATCATTAGAATTCGTAACAAATACCTTAGCAACTAAACTGAAATCATGCTGAAAACCAGTCATGGGCAATTTGTGCGAAGATTTATGAATCTAAAAATACAAAAATAGCTACTCAGGGTATCAGTATCACATACGTAGAGCAGCTATTTTTGTATCCAGCAGTCAGGTCGTTTTAGCAAAAATTGCAATTGCAAAAATATGGAGTTTATAAATATAACAAAATTATGTATCCTTACGTAGTCCGAAACAAAAGGTCTTCATTTGGTTTGATAAATCGTATCATCTAGCTAGATCTACTAACCCAAGGAGGCATAAAAACTATTATGTCAGTACTTAGTGGTTATACAATACCTACCTGTATCTTACTTATAGAATACTGTGTAACGTGTTACAGAACCCGCGTCTAACGACGACACATGGTTCCTCGTGCTGATCACCTGCTGCATCGCGGTCCTCTGCATAGCTGCTCTACTCGCCCTGTTCCTGCTCAAATGTAGAGAGTGAGTACATATCTACTATAATCGGCTGACCTTCTGTGACGAGTACAAGGCAGAGTTATTAATGCCGTCATCATCACGTGGTTTTGGCATCGAAACAGCATCTCAATGTCTATTCTAATTCTTCTTCTTTCTTTCGGGCCCACGACCAGGGTCCACTTGAACTTCTTCCTTCCTAATTCTGATTGTATCTTCTATTTTTCTTGCAGTTGGAAAAAATCTCATGGGTTTTTTCTCGACAGGGCCCGAGGAGGGTGTAAGAGCGGCACTGGGAAAGCCTCCGGTTCCAATGCACTGTACGGAAGTGCAGCCATCGACTCGCGCGTGCTGTGGGCGGCACTCACCCCGCGCGGCACGCGGCACTTCGTCGCCGACACCTACCCGCACGACGAGACTGAAGATCACCACTACGAGTGCGTCGAGCCTCCACTGTACAAGCTCGGACCACCAGAAGACCTTGCCATCCCACGACACTTCAACGTAGAGTACGAAGACCCTGCCCCACTAATCGAAAGCTACAGTGACAGAACTGAAGAGTACTTCCGAAATGGCATGGACACGCTGCGCCGTGGAACACGACCTCTCGTCTCCTCTCCCACAAGGATCGAGCGCCCGAACCTGCCCCCTCTGAACCTCCAGCCACGCACTCTGAGGAGGGCCCCGCACTCCCGCCGTGTGAGTGATGCAAATAACCCGGAGAAGTCGGCCATCTGAACCGAGAGTGGCGCGGTTTTCTCCGTCGCCGATACTACCGATATCGATTACGATTGGCAATCGATCGAAAACTCGAATGTTGATCGTCTCGTTTGAGGACCACTGTTTTCTGACACGATTAGTTCGGTTGTTTGTCACCTGGACTAAAGTTTTAAAATCAGCTCTGGACTTTATACTTAGAACGCTTTTATCCGCATATCTAGCTCATAAAGTGACGATTACATAGTGAAATAGAAAAAAATAGTTGAAGCATACTTCTTTTGATAATGTTACTTACAAATCACAACAACAGACCGTTTTATATCTGTAAAACACATTGTATCTACAACTGATTTTTTTACGTACATGTGTCTATTGCTGTTTCTTAGTAGTGTGGGAAAATGGGTGTTTATTGAAAACTTATTGAAAGAAGTATGAACACTACAATCATGTAGTAGGTAATGAAGGTGTTAGAATCAAGCTTACGAAGTGCATCAGTGTCCATAATAGCCTGTGTATGCGAACGTAATTGTAACTCGGTAGTCTCTAGTCTATTTCGTGTAAATATCATAGTTTTATAACGAATTTTATTTTGTTCAATGTGCAATTGTATAATGCTACTAAGCCTCTAGAACTAGTCTAATATTACGGTCACAATTTCTAGTCATTCACCACACAATGTGACATGGTACTGTGTCTATTTTAATTGATAAACTGCAAGCATCTGTAATAACTTTACTGTTACAATATATTATTATATACACTATGTATCACGAATTTTTGTACTTGTCAATAAAATATTATTATTTCTTCTGCTTCTCACTTTACTTATACCTACAAATAGGGGAACCCGTGACATAGCAATAGGATTATGTGTGTAATAAATACACATTTTTCAAGCACGTCGCTAATTAATACCGATTTTCGGCTATGTTTCCCATAACAGTGGAATACTTTCAACAAATACAATAATACTTTAAAAGTGTATAAGTTTCTGTGGCCCAGTTTCTAAGGAAGTGGGTATATAATATTTGAAACCGGTAATGGCAATAGGTTCGTCTTTTTTCTTTTTTACATATACCTTAAAAAAACTGGAAAACTATGGGTGCGCTAAATAGTTATGTGAAAGGCTTCGAAAAAAATACAGGCCGCCGTGATCGAACATTGGCGTGTGTGAATCAGCGTGATTGAATAAAAAAATCTAAGCAATATGTTTCCGAACGACTTGTCAAACTAAAAGGAAAACGTCACTTTATATGAAGTTGACATTTGACAATTTACTTTGACATGACGCTACATGCAGCATTGTTTGTTAGCCAAGTTTTTCGAAAAATATGAGAAGAATATTCAATTCCTGATCATTTTACAGTGACTGAAAGATAGTTCTAAGTTTATTTTAGTAAATATAGTCTAAGATATTACCAAAATGTCAGAAGAAGTAATAAAACATTCGGTGCACACATTGGTGTTTAGATCTTTGAAGAGATCTCATGATATGTTTCTATCTAACCAAGGACTGCTGCCGCCAATTGATGAAAAAGCGTAAGTATCGGGTTAAGACTCGTCCTTGTATTAATACATTATTACTTGAATTGCTCAACATGTTAAAATACCTTCAATATACTTGATGCTATTTCTTTTCAAAAAGTTACCTGTTCCTTTCAGTGAGAAGATTCTAAAAGGTGTGAAGGCTCGTGACAGTTATGGTCAAGTATTGGACACAGTGCAGCTTGCACAGGCAATCAAACAACATGATTTGAGGACACAGTCAGATACACCAATGATAATGGAAAATGGTAAAACTTCCTAACCCTATTAGTTCACTTGATAAGGCAGTACTTAATGCTGAACTGTAATGCTAACAGTCAATATAATATTATTGCTAATGTTGCAAGAATTATGGCCCAAATTTTACACACCAATTGGTGATTTTAAAATAACACCTTTGTCCACACATTGTCTTAATATTGCCTTTGTAAGTCTTAACAAAAGATGTAATTACACCATTACAAACATCTTAATAAATTACAATCAATTTATAAATGGTGCATATTAGTAACTTTTATAAATACTTTATGACAACTTATTCTACCTATGTTTGCTTGAGTCAGTCAAAATAATATGTTTATTTACTGACCCTTAATCTTTAAAATTAATCTTCTTCTATGCAAGCCTTTATCGGCCCTGAACGGAAAGAAGATTCCACATCACATGGTTTGTGTGTAGTTTGCAATAGGCATAACTATAATCTGTTACAAGATAAATAAGTAACTTGGGTAGTCGGAAATAGTTGAAGTTTGTTTTAGAAATCAATGGATGTTGTCAGATAATTAAATTCATTAATTATATAACATTTAATTTAAAGATCTTTAACAGTATTAAGAAAACAAGTTGCTTATCTGTTTTGTTTACCATTCATGTGCTAGCTATTGCATGCTAAACTGATGTCTTGTAAACATAATTTTAAATGTAAGCTTTTGTACACTAAAAATATACCATCACGCCTGTATTCCCCGAAGGGTTAGGCAGAGGTGTACCAATGTACACCCACAGTTCGCCGGTATATTTAGGTCCCATGTAATAGGGGGCGAGCCTATTGCCATTAACCGGGCACAAATCCAAACTCCGAGCCGCTACTGAGAATTTCATAGAAAAACCCAATAACACTTTTTGCTCGACCCGGGAATCGAACCCGGGACCCCTTGCACAGCAGTCGCACTTGCGACCACGAGACCAACGGAGCAGTTGCTTTGTTGCTTTGTTGCTTTTGTATACTATGCTACATCAATGTTTATAGATGTTTCAGTTTTATTTACTTGCATTTCTGTATGACAAGCAGAAAAATATTCAGGCAAGTTACAAAAAGAAAGGTTTAACTTTTTCATCATAAACATTAAATGTATTGTCTCAAAAACACTTGCATGCTTACATAAAAAAAAAACTAACATAAATATACTATGTTCTCCAGGAGAAATAGCAGAATCAGCAGCTCTCGGTTCCGATGCTGCCCTACTACCCTTCACGGGCCCAACTCCTACCGCGGCCCCGCCCTCAGGAGCCCTGTCCGTGCCGAGGAAACCCCCCACCATGCCCAAACCCAAGTGGCATGCACCTTGGAAGCTGTTCCGTGTCATATCTGGACATCTGGGCTGGGTGAGGTGTGTGGCTGTTGAACCAGGCAATGAGTGGTTTGCTACAGGTAAGGTTAAATTTTAATTGAGTAATCTTCCTTTCCAAATTAGAGGAATTTCTTTTTGAGAAGCAAACTGCAGTTGGTTTCTGATGCTTAAACATCAAGACTATTAATAAATGTTTGTTTTCTTTTACTAATAAACTAAGTTACCTAGTTTAATGGACATTCCAGGTAAATTTTTAACCCCCGTCTCAAAAAGAGGGGTATTGTAAGTTTGATGTGTCTGTGTCTGTCTGTGGCACTGTAGTTCTTCATGAGCCGATTTCAAGGCAGCTTCTTTTATTTGAAAGCAGGTTTCCTAGCGATTTGAGATATGTTTTATCAAAATTGGTTCAGCCGTTTCAAGGTTATCAGCTCTTTTATTAGCTGCGGTAGGAATCTTTATTGTTCTATCGGGTTTTACTTTATTTATTTAATTTTATTATTGTTTTATAGGTGCTGCTGACAGAGTGATAAAGATTTGGGACTTAGCGAGTGGCAAGCTGAAGGTGTCACTAACAGGACATGTTAGTACTGTCAGAGGTCAGTACACTTGCGAAACTTGTAATGTTTTACTCTAGGCCTCTTTTGTTCTAATATTGTGCCAATAGATTTGGCCGTTCGTCTATTGTAACTGACCGCATTAAGCATTTTTTTTTTTAATACTGTGATCATGAATTTCTTGCTTATTGCCTTGCTTGAGTTTTTAACTTTCAAGGGGCATAATTAAGTAACATAAAACTGCTAAACCAAAAATATCATGAAAATATTTTCTCTCAGGTTTGGAAGTATCGACAAGGCATCCATATTTATTCAGCTGTGGAGAAGACAGACAAGTTAAATGCTGGGACTTGGAATATAATAAGGTAAAATTTCTTCAATATTCATCATCATATCAAGCCAGCTGATAGATGTCCGCTGCTAATAATCACGATTTCACCGGCGTAAATTTCACAATTAAGCTAAAGTCCTAAATTATTTCACTGCAACACAAAAAAGATAAATAAATATTCTATGTATATCATACAAGCGAACTGCCCGCGACTTCATTCGCGTTACATCTTTGGTTAATGCTCCGCTCCTGAGGGTCGTAGCGTGATGTTATATAGCCTACGTTACTCGGGAATAATTTAGGTATCTATTGGTGAAAAAATGGTTTAAATCGATCTAGTAGTTTCGGAGCTTATTCGTTACAAAGAAACCAACAAATCTTACCTCTTTATAATATTAGTATAGATTATCTGAATTTCAAAGTTCGAACATTTCGTTAAGTCGTTTAAAATGTAACGAATCCAGCTGTCTATTAAAAAAAAAAAATACTTCAGGTTTATTATTATTTTGTTTTTATCCATCATCCAAACATTCGCGTTTATAATAATAGCAATAAGACTTATTACTCTATATTTGGCAGGTGATCCGCCACTACCACGGGCACCTGTCGGCGGTGTACACGCTGTCGCTGCACCCCACGATCGACGTGCTGGTGACGGCCGGGCGCGACGCCACCGCCCGCGTGTGGGACATGCGCACCAAGGCCAACGTGCACACGCTCACCGGACACACCGACACCATCGCCTCGCTCGCCTGCCAGGCGGCTGAGCCACAGGTATACTGGACATTGTAGATTTATTTACTTGAAGTAACAAGGCGGATAAATCCTAAAGGAAGGCAAAAAAAGAAAAAAGAATGCTTATCTATTCTATTTATACTGACTATTTTGCAGTTTGCTGTTATCAGAATGGCATTACAAAAATACATTTTGCAATTTCTAAATGTGGGTTCGACATCGGGCAAATATCAATGTCACTTTTTCGTAAGTAGGTACTTTACATCATCTTCCTGACCTAATCCCATGTTACTTCTCCAAGTAACACGGATTGAGGGCAGGAAGATGATGATGATGATAATGATGATGATTTTCTAAAAGAATCTAAAAGAAAAGTGTAAGTGTGTAAGAAAACATCGTTTGGAAACCTGTACTTAAAATTGATATAAGTTTTAAATCACCAATCGGCCTTAATGAGCAAGAGGGGTGATCAATACTCTTGCCTTATCTATATGAAAAGTTTTGTTTGCCCTGCAAAAGGACTTTAATAGTCTGGTAATAATATTTTTCATAATTCAACACCATGTTTCAGATAATAACGGGGTCGCACGACTCAACGATCCGGCTGTGGGACCTAGCGGCGGGCAAGTCGCTGTGCACGCTGACGAACCACAAGAAGTCGGTGCGCTCCATAGTGGTACACCCCACGCTGTACACCTTCGCGTCCGCCTCGCCCGACAACATCAAGCAGTGGAAGTGTCCCGAGGGCAAGTTTATACAGGTGCGGTTGGGTTGGGGAAATTGTTGGCTGCAATACTGCCCGTTGTAACTTTTATTTGCTTTTTTTTTTAAGTTGGCACCGTGCCGTGTAACCGTACCTTTACATTTTGATAACGAGTACACCATATCGCCAGTCAAAATAAATAAATATTTTACTGGCGAGTCTTCACCGAAAAACACCAAGAATTTCAATAAAGGTTCTCCTAAAAAAAAAAATGTAAGACAAAAATCCTTGTTGCATCCCTTTATTTGACGTGATGTACAATAAATAATATTTTGCGTACAGAATCTGTCGGGTCACAACGCGATCGTGAACTGCATGGCGGTGAACCCCGAGGGCGTGCTGGTGAGCGGCGGAGACAACGGCACCATGTACTACTGGGACTGGCGGACCGGGTACAACTTCCAGAGGCTACAGGTGAGAACGTAGATTATATTTTATGTAACTAAAGGTACATAGGCGGGCTTAACGCGTTAGGCATTCTCTGCCAGTCCACCAAAGGCTCAATGCCAAGCATTCTCTGCCAGCCAACCAAAGGTGGTAAAGAAATAACATGCCAGGTGCAATTCATCGTACAAGAGTATACTTACCATCACGCCTGTATTCTCCAAAGGGTTAGGCAGAGATCTACCAATGTACACCTACAATTCGCCGGTATGTTTTGAACCCATATAATAGGGAGCGAGTCTATTGTCGTTTAAATGGGCACAAATTTGCTCAACCTGGAAATCGAAACAAATATCTCTAGCGTAGCATTCGCGCTTAAAACCGAACCGGCTACTGAAGCAGTTCCGTACGAGAGTAGTAGAAAAAAAAATAGGATAGCAAAATAAAAACAATATGTATAATTAAGAACTACGTTGTGAATGTTATATCTGAAGAATGAAGCGATGCAATTTAAATAAAGTTAAATGTACACAAAATAATAAAAATACCTACATTTACAAATGAATAAAATAACAAAATAATAAAAATACCTACATTTACAAATGAATAAAATAACAAAATAATAAAAATACCTACATTTACAAATGAATAAAATAACAAAAAAACGGTAATTTAAAAAACTAAAAAACCCGACTGCTTTTCTGAGTATTTATGAAAAATCCCTAAAACAAGAAAGTCGTTGTACCCGATTGCACTTAAAATTGTAGCAGTCGGGACCAATTCGGGACCATCTGCAATGTAATATAGGTATGTGCTCTCAGTTCACTAATCCTCCATTTCTAGAATGGGTCCCGACTGCTACAATTTATCTTGTTTTAGGGATTTTTAAAGAATAGCAGTCGGGTTTTTTAGTTTTTTAAATTACCGTTTTTTATTTTTTTTAAATTACCGTTTTTTATTTTTTTTAGTTTTTTTTTTGTTTTTTTTTATATACCCAGTGTCACTCTCACAGTAAATACGAATCTAACGACACCTCTCAAGCTAAAATCCATCGAGCCGTTCAGGCTGCAGAGCGAGCCAAACATTAGAATTTGGCGCCAAAAATCCGTCATTTTGTTTTTTTTTATTTTGATATACCCAGTGTCACTCTCACAGTAAACACGAATCTAACGACACCTCTCAAGCTAAAATCCATCAAGCCGTTCAGGCTGCAGGGCGTGCCAAACAATTATACATACATACAAACATACATACATACTCTCGAAAAACATAACCCTCCTTCTGGCGCAGTCGGGTAATAAATCTACACTTTACCTACAATGCATATTATGAAGTAGTAGTAATACGACAAAATCCAGAAAGAAATAGTTAACTAAACTTTTTCCCCACAGGCGGCCGTCCAACCCGGCTCAATGGACTCAGAAGCGGGTATCTTCTCGATGACTTTCGACAACTCGGGCTCGCGCCTCATCACGACCGAGGCCGACAAGACCATCAAGATCTACCGCGAGGACGACACCGCCTCCGAGGAGACGCATCCCATTAACTGGCGACCAGAGATACTGAAGAGGAGGAAGTTTTAATAGATGTAATAATAATAAATGGAGATTTTTTGACGAACTTGGTATTTTATTTTACATAGATTATGTACTTTACTGGTATTCTAATCATTTAATCCAAGACATGGTCTTAAAAGAAACACTATAAACCTGAAAAGATCTTGATTGATTGATCTGTGTGATTCCTTTTACTACGAGACCAACCTTGAAATCGAGAAAAATCTGCTGATCCATACATGTGAGTTGTGCCAACGTAAATGTAAAGAACAGCTAATTGGTCTCCCGTACGTAGAAAATATTTATATGGATTTCTAGGCCTGGTTGTTTGAGTATGTGAGTTTGTTTGTAAAAGCACTCACAAAACAGGAGAAATACCTAGATTGGAGCAACTTTTAAGAACAAAAGGCAGCATATACTCTAGTTTATATATATGTTTTTACACCCACTTCATATCTAGTACAGTAGTGTTACAGGAAAATAATAGTCCACAATTTAATGTTGTTAAAATTATATATTTGAATGTTACAACCTAAAATGTTACAAAGCAAAGATATGTACGTATAAGTTGCACATGATTGAGTATCCTAAATATAAGTCTCATCCTTTGTGGAATGCAATACCGACAACACAACATTATGTACTCAGCTTCAAAATAACTGCACTTTTAATACTTTAGCTGTATAATTAGTATTTTTAGAAGGACCTGTGATTGCTTTATTTATTATATGGCAGGAAACTTAACTCGTTTCAAATACTTCTTTATAGTCAATACTAAAAATACTATTTATACTTAACCACACATTATCATAATCAATACAGAGAAATTCATTCAAAAATACTCAAAAACTCTAAACGAACGAGGTACCCACATGAGATCACTTAGACATTTACACAATTCTTCTTTGAATGTACATTTTTTTTCCATTTCTCATTAACCTGTTAGTTATTTTACAATTTTGTTTTTACCAAAAAAGATATTTCGAAAAATATCTAAGGTACTCATTTCTTTCAACACGCTCCTCATAAATAGGTAAATAAAGCATTATTTATTAGATTTTATAAATCATAATTGTTCATATTTAGCCTGCCAGCAAGCTTAAAAGTGCTCATCTTTTATTTTAAGCTTCTTGGTGCTGCTCATACAAAAATATAATAGCTAAGAGGTTTCATACAACACTGCACCGTGTCAAAACTGTGAAAAGACTATGTCTTTCCTAGATGTATTATTTATGGAAGGTTACTTTTTCTAACTATTTTTTCTTATTTATTTTGAATTTTTAGTATGCATTTTATTTTATATGACAGTATCATTTCAGCATTGTAAATCTGTGAAAACGAAAACTGCAAACTTTGGAAAAAACAACCTTAAAAATAACACCGTAAAACACAATATTGTATGAACCTCCGTACCCGGCTGTTTGCGTGTGCGTTGAGCGATCATATCTCGTCGTCCAGATCGAACTCCTCCTCGGGGAAGTCGCCCACGGTGACGTACACCGGCTTCACGAAGCCGCCGTACTTCGGGGGACACGTGAAGTAGCGCTTGCCGTTTACACTGCGGGGGGATGGAAAATTTATATGTATTAATTTAACATTTTATATTCTTACTAGTAGCTCGAAGCAAAAAAATCTGCACAATTTGCGCAACCCCGTTGGTCTCATGGTGGCAAGCACGACTGTTGAGCGTGGGATCCTGGGTTCGATTACCAGGTCCGGGTCCATCAGGAATTTGTCAGTAACAGCCCCGAGTCCAAACTCGGGGCTGTTACTGACAACTTCCAAAAGTTGGCGGTGTGACACCCTCGTGTCTCGGAAAGCACGTAAAGCCGTTTGTCCTGCGCCTGATCTCTCCCCGATTGTTTCCTGCCCATCGGACTATGCGAGTTAGGCAAGAGGGAGTGCACCTATATTTGCGCACACACTTGTGCACCAAAATATCTCCTGTGTACTTGGCTAATCTGCATTAAGGTCAGCCGCCGTGATCGAAATCGGTCGGAACAATACATTTTTTTACACATTCGATATATACAAATCGCTATATATGTATGAAAGTAAAATTGAAATCGTCATAAGTCTTACGATCCATCGTTCTTCCCGCGCGGCTCGTCATACTGCACTCCGATCCACAGCCCCTTGGCGTCTGCGAGCGGTCCGTTGTACCGCACAGTGGCGCGGCGTACTGGCTGCTGCGGCACGCGGACCTCGCAACGAGCGCCCACTAGTACTGCCTCCGCTATCCTGAGTAATGTTAGAGGAAAATTCAGTAATTGTGAAATTAAATATACCTGCATTTGGGCGATTTTAGGAGAACATCTGCGAAAGTTGCGTCCATCATAGGTAATACTGCTTAACTATTAACTATATTGCAGTAGTGCTTCAAAATCTTCTTACAATTAGAATCCTTGCAAAAATATATGAATCAAAGCAAACCGCCTGCGACTTTGTCCGCATGGCTTATTTCACCCTACATCTTTTGTCACGTCTTTGGTTATTGGTCCGCTCTCGTAGGTCGTAGCGTGATGTTATTTTGACACTCTCAAATAATGTGGCTTTCCATGGGTAAAAGAATTTTCAAAATCGGTTCAGTAGATCAAGAGATTACCCCCTGCAACCTCACACACGTTACCTCTTCATAATATTTCTTAAGTATAGATAAAAATAATAAATTACTTAGCCTCATCTTCAAGTTCCTTCTGCTGCTGTTCCTTGAGTTTGCTCATCTCCTCCTCATTGTACTTGCCGAGTCTGTTGCGTTGCAGGAAAGAGCGCAGAGTGTCTCCTTTCTTCTCATACTCTTCTTCAGATAAACGGAACCTAAAATAAACATCAATATTATCATAAAAAAAAAACTAAAAACTAAAACTATTGGTTTTATAGTTGATTGCATAATGATACTAAATAATCCAAAGCTTGTTATTGTTGCTTTTATTTGTCTATAAATAAACAATAGGTATGAATTATGATTATAAGGACAAACATGTTTATTGGTGACAAAGATATCTGGAATCTAGAACTAAGGATAGGTACTATTCAACATTCATCATCATTATTACATAAGTTCATTATCAATAGACAATGTTAATCATTCAACTAGAAGTTGGATAATAATTATGGATCAAAAAATCTATATATTATTGTGGTGTTCCATTAAATATTTAGTTTTCAACATCAATCACTACTAAAGTTTTCAACATATTTATTTACCTCTCTGCGCTATCAGAAGATCCAAAATCATTGAGCAGAGCGAACTTGTCAACTACATGTATCCTCATGCCGTCATCGATGGGGTAGGAGCCAAGCAGGGCCTCATCATTGGCTATATCGCAAACATATGTGTTCTTCTTGTCGTAGAGCTTCAGCTTCATTGTAGCAGCGGATCCACCAGTGACAAGTTCTAGTTTTGTCTGAAATAGAAAGTTGTATGAGATTTTTTGCTTTGTGTTACAATTTCACCTGGTCTGAGTCAATTATATGTCTGAGACATTATTTGGCAAAGTAGTATTGATTTTTAGATAATGAAGGGCCCTAATGTACCTGTGTCATACACATATATGTAATATATCCCATCTTGTTCTGGTCTTAGTCGGCCAAACTAGAATTTTGTGTACCTACGAAAAACTTTCAGATCGAAAGATCATTCTAGTCCATGATGCGAACCAATTGTCAAAATTACGATTATTTACACTTTGAAGAATCATTTCGAAAGCTAGGATTCCACAATAAAAGAATACATCATTGTATAAAACTAAAATATAAAAAAATCTGTAAATCATTGTAACCTTAAAATCCAGTACAGTGATCGCTTTCTTGAATCTCCTTTCGACTGGCGCAGCATCTTCACTGTCAGACTTCGTAATGTGCACGTTAACAAAATCTTGGGTAATCACTTGAATATTTTCCATAATTTTAGAGAAAATTTATTTATACCGATCGAGAAAGGAACTTCTGATTCACACAAACAATAAAAACAAAACTGTCAAGTGTCAGTCTGTCAAAACTTGCCAGTTGTGTTCCAGTGACCATCATTCAAATTAAAACAATGACTTCATCTCTTTCATTTACATTGCGATCAGAAAAGGACAAAAGCAAAATGCTTAATAATCTAGCAGGTATGAAACGCGTCGTGGCAATACTGCGTCAAAGATGTAGATGACGCAATCTGTCAACTATGAACAAAATCCATATTATTATTACTGGATGCAGGTCGCTTCCGACCGGTATAATTATGTGGACATCTAAAGGGGAGGCCTATGTTCACTGAACACTGCTGAACATTGTTCAGCAGTGGACGTCCTATGGCTGCGATGATGATGATGATGATGGACCTTTATCTAATTTATTTTTATGTATTCAATAGGCTTTTTAATCTTTTTCTTTTTCTTTTTTTATTTCTATTTTCAAAGTTTCAATGTTTCTTTTAAAATTCACACTGAATTCTTTGAAAATTTATCATTTGTGGTATGGTATTACAGAGTTATAGTAGGTACTAGATTCTAGTGATGTTTTCAAAATTGTGGTGACCTATCCACGAACGCCTGTTATTTAAAACTTGACCTATTGGTTGAATTAGATACAATGTTGTAGGATAGTGTTCCCGATCGATAGTCTATCGATAACCGGCTAATGGCAAAAATATCGATTGTTTTAAAAATACTGTCGTTGCCTCAAATAGTGGACAATATATTGACGGCAAGTAATATTATAATCAATACTATTGAAAGTATTGCCGATCATAAAACGTTAAATATCAATAGTATCGCGACTCGATTTTATGAGCAATCGATAGTATTGTTTTTAAGAAAAAAATGATTAATTGTTTTGACCGGATTGTCGCTCATTTTTCTATAGTATTGCTAACGGTGTGCGGGTATAATTCATAATAATGAAATTGTTTATTTTCCTTGATTATGTGTTAAATTCTTTTCTAGTACATATTAGTTACCTGCTTATACTGCACTGCCTTGCAGTTTTATATAAACAAATATCAACAGCCTTAAAACAATCGATAGTATTTTTTCATATCATGCGATTCTATCAATACCAAAGATATTTTAAAATTAATTAAAAGAAACACAATCGACAGTATTGCATTTCGTCAATAGACTGTTTCCATCTCATGCGCTGCACACTTCCACCGGTAGCGGGGGCCCTATCAGAGGCCAGCGGGCCTCGGGAATCGGGATCCCAAGCTGATCGGCGGCCGGCTTCCTCCCCGTCGACGAGCAGGTGGTGGCGTCAATAGTATTATTACGTTGCGTGCGTTACGTTTTGATATACCTATCAAAACTTCCTACTTATCGGGCGTTATCAGAAATAAAACTTTCGATAGTAAAACTATCGATTATTAGGCAACACTAGTAGGCTAAAATAACACTGAGGTATACCTTTTTCATAAATTAAGTTATCTGGCAACACTACACATACAGGTGTCGTACATACTATTTCCATGTTATCGTATTTACTGTGAGCACACGTATAGAAAAAAAACACAATCCTACTTTGAGATTCGCTTACACAGCTCGCATTTGGCATAGATAGTAAGTTTCATGCAAATATGAACATTATTTCAGTAACAATAAGCTCTTGTGTAACATACTTGTCTGAGGATAGGTTTTTATTACTCAAAGCGAATGTTATCAATCCTCTCATACAAATGAAATCTTGTTTATTTGTAGTCAAGTTTTCGTTACTAAATATTTATTTAAGTTTTTGAAATTTCTTCAAGACTTCTTTAATGTAATATTGTGTTTAGCTGCTATAAGCCGCCATTTTGAATTTTCTGTGACGTCAGCTTAAAATCAGCGGCACACTACGACGCTTCTATTGATATTTTACGGCGAATAGTTTAAGTATGCTCAAACAGATAAACGTAGGTTCATAAACTACTACAATCATAACCCCTCTTTTTAGCTTGCTTGTAAGGGTAAATATTTGTATGCTATGTATAGATAAGCTGATATGTATGTAGATATGGGCTGCTAGATCAAATTATTGTAAACAACACAAGAGAGAAAAATGCATAAGTTTTCTAGCAGAAACGAAACCTCTTTTGACTTGACTCTATTAGTTTTTACTTTTACTGCTCAATAAAGCAGAACTGCAACTCGTTTTTGGAATTAATGTTATTCAAGAGGAGGGTAAACAAAACATCAATAATAAATGTAAGAAAACATTAGTTATACTGGCAGTGATAAGAGTAATTTAATGCAGGCGCGTTGAATATAAACTTCTGGTCTGCTGAAGGCTCGGTTATGCTGTAGCTGTAACGTGAACAAAAACAACGCACAAACTAGTCAATGTGTGCAAAAGGGACCCCGCACGTCGACTGAGGACCCACGAAGACATGCTGCACTAGAATGTTCCGGAATCTAATCAAACATAGCTTCAATGACTTTTGTAAATTTTTATTCAAGCAAATATGACAAACATTGAAGCATGCATTGAATTCATAATGTTTATCTACACAGCTAAAATATACCTAACATTGAAAAGTTTAAAATGAATGGAGTAGGTAAATCTCAATGATATAATAAGACTCACATTATAATTTTATAAAAATATGTTACATATACACATCGATACTATGAAGCATTATACAAAGCGCGGTTGTCGCGCTGTATCCTTCAAAAGTAAAATATACTTAATGCCAGCCTACGATAAAACCTAAATCAATAAACATTTTAACTACAGATATAGTGCCTATTTAAGTTTATAAAACAAGTTTATATCTATAAAATAGATTTAAATAGTCGTTACTTTAAAATCCGTTCCCTACCGCCACCATATCTAAGAAATAGAGTCAATTTCAAATCAATTATAGTTTTTAGAAAGTGTGAAATAGTATTAACATGTTTTGGTGTAAATTTTGAGATATTTTTTTTTGCAACTAGTGTTGCCAATAGAAAAGTATACACATACAATTCGAGTTATCGAAGTTAGTAATGTAAAAAATAATAAAGAACTTAATAAGACCGTCGTTATGGACGTAACACAATAGCTAAACACATGAGTCCATTTTAACAGTAAGTTATAATGTTATAATGAAGCGATCTTCCGTTCGTGTCGTCGGTCGCAACTCTTCCGTATATCCGTGGCTGATTCGGGTGACGCGGCCGCCGCCGAGGTATTTTGCACACATTGCTAGCGATATAATATGTCGAAATGGTAATCATTTATGTTACATAGGAAAAAAATTACTGAACTACTGATTATTATTAAATGTACTATTATACTGATTCCATTTCGACATTATGCAATAATAAAATAATAACGCCCGCCGAGTACAATTGTGCATATCTCTTACAATTTTATGCAAGTTATTACTGTTGCAACATGTGGTATGGTTTACTTTGCGGAGTACATTAGAAACTGCGTTAATTGAATTTAATCAAAAGAGAATTCGCGACAAATAGACAGTCGGATCTGAGTGAAGTTGATTATGATCGACAAGTCGCGGACATGTTGCAACGTCGCTGTGTAGTGTGCGTGAGCGTGCAATTGTTCTAGACGCGCGTACGAATGTGTATCATTAGCAACCGTACCTGGCCCGGGTCACTCGACTTGAGCGCCCAGGCGCGTTCCTCTTCTACGCCTCGCGTGCCGGCGATCAAAACAAAACACCACTTTGGTAACCAATAAGGCACTCGTATATTTCAATTTTTGTTTCGTGTATAAAATAATATCTTTGGCGTTATAACGGTTTGGGCGGTCGGCAGAGCGGTAGCTACGCGGCGCGGCGCGGGCCTAGCTAGCGCTCGGCAGCGGGGCGAGCCCCAGAGCGTCACCCGAATCAAGTCCACTGGAAATATCCGACATTCATCTTCCTTCGTCGCCGCTGTCAAGCACCACCCTCCTTGCTCTCCTCGCTGCTCTGCGACTCTCCGGCTTCATTCTCCTGAGAACTTTCACTTTGTTCTCTCTCGGGGCTGAACATGTCGACGGTCTTCGAGACCTCGTCGACTGGTTCCACGTCGACTGATTCTTTTTCAAACACAGGAGGAGGAGGCGATGGAGATGGTGAATCTCGTTCGTTGTGTACAGGTGCAGGCGCCGAGAAGCTGGTGTCGACAGCTTCGTCCTCGTCGTACAGGTCGTTGGAAGGTTCGTCCCGCGCTACTATCGCTGGCGGGGGGGATGGCTCAGGGGGAGAAAACTTAGACTTCTCATCTTCCTGAGTGTAGCTCGCCTCCTCAGAGCCATCCTGCTCGATGGGTGTCTCGTTGCTCTCAGCGCTGTCCTCGCGAGGCTCTTCTTGTCTCTCAGACTCGTTTTCCTCTGAAGGCATACTTTCGCTCATTTCTGCTTCAACAGTTTGTTCATCTTGACTAGTAGCATCGAGTAGCTCGCTAGGCTCGACACACATCGAGTCTCCGGCAGATTCCTCTTGTGTTACTTCGCTGGGCTCCTGCGGCTTTTCATTATCGTCATTGCCTGTCAACTCGGTCGACTCGGTCTCCTCGGCGACGCCCCATCTAGATTTTCTATCTCTGTCCCGCCTGTTGTTCCTTTCATTTCTTTCTTCTCTGGGCGGCCTAGATCTGTTTTGTGTATCATCACGCCGAACATCGTTAGGTTTGTTTGGTTGAGTATCATCAGCGCGGCGAGGAGGCTCACTGGGCTTGTTTGGTGGATGATCGTCAACACGTCGAGCATCGTTAGGTCTGTTTTGTTGGTGATCGTCACCACGCCGGAGGTCATTAGATCTATTCGGTTGGTTGTCGTCGCCACGCCGGTCATTGGGCCTGTTCTGCTGGTTGTCGTCGAAGGGCCTCCTCCTGTCGTTGCGATCCTGCCTGTTGAACCTGTTATCGTCGTGGTCTCTGTTCTGCCTCCTGTCTCGCCGCCTGTCGTCCCACTCAGGTCGTCGGTCTCCCCAGTCCCGGTCCCTGTCTCCACTCCAGCCTCTCTCTCCGTACTGGTCGCGCTCGTCGAAGCGTCCCCGAGGTCGGTCGAAGAACTCCGGCGGTCCGTCGAAGCGCGGGGGACCGTCGAAGGGAGGGCGGTCCCCGTCGAAGGGAGGGCCATCAAACGGTCGCGCTCCGTCGAAGGGCGGACGTGGACCTTCAAAAGGCGGGCGGGGGCCATCGAAGGGTGGTCGCGGTCCGTCAAATGGCGGTCGGTTCATTGCATCAAATGGCATCCGACCGAATGGCGGTCGTTCGAAGCGGGGTCCACCTTCGAACATGGGTGGTCCGTCGAAGGGAGGCCGCGGGCCGTCAAATGGTGGTCGATTGAAGGGAGGTCCCATGCCATTGAAGCGTGGCCCGAAGGGTCCAGGTCCCGGCCCGCCGGGGCCGTCCATCCAAGGTCCTGAAATGATAAAAGATCAAGCGTTAGATGAAGCTCTAACGCGCTGGGCGAGCTTACATATGAGGTAACCTTGTCCAGCCATACCTGACATCGGGGGTCTAGGCGGTCCTCTCATTCTCAATTCTGTAAATGGAAATAGTCTTTAATAGACATTGCTTGTTTGAAATTTTTGGAATATATAATTATGCTGTTGCAAGATATGTTATTAGAATGCTATCACCAAAATGAACCCGTTATAAACAGAAATAACAATGAAACAAAAATTTTAACTAAGTAAAATGAGGGACCCCATACAAATAGAATGTAATTAATATTAGTGCAAAACTAAATAACATTGCGGAGTTAGTATTAGTGCATTCCCAACAGCGATAGCTTGAGAAATTTACAAAAGCTGTTTAAAGTAAAAAAAAATTGAGCACAATATTTCAATGTATAAATAGTGCGCTTAGTGTGCCTTCCTCGTGTTTGTGTAAGAAGTATGATGTTACATTCACTCACTCTCACACACTTATAATCGCGGGCACACAAAAAAAAACTATTTATCGCTATTTTGTAGGTACTCTGTGACACCAAACTAAAAAGTGCTAAGTACAAACAGAATAATGAAAGTGACAAAACAAAGAACTAAGTAAATAAAACAGTGTTGTAATTAGTGAAAAGATGAGGTTAAATTGTATGGGGAAGACGATTCACGAATTAATTAAAGAAAAAGCTACAGTACACAGGAGCGTTCGTGACAACCGCGGTCATCAAACGTGGGAGTAAGACAACAGGATTTTTTTTTTAAATCCAATTAGAAGCACAATTAAATTCACCGTTCTGCTAGTATGTTTTAAGACCGCGATTGCAACGAGTTTAGTATAGTGTTATGATACACAGGGAAGGAACATCGATGCGAACGCATTAACCTCTGATTCAGTACATGATGCTAAATCTACGAGAGTTGTCATTTTTCATCAGTAATATAAAAACAACAACAATTTTTGAGACGGGTCACTACGGGTAGGTACCTTAACCGTTATCGTTACAGGAAAAGTTTCTATGACACCATCCATAACTTTAACTAAAACCCACAAAGAGTTGCATAGGTACATCAACATGTATGGACAATCTGTGTCCATAAGCAAAGTTTTTTTGTGTCTGGTGTGTCGAAAATCGTAATATTCTACTGAATCCATATTTTCAGTCATCCATCAGTTCACAGTTTGCACATAGATGTCCCTTCCACATTGTATAATTTAGTTTGCATAAAATAAACAAGAGTAAACATAAAATAATTAAGAGTAGTAAACAAGCAAGAGCATTTACTAAAACAGTGTGTTAGGTGAATAAATCACGAATGTTTGGGTTCACACGAGAAACGTTGTCATGGCATTGTATCGCATCCGTAATTAAAAAACTTAATTCATTTTACCAAGAACTTAATAAAATATTATTGAAATTGATTAATTAAAACAACACACAGTTTCAACATTAGGTCGTGTGAACACTCGTGATTTTGATTCTAGCGTGGGTCCAGTTTAGGCGTTCGTCCAACGTATAAAGAGTGTAAAAAGACACTTGACGAAGCCGAAAGTTACATGTTGTTTTCATCAAAACGATATTTTTTTGGTCTGGGCTATACCTGAGAATCCTCTGACTACTGGGATATTGAAGGTACGAATTAATTTTATGTATTTTTACGAAAACCAGTTTAGAATGTGATAATTAAACATTAATATTGTTGCTTGCACCAGAAAGCACAATATTTAGCGTGCGTTACATTGCGCGCTACCATAAACATTGATTTTTCACATCAATAATAGTCGGTAGTCAGTAATAATTTTTACTCGAAGGCCACTTAATTCGATGGGTACTATGTGAGTATGTGTAGCTAACGGTTTTTTTAGGACAAGCCCGCCACACTATTCTTAAACCACTGCAAGTCCTGTAAGCTAGAATCAATTGTGGCCACCGCGCCGCGGACAATTCAACTGTCTTGGAACTCGTAACGAAATTGATCAGAAAATATTAGCGGAAGAATAAGAAAACCGGTAGTTAACGGTTATGAGATGTGTCTTGTTACACCCGGAATGCTAGGTAACCGCGTCGTTAGTGCATCGCATGTATCGGGTATGTACGGCTAGACTGGGCACACAGGTAGCAAGCTATGGCAGGTACCGGCGCGGAAGTGCGGCGCGACGTGCGGCGCCAGGCGCGGCGCGGCCGCCGACCAGCCGCCGCCCGCCATAGCTGCGGGGGAGCGCACGTCAGGCAGGGTACTACGCATCTCTCACTACACTCAACTCGGCATTCACTCACAAGTCATACTTCTTCTTCTTTATCGTGTGGCCAGTAAGGTCTTACGACCCCACACACCCTAGTGTCAGAGATTCTAAACCGCCTCATGGGTCTTTTCATACTACACACATACCATCACGCCTTCACGCCTGTATTCTCCGTAGGGTTAGGCGGAGGGATATCAATGTACAGGTACACCTACAGTTCGCCAGTATGCTTAGGTCCCAAGTAATAGGGGGCGAACCTATTGCCATTAACCGGACACAAATCCTAACTTCGAGCTGCTACTGAGAATTTCATAGAAAAACACAATAACACTTTTTGCACGACCTAGGAATCGAACCCAAGACCTCTAATGTAGCAGTTCCGTTTGAGATCAATAGGCTAACGAGGCAGACTTTTCATACTTTAATTCAGAAAGGATCATTCAGTCTAAGTTGAATGAAGAATGTTACTAGGTATGCCAAATCGCTTGAAATTTTGTCTCAGTAAAGCCTGTAGGTATACAAATACAATAGTTTTTGTTGTACTCAAAAATACCTAGTAGTTTTGATTTTATAGGTATTCAAAGTTTCGAAAAATATCGAGTCCCGCTAAGTCACGCGTGACCGCTTGTGACGTCATACTACAACGCGCTGCGCGGGCCAGCCTGCGGACTGAGTAAGCCAGACTGAGCGTGTGACGTCATTGCACATCACACCGTCACCGACAGCCCGCGTCGTGCGGTTCCAACTTGTTTTGCTTCTAAATCGGAAACTAATTGACGTATCGAAGTAATTCTTTCACTAGTATTTTTTATTTTCGACAGGGAATATGAAGTGCTATTAATCAAAATTAGTTAACATTCTTCATTCTGAGTGGCCATTTGTTATAATTTTTCGAGACTGTAGAATTTAAACTAAGTATGTTACATTTATCATTCTGAATTTACTGAACTTTAGAATTTTAGTTTCATCATTTCACACAATTCATCCATCGTTTCTTTGGCCAATATCAGTTGTTTGTTTTTTTTTACAACAACGTGTTCTCCGCATAGTATAAATATTGGATTTTGAAATATAAATAGCTGTATACTGACATTTACAAAATTAGGTGACACTAATTTACGACGCATGGACGCATTGCCGACGCGTCGTTGACTACCAGAAATGTAACTGTACGTCACACAATATGTATAAACCTAACATTTCAGTGTATTTATTTGAATCAAATGGGTGTAGACTGGATAAAATGTGCATAGGTCAATATCCAACGATAAAAATGACAATTTACACAGATACATGCAAAATATTAATGCTGGAGAAAAAGCCAAAGCATAGATACATTTAGACACTGAATCATCTTCATATCAAACAACATCAACGCTAAATAATTACAAAACGACCTAAAACCTGTCTTGCTTATAAGTGTTATCCTGAGCATTTATATGACGCATCGAGAGACAAAGACAATAAATACTGTACAAAGTTTTTTTTTGTAAAACTCGATGTTTCAAGTCATTATTCGCTTTAGATACCTATTAATAATGTCTATGTACTGTACAAATTGATATCATCAATTATGAAAACAACATCACTAAAGACTCACCACCATCCAAAGCCGGCGGAGGCCCGTCGTGCCTGGCGGGCACTCTGTCTATGAGCGGAGGCCTGTCGGGCCTCTGCTCGTCGCGGCCCTCCTCCCTGTCGCGTTGTTCGGGGAACTCGTCCCGTTTGTCGTCTCTGGCCGGTTTGCCGTTAGCCATCTCCCATAGACGTTCTTGCAAGCTCTTTTGATCTGGGTTTTCATTAGGTGCTTGCTGTCTTGGGGACTTTTCTCGACTGTTAGGTCGCTCTCTGTGAAAGGAATTGTTTATAAGTTTTGGGTTTAGATAGAAGGTTATAAAGAGGTTTGTAATGTAAAGAATAAGCTTTTATACTTGTTATTACTGTATTCTATCATACACTAAGATTTATCCCGACTAGATGCTTAACATTGAATATTATAATGAAGTACAATTTTAAAACAACGCTATTTCAAGCTAAACTGAGTGAACGCAAGCTTAGATATGAAATGCCTTCATCCCTTTTTACAAAATTCATCTAGTTTAATTGCTTATTGATCAAAATATAATAATAATACTATTTATGTTTGTATGAACCGCGTTGTCGGTACAATCTCCTTCAATGGCATATTGTTGCCAAAAGTGCATTTTGTTTATAATCATTTAGTGTAAATCTCACCTGTTATTATCTCTAGACGAGAACCGCTCTCCCCTTTCTCTGTCTCTATCCCTGTCTCTGTCTCTCCTGTCGCGACCTCGATCCCTGTCCCGGTCCCGACGATCATCCCTTCCTCCATCCCTGCGTAAAATAAATACTCTTTATTGAACATTCACTTTCTTCGAAGTATGAAACTAACGAATTCATTGTATTTAGCAAATTACAATTATTTGTAACAAAATTAATAAGAAACTCGTTTGGTTATGTTTTTCTCTACCAGTTGGCAGCATTTTTGAAGTAAAATATTAAAGCAAGCATTTTAGACAGCTAGTCTTCGCTTTATTAAAAATGTGCAAAACCACCCTTGTTTGAACACTAATATAAGGTCTGATGTGCGGACGCAGCAATAAACGTGGCCAGCTACTGGGCCCATGTGGTATAAATAATGATAAATGTATCATCACAAATAGAAAAAGAAGATAAATAGTAGAACAAACATAAAGAAACTCACCGATCCCTATCCCTTCCGCGATCTCTCTCCCGTCTATCACCTCTATCCCCTCTCTCTCTCCTCTCCCGGTCCCTATCCCCCCTCCTATCTCTATCCCTATCCCCTCCTCGCCTCTCTCTCTCCCTCTCCTTCCTGTCCTCCTCCTGCTTGTCCTCGGGCGGCGGTTGGCTCGCGTTGAAGGGAGGCGGCGGCTCTGCTATGTTGAAGCCTGGCGGTGGTTCCGCAGAGTTGAAGGCTGGTGGAGGTTTTGATAGGAGCGCTTGGATCTGTTTAGGAGAGTACATTATGATTATATAGATGCTTCAGTCGGATTTTTACAAATGTGAACCATGCTATGTGTGATGTGAATGATGCCTCTGGTGTTGCAATGTCCATAGGCAGCGGTGACCACGTAACATCAGGCGGGCCGTTAGCTGGTTTGCTACCTTCAGTGGTATAAAAAAAAACTGCTGCAGTGAAAAGATTTGCTATTTAAATTATGTCTATGATAATATGTAGTTTACCTCCTTGCTGCAGGTAAAGCGACTACTACTACTTACTACTGCTACTTGTAATTATAAAAATATTTAAAAAGAAATTCTGAGTGAACAATGTTGAAATATTTTGTTACCCCAAACAAAATCAAACAATAAATTAATCTTTTTATTCTAGTCAATTTTCGTTCAGTACATTTGAACTTGGTTAATGAGAATAGTTTAATTTTCCATATTACAATATACTTTAGAGAATGAGAGTTTTGTAGAGACTTGCTGCTTTAGTCACCCTTTTTGATTTGTTTAGTGTATTCCTAAATGAAAGATAAACTCTGTTCTTGAGTCTCAGCTTAAAATATAACGATTAGATCAATAGATACGAAATTATAGTTCTTGAATCAAGTAGATTTAAAGTCTATGATACTGTAACACATGCTAGTTACAATTCACACTACTGCTTACCTTCTCACGGATAAACTAAGACAGAAAGAAAGAAGAAATGTTAATAAAAGAATTATATATTTTGTTAAAATATATGAAATGACTAGCGAACTATTCACTACTTCGTGCGCGTGGCTTATTTCACTCGCGTTAAGTTTCGTCTTTGGTTACAGTAGTGCGATTCTCTAAAATGCAAACTCGAAAACGAGTCTCACTCAAATGGCCGCCCTCACTTCGATAACGAACCCACTAGACCTTGGTTTAGTGTTTGCTCGCCGTGGTGACGTAACCGGCGTGATCGTGTTTAACAGAATATCATTTTGTAATTTCACTGCGGATTCAGCTTTTGAATTACGAAGTGAGGCTTAGAGAATTGCACTCCAGCTCCACTCCCGTGTGTCGTAGCGTGATGTTATATAGCCTGTTACTCAGTGATAATGGAGCCTTCTAACAGCAAAAGAATTTTTGAAATCGGCCCCGTAGTTTTTAAGTTTATTCGTTAAATACAAAAATACAAATCATTTCTCTTTATAATATTAGTGTAGAATTATAGATAGTGGAGTGTAGTGTAACAGCCTCGGTAGCCTAGTGGTCCTAAGCCGACTGCTACGCTAGAGGTCTTGGGTTCAATTTCCAAGTCTAGCAAAGAGTGTTATTGGGTTTTTCTATGAAACTCTCAGTAGCAGGTCGGAGTTCGGATTTAATTGTGCTCTGTTAATGGCTATAGGCTCGCTCCCTATTACATGGGACCTGAACATATCGGCGTACTGTGGATGTACATTGGTACAGCTCTGCCGAACCCTTCGGGGAATACAGACTTGATGGTGTGTTAAAAAAACTTCAATAATTTGAATTACCAGGAAAATGTTAACAAACCTCGAACTGTCACTTTGATAATGACATTTCTTTATTAAGATTTGTGATCTCGAATCAGATTTTTAGGATTAGAAAGTGTTGATAAATAAGATGAGTACGTACTTGATCGGGTAGTAACGCGGGCGGCGGTCCACTCGAGTCGTTAGCGTCGTTGCTGAGCTCGTCACCGTGGTTGTCTTCCGTGTCCAAGTCCATCGCGTCGTCGCTGTGATGTGCGTCACCCGACCTCTGTATACGAGAGGAATAGTTTTAATTTTGTCATTAACAGTAATGATATTATAGTTCATTGTGATGAGCTGATGTTGTTCATCATTCTTGTAAATTCATCATCGTATCAACCGCACGAAAAATGAAAAAAAAAAAAAAAAAAACAATGAATGGGAATGCTGGACATAGGCCTCCCCCAAATATTTCCAAAAAGACCGGTTGGAAGCGGTTTGCATCTAGCAGTCTTAATCATGTTGTTAGTCCGTCCACCGTTATTAGAGTTAGGTTAGAAGAGTTTACACTGCTCTAAACTTTAGAGTAAATATGAAGTTTCTCGCCCATTTTTCTCAAAACGAAACTACCTTTTAGCATGTTAACTACATTCAATTCTTTTTTCTTGTACTTTTTTTTTGTTAGCCTATTTTGTGCCTCTCCTGGGGAAAGGCTTCCGTCCACTCCAGTCCATTAATATGGTTGGATGAAAATCCAACCATATTAATTTAAATTATCATTCTGTCACTGTCACCTTCTACCAATGTGATAGGGATGCAATGATATTCTAAACACATTCTGTGTTAAATATGTTTCGTGATTTTGGTGGAAGTGGCCCTAAATTATTTATTTCATTAGTTTAATTGCAATAAATGATTCTGATTTTAGGTCTAAAGTTGGTCTGATGAGCGATTATTAGTCGCTGTGCTGACCTGGTGCTGTGCGTGGTGCGGCGCGTGCAGCAGCGGCACGCCGCCCACCAGGGCGCCCACGCCCAGCAGCCCGCTCAGGAACCCGCCCACCATGCCTGCAACATAACCAACACAACTCTTTAAAACCTACATTTCACAAAACCTATACAAAATGAACTAGAAAAATATCAACATAAATTCACAGAACAATTAAAACACTAATGCAGAGGTTCCCAACCTTTTTCATTCCGCGGCGCACTAATTAGTTTAGAAATTTATCATGACGCCCCAGGGGGGAGGGGCGTCTGTCACACTCTTACTGAATAAAAACAAGCAAACAACGCGCATTCTGCGTACTTTAATTCTATAATAGCATGAATTTTATTATAATGTTAATCAATCATTTGAATACAGTTTTGTTCATTTTTTTTATTGAATTATTTTTTGAATTTCAGAGATTCTACATACTTTCTTACGGCGCCCAGGTTGAGAAGCTCTGCACTAATGTATGATCAGCAACAAATGTCGATTAACTATATTACTTTTACATCATTTAAATAGACACGAAATAACACAATTCACTGCTATTCAGAATTTTCATGCAATACCTATGAGTTCATTTTATCTTATTTATTGAACAATTTTCTTATTTTCTTTGATATTGTACTCAATAATAAGGATTAAAAAATCTGTAATGTTAATCTACCTATGTTGCTGACATAAATAAAATGAATAAAGAGTCCTTACCCGGTTGTGATAATGTCTGCGGCGGCAAGCCGGGCGGGAACCGGAGCAGCGGGCCGGCCGGCGCCAGCCCCGCCTCGTTCTGTAGAGCTGCGACAAACGCTGACGCTAAGACGATGTATTAGATTATATAACTGCTACTTTCAAATACCAATCCTTCGTTATTACAGTGCTGTTGTCGCTGTCGTTAACAATTTGACCAATTTTGTACAAATAAATGCTTAATGATCATTACTCATTGTAACGGTAACACTCTGACACAGCAAAAATAAATTTTGAATTTGGGAACTGATGTCTTATATAGTTTAGTGCATGACAAATAGCCATTAACACCATATGTTTTAAATTCATAGATTGTCATTTGGTGTTTAACCCAAAAAAACCTAGTATACCTAGATACATAGATTTATTAACGTCCAGATGCCTAGAACGCGCTGTCCAAATGCTTCAAATTCAAAGACACCAAAATGACGTCTTCGTTCGTTAGCCCCGCCCACAGGCCACCATTACGCGACTGACGTTCAAAGCGCGTCTACATTATAAATCGCAGTTAAAATAATTGAAAAAATGACTGTTTGTGCGGTGAAATCGTGTAAAAACTACACTCCAAAAAAAGACAAGGATACGAACATTACTTTTCACAGATATGTTTGCAATTTTATGATGAATTTCTACGTATTTCATTGAAAATATTACGCAAACCATAATAAAAACAAAACGACTCCATAATATTTGAGTATTGCCAAAGTATGAAATATTTTTACCCTTTTTTTGTGCTGCGATATTTTAATATTGTAAAATGTTACGAAATCAACATTATTATTAACAAAAAAAATGGTGTCAATGGTTGCCAGGGGTATGAAATACTTTAACCATCTCTTATAATACTGCGATATTATTGCATCAAAATTGCTTCAGCAGATATCTATACAGATATTTATACATACACGTTATGAATTAAAATTGAAACTAAATAATGCGCTTTCTTCAAATTAATAAATTTAGGTTAATGTATGTTTTGTTCGTTCGCGTGGCTTTATTCATCCGCCTTAAGTTACGTTTTTGAATACTGCTTCGCTCCCGTAAGTCGTAGCGTGATGTTATGCCTATAACCTTCCTCGATAAATGGGCTATCCAACAAAAAAATATTTTTTCAAATCGGACCGGTAGTTCCTGAGATTAGCGCGAACAAACAAACAAACAAACTCTTCAGCTTTATAATATTAGTATAGATATGTCAACATGAATAAAAAAACTGCCTGAATTTTCCCATATTTTGGGGTAATCATTTTGGTCTGGTATTAGAAAACGTCACGCACACTAATGCAGTAACGATAATAATACACATGCGGTGGGCGGTCTGGTCGCACACGCGCATCACAAAATGCATTCTATTAGAACGTTGCGATTTGTACGGTACACTCTATCTGGACGTTAATAAATCTATGCCTAGATACCAGGCCTAGATCATTAAAACGATGTGCAATCAGATATTAATGTAAACTTTGAAGACAATTCAAGCAACACGATCATGAAAATACGAGCGAAAATTAGTTTAATCTATGCATTGACTATCAGTAACTACTAGTAATTGGGGAGTAATAATAGAGTAATAATGTAATAATTACCAGGCACTCCGCTGGGCAGGTTGGACAGGTTGGGTATGCTCGGCGGCCTGATGCCGGGCGGCAAGCTCGCGCCCAGCCCGGGCGGGAGCCCTGCTGGCAAACTGTGGGACAACACCAGCTATTTAATCTTTAGATGTTAAGAATATCTTATCTCGCGCTAAATGTGTTTAAATTATCATACTGTATCTGTCACCTTCTAAAGCCTCCTCTACACGTCTGCAGATGCGTCCGCGGACGCCCGCAGATGCATCCGCAGATGGATCACCACGAGCTGTCCACACGTCTGCAGGTCGATCAGTCTAGGTTCATTGTCGACAGACGCAACACGCTCGTTTAAAAATGGATATTGAGACCATAGCTGCCGTAGCTATTTATTTATTTAGTACTTTTAACTACTAATTGAAATAACTACTAATCGAATTAATTGAAATAAGTAAACAATTGAATTAGGTGTAAGTATTAAAATAGTAGGTACACTTGCATCATTTTTATTTTTGTGGTATTTATTTTTGGGTTTCCACAAACAGTTTTCAGCTTGATATAGCTCAATAAACCTAAAAGTTTCCTCGGGGCTCATATTATTAGCTTTTTTAACAAAAATTAAACCGCAAGACGCACGCGTGCACTCTCAATTACAACACCGATTAAACTGATGCGTCGCCAGACGTGTGGACAGACAACGGACGTCCGCGCCGAAACCCTTTGATCTGAGCCACAAAAACCGACAACAATCGGATTCGAGGCGGACGCGTCTGCGTGCGTCTGCGGACGTTAAATACCTACAACAGATGCACAAATTACGCCCTCTACACGTCTTCGGACGCATCCGCAGATGACGTCCGCGGACGCATCTGCAGACGTGTAGAGGAGGCTTAACAATGTGTGTACAATGATCTTCTAAATACGTTTAGCCACTAAAAGTGTTTAGTAATTTTGGTGAAAATGGGTCTAAATATAATAAATGAAACATACTATTAAGATATTGTTGATATGTTTTTGTATGAGTGAATTCAATTTTACCTTGTGAAAAGTTTGAAACCGCAGCAAAAATGATGTATTAATTGGTTAACATAATAAATAGTAACACTAACCCTGGTGGTGGTAACCTAGTGATATTCAAAGCAGGGCTGCCCCCTGCAGCTAGGCTGCTAGCCAGCGTGCCCGCCATGCCGGCGGGGGGCAAGCTTGGGGGCAAGCTTGGGGGCAGGCTAGGGGGCAAGCTCGGGGGCAGACTGGTGGGCGGCAGCGGCAGCCCGCCCAGCGCGCCCGGCGCCGGGATGCCCAGCATCGACATGTTCTCCATCATCGACTTGGGCAGGATCTGTACACAAAGATGTGGTTGCATTACAGAAATGTCTTATTATTTTTACTGTTATTCGCAAATAAACAACGTATGACTGGCTTCGGGAATAGGTTGTAAGTAAGGGTCAATTCACATCAAGACGCAATGTGACGCGACGCTGCGCGCATTTTTCAATAGAGCTACTTAATATATAAATTTATTTACTACACGAAAAGATACACATTTCATTGTTTGACTTCAGAATATGTTGCACCTTTTCACAATGAAATAAGGTGCAGCGGGACAATCTCGACTCGCTTTTTTCTGCAGTCGAGATTGCCCCGCTGCACTATTATGTATCTTTTTGTTTATTAAATAAAGTATGTATTTTGAGTAATTCTATTAAGAGGTACGCGCAGCGTTGTGTTGCGTTTCGGTGTGAAGTGACCCTAATGTAATAATAAAAATGTATCCTATAAAACACTTTAAACTATATGATTTTTATAGAAAAACTGTGTGGAGTTTAGTTGGCTAAGATTTTTGTAAAAAAAAAAACAGAGTGTTTTAAATAAATATTAGTGTGTATACGAGGTGTATGCACGTGGGAATAGAGAATGTGTATGTTCGTACCCTGGGCGGCAGCCAGGGCGGCAGCGAGTCCTCGTCGACGGCCCCGCCGTCCTCGAGCGCGTCGAGCGACAGCGCGCCCAGCGCCCAGCGCGCCTGCAGCGCCGCCCACGGCAGGTACGACACGCCCAGCTCCGCCTCCCAGTAGTCCTTCCACTCGCGACCCTTCACGCCGCGACCCGGCGCCCACGCCACCTGCAACACACACACATATTCAAACATCTACCAATATTTTACTATTAGCTAACAATAATTTCTCTCTTGTTCCAAGTTACTTGAATAACATCTTATATTTTATTCTTCAGCAAGTAACACAAATTCTAAATAATCTATTAGAGAAAAATGAGATATTTTAATAAAGAATGTTTACCCACAGACAAAAATGACATTAAATCCATAATCCTCTCACTTAACATATTATAACAAACCATACCGTTATCTCCTTGGAGTGCAGCTTGTGCCGGTTGAGCTTGGCGATGGCCTTGGCGGCGTCGCGTCGTCGCTCCATGACGACGAAGGCACAGCCGCGCGGCGCGACCACGTCGATGGCCGCCACGCCGCCCACGCCGCCGAACAGGTCCGACAGCTCCTCCGGCGTCGCCAGCTTCGACAGGTGCCCCACCCACAGCGTGGTGCTGCATACTGGGGAAAACAAAACAAACATTATGTAGTCTAGCAGTTGTATCAGAGTTAGAATTTGTGGCCGATTAAGAATGCTTTTCCACCAGAGATGTGATATACAACTATGCTGCGAGGATATCATAGCTAAGCTGTGAAACTATGTGACTAAAATGTGCGAGTAAAATGCGCAGCTCGAGCTATGCGATGTATCGATAATAGGGAAGCAGCAAGCATAGCTACACCCACTCGCGACCATCCATAGCACACATCCATAACACGCATCCTTCCATATAAAAAATATATATTAGTTAAATCCGTTTTCACCAGTGCTAAGCTATGTGCACTAATGAATATGATTGGTGGATATCAAACGCATCCATAGCAATGTAACATATCACATCTCTGGTGAAAAAGCACCCTAATTGCAATAAGCTCGCCCTCTATTACATGGGGTGTACATTGGTTACAAGTCTGCCAAACCCTTCAGGAAATATAGGCGTGATGGTATGTGTGTGTTAGTCTAGCGACACATCTTCGAAGGCGGCGTTTAAGATATTTTAAAACTCATGTACAAAACTCACCACTAAGGTTTTCCTTCTTGATTGGTGGCAGACCTTTCTTCTCTCTCTCTCTTTGCTTTTCTCTTTCTGCTTCCCGCTCTTTGTAATTCTTTTCTCTGTCTTTGTCCCTGTCTCTGTCCTTATCTCTGTTGGAAAAAAAATAATAATTAAAAATCCATTTGGGATTATATTAACTACTAATTAAATTTATAAATGTGTACTACATTTATAAATTTACTGACTTTGGCAACAATACCTGTTATCACAAGAAAGTTTCTGAGACTTTTTATCTCTCAAATCACGGCAAAAGGACAAGTGGTAAGCATTTCAGTGTGACAAAGTATAATGGTGGACATTTAACCCTTACTTATCCAAAATGTACTATTTATCCTTTTCATATCTTCTTCTTATCTTTTATAAATCTCACCTCTCTCTATCTCTATCGCGGTCTCTATCCCTCCTGCGACGCGGTGACCGCGACCGCGACCGCGACGATCTCCGCCGGCGACGCGGCGACTTTGACCGCGACCGGTGCCGCCGGGACTTCGGCGACGGACTATTGAGAAAAACGCTAAATAAATAGGTGAACTTTTTGTTAGTATAATGGAAGTAAGAAATGTGAGTGAAGCATAGTGAAACATAAAACACACATACAGTATGTGGGTGATATAATATAAGGTGTTACCAAAATATCTGCTACGGATTAAATGGGAAGTAGTATTGTGTTTATAGATTACAATAGTAAAGATAAATTATTGATAATGTGTCATATTTTTTTTTTTAATTTGTGAACCGCTTTATGCAGACTAGAGTCAATGTTTATTAAATTACTTTATTTTCTCAAATTGAATTAACTATTCTGGGGTATGAAATTTCTTCACTATTGTAATCTTTAAACACAATACTACCTCCCATTAAATCCGTGGCAGATATTTTGGTAACACCTTATACACGGTGAATTTTAAAGCGTTGCAAAGCTGCAACGAAATGATTTTGTTTTGGTAGTAGAATCGATTAATAAATATCTTTTTTATGTAAATATAAAAATGGCAGATTTGCTATTGTGAAAAACTAAACTCGAAAGCTACCTCAATCCAATAGTAACCACTTCAAATAGGTACCTTGCGTAGCGGTCGAGACTCGAGCGGCAAGGGCGGCGCGGCGCGGCGCGAGCGCACGGTCGATACCCTTGCGCGTATCAACAGCTGATTTGCTGATTTTTAGTTAATTTAATGGAACACAACACTCAAGAAGTTAAACCAATTTTCCCTTCATAAACGGCAGCGCGGCGGCGCGCGCGCAAGGTCGATACCCTTGCGCGTATCAACAGCTGATTTGCTGATTTTTAGTTAATTTAATGGAACACAACACTCAAGAAGTTAAGAAAATAATTTCGTGATAAGAAGATAGTAACGTATCTTAGGCGTATTTAAAAAATTGGAATGAACTTATTTACAATGATTTCAATTACCTAACCTATTATTAATGTTTACTATTTACAAAGTACTTACCTACACTTCCCGGTGCTGCAGTAGGTAATTGTTCGAAGTGTAAGCCACTACGTTCCACACACAAACGAGCACGTTTTAGTGAATTTGGTTTTAGTTTTAATAATGTGTCTCTGTCACTTCTAATCACATCGAAAGCGTTCACTATCGCAGTCACTAACGCGTCCCGAGTTTCGTATTCATCGCGATATACCAGGCATTTTAGCTCCGACCACAAGAAGGAGTCCAATGGAGTCAAGCAAGTCGGAGTAAAGTCGTCGAGCAGTAGACTCATTGTAATCCGCCCTACCGTACAGGTGCACCATGGCGACATACTCTAAATTACCGAAATTGTAGTTTTTGTCCATTTTTGTTTACTTCAACTTACAAGTACAAGGTTCGCGAGGCAACTGAGCGACGTGTGCGCGGCGCAACACAGCGCGGCGCGGCGCCGGCGCCGGCGCGGCTCGGCGCCTTTCTTCTTATCTTTTGTTGCGAATGGCGAGAGTGCAAGTAACGCGCAAGTTTACACCGTATCACGAGGCGCGAAAGCTTATTTTTCTCTGAACATTAAATTTTTCGCTTTTTCCTTTGTGGGCACCGCGCGGCTTCTAGTTTATACTGTATCACCAGACGCGAGAGCTTATTTTTCTCTGAACATTTATGATTAGGTTTTTCCTTTGTCGGCAGCACGTGGCTGCGCGCGAGTTTGGAATACTACCTACGTTACGTCTGTGTGTGTCTACCGTGTGTAACTATTGTAACTCACGCTTTCGAGTTAAAAAATCTTTTTTTTATTATTTTAAAATAAAAATATGTTTATTTTTTAAGTTTAACTCTATAATCCATTAATACTACTGAGGGCAAATCGATCTGCCGCGGCTTTGCAACGGTTTAAAAGTCGCCGTGTATATTATGACTATATGCCACATTGAGTTTTAGAAACAGTACATAAAGTTTCGTGTTTCGTGGGACAGTTTCTGAAAGTCGATGTGCCATAATAACTACCGAATACTAAATGATTGATTTAAATAATAAAAGTTTCATGTTGTGATTGCTTTGTTAGTAGAAAAAGCAGAAGAAAAGCATGCATAAGATAAAGCAATAAAAAAAGTATTGAAGCACAATATTTGACACTGGCTGGTGACTATGCTACCAAAAGACGAAAATATTACCCATTTTGCAGTGAACTAGCTTTTATCTTTTTCTTATATTAGTATAAACTACAAAGTCCCGCTTGCGCCGGCCAGTGTCATCTTTTAGCTCTGAGATAGTTGCTAACACAAGCTTATTAATTTTGAAAATCAATCTTGTGTTAGCAAACTGCGTGGATGAAGAGAAAAGCAGATATTTACCTAGAATCATTAGCATCAGGTATTTCTATGACTTGTGGGCCAGTCTCCACAAATTCTATGTCAGACTCCACCATGTCATCTTTAGGGTCATTCTGCTTCTGTGAATCTTGTTGTGATCCCTGAAAACATAAGGAAATATTAGTTTACAACGAACAAACTCCTTACTAGCCAATCCTTCTTTAGTAAGAGTTAAACTTACAGGGGGGAGATGGGAAATTCGTAAAAAAAATCTTACCATAAATGGAAGACCTTGATTTTGATTTTGTTGCATTTGTAGATCAGACATCATAGGCATCAGATTCTAAAACAATCAAGCGTTTATTGATTGTTAGATATATTAATGGACTTTATGGACCACCAAAACATACAATGTGAATTGCAAAAGACAGTTTTATGTAGTTTTAGTATTTTTAAGTTATAGATTGTGTGTGTGAAGGATTGCCAGTCTTCTTTAGTCTTTAGGACTCAATTTAACCCTTTAGGTATAAGCAACGTGCGTGTTATACAGCCCAGATTACAATAAAGCAGAGAGGAGAGATGTCCCGTTAACAACCAATAGGCGTTTGCCGTTTGTGTGGTATTGCATTTAAGATACGCATTGAAATGTGACAATAACACAAGCCAATTGCTTGTACAGAACATCTACTATCTCCGCTTTAATGGAAACCGGGCCTACTTGAATAAAAGCCAAAGCAATTAGAGTATTCTGTTTAATAATTAATCAAATGGCACTTACAGGTATCTGCATCCCAGTCATCATCTGCATTTGCGCCTGCAAGCTTTGCAGTTGCCTCATGATTTCAGGATTTGTTAGTATACTGAAACAATAACATAACAGAAACATTAAAATAAACATTAAAGATAAGATAAGTGTTATCAGTAATATGCGTAATTGGTAGTATATTATATAGTAGCATTGATTTCAGCTGTTGACACCACCAATCAATTGACTTACTTTATATGAGTTGTTAAAACGTGATTCCCAAGTAGATTTTAAGTGGCAATAGAGTGTTGTGGCATCATTTATTTGCCTACTCAATTGGATATTTATTGATTTCAAAGCAACAAAAAATTAGATTTTTCAATTAAATGAAAGTTTAAATAAATTGTTTTTAAGTCTTGGTATTATTGGTTGATGTTATCAGCACCCGAATTTTAATGTGCTGCAGTATACAGGATGTTTTTATTTTCACAGACTTGCAACAAAAGGCTAGTATTAGAAAAATATGCAATTTGTTTTTTAAAAGAGCCTTCTTTTTATGCACTGAGTAAAATAAAAGCGCATTCTCATTAGCCGTTAGAGCTCGGTTTTGGGGTGCGGGAGATTTCTGTTCACGCATGTCAAAGGGACCGCATGCTGTGATCATTTTCATTAATCGATAGGGCGTCATATTGGGGGTACGGGAGTTTTGTTTTTTACACCAACCGATTAATTTAATTGATTGTTAGGCCGCGTACGAGGAATACCCGCATGCACTATTTCAAGCGAGATATAGATAGCCTGCTTTCAATAGTCGATAGCCAGTATTCGGGGATTGCCCACCTGCTGGTTAACAACAAGTTAACGACCAATGGAAATGCGCCTTTAATGACTTTAGTACTGATAGTTACCTTCCCAAAGCATCGGCCGGGTTCTGCTGCGCGGCGACGTGTGCAGCGTGCGCAGAGTGCGAGGTGTGCGACGTGTGCGAGCTGTGCGTGCTGTGCGTGCCGTGCGTGCTGTGCGCGCCCGCCGGCTCGGGCGGCGCCTCGTCCTCGCTCTCGTACTCGAAGTCGTTCAGCAGCTTCCGGTTGAACTTCGCAGGCTGGCTTGACGGTTGATCCTGGAACTGATGGGAGGATTTTGTTATTATTTAGGCTTTAGAAATAAGCTAACGTTCTAAGTGATCCCATTAGCTAAAATTATTCTATGTGTAAAGTCAGATCAATCTGTGTGTGCTAAATTTTAGCTAATTTCGTTCAGCCGTTTTACGTGTGAGAGAATAAACAGTCGTCCATACATCCTCACAAACTTTCCCATTTATAATAATAGTAAGAAGGTGGAAGTCAGATTTGGCAATTTATATAGTGCAATCAACATAATTAAAATTGTTAAAATACGAAAACTAAACTATTTTTGAAGTCAGTGGATATTTCATACTATTTTTTCCCTTCATAGTAAATCACTACAGAGGTGTTCTCTTCAGTTGTGAAGGTGTTATCTCCTAACATTATTGCTTATTTAACAAATTGTTTTACCATTTTTATAACATCACAAGTTCAGCAAGGTCAAGAATCAAGACATGTTGATAAGAAAGATTTATTGAGTGTTATAGAATGTCAAGTTGCTTTTAGTACATAATTATCTTTACAGAATTAATGAGAAATATTTCAAGTTATTCACATTTACTTGTTGTGTTTTTTACCTTGTGGTCTTTTTAATGAGTTCATTTATCATTTATCATAATTTAAATTGAAACACAAATTTAAATTAATTTTTTGAACAGGTACTTTTATTATGGGTTTTTTTTTATTTTGTACAGCTAAAATACCAGTCTCTGTGAAGGGACATTATTTGATAGCATTATGTGACAATGCCCCATTCCTAAAATACCCGAAAGGAACTGTACCTTAAAGGTGCAGTTACACATGCTCATTACTATCATGCTCAAAGCAAGGAAACTCATGTAACTTTGATTTTTGCATGGTCCAATTAATTTGAGCATGGTGTTTTTGAGCATGTATAACTGTACCTTAATACTTGAGTGATATTTACCTGATCACCCATAGGTGTAGAAGATTGTGGAGTATGAAGTGGAGGTGGTACGGGTGATATCTTGCTGTCTGACGCATTGTGACTGATGTTCAAACTGCTCCCTGAAATATGAAATGTAGAAAATTATTGCAAGAAGAAGAAATATTGATTTTGTATTCATAATATTCTCATTGAAAAAATACAGAAGAACCTCAATTATGTGAATGCTGACTTAGTTTATCATGAATGTTAGCACAAATTTGTTGCTTGCTCCTTCTCAAACGGCTGCAAGACATACTTTTTTAACAGATTTCAATGTTAATATGAATGTCAAAATTTTAATAGACTGTACTGATTTTCTGTGAAAAGATATTGGTTTGTTTGATCTTGTCCCAAAAAACCCACATTTTAAATATTCGAACTTTTGATTATCAGAACTAGTCTTGGTCCCAATAATTTTGGATAATCGAGGTTCTACTGCATGCAGAGAAGTGCACTGAAGTGTATAATTATAATATCTTATCTCTTTATGTTTAGATATGCATTCTTAATTGCTACTGTGGAATTTATTATTACCAATTGTTTTGTTTGTAATGATAAAATCGCAAATGCAGACCAGCTTAAAAATAAAACTACTGAAAATATTCAGCAACAGTTTACAGGTTGCTTGATACGGGTGCAACAAAATTTTATAAGAGTTCACGAAAAGAAGAAACAGTCTTTTAAGTTGGCTGTTTTTTTAGTGGCTAATTGAATTCATAGTAATAAGAATTAAAGATTTTAACAGTGCCTCTTACATGGCATTAACCCGGCCACTTATCAGGCCCAAGTTATTTAAATAGCTACAAATGTAGCATCGAGAACAAAAGATGGCAAAAGCCAGTCCGCCTTTGTACAGTGTATTTTATACATTCTGTGCATAAAGTTGAATAAATAAATAAATAGTAATACAATGATAGTACCATTAGCAGTATTGTTTTGCTGCTGCTGTATTTCTTGATGTAGAGGATGGTTAGGGTCTGCCATATCCAGCAGTGGCTGAATGACTTGTGGACTGAACACATTGTTCTTTTGCCACAGATTAAGTACTCTGATGATGTTGCGCTGAAATTAAAATTATTATTTTTTTATATGTAAGACATAGATTAGACTGGAATAGTAGTCATTCAGATTAGTAGTAAGTTATTCTTATTGTTTATTCAAATTAGATTTTTTTCGAAAACTTGTTGGATTTATAATATTAATAAATATTAGGAAATCATGTTTGATTTTTTAATCTACCACTAACAAATAACAGAACACAAAGCTTAATGCATTGTGACTGAAAAATACCACAAAATCTTGACTAGAGCTTTACTTTATCACAAGCTGAAGTAGCTGCGCTACTCCCAACAACATTATACATAGATAAGAGAGGGACAGATTATAACCTAAAACAGTAATTTTATGTAACTAACCTTATCTTCAGGAGGGCATCTGAAGAGGTTTGCAAATGTTTGTTGCATATTCTTTGCAAATCTTGGCGCGAACACATCCTTGTCTTGACCGAACTGATGCCGCGACTGTCTCACTATTGAATCTATCACGTAAAGACCAGGCACTTTGTACTCTGGCTTGCATTTTTGGATGAACTTTTCAACACTGTGCACTACATGTTTGTAAAACTTTATGGCCTTTATAGCACCCCTGGTGATTGCACTCATCTTCGCCTTTGATATAGGCGGCTTGTTGTCGTACAACGCGGATAACTGTAAGAAAAATTTTGTTAATAAGATGCCACGGAACAATTTGTTCGATACGAAACTAAGAAACAAGAATACCTCCGCGTTGAACGATTTAACTTCCGGCATTTCCATTTTGGTTTGTTAGTCTCCTTCACTGTTATAATTATAAAACTACACCGCCATTATAGCGTAATTGCGAAAAGAAAACCATTTTCGGTGAAGAATCAACATGCTCAAAATTACAAAATGGCGTGTACAGAAGATGTTGTCTATGGATGGGTAGCATGAGTTGAAGCTCGCGTTCGGAAATAAAATCCTCTGCTGCTATAATGATGCAATGAGGCAATGAAAATGGTAAAGTTGCCGAAAAAAAACTACACCACTATCAAAAAAATACTATTTCATGTGACTTTTCATTGGTGACAGCAAAGCTGAAAGTGAAATTGTACAAAAACATTTAGGCGAACGTTTAGAATACTTCAACACAACATTACATGAGACAAAATCGCTATATCGACCAAAAAAAATAAGAAAAGTCTATGCCTGTAGAGATGATGACTAGTTTTAGTTCTTCTTCTTAGCGAATCGATATGTTTACAAGTTTTTCTAAACATCGATTCCAATAAATGCAAGTTGAGAAACAGATTTATTTTCATTCATTTATTTATATAAATAAGTACAATATCTTACAGATGACTCCAAAACAATGTTATACACAGAATATAGATATTATTTTTAACTTTTCCGCTATGAAAGCACATTATTTTACTTTAATTTTTTTTTGTTGGAGACAACGACGTACTTCAATGTACTTCTCTATTCCTATATGTAATTAATTATACTTCTTCTTCTTCTTTTGTTATTGATTGGTAAATCCTTTTTATTTTAATTACTTTATAGTACTATAAAGACATTTATAATATAAGATTCTGATTCTGATTTCTGATTTTATAATGTGTAACTGTGTAGTATAGACTCAGACTCAATTTGTATGATTGTTTATTCTAAACCTAAAATATTTTGTTTTGTACGCCATTATATGGCAAAACATGCAGATCCAACTGTTATTTTAAGACCTTGCACAAATTATTTGATGTATACTCATGTTTTTACAATAAATACATATTCTATTCTATTCTGACAGCAGCCAATCTGTACGGAGACTACCTACCATATTTCATGCGAACTTGCTTATGAAATATTAAAATGTATTTGTAATAATGTATAGGTGTGGAAGTAGTACGTTCATGAATGTCTTTCTTCACTCAAAAAGTCAAGAGCAAATGGAAGGAATTGGGGGAGGCCTTTGCCCAGCAGGGGGAGAGTACGGGCTACGTGAAAAAAAAAAGTAAGGTAAGATTGACCTACATTAACATTTCTCCTTCATTATTGTTATGCTCTGTTAGCTCTACAATTCGTGCCTTTAATACGAATCAAGGAATCAACATATTTATTTTTTCCTAACTGTAAATCGAGTTACTCGATTGCTACAACTGTTAAGACTGTAACATGATGCATCACTAAATTGTTATCGCACGAATGTAAATTGTAATGTCATTTTTTTGACAGATAACTCAGTACTCTCACAACTGACAACAGTTTGTTTGGTACTTTGCCAATTCAATTCATTGTTTTGGTTTAGTGTTAATTTATATTGTTGTTGTGGAAACAATTAGTTTGATATTCCAAAAAAAAATATTGCTTTAATTATTTTTAATAAGCATTTATGTAGAGACTGCTTCTGTAGTGTGTTGATAACTATAGCTCATAACAAATATCTTTTATCAATAAAGCTATTGGGTAATAGTTTTGAAAAGTAATTATGGCTGATGAGTACGCGGCTGTGAAGCGTGGTAAACTAATTTTCAAAGGAGAAAAACCCAAGTAAGTGTTGACTATATTGGTGTTCACTGTAAAAATAAACATAACCTATTTGAATATTTCAATTTGTTTAGGCAGCTATGTTACAAAGTATCAATGTACGTTAGAGAATAATACTCTATTTACAACTAATTTATTTCTTTCATTAATTTTGTTAAATTCCAATTTAGAAACGGAGCCATATAACCTTGCTGCATTTTTATATTCCTGCAGAAATTAACTTTAGTGGACAAGCCATTTTTGCAAAAATAAACCATAAGAATAGATTTGTATCTAAATTGTTCACATCACACATTTTCAGGGCAAAGAAACGTAAGCATAAGAGAAAAGAAAATTCAGAAGACTCAAACGTAGATGAGGATTCTGTCAAGCATGGAGCTTGGTGGAAGGTAGAGAAGATTGAGGACATAACCGGCTCTATAGCCATTGAGTTTGGAAAAAACTCTTATGTATCAGCTTTAGACAATGGCTTGTTTACTCTCGGTGCTCCACATGGAGATGGGGAAGGTCCCTCTCCAGAAGAGATTTTTACAGCATTTCCCGCTGGAGAGAATAAGTTTGCTTTGAAGTCAGGATATGGGAAATATCTAGGAGTTTTGAAGGACACGGTGGTTGGAAGGTCTGATGCTGTGGGAGCTATGGAGCAGTGGGAGCCTGTGTGGCAGGAGGGTGAGATATCTATTGTATTATTTTTATGGAATTTTTCTAACATAGTATAGCTATTTTCCATTCCATTCAGTAAAATGGTTTGAATGCTCTCCACGAAGCTACTAATGAATTCAAAATTCATTATGGTTTTATATTATTGAGACAGATTTTGGCAATTTTGCCATATATTGAGATGCTATAAGTATACTAAAATGCCACTGTGGCATACATACACAATAAAAAAGTGGATGAATTGTAATCTATCAGTTATATTATTATGAGATAAGTTAACTGAAACTTATAAATCTCAACTTCCTTTCGCCCAATAGTGCAGCTATTTATTTAGTTGTTACAGAATTATGTTTAAATAATTCTAATTCATATTGAATCCGCAGGGAAAACAGCGATCTTGAGCTCTCTCAACAAGTTCATGTCTGTGGATCCTGAGGATGATGCGGTGATTGCTCGGAACACTGCAGCCGGGGACAATGAGTTTTGTAACATCCGGAGCAATAAGACCAAGGAAATCAACAAGTCTGTGTTACCTGATGAGGAGCAGGCTGATTTGTCGCAGGTTGAAGTTAACTATGTGTGAGTATAATTTTGTCAAACAAATCAAGGATTTTGTGGCAACCATTTTATTCACAGCAGGGCGCGATACACTTCGGGACGAGCCGGGCCGGTCAATTTCATAGCGAACGATAGTGCAAAGGGAATCCTATACTACCAACGCACATAGAGGGCAAAAATACCTGTGAGGGACATTCGCGGTGAGGGCAGCCGCTGGCATCATGGTCTTTATTGCTTCGCGGTCAAAAAGACTGCTCTGCCCCGTCGTTTGCAAAACGCCTAATAGAAAATATAGGTGCCCCTCCCCAGACAGAATTTAAATCTATGGCCACATAACCGATTCAATTATTCTTTTTTCAGCAAGAAGTTCCAAAAATTTCAAGACAAAAAACTTCGCTTAAACGAGGGTAGTGTTTCAGAGCTAAAGAAAGCGAAGACAGAGGGCAACCTGCACGAGACATTGTTAGACCGTAGGAGTAAGATGAAAGCAGATCGATACTGTAAATAGAGAAATATTATATTGTAAGACATAGTTTTTATTTTATCATGAGAGACAAATGAACAGACCAATATTTTGTACAGCAATTTTAGAAATCAAGATAATTCTTACCACAAATGATAACTACGAGTTCAGTAATCAATTGTTTAATGAGAACAGTTACATAGTTACAATCAGTAAATCAATGGTAAACAAAACACAATTCACTTTCAAATGTTTTTATTTATTCCTCATGTAATAACCTCCGGTACAATGGCCTAAACGATTTGCGATAATTTGGATACACGGTATTTTACAGAGAAACCATTTACTTAAAATCAGAGAATTTGAATATACTACCTACACGTCTTATATAAAACGATATCTACACCTAAACCTAGTGTTTAGACTAGACATAAAGCTAGTCTATTGGAACATGATTCAAAGTGGCCTCAGCAGTCCAGTCTAAAGTTTGTAGTGTGTGAAGTTATTCTATTTTAGTTTATATGAATGTGCGACACATGTCTAGCGTCAGTCTTTAAGAAATTTACTAAAATTTTAATAATAAGGACTTACACTATGCACGTGTTAAGATTAAGATACTATACATAAATAACAGATAATCTATCTAAACAAATATTGCTAAGGACAGCAGGATGTTAGTAGAGTAACGCTAGAGATGTCTGTAGCACATTCAAGTTACAGATATCCTATGCATTGTGTTCAAAATCAGTCGTCGAAAGGCCATCTGAAGCAGATACCAGACAATTAAGCATTGAATTGTAATACATTACACTAATCCCACCAATGATTGGCTACTGGTTCAAAATAAACATCCACTATCCTTGTTCGAAAGGAAGTTTTCTCCCTCTAGCCTGTTGTACTGTTTCATTGCAAACATAATAATAACATTCGGTGGGCAAATTAATATAATATTCAATATTTTTCAACAGATTTGATATATACTGAGATTGCGCATCTTATTCTTTAAATTATATACTTGTTATATGTTATATCAGAAGAGCATTGCAAAATCATAATATACATACATCTAAAATAAATGCTAAAAATATACACATAAACTTATGTCTACTAAGTTAATAAGACAAATAATGCATATAATGATACAATGTAATGTACTGACCATTGAAATATGAAGCTCTTGAGTGGCCAACCAATAGTGTGAGTAATTTTATATTTACATAATTTAGGAAATAATAATGACAATAATGGAAAAAGTGCAGCCTGCTTTGCATAAATAAAATACAAGGATAGTCAATCATAAGGGCATGTCAAGACTTGATACAAAGAAAAACTACTGTTTATAAACAATACCTGCTTGTTTTATTTTTTACAAAAACGGTACATTTAATTTATACAGCATTCTCATGCGTTCTCACGATACGAGCTACTAATATTTACGGACCAAACAAATACACTGAAATGTTATCATTCATTTCCACATTTTGGCATAATTAAGTGGCAGAACGCCTTTCTTCTACACTAGCATTGTTTAAAACTAAATTATAAAATCGATTGTGGTGCCGTAACAAATAAAAAGAGAAGAACTGAATGTGACAACACTAGAGTTAGAAGCAAGACAAAAGTTCATCTATACACATAGTTTTTATAAACATAACTGTATATATTTCGAGTGTCACAGTTAACGCGATTATCGCCCGCGATAAATATTACTGACGTAATAATTTAATTTCCCTGCTTTAATCACTGTTAATAAATTACATTACAGACCCCTTATGGCTCAAGTATTATATACTAAAGAATTCAGAGAGTGAGTTTGTAAGTTGTTATATAACACAGTAGAACGGGAATATCTGGTATATTTTTAAGGCTACAACATTATAGACATGACACTGGTTCTGGTAAGAAAGTTTATTCAGGAATTGTCACCACTGTCAATTACTTTATTTCAATACTGTCACATTTACAAAATGACGTTCAGGGGCAAAATGTCCAATTCTCAAAATGTACAACGGTGTCAAAATGTCCAATTACCCAAAATGTCCAATGGTCAAAATGTCCAGTTCTCAAAATGTCCAATGGTCAAAATGTCCAACTCCCAAAATGTCCAATCTTTGAGAATGTAGCAAATTTGTTCAGTTACTCATCAAAACGCTTTTTTAATACTTAATACAAAATACTGAAAGAATCTAAATATGTTTTATTTATAAATTACAAATTAAGACCAGAGAAGACCACAACATACCCGAAATCACTATTTTTGTTATCAATTCTTTCAGTATTTTGTATTTATTATTTGTCATAAGTATAAAAAAGGGTTTTGATGAGTTATTGAACAAATTAGCTACATTCTCAAATATTGGACATTTTGGGAGTTGGACATTTTGACCTTTGGACATTTTGAGAATTGGACATTTTGACCATTGGACATTTTGACACCGTTGGACATTTTGAGAATTGGACATTTTGCCCCTGAACGCAAAATGATAGTAAAGTTTAAGGCTTGACCGAGATCTCGGTCTCGGTCTCGGTCTCGGCATTCTCGGCTACAAATCCAACCGAGAAATTTGTCTCGGTTCTCGGCTAATTTTAGCCGAGATTCTCGGTCATGACCGAGATTGTAACTTTATTCGGATCGACATTTGAAGTCCATTGGTGTAAGTGCGTGAGAGAGCTGAATTGTGATTGGTTGAAGTCCCGGCTGGCGAACTGCGGCCGCCTTCGCTCCGTTCGTGCCGTATTTGTAATTGTTTATGTTTACAATAGTATTGAATGCAAGTTTGATTAAACGCAGTAAATTAAAAAATTGCGCCGCCTACTAGCGTAGCAAGTGAACAACTGTTTAGCAATGCTGGAGACGACACTCTTTAAAGGGCGAAAATGCCGAAACATTGTTTTTTTTGTGTTATAATATATGTTATTTAACTTTGATTATTAAAACAGTTAATTTTGTTAAACAGTTAGTACCGAATTAAAAATTTAACAGCATTTAAAAAAAAAACACGCTTTGTCTATTCTCGGTCTCGGCTCTCGGTCTCGGCCGAGATATTATTTTATTCTCGGTCTCGGTCTCGGTCTCGGCCGAGAACGAAAAACCCATCTCGGTCGAGCCTTAGTAAAGTTTTTATCACAAATAAATGGAAATCAAACTCATCAAATATAGAAAACCTGAATGTTTATTCCTAGCTGAACAGACTGTATCGCTAAAAACCCCCAAAAACTTATAAATCAAAAAGACGATAAATAAAATTATTTTCCTGTCTTTGTTCAGTACCAATGTCATGTCCACAGATACAGGAGGTTTACTGAAGGTTCTGTTGACAAACCTCTATTGTGTTGTGAGAGAGCAACAACCAATGTTCTTATACTCAAGAACATTTACTAGCTAAGGTCTAACATCCCTTTGATTTAAACCCTTCATTCCTAATCAAGTCTTTTCCACTTTGCTTATATTGGCCATTTCACTATAATACCTATCCATATAGTCAACATTGACTTATACATTCCTTGGAGTAGTATAAAAATGGAGTGCTAACAGGTCCATACAAATTTTGTCATAATCTTTGCACATTATGAACCAACGTCAAAATTCCGAAAATCTTCTGAATATTAGCCGAAATCAAATCAGAAGATCTACCTACCACGACGACTATAACTCATACGAGTGGGATAGTCTATTTCTAACACTCGTTGCGCTTACTATCATTCACTATATTTCTTCACGTGCATAGAGATCTGTATCCCACTATTCTGAATTCTATCCACAGACAAAAATTTAACACAAAGATTACAAGGTACCGCGAGTAAAATCATTTGCAAAGAATACACTCCAATTTTGGGCAATATTGCCGTGCTGTCAATGTAGCGAGCTCTTAGCACTCCATTAGTTGCGTCATCCACCCTTGCTTCGTCTCTCACAACACACGTGGTGTCCGCTGGGCCGCTAGTCCCGGGCGCCGCGCCCTCAGCTGTGCGCCGGCATGGCCGCGTCGCCCGCGCGCTCCGCTCGCAACCACTCCACGAACTCGTCTAACATTACTGGCCCTGGAATAAGCAAAAGAAGTCGTTAGTATGGTTATGGTCTAGTACGACTTCAAAATAGTTGATCAATTTGAAATAAAGGGTTTATTGTGTGATATGTATAAACGAAAAAATATCTGTTTAACGAAATTACGCAACAGATCTTAAATGTTTTTTTTTTATGCCATGGATGGCAAACTAGCCCACGGCCCACTTGATGTTTACATCGTCACCGCTACCTATAGACTTGTCTCTATAGGTATTATATCTCTACAGGTGGCGGTGATTTAACATCAGGTGACCAATTGGCTTGTTTGCAGTCCAAAGTCAATTTTCAGTAATCGTCTCACTAAACAGCTATCTGTTATTGTTATAATTCTTTCAGTAAATGAACTGCGACATATGTCGCCACATCAGGCCTTTTCGTTTGTACCCATATTTGCAAATGAATAAATGATTATTATAATTGCATCTGACATGACAACAATGTACTCACACGCGCCGTCAGCGTCGTAGGTGTTGAGCTGCGTGTCGACGGTCCGGCTGAACTCGAGGATGTTGCACCACTGGTCGCGGTTGACGACGCGGTAGCGGCGCTCGCGCTGCAGGAACTCGGCCAGCGGCGGCCGCAGCGCCCAGCGCGGCAGCAGCACGCCCAGCAGGGCGCGCGCTGTGCTCGTGTCTAGTGAGCGCTGGTCCTTATCCTGGAATTCAATACAATATTTTTAATTAATTGACGTTCAAAAGTGCATTGTAATGGACTAATTGGAATAAATGATTTGACTTTGAATAAGGATGAAAAAAGCTTTTAGAAGATTAAGGTAACTTGTTTGTATGTCTTCTAATTAGTTATACCATCACCATCACGCCTGTATTCCTCGAAGGGTTAGGCAGAGGTGTACCAATGTACACCCACAGTTCGCCGGTATATTTAGGTCCCATGTGATAGAGGGCGAGGTCTTCTAATTAGAATGTGTCTTAATTTAGAGTTAAGTTAGATAGATGACACGGTTGGCGCAGTGGCTGAGGCATACGATTCCCGGACGGAACAAAAATATTTTTCTGGCTTACAGAAAGTTGTTCCGGGTCTGGCTGTTAGTAAGACACCAGGCAGGCCTCAGTTTATGTCTGTGAACGAACCACGATACAGGAGAAATTTCTAGTGTGGGGCAAGGTTTTTTTTATAAATAAGAAAGAAAGAAAGCTCTTTTTTTCATGTTAAGAATACTAAAAGACTGTACTCACCCTAGCAAAATCATAAGAATATCTGTAAATGGCTTTAAATATATAGGGATCGTTGAGTAGGTTGCGAAGGTATTCTAATTTGTTCTGCAGTTTGTGCGCATTGTCACATTGTAGCTCCGTTAGTCCTGAAACAGTTTCAACAAATATAAGTTAGTTTTTTCTGCCCATGACTTCTTCTGTGCCGAAGTCAGCAACAAAAATAGATTAACATTTTTCAGCTTTTAATTTTTAATAATAAGCACAATATTAAAAGAAATATGAAATGGATCTAAATATAAAATGAACTCTTAGGTATTGCACCCTTTAACCGCCGCAGTTGTATATAAGCAACTTATCATTTTTGAGCCCATGGCAAACATGGCATGCAACGTGGTGCCATGGGCTCAAAAATGATAAGTTGCTTATATACAACTGCGGCGGTTAAAGGGTGAATAGCAGTGAATTGTGTTATTTCGTGTCTATTTAAATGATATGTAAAAGCAACATTGTTTCTATCAGTGAAATATTTTTTAGCTGTACCCCCAGAGATTACATCTTACAAACCAACAAACATTTTAATCTTAGCAAAGTGGTTTCTTTTGACACAATGTTGAATACATTAAAGTTTGACACATACCTTTTAGCCATTCCTCTTGTGTGAAGAAGCCCATTTGTTTTGCTCCCATTTTGTATGCGATGACCAACATGACGACATTCTCAGGGTCCACACCCAAGTCTTCACAGAACTTTTCCATGCCTTCTGGACCTGTTCATACATAAACTTGTATTTATACATACATACATCACACCTGTATTCCCTGAAGGGTTAGGCAGAGGTGTTCCAATGTACATCCACAGTTTGCCGGTATGTTTAGGTCCCATGTAATAGGGGGCAAGCCTATTGTCTTTAATCGGGCACTTATTGTAACTCCGAGCTGCTACTGAGAATTTCACAGAAAAACCCAATTTGCTCGACCTGGGAATGGAACCCAAAACCTCTGGCGTAGCAGTCGCGCTTAGGACCACTTGGCTACGGAGGTAGTCACAACAGCAACAACTGCAGTGAACTCGTATTTATCTATAATTAAAAGTAGCTTTATTACGGTTCTACCGCCCGTTCATTAGACCTAATGTAATGCGTAAATAAATTATTGCACTATTGGATTTTTTACTCTAGGCGCTAAACCGAATGTTTAAAATAGAATGCCTCATTTACATTCAGCTCACTCCTGCGGCGGGGAGAATGGGGCGGCGTGAATATGTTAACACCTCACTTCTCCTACACCCCTCCCGCTGCCTCGCACTCCCCTAACAGTGCGATTGTATTTAGGCATCACATTTAAGTGTCGCCTAGTATTAGCTGTACAAAGCAGTCGTTATTGAACTCAATGCGCTATTTTTCCAGGCTGGTGCCATTTGCTCTGACTCGAGGACTAGAGGACATCTCGAAAACATTCGTCTTTTGCTAAGTAACAGCGAAAGACGAAAGTTTTAGAAATGTCGTGATGTGTGTAGGTTATTAAGTTGCAAGCCAAATGCGCGGCAGTAAAATGGACGGAAGATACTGATGCCTATGCAGGTCAAGCCAGGATTAGATTGGCTCAGGAACAGGGCTATCGGCACATGTAAAGTGGTGCCTGTGACCATACCAGCAGAGGCATACCAGGTCGGGAGAATGATGATCAATGATGATAATGACAGTAGAACAGTGACTTACCCAATAATTCTGGGTCCAGGGCTGTTGTGTATTCTTTAAACCATGCTAAACATTTCTTTACGCTAAAACTCGTGTCTTCTGATTTGGAATGTCGACGTGAACTGAAAATGACAAGGAAATAGATTAGTTACATACATTTTTCGAGTTTGACTTAAAAGTATCACAATTCAATTAAAAATTACACAGTAGTTTTCTTTTATAAAATCCTAGTTATTTATGGTGGCACTTATGTTTGTACGTATACTTAGAGGAAGTTTGAAAGTACCGCCAGTGACAGAAAAGTTGAAAGGGAACCATTTGTCTTGGTATGAGCATGTGACGAAGAGAGAAAGAGTTATGATTATAAATGTGGATGGATGGAGAGGAAGAGGGAGGGTAAAGAAAAAATGGATGAAATAAGAGAAGAATGATATGAAAGAGAAAGGAGTAAGTGATAGCACGACGGTTGACAGGACGGCATGGAAGAAGAAAACGTGTTGCGCCGACCTCAAGTAACATAGGATAAGGGCAGGAAGATGATCATCAGTTCATTTGTAGTTGCTTGCAATGGAATCGGGTGGAAGACGATTTGTTACCTGCTATTTCGAGATCTCTTGTGGTGATGGTGGTCATCAATGGCGGTCGCCCCCGGCAGGACCTCGCCCCCATTCGCGGGAGCGCCACTCCGTGTGCGTTTACTGCAGCGCGGCATCGTTCTACCACCCTGTCCAGTAAGTCGTAAGTAGGATACTTCAGCATATAAATATATCAATTACAACTACATATAATTATGGTGACTATATTTTAAAAGCAAGCTTTGACAAGTGCCTGTAATTTTACATGCAGTAAGTAGCTCTGTTTCTATTTTTTATAACACATTCAAATATGGTTTGATAATATAAACAACTGTATTTATTTTGTCAAACTATATTTGAAGATGAATCTGGGTGAGTATTCAATTAACCTCCTAACCACTACTCATCCTGTGATGTCAACCAATCACTTGTGTTTGTCAATGTCATCATTAGAAGACAAACATGTTTAATAAAACAAAATACATGTAGACACTTATAGAATGAAGATATTGTTCTATCTACACACATTTATAAGAAAATAGAATTAGAAGAGAAGTTCTAGAAATCAGTTCAGCAGTTGTTATTGGAAAATGTGGTTAAATTGCACTGAAATAAGGTTTTTCAGGTTCTAAAGCTGAAGAGAATAATTGTCAAGAAGAATAATTAACTTAAGTATTTGTATTTTTCTCTTCTCCAAAACAATGCTATACTATACTAAGGGCAGTACAAGTTTGCGTAAAGTCAAAAGATAAGACTATTTAAGCTTGTTTTTGAAAACTGAATCATATTTTAAACTGTGTACTTTCTTCAGATGAATAAAACAGTATTCCGTATAATTACAGTATTCTAATATGTTCTTGTATCCCATAATATATTCTCTATCTCTATTTATCTATTGTGTCCTATAATAATCTGACTTTATCCAAGAAGAGAGAGAATGCTTGTCATCTATCAGAAAAAGAGATTAATCAAACCATTAATGATTTAAATAAGCCACTTATTTATAAGTTCTTAATACTGGTTTATCTGTTAACTGTCAGATTTGCTGCTATGTACAAGTTTAATACATTTTGTACATGTTCAATACAATGTGTCCAAGTCATTCAGTCACATAATAATGCAGTAATAAATACCCGTCCTTATGCACATTATTGTCATTAGCCTTGAGAAAATTGTTGTGTGATGTTTTCATTAAGTGTGAAAGACCTAGTATTATCAGTGTTTATTTATGTATATTCATTAACCTATACAAACTTTGTTATTTGTAAGTACCTTTTGTTATAGTACCTAAAGATACCGGCAAACTGTGGGTGTACATTGGTACACATCTGTCTAACCGTTCAGGGAATACAGGCGTGATGGTATGTAGTGTGAGATGCTGTGGCATAATTTGTAGTGGAACTTGACGAGATTGAATGCTTTAGAAAATAGTTTTTTTGAACCCAATGCCATCACCAAGATTATCTACAATGTTAGTGATAATGTAATCAAAGGCCATCAAACATTTTTCTCAATGCCAATGTACAATTCACGTCTTTTGTTTTAAAAAGTAAATCTCATTCAGTTTTACCAATCAATGTAAACAATTAAAGATTTAACAACAATTGTTGTGTAATTTATGTAGCTGCATTTGTTAGCAAAACTAGTTTATTTGCTTTTCAATCATAATAGTGACCTAGAATTCAAGATTAAAGATGATT